>CM022301.1:446093238-446716197 GCA_011799875.1 Thinopyrum elongatum | reverse complement strand
CCCCCCCCCCCCCCCCCCCCCGCGAAGCAGCCGCGAGCGCTTTCTCCACCGGCCCGCCCTCTCCTCCGCGACCGCAGGGCTCCCGCCGCGCCGCGGCCTTCCTCTCCTCCTCGGCCGCCGCCCCCCGTCGGACGCGTCGCCGCCACCGCCGTTCCAGGTCCATCCTCGGCGCTCCCCCGCCATCTCAACCCTGCCCACGATTTCGGCCGTTGGGTTCTCAGGTACGGCCATTTCGCCATCCACGACTGGTTAAACCCTAACGAACCTCCAGAAATATCGGGCGCGCCCCATCTAGATCCGCCTCTCGTAAGAATAGGGAGTGATGGCTTGCTTGTCCAATGTGCCTGCGAGTTGGGGCTGGCGTTCTGAGTTACAGCCTAAATAATCTGTTCCTTATGTTCCAAAAAATAGAAAATAAAATCTGTTCCTTATGATCCAGAAAAGGAAAGAAAAACAATCTGTTCCTTGATGATAGAACTGCCTATGTAATCTCACATCGTGATCAGTCCTCACCTGATGAAAAGTAGCATACCGACAAGTTAGTTAGTTTTCTCAAGTTTCTGGAATAGATTTCCGACGCCGCCTGCTTCGATACATTTCAGTCTTTACCGTTGGCTGATCTAAGCTCTTATTTTTTTATCAGAACACGTCGATGCAGAGCATAAAACGCTTGCCCAAAAGCGTCCACAGCTCCTTGCGCTCAAGCATTATCTTGTCTGACCTCCCAAGGGTTGTTGAGGAGTTGGTATATAATAGCATCGATGCAAATGCCAGAAAGGTATTCCTTTCAAATGTAGGAGAATAGAAAAGAATCTATATATACTGTCCTGAATAGGTATCCTTTGACTTGAACATAAATGCAAAACAGTCCACAGTTCCGCTTGTATTTTCTACAGCGGGTATTGCTTTTTCACTTTCACATTCAAAAAGGGTAAAATGATCTACATTGGTATTCTCAGCGTCATGTATTGACATTTTTTAATACACCTGTACCTACTTCAGATTGACGTCTCAGTAAATGTCAGAGCATGTTACATTAAAGTGGAAGATGATGGTACGTTTTTAACTTTCTTATCACTGGGATTTGCTTCTAAAAAAACTCATTCTTTGTTGTACCTATTGCAGGTTGTGGTATTGCTCGAGATGAATTGGTTCTATTAGGAGAAAAATATGGTAAGTTAGATTTTTTTGTTTTGTTCGTATTTGTAATATTGCCTTTTCCTACACTCAGCAGTACTATTTGCTTGATCTTAAATTACATCGTTGCAAGTGATTCTTACACAGTGAATCATATCTTTTGGGTGCTCATCTGAGTTCATGGACATCAGAATGAGATTGTTCTCATATAGAGAGGACTGCCTGATATGCTTCGAAAAGTAATAATAGAACTGACATCCATTCTATGATAGTTGACCTTGATGATTCATATTCAAAGGGGATATGCTTATTCTACCCAGAATTCTGATTGTTACTTGCATATGGCTATAAATTGACGACTGATAAATGACCAAGGGTGCTTTATTTACACTAGAAGGGCATGCAAATTTATTTAATCATCAGTAGGTGCATACTGATTCCAAGATAACTTACATTTATTTCATTACTCATTGGTCGTGACATGTTAGTTGCATCAGTACCTCCCAGCTGGTGGATTTTTTATCTTGTTTTCTTCTCTCACTGTTCGACTCAATTTAGTTTATATCCTGTCATCATCGTTGGATTGTATTCTTTTGGTTGTTAGTAAGTAGGAACACCTTCTTCTTTGATGGAGCTAGGAACCCCTCCTTTGATATAAACTAGGAACCCCTTCTTCTTTGGCGGAACTAGGAACCCCTTCTTCTTTGGCGGAACTAGGAACCCCTTCTTTTTTGATGGAACTAGGAACCCTTCCTTCTTTGATGGAACTAGGAACCCCTTCTTCTTTGGCCGAACTAGGAACCCCTTCTTCCTTGACGGAACTAGGAACCCCTTATTCTTTGACGGAACTAAGAATCCCTCGTTCTTTGGCGGAACCGGGAACCCCCCTTTCTTTGACGGAACTAAGGAACCCCTTCTTTCAGATTCAATTAATTATCTTGTTTGTCATTTGTTAAGTACAGGCTCACCATGTTGTGCAAGTTTCTAAAGAAAGAACTAGTCAATGCTATTCAGTGGTTTTCAGTGCACTAATGATGTATAACCTCCTTCTGCCATCACAGCAACATCCAAGTTTCATGATGTCATGGATGATGCGGAATCTAGTTCTAGAAGTTTTGGATTAAATGGTGAAGCGCTCGCATCACTTTCTGATATCTCTGTGGTTGAAGTCAGGACGAAGGCTCGTGGGAGACCAAATTCGTACTGCAAGATAATAAAGGCACCGCTTACACACTATACCCATTTACTGTTGTGCATACTCTTGACCTATTCATGTATAATGTATCTGAATGTCTTGTCCTGTGGCAACTGTACAGGGATCCAAATGCTCACATTTAGGAATAGATGACCAGAGGGAAGCTGTTGGTACAACAGGTACTTGTTTGATAATTTTCTTGAATAAAAGCAGAGTGGCTGTTATGCATGCTACACATGTTCACCAAGGAAGGCACACTATAATACACAATGCATGTGAAGAATGAGATGCTGGCATTTTTCTCTAGTCATGTGTGCTATATTTTTGTCATGTTCTTGGCGAACTTATCAGAGAAGTTTCATCTTTGTAGTTGTTGCTCGGGAGCTTTTTTATAACCAGCCTGTGCGGAGAAAACAAATGCAATCTGGGTATATTTGACCTTTATTTATTGTTCACATGTACATGTTTCTGTGATTTCACAGTTTTGTACGATAAATGATTTGAGTAATGTTTTCTAAATATAATATTTTGTAGTCATAAAAGAGAACTACACAATGTGAAGAAGTGTGTCCTGCGAATTGCACTTATTCATCCACAGCTTTCAGTCAGACTTCTTGACACTGACAGGTAGAGGTATTCTACCGTGCTATGCTAGGCATTTTAGTCTTACCTGCATATTTACAATTTACATGTCTTTTCTACAAGTGCAGCGAAGATCAGTTGCTATACACAGTTCCTTCCTCATCCCCTTTGCCTCTTATATCAGACAGTTTTGGAAATGATGTCTCCAGTTGTCTTCATGAAATATCTACCTCACATCAAAGCTGGGCTCTTTCAGGGCACATCTCTGGACCAACAAATGTGTTCTGTAATAAGGTAATGTCATTTCTGTGTATTCTGAGCTGTTCGAACTGAAGTTTTGACAAATTTTATTTAGCAAAGTGCACTTTTTTCCATTTCAGGATTTCCAGTACTTGTGTATCCTACAGTCTTATTCGGCAATTATTCGTTATCTACTTTCCTTTACCATTTTTCAAATACTTGAGTTGGAGACATCATCCTTTACTTCTCAAAGATATCAACTCAAGATTCGTCAGTAGAAGCCCAATCCATAATATTCTGAATAGTCTGGCAGCTAATTTCCAGTCTTCTATGACAAGGACGATTGAAGAAACCGATATTCAGAGCCGAAAGAGGCAGAAGACTGATGTATACCCTGCATTTTTGCTGAACTTCTTCTGCCCTAGATCTAGCTATGATCTACATTTTGAGCCTTCAAAGACTATTGTGGAATTCAAGGTGATTCAACGTATATGTGTGCTTTTGAGTTCTGCTTTTCCCGTTTTTTTCTAGGAAAGCTTGATTTTTACTAGCTTGCTTGTATGGATATGACACACACTTTGTTTTTATTTAAAATTAGACAAGCACACTTCGTGTCTCTGGCATCCTATATATCTAAGTGATCCTATTTAAATTCACATGCAAGCCATCCACATCATCAAGCGCATGTAATCCTTCCACCTTCCACTACATGCAAGCCCTCCACATCATCATTTTTTATTTTTTATTTTTTATTTTTTCAGCAACAAATAATTGAACTTGAATGTCACAAGGCAATATAACATGCATCCACCCTCTATCTACCTCTAGGTTTGCCACCTGTCATATGGTGAGAATGTGGTGCAATATTATTCTCATATATTCTAATTTTATTTTGATAATTTCGTTGCTATTAATTTCCGCAGCAACTTACGGGGGTGTTATCTAGTGTAAGAAATAAGACGTTGATGTCTTTTATGTCTTCCATTTTCAGCTGAATTTACCCTCAATAGCTTAATTTTAATATTTCCTTCTTTTCTTGCTGTTCAGGATTGGCAAAGTATCTTGTTTTTCTTTGAACAAACTATCACAAACTACTGGAAGAAGCATGGACCACAATCATCAAAAGGTTAGAGACTAAGATCTTCATTTGCCTTGTAATGTCTTAAAACTGAATAATTTTGGGGAAGTTCTTGGTATGAATGGGATTTGTAACTGTTACCCTTTCCTACTGGCAGGCAAAGCTATTGATGATACCTGTGTTCCTCTGAAAAGTGATGGTTAGTGACTTTTGGTGAATATATTTTACTTCTTTGATTCTCATTTGTTTTTCTTTGTTGTGACCTTTCTTCACATGTTGTGGTGTTGTGGCTGCAGTGAAGTCGAATAGGGCCTTCCTAAAGCATCAGAATGTACAGAACAAGGAAGATGATGCTGATTTACTGCATCACACTCCACGCAAGAGTTCAGTCAGAGAAAGCAATTTTGGTACAGGTGCAGCAACAGCTCCTAAAGACCTGGAGTACTTTTCTTTTGATATGAAGCCATCCCCATGGCATGTCTGTTATCCGGATCGAATCAGCGATGCATCTGAACACTCTGACAATGTTGCTAGGAACGATCTTACACATTTTCCTGAAAGGGTCAGTTATCAGTGGTTGGAGGATGGTTCCTCCGAGCTAGAAGACTGTGGTCTTTCAGGTGCTAACCCAACTGTTTGGAAAAAGCGACGGATGGAAGGTATATTCCATGGGCATGCATATTCCTGTGAAGTTGGAAATTTTGAAGATGTGCAAACTGAAGGCCTTTCAGCTGATAACCAAGAGTCTGAGATAATGGGTCCAGAAATTGATCTCCAAGAACCTTGCTTTGGGGTTGTCAATAGACCCAACAGAATTACCTGTGATTTTATGCATAATGAAACTAATATAAATGCAAACATGTCTGGCTGTGATGGATTATATACTGAATTTGATAGATTCGATGATGATTGCTTACTCAATGAAGTCACAGAGACAATGGGTGATATTTCTTGCCCTGAGATGCCACACTTCAGTGATGGATTCTACCATGAAGGTTGTAGTACCCCCATTATCTTGAAAAGGTGCAGTACAAGAAAGCAGTTGGGGACTGCAGCAGGATATGTTGACGGCCTTGAAACTAATGCAATTGCTCAGATGAACTTCCCTGATATCCATGCAGCGTGGGAAAGTGACGTCATGGATATGTCCTCCATCAAAGATAATCATCTTCATTTATCTCATCCATTCTTGTTACCTGATACACCTAGCAGTCAAAGTCATGCAAGGACTGGCTTGGAGTTGCAGGGGAGATCAAGTAAAAGCTTTGCTTCTTGGAACTGTGAAAATATGGACAGTGATTTTAGATCTACTTGGGACAGATTCAACAGTAATTCGTCAAGAATATGTGAAGGATCTAAACATTTCAATAACTTAGATGATGAACCTCACTCACCGAATTACTTCAATCATGTCGATCAGTTTGTTTCTGAAGATGATGAGATACCGTGGAAATCAAAAATCGGTGCACCATTGTCACACATTATTTCTCCCGAGAAAAGTACCAACGGTTACCAGTTGAATGGCTCTTCTTCCCACCTGGCAAACAACAGTGTGCTTATTAAAGATCTACCTAATCAAGACAATTTTGGATGCGACAGGAGATCCAGGTTTTCCAAGGGTAGATCTAGGAGCTGTTCTGCCCCGCCATTTTACAAAGGCAAACGAAAATTCCCTGGATTAAATCAGCCTCGGACTAAATTGACAGCAGACGGTGATAAAGATATCCCCATTAAGGACTCAGAAGGTTATTCTTCTTGCAACCTTTGCCATCCTTGTGTATTGTGTTGTCAGTGCTAACTTTGTACCGTTCTAATTAAATGTAGAAACTGCACCTGCACCTGCACCAGAGGATATCTCACATATGAGTGCAACCCAGCCTATTCCTGAGACTTGTAGCAGTGGATTTTCTGGCCTAAATTTCAGGTATTCTGCTATGGCCCGCATCTACGTAATGCTAAAAAAGTCCTTGAGCCTGTTACTGAAAACTTCTCTCATTTGGGTCAGCTTGAAGGGAAACGTGAAAATGCATGAAGAGGCATGTTCTGATGGGCTTGAAAAATTTACTGCTCAAATAACTAAATGGCGGGATGACTCTGACCAGCATACAGTTGAGCATGCATTCAAGTTTGAGATACTCACATATATGGACTTCAATATGGCCCAGTTACTGTGCACTTGTTCTATGCTTACTATTTTATCTCCTTGTGTAGGCTTTGGAGTCGCCGCATATTCCTTCCGCATGCTACGACGATATACTTAACATTTCTTCTGGGCCTTTACATCTCTCTTCTAGCTCGCTAGTTCCTGAATGTATTGATAAAAATTGCTTTGAGGAGGCAAGAGTTTTGTTGCAGCTGGATAAGAAATTTATTCCCGTCATATCTGGGGAAATGCTACTCCTTGTTGATCAGGTTTGTAGCTTATTACTTGATAAACAGCATTCCCGGCAAATGAAATATTTTTAGCAGTATATCTATTTATTGTTTCTTTGCAGTAATAATAATTAGCAAATGTTCATGAAGTGGATCTTTGACTTGACCTCATCACGATTGATCGCAGTTTTTTTTTGAGGTTTATGGATATATGTCCAATATCAGAAAGTATTCCGATTATATCGCGATAGTGAATTCTGAAGCATGCATTCCTTATGTTCGTGTAATTTCGAAAGTAGATAATGCATGTATGATGACAGAAAATATTTTCTGAGATATTTAGGAAGTCATGTCCTATCTTACTCCTGTGCAGCATGCAGCTGATGAAAGGATACGTTTGGAGGAGCTCCGTAGCAAGGTTGTTAATGGTAGACTTACCAGGGAACAACTTTTAAATAGGGTTTTTCATCTTACATGTTAATATTTGTTGAATTTTCAGGTTTTATCAGATGAAGACCGAGGTATCACTTACTTGGACTCAGAGAAGGAAATGGTACCTCATGTTCTTATATTTGTCATCTGCTGCATTGTGTTAATATAACATGTGTGGACATGCTCGAATGTTGTAGTGTTATAAACTGAGTTTTTGATAGCTAACGCTAAGACTTCCATGTGGTGCCAGGCTCTCCCTGAGGCTGGATTTCAATTGTTTCAGAAGTATGCTGAGCAGATTCAGAAATGGGGCTGGATTATCAACAATTCTAGCACTTCCTCTCATTCATTCAAAAAGTATGTGTTTGATTACCATCTGGTCTTTTTTTTTATCGGCTTTGTCTTATAAGCTGAGTATTTTTCATGAAATTGTTTCACACGTTTCTGTTTGTTCATTTTAGTTTTCCAGTCCCCTTTAGGTACCTAACGCATCTCCTTTTCTTTTTTAACAATTTGAGATTTGACTGTTGTTTTCAATAGATTTTGCAATTTTGTTAGCATTTACAGCATCCTTCAGTTGATACTAAGATATACCATTTACTTTATACTCAGGAACATGAACATTCTGAGGAAACAAGGCCGTGTAGTTACTCTTGCTGCTGTAAGCAACCTTTTCTATCATCTATATCCATTCAACACGTTTGTAATATTGCTGTTCCTACATGTCCCTTCAATCTTCCACCGGGTGAGGAGTCCTATTGGTTTGTACTATTGCTGAGATCCGTTTATTTCATAGGTAAATGGTTATGTTATAACACCCCAAAAGTTTGTTTGATCTTTTTACCTTGAAATTGTGCATAGATTAACAATTACTGTATGAATGGAGAGAGAAGAAGTTTGAAAATAACAGACAAGCTTCAGAAAGTGTTCTACACAATGTTTCCTTGTAATGTTCAGGCCATATCATCTTTATGAGATTCATATCACCATGTCTCTTGGAAAGAATCAATCATGGAAGGGATAGTTGTTCTTCTAGAGTTGAATAATTTGCAATATCTATTGTGTGTTGTGGTATTGATAGCCCCTGAGGTCTTAGGTTATCGTTGTCTGCACTTTTGTCTTGTTACCTATTAGAAGTGGAATTGTTCATTTGTCATCAATTTTCCATGTGATTATTTCTAAAACCGTGTAACAAATATCTGGTGAAATTTTCTCAGCGAAAACTGCATTATAGTATTTTCGCATGCTAATGATCATCTACACCACACAGGTTCCCTGTATTTTGGGTGTTGATTTGACAGGAAAAGATCTTACGGACTTTATTCAGCAGGTGATTCATACACTTCCTGTTTTGTTCTTCTCATTCGTTTAATTCATTTAGGTCTATGCAAGTCAAATTCTTCGAAGGTAGGATGCTTTTCAGCCTTTTCTTGCCACCCTACTTGTACACCAGTAGATGGTTGGTGCTCTTACTTTGAAAAATGCCAGTCAGAAATTAGTAACCTGTGGGCATGGCTTGTTTGTTGACCGCGGAGGAATGCATATGAAGTAGCATGTAAAATTGAGCCATGAGAATTAGGTGAAAAGTTTAATCGACATGCCATTTGCAATGAAAAGAACTGCACAGATTTCACCCAGCTGGTTACTACTGGGCTATTCTGTCACAGCTACTTCACTTACCCGTTGATATTCTCTGTAGCTTGATGAGAGTGATGGGTCCTCGTCTATCCCCGCAGCAGTTCTCCGTATTCTTAATTACAAAGCTTGCAGAGGTAACCGTTTCTTCACTTCTTTCGTTAATACACGTAACTTTTTCCTCGAGCATCACCTGTAATCTGTATCTTACACTTTAAGCGTCAGGTCGATACTCACCATTGGGTTTACGACTGCAGGGGCAATCATGTTTGGCGATCCCTTGCTACCGTCCGAGTGCTCTCTGATCATCGAAGAGCTGAAAGCGACGTCCCTGTGCTTCCAGGTAAACACAAGGCACAAGAATCTCTGGTTCCCTTTTTTTGTCGCCGACCCCATGATTCAGTGAGTGAAGATGGGAGCTTCCTTTTGTTCTTCCATAGATGAAACGGAAATGCATTTCTCTTGCAGTGCGCTCATGGGCGTCCGACCACTGTGCCCATCGTGAACGTGGCGCCCCTCCGCCGCCAGCTGGCAAGGCTGGGAGGGCCGAGCGGGAGGAGCGAGGCGGAGGAGCCCTGGCATGGCCTGTCGCAGCACGAAGCAAGCCTCGAGCGCGCCCGGACCCGCCTCAGACAGCTGAGGAGGCTGCGGCGTGGCACCCTGTAGGATGTAGCGGTAGGGAGACTGAGGTACATAGCCCTCCAGAAATAGTGTGATTTGTACTGTAGGGGGAGGGGGCGACACTGTACAGTAGCCACGCATTCGTTTCTACCGTAGAGATGATAAAGCGAGCATCAACCAGTGTGCTTGTCAAGAGAAGTCGGTCATTTTCATGTAAATAGTACGTACAATATTAACCGAGCAATGAAAGAGTGTACAGTTGTCATTTTCTTTGTGAAACCGTTTTGTTTCACTGGCTCTGCTGAAGCGAGAGCACATTTTCGAGGATATCCTCGGTGGTGAAGGACTGCAAGCCTGTGTTGTGTGTGGTGATATCCCCAATCAATATTACTTCCAACGGCTTTGATCTCATTTCTAGCGCCAGATGGTTATTGCGGTCTTCGAAGTGTGGTATGACGAGGGTGTTGGCATGGGTCCATTTCGTTAACAGCTACTCCCTCCGTCCCATAATATAATATAAAAAATGCTCTGGTATTATAGGATGGAGGGAGTAGTTTTGTGCATTTTTCAAGGTCCGGGTCCGGCTGGCGGTGTACAATAGAAGTTAGTATGCTTTTGGATGTAATTTTATTCTTTTCTGGTCATCTTGTGCCTGGTTGGCCTTCGTTGACTTGGTACAAAGTTGGGATTGGAGGGAGTATTTGATTACCTTTTTTCTTTTCTTATTCCATTATGTGTTAGTTTGTTGTGTTTTTTTCTAGGGCAGTATGTTGGATTGATACACCCTTTGATCCATATTAATTGTTGAATATTTAGTACTCTATCCGTTCTATAATATAAGAGCGTTTTTGACACTACACTAATGTAATTTTTTTCCCTTCTATTATGGGATGGAGGGAGTACAACTTTAGAGAGTACTTCCTCCGATCCAAAATAGTTGTCAGCCGCTATCGGGAGTACAACTTTAGGTTTTAGTCTAAGTACTCCCTCTGTCGGGAGTAGCATATACGAGAAGCACTAGTGTCAGCCGCGGTCATTTTTTCAATATATTTTTCTCACTAATGTTATACTCCCTCCGTTCGAAATTACTTGTCGCAGAAATGGATGTATCTAGACGTATTTTAGTTCTAGATACATCCATTTCCGAGACAAGTAATTCCGAACGGAGGGAGTAGTAATTTAAAACATCTTGTATTTCTTTACAGAGGGAGTACTAATTACTAATTACAGATGACACCATTAGTACATAGCCTTTTTTTTGCCAGGAACCATTAGTACAGAGCTGACACAATGCAATTTTTTTCTAGCTTCATCCCTATTGATACACTTAATATGACTAGTAAGTTATATGTGCATAGCACGTCAGAGCTCGTATAATCAAACTACAACCAAAAGATGGGCATATTGTTATTGTATTAATTATAACATGCAAATGGAATTGTGAGCATATACATGACGTATAAGATGCAAAAGCATGTAAAAATACATTCAGTGTGTTTTGTCTAGGTATCTATTCTGGCTATCATATAGCTATTGTTCTATTTGCAAAGATAAGTATTATTTATGAAAGTACATAGTCTTGAATATAGAGTAAAAATGAATGATAATTTGGACAGAAAAAAGAAATTAGGAGAATATGAGTATGGAAGAATCTAGAATAAAGCAGAAGTGTACTTTAAGTTTTGTGCAAAATGTCCATATAGTTTAAGTCCAACCATAGAATCTTCTAAATATTACACGCTGCATAATCTAGTGAAGTAATCAAAAGATCCAACGGTCAGCAACACTCGTATTTGCCATGTTTCTACCGTTGGATCGGCTTCATCCAACGGTTGTTATTCCAAGTTATTTGTACACTATATAGTGGTATAGATATACACTTTGTTTTAGCAAGCGGACCGATTATTGATCAAGTAATATGGATTGAAGGGAGTACTTTTTATTCTTTTGGGTGATTTGCACTTATGGTGAACTTTTGAAATAGATCCGGACCTTTTTTTTAAAAAAAATAGCCCTAGAATGTGAAGAGAAAAATGAAAAAAAAGGTGACGTTTTTAGGGGTAAAAAAAAGGGGGTGATGGTTAAGTTGTGCCCAAACAAGGTAATCTTGGGCCCACGAGCATTGTGTAGAATGGATAACAACGTTGTCGTGGTGGGTCGGCCCACGAGGACGGCCCACCTCTCTCCCGGGCTGTCGTCGTCGCATCGTACTACGTAATATTGGCAGCCGCGCGGCGACATTTCGGAGGCTGCCATCCCATTTCCGTTCCCCCCCAAATCCTCCCGCCCAATCTCCCCGCCGGTGGACCGATGGGCGCCGCCCACGACGACGACGGCGACTTCGCCGCCACCCCGGCGCCCACTCCCGCGCCCGCGCCCGCGCGCGGGGTGTACCAGGTGAGCGGCGTGCCGGTGGAGTTCCCCTACAAGCCGTACGGCACGCAGCTGGCCTTCATGGGCCGCGTCATCGCCACGCTCGACCGCGGCCGCCGCCAGGGCCGCTCCCACGCGCTCCTCGAGTCGCCCACCGGCACCGGCAAGTCGCTCTCCCTCCTCTGCGCCGCGCTCGCCTGGCAGCGCCACTACCCGCTCCGCGCGCCCCCCGCCCCCGCCGCAGACCCCCTCCTCCACGGCGGCGGCTTCGTCCTCGACGACACCCAGCAGCAGCAGCCCACCCCCGGTACTACTACCCCCCTCCCCCCTTCTATCCCCCTCTCTGTCGCGCCGGTTCTTGGATCGAGGACGCGCTGCTGCTCGTTCTTGACTTGGTTGGTTTGCTCATTCCCGTGCGTGTCGCGGTTCTTGATGTTCAGGCATCCCGGAGAAGGCGGCGGCGGCCAAGAAGAAGAACGCGCCGACCATCTACTACGCCACGTAAGATCTGCTCTCCCCTGAACTGAACCGATGCGACAATCTTTTCTTGGCTGCTTGTCCTGAATCGACGGGATGAATCCTGATTGATTTCATTCCCCATCGAAAAATCCTGATCAGTTTCTTGGTTCCGTTGCCTGTCTTCTGCAGGAGGACGCACTCTCAGATCACACAGGTGGTCCGGGAGCTGCGCAAGACCTCATACCGAGTGCGCATGGCCATCTTGGTACTACCTAATGTTCCCATCTCAGTGCACTTCCTGCCTCTTTTTCTTTTTTGTCAGTTAGAAAAGGAAATCCATTATCCAACCAATGTTAAGTAGCAGTGGCACAAATGGCGCCAAGACATGTATTCAATCATCATGTAGTAGTGGGTGTTGATGTAGTCGTAATCCCCAGGAGCCACATTATTGGGGAGTCTCCAATGTTCTGAAGTTAAACTGCATGTAGTTTGACCAGCCAGTGGTCATGCAATGCAGGCCTCACGGAAGCACTATTGCGTCAACAAGACCGCATGCATGGCTGACTCAATTGACGAGGAATGGTAACATACAAGACACATTTCTTTACTAATAATTGTTTGGGTTCTTCATTGTAAACCATTTAGTGAGTCCTTTTCTCCCTCATCAGCAAGAGGCTCCTAGATGACAAAGTTCAAGGATGCCCAGAATTCAAGTGAGTTCTCCTACCTTCTTTCGTGTAAAAACATATTTAACCTTGATCACGTTTTCCCCTTTCCCTACTAATGCGAGGAGAAACATGTACTGGCAGGAATGCACAGAAACTGAGTCGTCATCCATCTCTTCAGACCGGTGGCTCCTATGAAGTTCATGATATTGAGGATCTTCTTAAGGTTGGAAGACAAGTTAAAGGTTTGTCTATCTCTTTGGTTACATAGATTTTCCCCTGAGGGACGCATTATGCCACCACTGAATGCTGAAATCTATTCTACTGCCACCTTTCTTTTTGATTATCTGCAGGATGTCCATATTTTGCTGCGCAAACCATGGCAGAAGCAGCTCAACTGGTTTTCTGCCCATATAACTACCTAATTAGTCCAATTGTCAGGAGAGCAATGGACATTAATATCGCTGGCTCAATCGTTATTCTCGATGAAGCGCAGTAAGTCCTGACTCATGATTCTTTTTCAGTGTCAATCAATGGTTTCCTTAGATAAGCTAGCAATATATTTCTTGTGGTTCCTAATCAGTTATCACTCGGAAGTTTTCTCTTCAGAGCAGTTTTAATAACAAAACGGTGAATTCCAGCTGTTATCCTTATTTCAAGTCCTTGCCTTGCAGCAACATAGAAGACATAGCACGTGATTCTGGAAGTGTTGATGTTGATGAAGAATCACTTAACAGTAAGACGATCATCACTGTTCTGTTAAAGCTCATCGTTCAGAAAACATATCCTCCTGTTACAACCCATGCTAAGCTAAACTTATTTATTTCTGTGATCAAGGTCTCAAGGAAGAACTAGCAAAGTTAGCCACTGATCAGGCTGTTGGAAAGATATACCAACCCTTGCATGACATCATTGAGGTACATTTATGAGAAGAGAAGAATTCATAATCCTGTTGTTCCCCATTAATAAAGGAAGAATACACCCCTAGTAGCAATGCTGGTGTCAGGGATTAAGCTCTAGTACTTATGCAGGGGCTTAGCACTTGGATTTCTGCTCAGGAGGGTGATCCACGAGATAACGAATTTGACCATCCTCCTTCATTGTACGTACTATGGAATTTTGTGTTGTTTCTTACCTGATTTATCTATCTAATGTTTGCCATGAGGTACCAGTATCAGGATCTATATAGAGGTACCGACCTTTTCCATTGGTTGATTTACTAGGGGCAAGATTGACATTGTAAAAGAATATCTCTGAATTCACCCAGCTTTGCCATCCCTAGATGGAAAAAGTGCAAATTATCACACTGTCATTGTTACCGTTCTTCGCTTCTCCATCTCCATGACCAAATAAAACCTAAGGTTTGGGAATAAATATGTGCTAGTAAACAGTTGGGGCTGGAATACATTCATGTAAAAAGGTAACAATTGATAGTCTTACTCAGCTCAGAATCGAGGTTGCAAGCGCTAAATATGCACTAGAAAAATAAAAGCCAAAAAAAGTGTCTTTGCCATGTAATTTGCTCTTGCTAAGACAAACAATTTAGTGTTCACTTGAAAAATAGTGAGAAGTATATCCCTGTATTGGCGTTTTGAATATTTTAAGTGTCCCTATCTGTATTGCCCCGATACCGATACATATCTGTATCGCCGTATCGGTGCCGCACAGCCAACGGAATGTTAAACCAAAGATTGTGTTGGCGTTTGGCATGGATTTGCTGTGATATGTAAAGTTGGAAGAGCTCCTCAGACTTTCAGAAGTTATTCATGATTGCTTTGCGCTGAGATGTTAGGATTTTATGGACCACTGAAACATGACCAGTTGCTTCTATGGTGCTGTGTCATTAGTGCAAATAACTTGGTACTGCACATGGAATCACATTAGGCACTAAAGCATCTCAGATTTTTTTTCCTATTATTAGATACTTGTCTACTTATTTCCAGTACAAATTTCAAGCATACTAAATCCAAAAATCATCCATTAATATTTAAAAAAACATTGGATTCCATCTTGTTAATTAATTTCCACTTGTACAATTCACTAGAATAACTACATGCTTGCAACAAAGGACGAAAGTAAGCATTTTCCTTGCATCCAGTTGATATAACCTTTTGTAATCCTCAGTTGGACTGGTGAAAATGCTGTGAAGGAACTCCAGAAGGCCGGTATTACTCCTGCATACTTCCCAATATTGCAGGAATGTGCGACGAAGGTGCTTCCCAGTTCAAGTTTCAAAATGCAGTTACTCTAAAGTAGTAGATTGTATTCACTAGTTTAATGTAGCTCTGGAATATTTTCTCTGTAATATTTCTTTCTGTGGCATGTGGCTGTCAAGACTGTCAACATGCACCTTGATTCTTGATATTGCCTCTTGTTTTAGGCAGTTAAGGCTGCTTCGGATACTGAGTCAGAGGGAGACCACTTAACTGGTCGTGGTGCTATGACACTGGAGAGTAAGCAACACCTTGTTCCCCATTAATCTTCAGTAAATTTAATAACCTAATAATACCATGAATTTTTTGCAGGTCTATTCTCCTCACTGAGTCACTTTTTTGGTAGGAATGGGCGCCATTTGTATGATTACCAACTTGCTATCCAACGGTTTGCTCACAGAGAAGGTAGCGATGCTTACTTCCTGATAATATGTTTTCCTAATGATGTGGAAGGGGAGAACATTTTATCAAGAGAAAATTGGCTCTTGGACACTGTACATGAGATACAGATGCTCTTTAAATTACAAATCTGGTTGCTTGATCAACTTTCAAGTCATTGACAGTCTCATTACATATTTGAATCACATCATTTGCAGGCACTTCTGCCTTTGGAGTGAGAAATGTGATGAGTTTGTGGTGCCTCAATCCTGCTGTTGTTTTTCAAGACATTGCAGATCTAACCCATTCAGTAATATTGACATCTGGGTAAGTTTCCACGTTGACGTTTCTCTTCTCAAAATGTTAGGAAAGTGTTTTAGTTTACGGTAGCAGCATATGGCTTCGATGATGCACATATCTGCTAAGATGGCGAGTCTTAAATTGAAAAAAAAACAGAAAAGAAAGCAAGTGTATGTACATGTAATGTATAACTAGTAAATATGGTAAATTTATGTATGGCACATACTTGCTAGCTGGAATTTGGCCGAGCACAGGGCTTTCAGCCTTATGGATGTGCGAACAGGCTTTTCACCGCCATGTAGGCACATGACCAGCTGACATATAATTGTTCCAAACTAAATAACTGGTTATCCACTTCTGGAGTTTTCCAAAATAGCCCACAGTTTCTGTGCAATATCAGATCAACAGATAATATATAGCTGGCTCTTAACATATATCTCTGCAGCACACTCTCTCCAATGGGCTCCTTTGCATCTGAACTCGGTGTACAGTTTGATGCTTGCATGGAAGCTCCTCACGTAATCGATGCTGATTCTCAGGTGTGTCTCCTGCAAGTAGGTTGTGCTACAAAATACCTGCATAGCCAAATGGCGATGGTTTTTACTAACTATTGGGTATGAAGTTAAGGAAAGTGGAACCATACTAGTTTCCCCTATCCCCACTCCAGATTTTTTTCCGTTCCACACAACGTTAGCTGGTAAAATGTGAAACATGATTCCTTCTTTCCGCAAATTCGGTCATTTTGCCCCATTGTAATGGAAATGAATATTCAGTTAAATGTTATCATAGATTCCCAAGCTTTATCTGATATTTTGACTGAAAAAGTGTGCAATATGATAAATTGCAAGGCAATGTAATAAAAAACTTGTCTAATTTAAACTATTTGAAAGCTAAACATTTTGAGCTAACTGACATGGCTTGATTTTACTGTACATGCCCAATCCTCTTATATCTAACCAATTAGAATAATGGTTAAGCTAGTTTTGTCAGGTTTCAAGATTTTTTTTTTTGCTAGTCCTAACTGATCATCATTTCTCACCAATTGAAATACAGTGCTGTCCTGAACCACACAGCATAGAAATGCTTTGGCCTGATGAACTCTAAGCTTCTTACCCTTTAATTCACTCGTGACCTGGATAAGATATGGAGCTTGCATGCATAGTAGAGATATCATCATAGATCGTTTATGCCAAGCAATCACTTTGTGCGATTTCTCAGCCTATGTTGTATGGTGATGCAGGTTTTTGCTAGTGTACTGTCATCTGGCCCAACAACACATCGATTGAATGCCAGCTATAAAACTGCAGATGCATATTCTTTCCAGGTAACTAGTCATTGTTTATTTATTTATTTTTTGTGGGTAGTCATTGTTTTTTTATGTGCTAACATAAATCCTTTTCTCCAAAAATTTAATGCTCTCATTTTTATATAGGATGAACTTGGAGCTTCAATAGAAGAAATATGCAGAATAGTGCCTGGTGGTGCTCTAGTGTTTTTTCCTAGCTATAAGTTGTTGGACAAACTGAAAGTGCGCTGGTCTCAGACTGGTCAGTGGGCACGATTGAATGCTCGAAAACCGGTGTTTGTTGGTAAGATTTATGCTGCTTCAGAAACTCTAAAAGACACTCTTTACATTTATGTTTCCTGCCTGTTGCTTATCTGAGATTTGTTTGTTTCAGAGCCTAGAGGTAGTACTGAGGAACTCGAGCCTGTCCTAAATGGATACTATAATGCAATCCTTGGTAAGGTTCCTCTTAAGAAAGGCAGAGGTGGTGCAAAACAAATTGTGAAGAATCGAGTGAGAAAGAATTCATCACAGGAATCTGCTAAAGGAGGAGCTGCTTTTCTTGCAGTTTGCCGTGGCAAGGTGCTAATTCTATCCATTTACATGCACACAACCATAAATGCATATGTACACATGCATAAGCCCCAATTTGAAAGTCTTGGTGCTGCGTGTGTACCAGCAGCCATTAGCTTATGTTTTGTCGCTGCTGATTTTTATTTCAGGTATCTGAAGGAATTGACTTCTCTGATGACAATGCTAGGGTTGTTGTATCCTTTATTTTCATTGTTATATGCCTTAAAGAGTTCAGTGTCAAATTCTGCACTACTATCCAGTAGCATGATTGGTAATAGCGAACTGTCTAACGTTTTTAGCTGCCGCACCTGTATGCTTTTGATGCCCAGCAATTTTTCTTGACTAAGACATTAGGTCATTGTTGGCATTCCGTTCCCAAATATGTAAGTATCTTTTTTCTTCTTCTAGACATAAGTGCAGTTCCTTTGCTGTGTTTATTTCTGACGTTAATTCATGGATCAGAAATGATGTCCAAGTAAAGCTGAAAAAGAAATATAATGATTCCTACAAATCATCAAAGAATCTTTTGAGTGGGAGTGAATGGTACTGTCACCAAGCATTTCGTGCTCTGAATCAAGCTGCTGGTATGATACTACTTTATCTGTTGAAGATCATTTGTTGTAATTAAGATGTTTAAAATGGCTAATTACTATAATTGTTTTTCTAGGTCGATGTATTCGGCATAAATTTGACTACGGAGGCATAATTTTGATTGGTATGTTACTCAATTCTCACTCCCAAATGTTTCATGGCTTGACAGAAAGTTGGTTCTTATAGTTTTTCTATTTGATTGATTTGTATTCCATTGGATGCAATAAGCTGTTCTTGATTCAAAATTACTTATGATCACTGTTGTTATTACAGATGAGCGATATCAGGAAGAGAGAAACCTTCTACACATTTCAAAATGGCTTAAAAACTCAATTAAGCATTATGGTAGCTTCCAGGAGACAATGGATAAGATGGAGAAGTTTTTTCAGAAGGCTGAGGTACTGATATTATTATGCATTTGATATTCTAAATGTGGATGCACTATCTAAAATAAATGGTGATCTTTTCAGGAACATATTAAGATCAAACGTCAAGAAATGTCCACTAAGGATAAGTTGGATGACGATCTACTTACATCACACGGTGATAAAAGAAAGTTGCATTGGCCAGAACCAAATTTCTCAAAACACTCAGTACTGCAAAGTAATCAGAAGGGTAAGTTGGATGACAGTCTACTTACAGCACACGGTGATAAAAGAATTCTGCCTTGGCCAAAACCAGATTTCTCAAAGCACTCAGTACAGCAAAGTAATCAGAAGGTAAAGAACAAACGTGGCAGTCTGAAGGTTTCAAACATTGATGTTGTGGGAGTAGACCATGAAAATTATGGCAGGCCTTGTACATCATCCGAAGCATGCCAGGTCTCTTCAAAATCTTCTGACTTCACAAAGAAAAAAAGCTCCCCCGTACCAGGAAGTCTTTCAACAGCATGCCAACTCCCTCCATCGCATAAAATTCAGAATAATTTGGAAGACGAATCAGACATTGGGGGAAATCATGCAGTCGATATAAATGTTATTGACTTGGAAATTTGCGATTCTATGTCTGGGTAATCTATCATCATTCAGGCATGTTTGTTCCTGAGAATTCTGATATAATTCAATTTTCATTTAATTAACCTTGCTATCATTTTCAGGCATGCAAAGTTAACAATCTTCACTCCACCAGAAGACAGGTTGCAAGAGCCTACTTTTGTGGAAGGAACTTCTGCTGAGGATCTAGTTGCTAGCCCCAGCAATCGTTCTGAGGTAAATACCTCCGCAGCGATGGACAATAATGAAGATCAGGTCGTAGGCGTGTCTGCTTCGCTCTCAACAGCTAACAGAAACCAATCTTGTGTGTCCACATCAGCGGGTACTCCTGAAAGAACAGCTAATAGAGGTTATCATCTGGATCATGAATCTTCAATGGACAGAAGTGTAAATTCTCAGTACCAGAAAAGGAGAAGGTTTAATATACCAGTGAGCTGTTGTACTGGCGCAGAGCATTCCAATCCTTCTCTGAATCCTTGTAATCCTTCAAGCACATCTTTCTGCAATACTGATTGTGCTGTTAGCATGGTACCCGGAGATCTGAAGAGAACTGATGGGCTGTGTTGTAAAAGTCTGAAAATGTCCAGGTGTGAAAATTTCAAGCTTGAAATAAGTCACAAGCCGGCAGAGTTTGCATCAAATAAATCTGCAGGAACAAAGCTTAATATTCGTTGCACCACATGCGAAACGCCACTTGGATTACAGAAGGATGGCTTTCTTGTTTCATCTTCATTGGCATCGCCCTCAAAATTTTACTTGACATATCTTTTGAGACATGGGCTATCAACTGTTGGCTTCGCACAAGATTTTATGTCATCGCCACCAGCTGTGGTAAATGTTCTTGTATGTGATGCTTCTTCACTCAATCAAGGGATCCTTAGCAAATTCTGCAGTGAAGGTTCTGCTCAGCAGTCTGGTATTTGGTCTGAGAAGGATGGATGTGTATACAAGCCAGTAACATGTCCTTTCTGCCCTCGTGAAAATTCTTTTGCCACGGTGCTCGGAGCGCAAGTTCTTGCAGCTGATGCTTCAAATCTAGAATCATTAAACAAGGTACTTTCCACATTTTGATGCGTCTTTTGATTTAGTACTATTTCCACATGATTCTAATTGCCCTCTCTTCAAACGAAGGTGCTCCTGTTTGCTGATTGTTTGGATCTCAAGCATGAACCATCAAATGAACAGGCATGTGGTTTTCCTTCCCAGAATTGTATCCCTTCAGTCATATCGCTGACATAGTAATAAGCTAACAAAAGAAAATACTGTTCTATTTTTCCATATCAAGGTTGCAAGAGATCATACAGTTGCTAGTAACCCCATGGGGACAGATGCTAGTAAACCCATGTCACCCCCACCGGTGATCGATCTTGAGAGTTTTGCTTATAAACCAGTGAAGAAGGAACCTGTGTCACTAAGCACAAGGAGGTCCAAGGTTAGTCACTAGTTGCGGTGGCTTATCTATTAATTACACTTTGCTTATGCTCAATTTCCTGTTATTCCAAATGCTGCCATGTTCAGCATAATTTTGATCTTGCTTCTTTGTATTAGACTTTTCAAATGAATGGCCAACCGTTAAGATAGCTAACCATATGGCACTCCCAGAAGATTGCTGATAGTTTGCTGGTAGCTAAACAATCCCAGTTCTAGACATAGTGATCAACTTACATTGTTTTTTTTTTGGGTCCTCTATGAGCAGCTTAGGTTACCTAGCACGGACAGATCCACAAAACCACAACTGGTGCATAACGTGGATGACTCATAGGATGGATTCGGGCTCGTCCATTGGCGAACTAGGAAGAATTTGTGCCTTAGCAGTCAGCACTACCGGCACACATCATCCTGGAAGAAGATGCTAACTCAGCTGTGGGGTAGATGAGTTGAAGAGAGATGAAAATTTTCATTTGAGGTCGATGCATGTTGTAAATACAGAGCCATATGAGCATTAGCTAACTTTTGCTGTGCCGTGCATATTGTAATTCTAAATCTTAGGAAGGGCGACTGAACTTGGAACACTTCTACTGTATCGGTGCAGACGTTTGATTTTATATATGATGTGTACTCAAAACAACAATGACGTAAATACACAAAATTTCCAGTGTCTGTATTTATATCGAAATAGGCTTTCGCCCCGCTTTATAAATAAAGCAATGGTTCATACAATCCATGTTCGAACAACACTCGACAGATAACGGCTGGGGCCATAGCACAGTCAAGCCCAAGAAAGCATAAAAGAAATAGAAAAAAAAGCCACCTAGTGGCAACTGCGTAGCGGCACTACGAGGACGATAGTCGACGTGCCGAAGCCAAAAGCGCATCCATCATCAGGCCAAGTCGATCGCGATCACGCTGCCTCGAGAGCGGGTGCCAGTGCTACGGGAAAGCAAGGAATTTGAAGGAGTCAGATGCCTTCCTCGGAAAAACCTTCTCGATCACCATCTTATTCCTAGTCGTCCAAAAAGTCCACGACATCGCCGCAAAAAGAAGCCAAAATAGGCGGCGATGTCGTGACGGCTGTAAAGCTCTATGTTGAAGAAACTCCGCGAGACTTAGGGCCTCCTAGTCAGGCCCCAACGCCTCGCGGACGTACGTCCATAGTACCTTTGCCGCGGTACACGAGAAGAGGATATGGGTCCCGGTCTCTGGTACCGCATAGAGAGGGCATAGAGACCATCACCAGGTCCGTGCCGCTTAAGTACCTCTGTCCCCGAGGGGAGGCGATCCCGTAGAAGTTGCCAAACAAAAATCTTAATAGTGTCTGTATTTATAAGGGTTGCTATCCTCTCTGTAGTCAGTGGGTTGTTGATAGTTTTAATTCAACCAAAGCTGAGCTCTGTAGGCCCGTGCTCCATGCTATTCTAGAGAGATCACCAGCATCATATATACTTCTTTATTGTCTATTATTGATGAAAAGGCCTTAGGCCAGCCCTTGCCTGCCATATTCCTTAAATTAAAATGTTACAAGGTTTTGATTTTTAAAGCTGCAATAAAAAGGACATGAGGTTTTGATTGCACTGTCGTAGTTCCATTAAATTGGTTGTGTAAGTTGCACTGTTACTCACATAAGGATGATAAATATGCAGATTCTCCAACTTAATACTGCATTGATCATTGTACTTATGTTGGTACATATTTGAATCGCAGCACAAAACTTGCCTTTAAAAGAAGACCCCAGTGCCTCTCTATCCTTATCACAAGTGCTTCTCCATTCTTATCACACGCACAAGCAATTTGACACTCACCAAAACAACAAGTATTTCTTGTAATGACAGACGAGGGTTGGTAAAGATATCAACAACATATACAAAAAAATTGGAGTTGGAGGCATCGGGATATTCTTAGGCAGTCTGTTTTAAATGGAATCCAGTCGCTGATCAGGTAGAAGCGTGTTGAGAACAGTGAAATCTAAACACCAGTAAACTTTACCTGGACCGTTGAATGATGCTTGACGGTGGACATCTACGGCTTACTGTAGGACAGCACCCTCTGAGTGTGGAGTGTTATATGTTGCAACTAGTCTTGTTATTACTGCTAGGTTTAGATTATTAGATCTTGTTTTTAGTCATGCATGTAGTTGAGTGGTAAAACTTGAGGCTGCGGCAGCGTGAGCACGCACAAATGTAATCTTGTGTGTGTATATATAAGCCAACAGTGTTAGTTAGTTGAGTCAGCCTTTGAAGAAAGTGGATGCATGTGCGGGCGTCCGTCAGGTGAGTAGCATGGACGTACTTGCATGGATAAGAGTACCGGTTAGATTGGCTTAGAAGAGATCCTAGTAATCAGTCCTTATCTCCAACACGCGGGGAGATCGGCCGAATCATGGGATTGCTAGTGGCTTTTTTTTTTTGAACACAGGATTGCTAGTGGCAGTTTCTACTGGTTAGTTGAGAATTTAGTAGATGACGTAAATACATGAGTGGTGCTTGAACTTGCCATAGTGCCTGAACTTGAAAAATACTTTAAACTGGTTCTAAAACTTGGCACGAACGTGCAAATACGGCGTTAATCCTGTCCGTACGTGCAAATACGGCGTCAATCCTGTCCGTAGACGTAAAGTGCGTCAATGTGGCATCGTATGTGGCTGACGTGGCACTGACATGGCAAGGGGCCCACTTGTAGCTACGAAACAGAATAACTTAGTAATACTCCCTCCTTCCCAAAATATAAGGCACGGTTTGACTTTTCTGGTCTTCGTTGCACAACTTTGACTATGATTTTCATGTATTGTATGTCTATAAAATTAGTATACATACATATAAAATAAAATTATTTTGTAAGACAAATATGACGATGCCATTTACACATGTTCAATTTATATACTTTGATATATATTAATGGTCAAAGTCGTGAAAATGGCATAGACGGGAATCGAACCTGCAACATGACGCTTGGTCAATGCTTGCACTAGCCAATCAACCAGACTAATACTGAAAACAATGATGGCCCCTCCGACTAATGTATTTTAACCAAAAACTGTTGTGTACGTCAATGGGCTGCAGGTAGTGGCCCATTTTGCACACACTATTTTTTTAATGTAAAAATTATGTAAATAATAATCATAATAAATAAAGTTAGATTCAAATATTCACGTGTTATTGATAATTACCTCATGCCACACAAATATCAGTGTGCACACAATAAAATAACTTACTAAACCAACGTTCCTGTAATTTTTAGAAATATTAACTTATTATTTATAAAATAATATTTTAAATATAACCCATGACTATTTAAAAATGTTTGTAAATACAAACATTTAAAAATATCCATATAAATATTCAACTGCTTGAGTAGTTGGAAGAAATATTACACAACTGTAATCTAAAAGAAATATATTATTTATATTATACAAACATTGTTATAATTCATATATTATTTCATTACTGTATATTTGAAATGTTCATATATAATTGTTAAATATAATCCATGACTGTGTATTTTAAATCTTTGTGTTACAAACATTTTTAAATACTCATGGATTATATTTAAAATAGTATTTTCTAAAAAATAAGTTATTTTATTGTATACCTCTAGATATTTATATTGTGTGCACACTGATATTTGTGTGGCATGTGGTAATTATCAATAACACATGAGTATTTGGATCTAACTTTAATTCTTATGATTATTATTTATGTACTTTTTACAACTTTTTAAAAAATAACATGTGCAAAATGAGCCACTGGCTGCAGCCCATTTATGGACAGCAGAGTTTTAGTTAAAATACATTAAGAATGAGAGGCCATTTTAGTCAACAAATCAAGTTCTGTGTTGTGGCTAGTGCAACCGGCTCACACGCGGCAGGTTGATTGTTCAAGTCCCTTCCTGTGCATTTTTCATGTTAATAGTTAATATTGCTAACAGGCAGGCCCACTAGTCATAGAAACGTATAGTATTCAAGTAATTCTTTTTTGTAGATATAAGTGGGCCACACGCCCACATCGACGCACTTTACGTCTATGGATGGGATTAGCACCGTATTTGCACGTTCGTGCAAAGTTTTAGAACTAGTTCGACGTATTTTTCAAATTCAGGCACTAACGTGAACGTTCATGTCAAGTTAAAGCACCAATGGTGTATTTACGTATCAATTTGTTGCGGACTTGAGCATGCGGGACGGGGCTTGCCTGCTCCCCGCATATACTTCCATCCGTGCTCCCATCTGATTCAACGGACGTGATTCTTTTATGCGAAGGCCCACTGTGCACCTTCCCTTTCCTTGCCCTCCTTCTCTTTTCTTTGGACAAAAGTATCACGGCTAAAATTGAGGGAATACTGTGAGACCCCTGGCATCCTTGCCGCGGCCGTGAAAAACATAGAACGGCGTCGGTAGAATTACCCGTTCAGTCAGTCCTTCGCTTGCTGGGGACATCTGTCGCATGTCTTATCCCCTACCCACACTGCACCATGGTGCCCTCCGGCCGGCCGTCGCGTACACATATCGTGATATAAGTCTTTATTCATGTCAGTTTTCATCAATAGCTCCGGCAAGTGTTTCATGTACACACTAGTTGATTCCAGTGATCAATTGATCGATCTTTCGTATACCCCGGGGCTCTAGCGGCTCGTCGCCGCTGGTGGCACCGACGAGGCAGCCGAGCGGGTATGACGTCGAGCTGTCCTTGGCCTGCGCTGTCACAGCGGCGTGTGTTCCTCGGCAAACCCAACATTATATATTGTTTGATCAGTTATGCTTCCACTGCATGTGTCAAACAGTGTATCTCCAGAGATTATAGTGACAATTATCACAATATTTTTTTTTTGGGCTTGTGTCTCTATGTTTACAATGATTACTATCCTCCCTTGATTCAGTGGAGGTTGATAGTTAATTTCGATTAAATATATGAATGCTTAATGTTGAGCTCCCACATGCCCCTGCTCCATGCTATTCAAATGAGAAGATCATATAAACCACGTGTCGATTGGATTTGGCTGCGCTTTTGTTTTCCATCTGATACTTGGTGCTGCTACACATATATAAGCCAAAAGTGAAAAATGACACATGCAATATTAATTGAGTTCCGCCAACAAATTAGGTGGCATTAGCACTGCTGCACATATAAGGATGATAGACATGCAGATTCTACAATTTGATACTACAAGGTTAGTTGATCATTGCATTGTACGATTACATATTTCAATCATCCTTCTGTCCTAGCACAATAAAAACAGTAGAATTCGTCGAAATCACCTGATAGGTCCATGACAATTGATCGATTGTTGATATCTATGACATGTCGTAGTAGAGAAAAATGTCCAGTGTAGAGAGTCACATAGTGTCAAATCGTCAGAGTTCAGGGCAGGACGAAAATAGTAGTACAGTGAAATATACATGTGTGAACCGAAAGAACCAAATGTAGATTTAACACTCGTGTTCTATACATAGCCTACTTAGCCATCTCAATCGTAAAACTATTTCGTTCTCTACAGTCTTGCTTCACAACCAGCTCAAATAATGCTTCAGGGCAGGTTTACTCAGCAATTTCGCGGTGTGATACTATGTACTCCATCCTATTCACAAAAAATTGTTCTGGACATACCTTCAGTCAAACTTTGTAAGGTGTGACTACATATCTTTTGAAATATCTAGATCGGAGTCTTGAGAAAATTCTGGAATATTTATTTTTGGACTATTATGTTTATATACTAACTACAGTACAAACTAAAGGTCATACATCTTAGATACCATATCAATAACATAAACGTCACATATTTGTGAACTTGAATTATAATTACGCAGTTTCCAAGCTGCCAAGTTTGCTATGAAATTTGCATTCACCAACAAGCAATTAAAAAAAAAAATCCTAGCAGTACTCTTTCCAGTGCTAAAAATTCAAACTTCCGAATTTAGTCCTCCACTGGTAGCCATCGTTGCCCATACATCACTGTGCAGTACAGAGCCTAGCACATCCATACACAGCAGTACAGAAACAGACTTTACAGGCGGTTATTGTATATATAAGTGAACCCAACACATCCATATGAACGAAAATATAAAGCACTCTCACTGCCAATGACAAGTGGGTCTGCCTAGCTACTAACCCGGTCTACCCGTTCACCATGACTCACCGGTCATTAGGAATTTTCAGACGCCATCAAATCGGCAGATTAGATGTCTTAAGGTGACTGGGATATCGATTGATCATGACGAGGCAGCATGCGCAAGAGCCCAGAGTGATTGCTGCCTCATACACAACACTCACCACTCCCACCTTAAAAGTCACCATGATCCTGAGCCCTCTCCTAGTTCGCGTCACTCCCACAAAAAGAACAAGCAAAAACCTCTACCCCAATCTTACCTATTTACGTGGAATGTGTTTAGGTTGTCCGTTAGCCAGAACAGTCAAGCAAGGAAACACTTTAGGAGTAAGAGGCATCCGGGAAAATTTACGTGTTATGGAGACTCCTCAAGAAGTGATAGAATTTCCAGAAGTCCCGATGGGTGCCACTGCATCAAGGAGAAATGGGATTGACGACTGAGAATACACTGTCATGGAAACAAAGGCCTGTAATGTTTGAAGCTCTCATGGCTAACTAGGCGTGCTGCAATGGCCTGAACTGGATTGAACTGCATGAAACTAGAGCTAGTCCGAAATAATTAGGAGCTAGAGGACAGTTTATTAGAAAAACATGGAAATGGAGCATTGGAGCAGAAGAAAACAGACACCATGAGAGAGTAGTTGCATCCCAACAAGGCGTTGTAATGAGAGGGACAACTCCATTTCAATGTCCATATTGATTGTTAGATAGAGTAGCATTAGTTGGCTTAATTTTATAATAACATGAGTGCGACATTTAATTTCTCAACCTGCATCATACATGCACCCGTCCAGACACGCTGAGCTCACGTTGGGAAATTCGTGGAGCCTAGTTTCACATCTACCTTTTTTGGAAGATTTTCTTAAAAATTCAAACTACTCAAGAAGACAAGTACTCCCTCTGTAAAGAAATATAAGAGTGTTTAGATCACTGCGTTTAGATCACTAAAGTAGTGATCTAAACACTCTTATATTTCTTTATAGAGGGACTAGATAGTTACACAATAATGTAGAGTTAGAATAAGCTGTTGTATAATGTTTTCTTTGCAGGCCTGTTGTATAATGTTCCCAGAACAAAAGCTGCCAAGTACTACTTGGTACACGCAGATAATATACACTAATAAGAGATCTAAAAAATGGAAAAAAGGAAACATGTACTTAACCCATGTTAATCAGTTTCTGTAACAATTAATTAGTCTCATATAATGTTCCACTATCACGCATCATATACTTTTTATTTATATGTATATGTAATTTTTCAAATGGCGAGGACGGATGCATATCACGTGTTGGCTGAGAGAAGCGATCAAGATTCAACAAATGACATACAATTTAAAGTTAGACAATCTCTTATCCAAACTTAGCCATGTTATTTCCAAGATATACGACCTAACATTATTCAACACCGGATATCCAGGTACATGAATGAGGCCTACATAATGTACTCCCACTCCACATCCCTCCTACTTACATCACACACAACATTACCATGTGAAAGCACTCATAGCTCACGGGTAGGCTCATCCACAATCTTACCCAAATACAATTAAAGAAGGGGCAAACTCATTTGAAGATCTCATTTTTCATTGGTAGTGGTGAAAAGGTTTCAGGCTAGCTTTCGCCCGCCTTAGTCCTTTACTTAAAATGTTATGAGGTTTTGATCGTGTTTTGCTGCAATAAAAAGGACATGGGGTTTTGACTGTACTGCCGCAGTTCAACTAAATCGGTTGTTGTAGCACTGTTACTCACATGAGGTTGATAGATATGCATATTCTCCAACTTGATACTACATTGATCATTGTACTTATGTTCGTACATATTTGAATCGTAGCACAAATCTTGCCTTTAAAAGACACCACTGCCTTTCCATTCTTATCACATGCACACGAACTAGAAGTTTGGCGCCCACAAAAACAACAATTACTGCTTATAATGACTGACGAGGGTGGTAAAGATATCAACTACATATACAAATGTTTGGAGTTGGAGGCATCGGGATATCCTTACGCGTTCCATTTCAAATGGAATCTGGTTACCAGTGTGATTGATGCATGATGATAACACTTGAATCCACATCTTGGTACACTTGATCTAGACCGTTCAAAGCGAATTGACTGCGGACATCTACGGCATACTGTAGGATAGCAACATGCCGAGTGCAGACTGTTAGGCAGTGTTTGACTAGTCATGCTTCCACTGCATGTGTCAACAGTGTATCTGTGACAATGGTTACCATATTTTTTTTGGGCTTGTGTCTATGTTTATAAGGATTACTATCCTCCCTTGATCCAATGGGGGTGGATACTTAATTTTGATTAAATATTAGAATGCTTAATGCTGAGTTTCCTCGGGCCCCCGCTCCATGTTATTCCAAAGAGTAGATCATATAAACCACGTGTATCGATTGGACTTGGCCGCGCTTTTGTTTTTTGTATGATCCTTGGAGCTGCTACACATATAAGGATTCCAAAGTGAAAAATGACACATGAGGTTTTAATTGGGTTCTACCAATAAATTAGGTTATAAGGCTGATAGATATGCAGATTCTACAATTTGATACTACACGATTAATTGACCATTGCATCATACGATCATACATTTCAACCGTCCTTCCATCCAAGCACAATCAAAACAACATAATCCATATAAATCATCCGGATAGCTCCATGACAATGGATCGGTTGCTGATATCTACGACATGTTGTAGTAGAGAAACATGTCCAGTGTAGAATGTCAGTGTCACACCATCTGGGTTCTGGGCAAGACGGAAAATAGTACTCCCTCCGATCCAAATTAATTGTCTCAGTCTTAGTACAACTTTGTACTAAATGTGCGACAGTTAATATGGATCAGAGGGAGTAGTATAGTAAAATATACATGTGTGAACAGGAAGAAACAAATGTAGATTTAACACTCATGTTCGGTACATAGCCTACTTTATCATCTCAAACATAAAACTATTTCGTATTCTACCCTCTTGTTGTCACAACCAGCTCAAATAATGCCCCAATGTGGTTTTGCTGCAATTTCGTGGTGTGATGATATGCACTCCCTCCCATTCACAAAAATCATATGTATATTTGTGTCGAGAAATTTCTGGAATGTTTATTTTTGGGCTATTATGTACTGTATATACCAACGACAATATAAGCTAGCGGTCATACATCTTAAAGACCATATCAATAATAGAAACATGACTTATTCGTGAACTTGGATTACAATTAAGCAGTTTGCAAGGTTCTTAGGTTGCTTTGAAAGTTGCATTCAACCAACAATCAACTAACAAAAAAGTTAGCTGTACTCATTCGAGTGCTAAAAATTCAAACTTCCGAATTTAATTCTCCACTGGCCAGCACATCATTGCCCATGCATCACTGTACAACTGAGCCTAGCACATCCATATGCAGCAGTACAAAAGCGGACTTTACAGGCGGTTATCGTACATAAGTGAACCCAACACATCCATATGAACAAAAATATAGAACACTCTTGCCGCCAATGACAGGTGGGTCCATCCATAAATCCTAACCCCACCCGTTCACCATGAGTCCATGGCACACGGGTTAGGAAATACTCACATCGCTCATCAAATCGGCAAATAAGAAGCCTCGTGGTCACTGGGATATCGAAAGGTCCATGGCAAGGCAGCATGCAACAAGGCCTCACGCACGACGCTCACCACTCCCACCTTAAGTCGCCTTGATCCCAAGCCTTTCCTAGTTCATGTCTGAAAGTGCTAGTTATCGACTAGGGGTGGGGGGGGGGGGGGGGAGGGAGGGAGGGAGGGAAGGGAATAGGCGATTTTTATGAAAGTCTTCAAAAGATGCAAGATCTTCAAAGACAGACAGTCAAACAACACCTATATAATATGCAGCGGAGGATAAGCTACACTAGACATGCATTAGGCTAATAAATAGTACAATGAAAGCACGAAGACTAATAGCAGCTAGGTAGAACATATCCGTATGGGAAGACAGTACGAAGCCAAATACAAGAAAGTCTTGACACTATGAAGTCAAATAGATCATGCAAGTAAGCAATGACTTCACGAAGACAAACTAAAATGTAAAGGTGGTAGGGGATAGAACCAGTTGCTTGGTGAAGACAAGGATTTGGTAGACCAGTTCCAGTTGCTGTGACAACTGTACGTCTGGTTAGGGAGGCTGAGATTGAACTCAGAAGACCACGTCTTCACCTTATTCCCCTTGAGCTAAGGACACTTAGTCCTCGCCCAATCACTCAGGTAAGTCTTCAAGGTAGATTTCCAAACCTTCACAGACTCCGTTCACCGGTGATCCACAATGACTCTTGGATCCTCAGAACATGACGCCTAACCGGCTGGAGGATACACAGTCCTCAAGTGTAATAAGTCTTCAGATCACGCGGACAGAAAGACTTCAGTGATGCCTAACACTCTTTGGCTCTGGGTGTTTTGGGCTTTGTCCTCGCAAGGATTTCTCTCTCAAAGGCTTCGAAGGTGGGTTGCTCTCAAACGACAAAAGCTATGCACTAACTCTAAGCAGCCGCGAATTTATGGTGTAGGGGGTGGGCTATTTATAGCCAGGAGGCAACCCGACATGATATGTCCGAAATGACCCTTGGTCACTAAGGAATCGACACGTGTCCAACGGTCAGATTTCAAACACACGCGGCAGCTTGACTTGGGCTACAAGCAAAGCTGACTCATCCAACTCTGGATAAGATTTACTCTCATTGTCTTCACTCGAAGACATAGGATTTGGGTTGAGCATCACGTCAGTTTTCTGACTTTGTTCACTGGGACCCCGCTTAACTGTTCGGTGGTTCTTATGACTCAAGAAGGAATAAAATGAAACTACGAAAGAAACTATGTCTTCGCACTCCATAGTCTTTAAGTGAATGTCTTCACACGTCATTATCTTCGTCGTGAATGTCTTCACGAACCACCATTGTCTTCAATGTCTTCATACATTTTTAGGGGTCATCTCTGGTAGGAAAACCAAATCACTGAGGGACTTCTACCTGTGTTATTCTGCAATTCTCACAAACACATTAGTCCCTCAACCATGTTTGTCGTCAATACTCCAAAACCAACTAGGGATGGCACTAGATGCACTTACAATCTCCCCCTTTTTGGTGATTGATGACAAACTGGTTAAAGTTTTCAACGGGGATAAAAATATGTGTAAGTTAAAGAACGCGGTCATTGGCTTCATGAACTTGAAAGGGCTCCCCCCTGAAGATGTGCATATCAATGATTTTCTTTTGAATGCAAATGCACATGGCAGGTTCCGCTTTGTGGAGATCTCCTTCAATTCATGAAGACAATTCATCATGCATACAAAATGTAGTGAAGATAATGACGTGCACAATGAAAAATGGATGTCTGTGGAATGACTTCATGCGGAATTTATCATCGCAACAAGAGGTAGCAGAAAAAAATGGCAGACGACCATCAAGGTTTAAGTGTTACAACTCAAAACCAACAGTTCAAGAACGAGAGTTGTAAAAACTTAGCAAAAATAAGCACCCGACCCATATATACCCGCTTGAAGACTATCAACTCATATGCTTCTCCCCCTTTTGTCAGGAATGACCAAAAAGGAGTGAAGACATAGAGTGCCTAAGCGTTCCCACGAGGTGTTGGTGAAGATGTTGGGGCAGCAGGGTCGACGGTGGAGTTAGGCGGTGCAGAGGGGCCTGATGCAGAGTCGTGATGCAGTGAAGCCATGGCTGGTGAAGTGGCGTCGTCCTCTTCATCAATGACTCGAGCAACAATAGTTGGAGCCGAAGAGGAGTATTCAGATTCTTCAATTGAAGGTGTTTGACGTCAACTTGCTGACTGTGGAGGCCTGGAGTCAAACTTGAAACGTTCAGTGAAGCCATCTGCTTGAAGGTCATCTTCAGAGCACAGCATAGTGAGGCTCTTCCAGGCATGCCGACAGGCTTCATGAGCAACAAAAGAATTCTTAGTGGAGAGGTTGCGTATGCGATTGACATCCACAAGAAGACTTTGCATATGACGCTTCATCCAGTCATGATGCCTATCCTGTTTCTGATGAAGAGAAATAAGAAGCTCTCGGTCATTCAGCACACGAGCACGCTTCTGAGGCCTTTGAGCTACTGTGCTGGCTGTTGCATCAGTGCTGGCACGATGCGGCAACCTGAGCTGACCGGCAAGAGGACCAACAGTAGTAGGTGGATTTGGCACATGGACGCCTTCAAGTGGTTGTGTGAAGCTTTGGAAGGCAGCATTATCTTCACGAACAAGTTCCTTGGCAGGCTCGGGATATATGGCTTCATGGGACATATCCACTTCAGGTAGAAAGACAACATGGTTGCGCGCTGAGGCTTGATAATTGATTGTGGAGTGAAGCTTGATCAGCTGCATAACCCATGGAGCATAGAACTTGAGTCCAAATAAATCAATGCCTGAAGCTGCCAACTGACGGATGAAGAAATCTTGAGTATTGAACCTGATGCCATTGATGATGTAGAAGACCAATGTCTTCATAGTGCCTTCAATCTTGGCGTGAGGAGAATGCCCTTTGATTGGCCATAGAGTATGCCTCAGTATATGATATATGGTGCGGGGCAGGTACTCAAGGTCATTCACAAAGAATTCCTTGGGATATTCAGCATCCACGGGCAAAGGCTTCATCATGCTTAACATTTGGCTCTGGCTTCTGGAAGATGCTCTGAAGTTCTTGTTCATATCGCTGACAACCTGGTTCATAGAGATCACCAGGAGTAGGCAGGGAAGTGAGCTCGATGATATCCTGAGTTTTGGCTTCATGGTGTACATCACCTGACATCCACTCACGGACCCATGTCTTCGGATCCCTATTGTAGCCTGAGATATGGAGAGTAGCGTAAAATTGAAGCAGGAGCTCTTCATTCCAGTGCTCCTTGTCCACGACAAATGGGAGCAGGCCAACCTCACGAAAGCAGTCAAGAGCTTCTTCAAGGCACGACAGTCCAGCAATGGCATCACAACACAGGCGCTTATGAGGGAAGATCCGGTCCTGGTTGTACAAGATGGACGAGTAATAGCTTCGTTGCTGATGACTCCAGAACCTGTCAGAAGAGATCTTGGGCTTCTTGTAGGGATTCTTGGCACTATCAAAGAATGTGTTGTGCTCTCTGAAGCTGAGGACACTGAATGAGCCCTGAGTGGTAGCAGCACTGGGAAGCCTTGGCAGCCTGGGTTTTGGCTTCTGCGTCTGAGGCCTTTGCTCCACATGGTAATCATATTGGGGACCAGGAGCAACAGGAGGTGTCATGATTGGTCACTTGACGGTGACGAGCTCACCACGATAGAATGCTCATTCCATAGTGTGAGGTACAGGCGGAGCGACATCCACATCTGAGGTGGATGGTGGAATGTCTTCTGTGGCATCATGGGCGTCAGACAGAAGAGTGGCTTCGGGCTGCGTATTGTCTTCAGCCATGACTACGTCATTGGCTCCAGTAGCAGTGGCATCAGCAGCCTCATTTTTAGTGGCTTCAGTGGCTTCAATAACTGGTGGGTTAGGCATAATCACATCTTGATTCTCACTTGGTTCAGTGGTAGGGGGAATAACAGCTTGATCTTCTTCTCCTCGTCCCTCGGCTGATGCAGCCGGAATATCTTCAGCCTCTTTGGCGTCACACTCTTGAGCAGTTTCTATAGGGATGGCTTCAGGGAACACTTGACGTGCTACTGAGCTTGTGGCTTGCACATCCCCTTCAGGAATGCTCGACATGGAGACCATTGGCCTTGGGCCTCGGCGAAGCCTTCGAAAAGAGGGCAACGTCTGCGGTGAGGGTGTGGTCTTCTCCATGTCTTCGGGGGAGTCTTGTGGAGTCTCAATCACTGTAGTGGTGACTTGAGCTGGTGGAGTGAGCGGAATGACTTCATGGAGCGGAGTGTTGGGGTGTTGCTCTTCCCAGAAATCATCATGAGTGATTGGCGTCATAGGACCGCCAATACTGATCTGTTCACTGCTCGAGGGAGTAGGCGATGATACCGGCTTGGGCATGATCTGGGGGAATTGAGGAAGGACTTCATCATCAACTACATTCTCTTCATGACCAATGTCTTCAGCTGCGGTGGTGTCAACAACTGGTATCTCTTCAGAGTCATGAGCCTCTGTGGAAGCAGGCTTATGAACAATCAGACGCCGATCTCTGTTGGACAAAGCTGGTAGTGCAACAGAAATGGGCTCAACTATCAGGGGCTCTTGAGGTGCAGCTTGATCTTTTCTTGAAGATTTTGTCTTTAGCTTCTTCTTTGACGGAGCGGCATCAGAGGCTTCTTGATGCTTTCGCTTCTTGGCCTCTGCCTCAGCCTGCTTTGTCTTCTTCTTCTCAGAAGTAGCTGATGGGACCTTTGGCTTCGAGCCAGTCATGCTGGCAGGGAAGACAATGCTTGGTCTTTCCTGCCTTGGAGCTTCAATTTGCATTGGCTTCTTCTTCTTCTTGGCAGCCAACTTAGGGTCAACGCCTGGACGCCCAAGTGCTTTCCTCTTCAAGGCTTCATTATGAGCCTGAACACATTTTTCAGCATAATACTTCAGGCGCTCTCGAGAGCCTTTGGCTTCACCACGACGCTTGACAAATTCAGCCTTGAGGTCAATCATCATCTGCTTGAAATTTTGCACTTCAGTGACACCGAGCTTGGCCATGTGCTTCTTGAAGAGAGCCTTTTCATGGTCAATCTTGTTTTTCTGCTCAATGACCTTTTGAGCAATCGCAAGCTCTTTGGTAATATAGCCCTGAAATGTCACGCTGATGCCAATGGGAAGCTGCAGATCATCGATGGTAAGAGAGGTGTCTTCAAACCATTCATCAATGAAGTTGTTCAGAATATCAGCATCAAACAGAGGTAGATCATTGAAGATTTTGGCTTCGTGTTTGCTTTTGATCAGCATCTCAAGGGCATCATCAGCAAGATCTTCATCGCTAGATAGATCGATTATATCTTCATCATTTCGAAGAATGCTTCCTGGAGTAAGGCCTTGACCTGAGATCTTCTTAGGCTTCAGAGATGTACGAGACAAGTCTTCAGACTGCCCACTGGATTCAGGAGGTGCAGATTTTAGTGGCTTCACTCGTGAAGCTTTTGGTGCAGCAGAGGACTTTGAAGCCTTAGCCTTCTTCACAGGCTTCGGGGGCTCTGGAGCTGCAGTATGTTCTTCATCTTCAGCAGCATCTTCAATGCTGGCCCTTTGAGCGGCACAAAGCGCTAGAAATGAGTTGAAGTCATCAAAGGGACCAACAAGATTTTGTTCAGCCTCGCGACTGCCATCAGGCCTTGGAGCAGCTGGACCTGGGTTGAAGTCAATCCCAAAGTCCTTCTTGTTCTGAACAGCTGAGTTCTTGGCAAACTTATAATTTTCTTCAAAGAGCTCATGCTCACGACACCATCTGAGGCTGGATGGGTCAGCAACTTCAGGCATAGGGCCTCTGACCATGCAAGGAAAGAAGCCTTTCGCAATGGCTTCAACCTTGGTCTTGGGTTGAAGCTTCTTGTATATAATATCGGCCCATGGTGGCCTCACAGCATTCTTGTCCGCATACTCAGGAGTCACAAAATGATACAGAAACCATTCCTCTGTCCAATGTCTGTGAATCCACTGCACTCTAGACTTGCGTTGAGTGTAGGTTTCATCTAGATCTGACTTGTACATCTCATAGAGATCAGGGGGCAGATCCAATGCAGTGTTATCACGATGCTGGCGGCCACCTTTCTTTGCAGATTTTCCACCTAGCATTGGCTTCAGACTGATAGGCTTCACAACTATGTTAGGCATCAGTCTACTTGTCAGACAAGAACTGGCTTCAGGTGATTCAATATGATGCTGTAAAAACTCTGCAAATGAATGCCGACTATGAGAACCAAGGGACTCTCCCACGGACATGTACCTGTGACAACATTAGAGATGCGAGGGAAGGGGAAAAGGTCATATGCATTCTCAGAAGATTTTGAAGATAAATTAGTTTGAAGACATTAACCTCATAGCGCGCATTCACTTATAGATGTGAGTTGGTTCCAGATTTGTACGAATCCAAGAATAAGTACAAGTGAGGAATCTAATTAGTAATGAAGCATAAGTGAAAGTACTTGCAAGTCATGAGATGCATAGAAGTAAAGATCTAGATTTGGAAGTGAAGAAACAACTTTCCGAAGATATAGAAAGTTTTAACGGATCAAGCGTGCGGTAAAAATAGACTTTTAATTACCGCTCAAGAATAGATGAGACTGCTAGACGAGTCGTGGATGGAGGCCGAGCAGTCCAATCTTCCGCACCCTAACTTGACGGCGGAAGACACCTACGGCGGCGGCAGATGGAAGAAGATCGGCGACCGGCGTGACGACGACGACGGAGATGTCGCGGCAGCAAAGCGCTTCGTCTCTGGCGACGATGGAAGCTAGCGACGGCGCTAGGGTTTGAGCGAGACAGCGAGAGGAGTAGATTTTAATGATCGTGGGGGGTGTGTATTTACAAGAAGAGGGGGACGGCGCAGTGTAATTACTCAGATACCCCTGGCGGTTCACATCTGAGCACCACGTGGCATGCATGCAACAGCTTAAATGTTGCGCCATGACCCCACGCGCGCCTGGTTTGTCGGGTGGTCGTTCTGGCTTCTCCGGGTTCAGGCAAACGGGATAAAGATATTAAAAGTGTTTTAAATGGTTGTCTCTATATCTTCGACTGACAAGGATGCATTGAAGACAGTCGACATGTGTCAATAGAATGCATATGAAGAGACAGAGAGAGTTGAAGAGATAAGCACAGATGGGGTTAGGGTCCGATCATATTCACTTAGTGCAGAAAATGACAACTTGAAGACATAGCTATAAGTGAATGCTGTAGAGGACAAAATATATATATATATATATATATATATATATATATATATATATATATATATATATATATATATATAGAGCAATGAAGACCAAATCAAATATTGTGAAGATAAATCATGAAGACAAAACAATGTTGAAGACAAACCAACTTTGAAGATAATGCAACATGACGCCAAACAAAAATATTTGAGAAAGGTTGGTGGTGGCGTTACCCACCGTATAGGAAGTATTAGGTCCAGACACGGTGCACAATTATCGTGGCACTCCGAAGTCAATTTCCACATTAATGTATTCACATTTAGAGTGTACGTCTTCATGAATTGAAGACATACGTTACTTTGTGTGTTGTGCATCTAAGTCATCAATATGCATAAGCGTTAGGATGTATGTCCATTCCCAGGACATTTGAGGATTCTAAGATATTTAGCTCACACCTCAGCTTGCAAAACCTTTTCTCATCCAAGGGCATCATGAAGATATCTGCCAATTGCTCTTCAGTGTTGACATGAATGATATCAATGTCTTCCTTCAACACATGGTCTCTGAGAAAGTGATGACGGATCTGAATGTGCTTTGTCTTCGAGTGCTGAACTAGATTATGAGCGATCTTGATGGCGCTTTCATTGTCACAGTAGAGAGGCACCTTCTTCTTGTTGATGTCATAGTCCTTGAGGGTTTGCTTCATCCAGAGAAGCTGAGCGCAACAAGATCCAACAGCAATGTATTCAGATTCAGTAGTGGAGAGCGATACACAGTTCTACTTCTTTGAAGACCAACAGACAAGAGATCGTCCAAGAAAATGACAAGTGCCTGATGTGGACTTGCGATCAACCTTGTCACCAGCATAATCAGCATCTGAGAATCCAACTAGATCAAACTCTGAGCCCTTTGGATACCACAATCCTAGCGTTGGGGTGTGAGCCAAATATCGAAGTATTCGCTTCACAGCAAGGTGATGCGACTCCTTTGGTGCCGCTTGGAATCAGGCACACATGCAAACGCTAATCATTATATCTGGCCTAGATGCACATAAGTACAATAAAGAACCAATCATGGAGCGGTATACCTTTTGATCGAACTCTTTAGCATTGTTGTCGGGGCCCAATTGACCTTTGGTTGGCATTGGCGTCGTGTACCCTTTGCAGTCTTGCATTCCAAACTTCTTCAGGCAATCTTTGAGGTACCTTTCTTGAGATATAAAGATGCCATTTCTCTGTTGTCGGATTTGAAGACCAAGGAAGAATTTCAGCTCCCCCATCATGGACATTTGATATTGCTCTTGCATCATATGCCCAAACTCATCGCTGTATCTTTTGTCAGTGCAGCCGAAGATAGTGTCATCCACATAGATTTGGCATATAAACAGTTCTCCATCATATGTCTTCGTGAAGAGAGTGGGATCTAGAGAACCAGGTCTGAAGCCTTTGCTCTTCAGGAAGTCTTTGAGTGTGTCATACCAAGCACGTGGTGCTTGTTTGAGGCCATACAGTGCCTTGTTGAGCTTGTAGACCATATCAGAATGCTTTGGATCTTCAAAACCAGGTGGTTGAGCTACATATACTTCTTCTTCAATCTTGCCATTAAGAAAGGCACTCTTCACATCCATTTGATACGGGAGGATGTTGTTGTGATTAGCGTAGGCTAGTAGTATGCGAATGGCTTCAAGCCTAGCCACATGAGAAAAGGTTTCATCAAAGTCAATCCCCTCTACTTGTGTGTAACCTTGAGCAACGAGACGAGCTTTGTTTCTGAGAACTTGTCCGTGTTCATCTTGCTTGTTGCGATAGATCCATTTGGTGCCAATGATGTTGTGCTTGCGAGGATCAGGACGCTTGACTAGCTCCCAGACATTGTTGAGCTCAAATTGTTGAAGCTCTTCCTGTATAGCTTGAATCCATTCTTGTTCCATAAAGGCTTCATCAACTTTCTTGGGTTCGGATATGGAGACGAAAGCAAAATGCCCACAGAAGTTTGCCAGTTGCGTAGCTCTTGATCGAGTAAGTGGACCAGGTGCATTGATACTGTCAAGAATCTTCTCAATCTGAACTTCATTGGCCACACGAGGATGAACAGGGCAAAGACTTTGGTTTTGCTGATCATTGTCTTTGTCTTCAGCATTGTCTTCGGGCTCAGCATTGTCTTCATGTTGAGTAGGAGCTGGAATGACAATTTCTACTTCAGCCTGTTCCTCGGTGGGTATGATTTCTCCAGTTCCCATTAGCTTGATAGATTCACTAGGAGAAGCTTCATCTAGCACATTTGGCAGGTGCTCTCTTTGCGAGCCGTTAGTCTCATCGAACCGCACATCTATAGTTTCAACCACTTTATAGTGAAAGAGGTTGAAGACCCTGTAGGTGTGCGAATCCTTTCCGTAGCCAAGCATAAAACCTTCATGTGCCTTCAGTGCAAATTTGAAAGTGTGATGTGGATCCTTGATCCAGCACCTGGCACCAAAAACTTTGAAATAGCTAACGTTTGGCTTCTTACCAGTGAGTAGTTCATAGGATGTCTTCTTGAAGAATTTGTTAAGATAAACTCTGTTGATGATATGGCATGCAGTATCAATGGCTTCAGGCCAGAATTTTCTTGGAGTCTTGTACTCATCAAGCATTGTACGAGCCATCTCAATAAGAGTCCTGTTCTTGCGCTCCACGATGCTGAGGTGTGTATGGAGCAGAGAGCTCATGAGTGATGCCCAGTGTATCAAGATAAGTGTCAAGGCCAGTGTTCTTGAATTCCGTGCCATTGTCACTTCTGATGTGCTTGATCTTGATGCCATAGTTAGTCATGGCTCGATTGACGAATCGTCTGAAGACATCCTGCACTTCATTCTTATAGAGAATTATGTGTACCCAAGTGTATCGAGAGTAATCATCAACAATAACGAAGCCATAAAGATGTGCAGTGGTAGTAAGGGTAGAGTAGTGAGTAGGGCCAAATAAGTCCATGTGTAATAGCTCGAAGGGACGTGAAGTCGTCATGATTGTCTTTGAGGGATGCTTTGCCCTAGTCATCTTCCCGGCTTCACAAGCACCACATAGATGATCCTTCTTGAACTTGACGCCCTCGATGCCAGTGATATGCTTTTTCTTCACGAGAGTGTGTAAGTTCCTCATGCCCGCATGTCCTAGCCTTCGATGCCAAAGCCAACACTCTGAAGCTTTTGCTAGAAGACATACGACAAGCTGTGGTCATGCGGAGAAATCTACCATATATAGATCACCTCTTTGATAACCTTCGAAGACTAGAGATTTGTCAGAATCCATAAGCACAAGGCATCAAAACTTTCCAAATATCACGATCATATTAAGATCACAAAGCATGGATATAGACATTAAGTTGTATCCAAGGGATTCAACAAGCATCACTTTATCCATGTGTTGATCCTTTGAGATAGCAACTCTACCTAGGCCCAATACCTTGCTTTTACCAGTGTCAGCAAATGTGATATGGCTTTTAGTAGATGGACGAAGAGTTGAATCCATGAGAAGACTTCGATCACCAGTCATGTGGTTAGTGCATCCGCTGTCCATGATCCATTCAGTAGCTTTCGGAGTTGTACCCTACAGTGCAGTTAGTAGGATAGGCTTCACCAAGAGTATTGTGAAGCATAAACATTTGGCGAACAAGCATACTATCAAAGTTAAGATTCTTGGATGGTAGGATGGGATGTTTATCAAGAAATCCAGGGACGAAGCAAATGGTAAGACCATTTTGGCATTTTATCTTGCGTCCCACAAGATGTTTTAGGTCTCCAGCATTGTCTTCAGAAGTCAATGATTTTTGGCTGGAGACCTTTCCCTGCAAGAGAAGTTAATTCTTATTAACCACCCACATCTGAAGGGGTGGCTTAGAAGCAATGAGTCTAAGTGCAGCATCTGAGAACTTTGGCTTTGGAGCCCTAGCAAATAGTTTTGCAGGAGGTGAATAGTACTCAAAAGAATATGGAGAAAAATTCTTTGATTTATGAACATGGCGGTTTGATGAAACCCGCTCATATTCATGAGTCTGATGATAGTTTCCCTGCAAAACATTGGCGTTAGGGTGAACATATGAGGTCCTCTGTCTGTATGAAGCCTTTGGGCCATATGAAGTCTTTGGTCTGGAGTTTGTCTTCTTCCCTGGTGGTGTCATGCTGACATTCACAGGAAGATTCTCAAGACAACTTTTAGGAACCCAGATCTTCTTCATAGGCGACCCATTCCTGCAGTTAGTTCCAATAAACCTGGCAAACACTTCACCGTTCTGATTCTTGAACAGTTTATAGTTTGAGTCAAATGACTCATCAATGATAATAGGGTTAGCACAGGTGAAGCCAGATAAGGTGGATGGATAAAAGGGCCCTATGCAGCAACCCATGTGGTTTTGGGGTACTACTCAGGCTTCTAGTAAGAATCATCAGCATTCATTTTCCTCTCAAAACCAACACCTTCTTTCCTACGGTTTCGGTTCAGTATCTGTTTCTTGAGGACATCACATAGTGTCTAATGCCCTTTGAGGCTTTTGTACATGCCTGTTTCAAGCAATGTCTTCAACCTGGTATTCTCATCAGCAATAGTAGTGGTATCCTCAGAAGAGGGGTTAGTCACCACATTAGCAGTTGAAGATATTGCAACTTCAGAAGCAGTAGAACATTCAGCAATAGAGACAACATTGTCGTGCTCAAGACATTTTAAGCAAGGTGGCACAAAATCTTCCTAAGCGGAACTGATCTGTTGGGCGAGTAGTTAATCGTTTTCCTTTTGAAGATCTTCATGAGACGCTCTCAGTTTCTCTAGATCTTGCCTCCTTTGAAGATAATCATAGGAAAGCTTCTCATGAGTAGCTGAGAGGGTTTCATGATGACTTTCAAGTTCCTCGTACTTAACGCGAAGATTTTTGATGTCTTCGATTAAGGACTGGGTTTGATTCATTTCCTCTTCCAATAGGTCATCGCTTTTGTCTAGCAATTTTTGAATCTTTTTCATGGATGTTTGTTGTTCAGTTGCAATTTGAGCAAGAGTCTTATAGCTGGGTTTGGATTCACATTCAGAGTCATCTTCACTAGAGGTCTGAAAGTAAGCATCACATGAGTTTACCTTAGCACCTCTTTCCATGAAGCAGTAAGTGGGAGCAGAATCATCGTCATCATTGGCTTCGGCATCGGTGTCGTGACCATTGTCTTCAGGGTTAAAGATGGACTTGGCGACTAACGCTGAAGCCAGAGCCAAGCTTGCCACGCCCGAATCAGACTCCTCCTCAGACTCCACCTCCGCCTCGTCAGACGCAGACTCCTCCTCTGAATCCATCTCCTTGCCAATGAATGCACGAGCCTTGCCAGATGAGCTCTTCTTGTATGATGAAGACTTTGAAGAAGATTTTGAAGAAGACTTTGAGGATTTCTTCTTCTTGGCGTCAGAGTCGTATTCCTTGCTCTTCTTCTTTTTCTTTGCTTCCTTGTCCCATTGAGGACACTCAGATATGTAGTGGTCTGGCTTCTTGCATTTGTTGCATGTTCTCTTTTTGTAGTCACAAGTGGAAGCTTCATCATTCTTGGAACTGGATCTTGAAGACTTTCTGAAGCGATTCTTCTTGGAGAACTTCTGGAACTTTCTCACAAGCATTGCTAGCTCTTTGCCAATGTCTCCAGGATCTTCAGAACTGCAGTCAGATTCTTCTTCAGATGAGGAAACATCTTTTGCCTTCAAAGCACAGGATCGGCCATAATTGGGGCCATAGATATCTCTCTTCTCGGATAGCTGGAATTCATGTGTGTTGAGCCTCTCAAGTATGTCAGATGGATCGAGATCTTTGAAGTCAGGGCGTTCTTGGATCATCAATGCTAGAGTGTCAAATGAGCTGTCAAGTGATCTGAGTAGATTCTTCACAACTTCATGCTTGGTGATTTCAGTGGCGCCAAGAGCACGAAGTTCATTTGTGATATCAGTGAGGCGATCGAAGGTGAGCTAGACATTCTCATTGCCATTCCTCTTGAATCTGTTGAAGAGGTTGCAAAGCACATCGATTCTGTAATCTCTTTGAGTTGAGACACCTTCGTTGACCTTGGACAGCCAGTCCTAGACTAGCTTCGCAGATTCCAGAGGACTCACACGGCCATACTGCCCTTTGGTCCGATGACCACAGATGATGTTCTTGGCGGTTGAGTCCAGTTGCGTGAATCTCTTGACATCAGCAGCGGTGACGGCTTCACCGACATTGGGAACGCCTGTCCTGATGACATACCAGAGGTCATTGTCAATGGCTTCAAGATGCATGCGCATCTTATTCTTCCAGAAGCGGTAATCAGTGCCAGCAAAGATGGGGCACGCAGCGGAGACCTTGATTATCCCTGCAGTCGACATAGCTAAAACTCCAGGTGGTTAAACCGAATCACACAGAACAAGGGAGCACCTTGCTCTGATACCAATTGAAAGTGCTAGTTATCGACTATGGGGGGGGGGGGGAGGCGGAGGGTGAATAGGCGATTTTTATGAAAGTCTTCAAAAGATGCAAGATCTTCAAAGACAGAGAGTCAAACAACACCTATACGATATGCAGCGAAGGATAAGCTACACTAGACATGCATTAGGCTAGTAAATAGTACAATGAAAGCACGAAGACTAATAGTAGCTAGGTAGAACAGATCAGTATGGGAAGACAGTATGAAGCCAAATACAAGAAAGTCTTCACACTATGAAGTCAAACAGATCATGCAAGTAAGCAATGACTTCACGAAGACAAACTGAAATGTAAAGGTGGTAGAGGATAGAACCAGTTGCTTGCTGAAGACAAGGATTTGGTAGACCAGTTCCAGTTGCTGTGACAACTGTACGTCTAGTTAGGGAGGCTGAGATTGAACTCAGAAGACCACGTCTTCACCTTATTCCCCTTGAGCTAAGGACACTTAGTCCTCGCCCAAGCACTCAGGTAAGTCTTCAAGGTAGACTTCCAAACCTTCACAGACTCCGTTCACCGGCGATCCACAATGACTCTTGGATCCTCAGAACGTGACGCCTAACCGGCTGGAGGATACACAGTCCTCAAGTGTAATAAGTCTTCAGATCACGCGGACAGAAAGACTTCAGTGATGCCTAACACTCTTTGGCTCTGGGTGTTTTGGGCTTTGTCCTCGCAAGGATTTCTCTCTCAAAGGCTTCGGAGGTGGGTTTGCTCTCAAACGACAAAAGCCGTGCACTAACTCTAAGCAGCCGCGAATTTATGGTGTAGGGGGTGGGCTATTTATAGCCAGGAGGCAACCCGACATGATATGTCCGAAATGACCCTTGGTCACTAAGGAACCGACACATGTCCAACGGTCGGATTTCAAACACACGCGGTATCTTGACTTGGGCTACAAGCAAAGCTGACTCATCCAACTCTGGATAAGATTTACTCTCATTGTCTTCACTCGAAGACATAGGATTTGGGTTGAGCATCACGTCAGTTTTCTGACTTTGTTCAATGGGACCCCACTTAACAGTTCGGTGGTTCCTATGACTCAAGAAGGAAGAAAATGAAACTATGAAAGAAACTATGTCTTCACACTCCATAGTCTTCAAGTGAATGTCTTCACACGTCATTATCTTCGACGTTAATGTCTTCACGAACCACCATTGTCTTCAATGTCTTCATACATTTTTAGGGGTCATCTCTGGTAATAAAACCAAATCACTGAGGGACTTCTACCTGTGTTATTCTGCAATTCTCACAAACACATTAGTCCCTCAACCATGTTTGTTGTCAATACTCCAAAACCAACTAGGGGTGGCACTAGTTGCACTTACAATGTCTCTCCCACAAAAAGAACAAGCAAAAACCTCCATGGCAGTCATACCTACTTACGTGGGATTTGTTTGGGTGATCCATTAGCTAGAACAATCAAGCAACGAAATACTTTAGGAGTAAGAGCTATTCGGTAATATTTATGTCCTATGGTGCAGGAACTTTCAGAAGTCCAGATGGATGCCATTACATCCAGCGGAAGAACCCCATGGGGAAGTAGACACACTGGAATGGCCTGAAGTGGATTGAACGGCATGGAACTAGAGCTAGGGCGAAATAATTAGGAGATGGAACATTGGACTAGAAGAAACGAAGATCATGGGAGATTAGTTGTGGCCCAATAAATTAATAACTTGCCTAATCTCCGTTTGAATCTCCGTATTGATCGCTAGATAGAACAACATTAGTTGGCTTAATTTCGTAATAGCAGGAGTGTGACATTTAATTTCTTAACCTACATCATACATGCCCCCGTCCAAACATGCTGAGCTCACGTTGGGAAATTCTTGGACGTTGTGTGATTCATGGAGCCGCTAGTCTCACATCTACCTCCTTGGAAGATCTTCTTAAAAATTCGAACTACTCAATAAGACAAGTAGATAGTTACACAATAATGTATAATTAAGAATAAGCTGTTGTATAATGTACCCGGAACAAAAGCTGCCAAGTGCTACTTTGTACACGTAGATAGTATACACTAAAAGTTATAAACAATGAAAGCATGATTGGTTGCTTTCTCTTGTCCCAACCTTTTCGCATTATTTGCCTACTCTGCCTCCCGAAAGAACTCTCTCGTCTCCTCTGGCGACAGACGGACTTAGGGTTAGGCTTCCATCTGGTGGAATCGATCAAATCGAATCTCCATCCTGGTGTGTCTCCCGCGCAAGATCCGCTTCTCTAGTCCCAAATCCAACCCCTCGCTCCCTGATTTCATTCATTGGCTGCTGCAGTTCGGGGTGACCAAGGGGCAAAAATCGGTTTTGCCACCCACCCTTGGCTGTGCGTTGGGGATTGATTTTGGGGAGCACAAATGGAGGGATCCGGAAGCGGCGGCATGGAGGCTGGAAAGAGAAGCGAAGCAAGTGTTGGCCACACAATGGTGTTGGCGCACAAGGAGAAGAGTGGCCCTGGAGATGGGGCGGCTGTGGAAGAGGACATGGTCGAGCTGTTGAAGCGCCTCAATCTCACCTCTGAAGAAGCAGATGCGGTCATATTGGAGGACGAAAATGAAGAAGACTTGGTAAGCCTGAAATGGGCACTCATTGGCAAGGTATTATCTCCAAATATTCTGCATATTCAAACAATCATGTCTGCTTTAAGGCCAGCATGGGGTAATCCAAAGGGATTGACTGCAAAACCAATAGCAGACAACATTTTCATTGCAGAATTTGCTTCCCCATCAGACAAAGAAAGAGTTAAAGATGGGGGGCCATGGACAGTAGGGAAACATGCTGTTTTACTTAATGAATTTGATCAGACTCTAAAGCCATCAGAGGTTACTTTTGACAGAATCACATTATGGGCACGGATAATGAATCCTCGGTTTGAATTGATGAATAAAACATGGGGGGAATATCTAGGAGCCAAACTAGGAAAGGTGGAGAAAGTCGATGTGGACGAACAAGGTAGAGCATCTGGAGATTGCTTGCGTGTAAGAGTCTCAGTTGAGGTCGCTCAACCTTTGAGGAGATGGGTCACGGCTTTCTCACAGAAACACAAGGCAATAGAAATATATGAGGTGAGATATGAAAGACTTCCCCATTATTGTTTCTCTTATGGTATAATGGGTCATTCCTCTCTGGAATGCCCAACACCTGGAGAGAGAGAAAAGGAGGGAAAGCTACCATACAATGCTGATAGACTGTGTTTTAAAGAGGAGAAAAAGAAGTATGCCTCAGTGTCCAGATCTGGACCTAGTTCCCAGTCAAGTGGCAAAAGCACATATCATGAAGACAAAAATGGGGATTCAATTGCCGCTCCAAAATCTAATGATGGAGAAAGGAAGATAGAGGTGGTCGATGCTCTGGATGAGGTTACATCACCAAGGAAACAAAAGGAGCAAATCTACAAGCAAAAAGGAAAGATGGAGGAGGGCAAAGCAAGTAAAGAGTTATTGTCTGCACAACTAAGTGGTGCAAAGATCACTAGGCAGAAGAGGAAACAAGTGAAGGTGTATAGACCGAAAGGGCAGGTGCAGGACTCGGGAGACAAGAAAATCTGTGAGGTACCAAATCTGCCATCAATCTTAGCAGGGCAGGACGCAAGCAATGCCTACCCTATTCCATCTCTAGCAACCAGTATGGATGATGTTCTGAGTGATTCACACAAAAAATTGAAAATGGAACTAGGTGCTCTCCCAATAGGATCGGCGGATTAGGCGGAGGCTGCAGCAGGGCAGCCCCGCCGCACGCAATGAATCTTCTATGCTGGAACTGTAGCGGCTTGGGGACGGACGCGATGGTGGGCAAGCTAAGATGGCTCATGAACAGATATCGTCCCTCCCTCCTCTTCTTATCCGAGACAAAGATGAGGGACTCCAGAGCTCGGAACTTCATGTGGTCACTGGGATTTATTGGTTGTCATGCGATAAGCAGTGATGGATTAAGTGGGGGGCTAGTTCTTTTTTGGGCCTCTTCCCTGTCAGTCACCTTGAAAGCTTTCTCCAAGCAGACTATTGACATCATTGTTAAATTAGAAGAGGGCATTGAATGGAGAACAACTCTTGTGTATGGGGAACCAAGAAAGGAATTAAGACATAACTTTTGGGACCGGCTTCGATTCTTAAGAACAACTTGGTCAGTACCGTGGATATGTGCTGGTGATTTCAATGAAGCATTGAGTGCAGAGGAGCATATGGGGACAAAGGACCGAAATGATAACCCGATGACGATGTTTCGGGAATGCCTTGATGATTGTGGCCTAGTAGATTCGGGATACATTGGTCCTAAATTTACATGGTCCAATAGACAAGAGGGTGGACGTAATATCAGGGTCAGATTGGATAGGGCTGTCGCTAATGGGGGCTTTATGCAGATTTTTGATGATTGCACAATTGAGAACATCATCACCACCACTTCGGATCACTATGCCCTTTTGGTGACAATAGCGAGAAGAGATGAAAAGGTCCACAGCGAACCAGTCCAGCAGTCTTTCAAGTTCGAAGCAGCATGGATGAGAGCCTCTGATTATGAACATATGATTGAGGAAAACTGGAAGGCGCACAAAGGAGGCATTACTTCAATAAATAACACATGGTCTGCTCTTAATAAATTGTCCTGCAGCTTGCAAGAGTGGAGCATAGTCTCTTTTGGCTCAGTTAAAAAGGAGATTAGGAAACTAGAGAAAAGGCTAACTAGTATTCGAAGAAATAATGTTGTGAGCAACAACTCAAATGAAGAAAGAGAGATAGAGAAGAGACTGAGTGAGTTGTTTGAAAGAGAAGAGATCATGGCTAGACAATGCTCAAGGATAGAATGGCTCAGGGAAGGAGACCGTAACACCTCCTTTTTCCATGCTCGAGCTTCTGCAAGAAGAAGAAATAACAAGATCAAATTCCTTCGAAAAACTGATGGATCTAGGTGTGAAGACCCTGGTATGGTATATGATTTCTATACCTCACTTTTCACCTCTGAGCCTGCAATTTCAATTGATGCAGTACTTGAAGCCATACCAGAGAAAGTTACTAAAGAGATGAATGAAGCCCTATGTCGAGAGTACACAAATGATGAAATCAAGACTGCACTCTTCCAAATGGGACCGACCAAGGCTCCAGGGCCCGATGGTTTCTCGGCACTTTTTTATCAAAAACATTGGAACCTACTGGGAGAAGATATATATGCTGCTGTTAAAGGATTTCTTATGGGCCATGACATTCCAGAAGGTTTCTGCGACTCGGTAATTGTTCTAATCCCAAAATGCAACAATGCCGATTCGATTGGTAATTTCCGGCCAATAAGTTTGTGCAACGTCATTTATAAAATTGCCTCTAAAGTTATTGCCAACAGATTAAAGCTCTTTTTGCCAAAAATAATTTCTGAACAACAAAGTGCCTTTGTACCCGGGAGGCTAATAACTGATAATGTACTCATAGTGTATGAATGCCTCCATACTATAAGGAAACAAAAATCAAAATGCTCCTTTTTTGCCTTGAAAATCGATATGACCAAGGCATACGATAGGATAGAGTGGAGCTATCTCAAAGGGGTGTTATTAAAGCTGGGCTTCCATGTTAATTGGGTTGATATGGTAATGAGATGTGTAACTTCTGTTAAATACGCTGTTAGAGTCAATGGATTTTTAACGGATCCTTTTATTCCAACAAGAGGTATCCGACAAGGGGACCCTATCAGCCCTTACTTATTCTTGCTGTGTGCTGAGGGTCTATCTTGCCTATTGCAGAAAAAAGAAGAATCAAGGGAGCTGAAAGGTATTCGCAATGGGAAGAGAGGCCCTTCTATCTCACATCTCCTATTCGCTGATTATAGCGTGTTCTTCACCAGGGGAGACAACAGAAGTGTTAATGCGCTTAAATCCGCGTTACATACCTACTGTGATGGTTCTGGGCAGAGAATCAACATGCAAAAGTCATCCATATTCTTTGGCCCTCACTGTGAGGAATCAGTGAAAGATAAAATAAAACAAAATATTGGGATACAAGATGATAAACTGCAGGACACTTATCTTGGCATGCCGACGTGGGTGGGTCGTTCCCCATCGAATAGCTTTAACTTTCTCACTGGTCGGCTTTGGAAACAACTAAATGGCTGGAGTGACCGGCCTCTATCCAGGGCTGGGAAAGAAGTCCTCTTAAAAGCAGTAGCTCAGGCGATTCCCACATATGTGATGAGCTGCTTTCAGATTCCCGCTGGAGTGGGCGACAAATTGAAGAAGCCTATATCCAACTTCTGGTGGGGAAAGGAAAATGGGAAGAAGAAGGTTCATTGGAGATCATGGGATTGGTTATACTCGCCAAAATATTTGGGAGGCATGGGCTTCCGTGACATGGCAATCTTTAACTAAGCTATGCTCGGAAAACAATGTTGGCGACTATTAACTGAGCCTCAATCACTGTGTTCCCGGGTGATGAAGGGGCACTACTTCCCTGAAGGGGATTTCTGGTCGGCTCGATGCCCAAGATCATCATCATATACCTGGCATAGTATTATGCATGGTAAAAAATTGCTGCAGCAAGGTATCATGTGGAGAGTCGGTGACGGAAAGACCATTAAAATCCTTAGAGACACCTGGATCCCAGAGGTGACCCCTGGTACTTTAACAACTTCCCATCCATTTACCGACAACCAAACTGTTAATGCTCTAATGGAGGAGAATGGGAAACACTGGAACACAAATTCAGTAAGAGAGTTCTTTCCTGAAGAAATATCGATGAAGATCCTCAGCACTCCCATAAGCTCTGAAGGTTGCCATGATTTTCCTTCTTCGCCGTACACAAAAAAAGGGATATATTCAGCCAGGTCTGCATACAATCTAGCCAGATCACAATTGTTCTGGAAAACTCAAAGTTGTGACAGCAAGGGAACTTCTTCAAAACAGGGATCTATGGAGATAGCTTGGAAGAAATTATGGGCGACCAACTGTCCAAACAAAATGAAGGTTGTACTATGGAGAATGGCCCACAACTGTCTCCCCACGGGGACTCAACTCCAGGTGCGGTCAATTCCTACAAGGTATGACTGCTATTTTTGTAATCGCATGGAGAATGTTGAACATTGTTTCCTTCAGTACGTATATGTTAAATAAATTTGGAAGGACCTAAAAAAGGAGTATAGTATTTGCTTGAATCTAAAAAACTTTTCTCATATCATGCAATGGGTGTTGGATTGGATTTCTGAAGCCTTGGAGTTCCACTTGATGATATTTGCAGTAGCTATGTGGCACATTTGGGACAACAGGAATTCTTGCCGAAATGGTGAGGCCTTACCTCATCCATTGCGTGTATCTGGAAAGATTAAAGCTTACATTAACTTTATTTTGTTGAACAATGTCAGATCAGAAGACTCCAATAGGCGTGAGACCTTGAAGTCAATCAAGAAATGGGCTCCGCCACCGGAGGGCCTAATGTTGATCAATGTAGACGCTGCGATTTTCTCCGGTACTAGAAAAGCTGGGTATGGCGTTGTCATGCGTAATCATCTTGGGGTTATGCAAGCTGCTTGTCGAGGCCTTGTTGATCATGTGCAATGCCCTGAAATTGTTGAAGCAGTAGCTATCTTCCAGGCGCTCAAGCTAGCCGAAAGCATAGGAGTTCAATCATTCCAAGTGGCGTCGGATTGTCTTTCACTTGTTAACAAACTGCAACAACAGGGGCTGGATAGGACTTCAACAGGTGCCATTGTTCATGATATTAAATTGAGAGCCAAAAAGTTTGTATCCTGTACTTTTAAGCATGTTAGTCGAGTATGTAATGACGCAGCCCATGTTCTAGCCAGGTCGGCAGAACATGACTATGGATCCTCTTGGTTAAATGAGCCTCCTGAGATCATCAGGGCAATTATTTGTACTGAACAATTAAGGAATGAATGAGAGGCTGCTGCCCATTGTCTCAAAAAAAAAGTTATAAACAATGGAAAAGGAAACATGTACTTAGAGCAACTCCATTAGATCCCGTATCCCTAAAAAGACCACCGTTTAATGAAAGTTGGGGCAAAAGAAGGCCTTCAACAGTTCGTGTAAACCCGTTTACGGGATCCCGTATAATCACCTTCTCCATCCTACAAGTTTACGGGAAGATAGCCATTCCTCTATAATTTGGCGGGTAAAAAACCGCCTGAAAGTTCATGATGAGCACCCTACGCCACCCCGTGCCGGCCGCCATACAACCATCGCCATCCTATGGTGCTGCCCTCATGCGTCTGCCCCATGTCGCCATCGCGCTGCCGCCTGCACGCGCGGGCCAGCGCCTCCCCGCTCTGCCGCCCCCTCCATGCCCGTGCACTGCCTCGCTACCACCACATTGGGCCGCTGGTGCACCACTGTGTTGCCGCCCCGCACCGCACCTCGCCGTTCACCATCACACATGTCAATGATATGCGGCCCCTACACCATTAGTTAGGTTTGTTTAACTAAAAATAAAATAAAAGATTTTACGGAAAGAGGTTTACAGGAACTGAGAAAAGTTGATGTCTGAGAACTACCCGTAAATTATAAAGTCATCCCGTAAAACCACTTTACGGGAAGATTTTTATAGGAGCTATTAGAGTTGCTCTTAACCCATGTTAATCAGCTTCTTTACCAATTAATTATTCTCATATAATATTCCACTGCCACACATCATATATATTTGTCGTGCATACATATATGTAATTTTTCCATGGCGAGGATGGATGCATATCACTTCGCTGGCTGAGAAAAGTGATCAAGACTCAACAAATGTCATACAATTTAAGGATAGACAATCTCTTCTTATCCAAACTTAGCCATGTTATTTCCAAGATATATGACCTAACATTATTCAACACCGGATATCCAGGTACATGAATGAGGCCTACATAATGTGCTCCCATTCACACCACATCCCTCCTACTTACATCACACACAACATTACCATGTGAAAGCACTCATAGCTCACGGGTAGGTTCATCCACAATCTTACACAAAAACAATTAAAGAAGGGGCAAACTCATTTGAAGATCTCAGTTTTTCATTGGTAGTAGTGGTGAAGGCTCTCTGTCCACTAATGCAATGCAACAACCAGTGTAATGAATGTGATGAAGATGTCAACTAAATGCATTCGATCGGAGTGGGAGGCATTGGGAAATTCTCCAGCGTAGGGATGTGGACCGCGTCCAGCTTGCTATCTACACTTCACATGGGAAAAACTATAAAAGTCACGACAGGAGGACAACAATGTGGAGAGTTGAGCAAGGCCAGCATTGCACAATGCTATAGGAAAACTAGTTCTGGTGTAGACTGTTGTCCAGTTCTAGCTAGCCACTGATCAACATCTAGGCATTGGTCAATTGGGAGGAGAACTTGCCAAAGAATACTGGCATCACAGCTGAGTGAGAGTGAGCTGCCCTCTTGAAATACAATCCCGTTTCTATCCACCCACAGAGCCTACATAGGAGCTGATTTGCTGGATTTGATCACTCGCTTGCTGCAAGTCCATAGTTCGTGCGGCTCAGCTTCAGCGAAGTTCGCTTGCTTGTACTCATGCAGCTATAGGAGACGCTCGGCCACACCATATGTGGTGTTGTTCAGCCCCGACAGATCGGAGATGCGGCAGTAGCAGTGCGCGTCATCAGGGTCACCGACATTGTCGAACTGCTCGGAGTCACAGGGAGGCGGTGCCGCGAAGTCCACCCCCTGCTTGGTGTCTGGAGCGCGGCAGCATCCGCTGCCATGGCAGCCGAGCCAGGAGGGTTGGGTGTAGGGGAGCATCTCTCCTATGATAGCAGAGTGTTTTCCCGTGGCTTTAGTGCTGCCAGTGTACGCCGTGTAGTCGACGATGGACATACCCCTGCCGTGCTCCTCTTCAGTTACCCCACTCCAGCTTGCATCCTAAATACTACATATTATGATTTTTAGGCATAGTTGTAAGAAAGCTCATTTCAGAACTAACTTAATAGACCAAACCAGTGATGTGTAATAGTGAAAAGTTGTCCAGTAATTAGCTAAGTTTAGAAATTAGCATATGCGGAGTTGTGGAAAACAAAATGAATAGAATATGCAATTTGCTTTAAAAATACTAATAGTCTAATACACACATATTCAGTAGTACGAAAAGGGGTTGATAAATCAAAACATACATGAGGGCAGTCACACAAGAATTAGAGATCACTCGGGGAATTCAAGGCAGCTAGAAGCAGTGGAGAAGTGCTAAACCAGAATCGGATAGCGTATGCATGTGCATGAATCTCAATGTCTCACACAAGAAATGAATGAAGCCAGGTAACAATATTTTTTTATCGACGCCAATATGCTATTGTGTTCGAGTGAGCATGCATATCATACAAAGAGAAGACCAAAAAATGATGCTGTCATCCAAAGAATAAGGTTCTAATTAAGCAAAGAGTCTTGTCGATGTGCTTAAAGATGTTAAGACAATGCAAGAACAAAATGGGGATGATCAGAGGGAACTTTGATGACATGATGAGACCGAGCATGAGATAAATGTTATAGTAAGTTTTTATGGACAACGAACCATGTGCGAAAGCATCTAGAAACATGGCGATGCACTGCACACAAAAATTACATTGCCACCACCAACAATAGTGATGATGAAGGAGAAAGTGAACACAAAGTTTAAGTTCCATCAATATCTTTGATTTAACTTGGTAGAAAAACTCAAGGGACGAGTACAGAAATGTAAGACAAGCCATATATTAGTTATAAAAGCTAATAGTACCATTTAGCATGGCGGGCCACAAACTGTACATTTTTCGTTGTCACACGCCAACGCTTACCAATAACCTAAATACATAACACAAGAAGGTATTGTTCAGAATACGCCATAGCCCCCCCACCTCTGCGCGCCCCTATCTTAACGCACCCGCACTACTTACCATGGCACATGGGTTCAGAATACGCCCGCTGATAATTGCATCGGTACATCAGCCTTGACGACACCGGGACTGAGAGATCCATTGATACCTGCCTCGCGCACGTGCTCTTCAGCCCCCGCCTTTAAAATGACACACCGATCCTTGGTCTCTTTTAGTTTGCCCACATCACTCACCTCGCACAAAACACAAGATCAATCGTACGGTTGGGAATGATGGTCAGAAGACCTCATTGGGAACCAGTTAGTTTGTTGGCCAGAACTGGAGGCCGTGCACACTTTAGGATTAGGAGGCATGATGGAATATTTCCGTGTTGTTGGGTAATATAGAAGAAGTGGGTGATTCGCTGGTTGGCCAACCGCAGAATATTTTCCGAGGCCTCTATACTTAGCTAAAGGATAATTAACGTACATTTGTACTGGCTTGCGCTGGAAGGTTGCCTTCGTTATCGGTGTGCGGTTGAGTTGGAGACTGATGCATGACGTAAATATACAACAGACATGTAAATAATAGAGAGAAAAAGAAGAGTATATTTTATTCAAGCCTTTCCAAGCCGTCTACCTCTCCAGAAACCTATGTGCCACCACTCCCCGCCGGCGAGACCACGAGTCCCCTCGTCTTCCGTCTGCCACTAATGGTGGGCCGCCAGTGAGTGCAACTCAATTTCCCAAGGACCAGTGTGTAATTTTTAATATCAGTAAGGATGGCCATCTGGTCAACTTTTATATATGTCCTTTGGCCTTTGCGCAAAAAAAAAAAAAGAAGTCGTAAATGATAGGAAGGGCATATCCATGGAAAGATGTGCAATTACTAGCGTTAAAAAAACGTAAATACTCAAATATTCTAACCGCTCTATATTTATAAGGATGGATATGTTTTTCCTTTCATTTTGGAGCTTGATAGTTTTGATACAACATCTCAATGTTAAGAAGTGAGCTCTGTCGTCTAGGGAACGATTGTACACTACATATATACTGCGACAAAAAATTGAGTTGCCAGGGTAAAAATGTAGCGTTGTAGGTAAGTAGATTTCTCATGGCCACACAAATCCCGAGTCCCACCTGTAATATTCAAGTCTAGTGGGACAGTCCATGATTGCAAGTTGCAAGCAGCGGGCGCCATAAAATGGCTCCTTCTGTTAAACTAGCCAAATCAAGTTTTGGTGTTGCTTGATGTCAGTACATGTTGTACTATTTGCAGGCGGGTTTCTAGTACCCAGATGCTAGATAACGCGTGCGCGCGCGATTCATCAATTCCAAGCGGCCCCGCTGGAGCCGTCGGATGCAACGGGAGCAAGCGCCAGTCGTCTGTTGACGTCCGTGAAGACCAGCGTGCCGACAAGTCTGGTAGACAGGGGCACTTTCCTTTATCTCTCCATTTTTCTTTGGCTTCGTTTCCTCTTGCCCCGTTTCCATCCCCATCCCCAGCGCTAAATCCCCTCACTCCGTCGCCAAGCCAAGATTCGTGGCACCAATGTGAGAAGCTCGTTGGACGGAGGGGAGAGGAAAGGAGAAGTTGGGGTTGAGAGGGGGGAGGGCGGCGGTGACGAGGCAACACCTTTGCTCGCCGGTGAGACCAGGGCGGCCAGGCTAATGTCGAAGAAGTGTGGACAGCGAACACACCACAAGAAGAGGCAACAGCTCACGGTGAGATCCCAATACCCAATCCCTATTTTTTTTCCTGTGGGACTCTTGTTCGTGGTGATGCAGGAGCCTGATTCTGGGGAGGCATGGCATGGGCGAGGCTTTCTCCGCACAGGGAGCAGGAATTAGGAGCAGGGCGCTGCGGCGAAATCACAGGATGCAAATAATAAGCTCAAAGCTGAGATTCCCCTTCGAATAAATCATCGGGGATCCTCGGGAATAGCCAGTACATTCCACCCTTTGCATTTTGGGGAGCGATGCATGCCTTTTAATCCATACGTGCTTACAGTTTTTTTGATCTAAATCATGTTGCCTACTTCACATCATCAAGTCGTGTACATGCTCTAATCATGTTGCCTACAACCCATCACCATGTTGCCTGTGATGCTTACAATAATCTCAAATTAATGTAAGCAGAAGTGAAAAACACCTGAATATAAGCAGCCAGTACTGTAGTTTGGGGCATCAGCACATACGCATATCTAGCAGTTTCCGCAGAATGTTTTCAGCCAAAGAGGGTTCTTGAGGCACAGCAATCAGGAATGTTAGGCAAATTATTCTAGGATGTAGGCAATTCGGTCTCGGAGATGCAGAGAAATTTTGAGGAATGTTTAGGCAAATTATTCCAGGATGTAGGCAATTCGGTCTCGGAGATGCAGAGAAATTTTGAGGAATGTTTAGGCAAATTATTCCAGGATGTAGGCAATTCGGTCTCGGAGATGCAGAATTTTTTTGAGGAATGTTAGGCAAATTATTCCAGGATGTAGGCAATTCAGTCTCGGAGAAGAAGAGAAACTTTGAGGAATATTAGGCAAATTATGTGTTCAGGTAGATGCAGAAAAACTCAGGACACAGGCAATTTATTTTGTTCATGTAGATGCAGATAAAACCTTAGAATGTAGGCAAGTTGTCTGTTCATTTTCATGTAGATTTTTAGGATGTAGTCAATTATTTCGGTATAGATGCATAGAAACATCATGAAGTAGCGAAGTTATGAGAACTGATCACTTTAGCACTTTTTTTATAGAGGGGGCAGTTTTTTCTGCTGAACCGCCAGCTCCACACTTGATCAGATCTCATTACTTTCGTAGAGAGGGTCAGGCACATGGCAGTATGGTCAAGTATCATAAGATTACGCCTATTTTTTTTAGCTCGAGCATGACAAGATCTCCTGGGTTGCGCGGCTTGTGATTCAGTTCAAAGTACCTGCAGACCTTTTAACAAAAAATAATCCATTGAAGCTTTTTTATTCCCCTCTTTTGTTTGCTATGTCGCCTGTAGCAACCAGGTTTGTCGCCTACAGTAGCAAACTACATAGTCCATGTCCATTTTTCACAGAGACTTAAATTACCCCAAGTTACTAACTATATATCCATTTGAAAACTAAGTCTCCCATACCCATCGTATGCACGGAGTCGGCTAAACCCCAACATATAATCGCCTCGCCCGCCTGGCAAAAACTGGCTAACCGGGACCCCCCCCCCCCCCCCCCCCTCCCACCCCCCCCCCCCCCCCCCCCCCCATAGTTGCCTCGCTTACACTCTAGTCTATTAACCCAACATAGTAGGTCGCCCACATATAATTAATATGCAAACCGAGTCGCCGGAATCCCAATATATAGTCGCCATCTGCCCGAGCTGACAATCGACTAACCGGTCGAACTAAGTTGCCTACGGCCACCGCTAGCATGCAGTTGGCTCACATCCCACTACATAGCCGCTGAAATCACACTTAACTTGACTAATCCAATACACTAAGTCGCCCACGAGCTAATCACTATGCAAACCGAGTCACCTACAGCCAAATATATAGTCACCCTGTGCCCGAGCTGACAATCGACTAACCAGTCGAACTAAGTTGGCTATGGCCACCGCTAGCATCCAGTTGGCTGCCATCCCACTACATAGCCGCTGAAATCACGCTTAACTTGACTAATCCAATACACTAAGTCATCCACGAGCTAATCAATGTGCAAGCCGAGTCACCTACACCCAAATATATAGTCGCCCTGTGCCCGGCTGACAATCGATTAACCGGTCGAACTAAATTGCCTACGGCCACCGCTAGCATGCAGTTGGCTCCATCCCACTACATAGCCGCTGAAATCACCCTAACTCGACTAATCCAATACACTAAGTTGCCACAAGCTAATCAATACACAAACCGAGTTGCCTACACCCAAATATATAGTTGCCCTGTGCCCGAGCTGACAATCGACTAACCGGTTGAACTAAGTTGCTTACGACCACCGCTAGCATGCAGTTGGCTGCCATCCCACTACATAGCCGCTGAAATCACGCTTAACTTGACTAATCCAATACACTAAGTCATCCACGAGCTAATCAATGTGCAAGCCGAGTCACCTACACCCAAATATATAGTCGCCCTGTGCCCGAGCTGACAATCGATTAACCGGTCGAACTAAATTGCCTACGGCCACCGCTAGCATGCAGTTGGCTCCCATCCCACTACATAGCCGCTGAAATCACCCTTAACTCGACTAATCCAATACACTAAGTTGCCCACAAGCTAATCAATACACAAACCGAGTTGCCTACACCCAAATATATAGTTGCCCTGTGCCCGAGCTGACAATCGACTAACCGGTTGAACTAAGTTGCTTACGACCACCGCTAGCATGCAGTTGGCTGCCATCCCACTACATAGCCGCTGAAATCACACTTAACTCGACTAATCCAATACACTAAGTCGCCCTCGAGCTAATCAATATGCAAACCGAGTCTCCTAAACCCCAATATATAGCATGCAGTCAACTAACCAGTCGAACTAAGTTGCCTACGGCCACCGCTAGCATGCAGTTGGCTGCCATCCCACTACATAGCCGCTGAAATCACACTTGACTCGACTAGTCCAATAAACTAAGTCGCACGAGCTAATCAATATGCAAACAGAGTTGCTTAAACCAAAATATATAGTTGCCCGCCGCCAGAGCTGACAATGGACTAACCAGTCAAACTAAGTCACCTACGGCCACCGCATGCATGTAGTCGCCTGCCATCCCACTACATAGCCGGTAAACTCATGCTCAACTCGCCTAATCCAATAAACTATGTCGCCCATGAGCTAATTAATATGCAAACAAAGTCACCTAAACCCCAATATATAGTCGCCTCGTGCTCACACAAACAGACTACAGTAGTGTTTCAAAATTGCTTACGATAATGTTTCAAAATTGTTTTTTTTTGCTTCTGTGATTCAACAACTTAAGTTGCCGGACCTCAACACACAGATGAAGCAACTCTTCCAAACGTTTAATTCATTTTATTGCCACCCGAAAATTCAGCATAATACTAGCGGGTCACTTTTTGTCGTCCACGGCATAGTTCCTAAATTGCTTTCTTTTACTTTTTCCAAAGGAACTGATCCCCTTATCTCTCTTTTGCAGGCACCAGCTGCAAAACATTTGAGAGGTGCCAAGGAATTTGTGGAACACAAAGCAAATTGAGGAGCTGACAGGAATTTAGGTACAAAGATCTTAGGCAAAACAACATGATCTAACTGGGAAGAGAAGGGCGCACACACACGCACACAAGAAAAAACAAAGCATGTTTTGTTGTAAGATGCTCTGGAATTCAGAGGTAGCAGGGGAGATGGGTGTCCTTTGTAACTCTTTTGTTTTGTATTACCTTCCACGGTTCCTTGTCTTGCCGCCCTGTGTATGATTTTGTTGCCAGTGGACCATGCTACATTTGCTGTGTATTGACACCCCTCCTTCTGTTTGTTCTCAGGGTCCTGCTTCTTATTTTGTTCCTTTTTTGCTAGTGCATTTGATCTTTGCATATTTCTCTCCGGGAGAAACAGGGTGTTTTGAAGACGACCGGGGTCATTTGGGATGGAGTGTTGTGGGGACCAACGAATGTTATTTGGCGTGGGCTGGACAGGAGCACGGGGACAGAAATTTACCGTTTCCAGTCAGGAGTAGAGGTGCCCACATGCACTTACCATAAACAGAGCTGCTATACGTACGACATTTTCACGTCGGAAACACATACGATGTGCTGTTGCATGTGCTTTTGTCCAATCAACCACCTCCATCGGGAAAACAAAACCAATGCACCATGTTGTCTAGTGAAGACACATCAGATCGTATGTACAAAGATCGTGTGCAAAGCAATTTCGTACCATAAATGGGAGGCCGCTCCAACGCGCTAGGCAGCAAGCGATTGCTACCTAGCAGCGTCCTTTCTAGTATTGCTCGCCAGCTTGATGACCCCTAGAAACAGTGGAACATTTCACCCGAACAACCCAGTCATTTGATGCACCAACTTCAAGAGCTGTCATGATGAGTGACCGGATCTCACCAAGAAAAACTCTTGACACACCTCCCCTTTAAAAGACAGCCCAATGCCTCAACTTCCACCCCCCTCATCCACACCATGTGCTCCAAGAAATCCCTCACCTCGCATACGTATGCGATATCCCCAAAAGGCCGGAGCCCTTACTCGACCCATTTCATTGTTGAAACAAACAAATTAATTCGATCTACTTTGATGGGTCATTTTCTGTGTTGTTCGAATTGTTTTGATTAGCTAGTCTCATAGAGGTTACCAGCTCAGGATCTGTCTCGGTCTCTGAAACAATTTTCAGTTTATGGGATCTCTGAAATGTTGCCCCTCCTCCTCCTCCCCCCCACAAGCATAGAGAACGTGTCCACGGATGTGTGTTACATGAACTTGCATGTGATGTGCAACACGGCTACAAACTTTGAATTTCATGTCATTTGCTCTATGAACTTGCATGAATTAAGCCTATGTGAACTTGGATGAATATGTATGAATTAAGCCTATGCGAACTTGGATGAGATGTGCTCGAGGAATTTGTAGGAGCTCCCATATATGCTTCTTGATATGAGATATGTTGTTCTGCGCTGAAGTTATATGAAGAATATATATGTATATCTTTTCAATTGCAGGGATTAAAAAAGAAATAAATTGAAAACATCAGCACTGGGACATATTCCCGAGCGCTCCACTAAAAAAAAGCCTGTGCCGAGAGGCAGCTCTCAGCAGATGGGGCACCTGATTGATACTACAGACTTTTCCGTGGGCCCCACTCAGAAAGAATATTTTTTGCCGAGAGGCAGCTCTCGGCAGAGATGGCTCCTGACTTATACTGTACATGTCTTGCCTTGAGCAGCTGCACTCAGAGAAAACTACCAGGTGGCATTACCTGGGTAAGTGTCTATACTATATCGAGACTATTTATCAAGCTCTCGGCAAACTTTATTTTAATTTTGTTTGCCCAAAATGCATAAGGAGTTCAATAGTTATACAAGGTCAACGTTTCGTATGAATTTGAATTAGGTTTGAAATATTTAAACATTTCTAAATTTAAATTATTTATAGAAAATAATTGCCAGAAACTAAAATGACCTAGGCCCAGCTAGCTAGCCACAGTGTATGACAAGTGGGCAAAAAACTTAAACATTTCTGGATGTATGCCGAGAGCCAGATATGAGCTCTTGGCAAACACACACCAAAGTCACGGAGTCGTCAAGCGCAAATGGCAATGCCATGTGGCAATTTATTGTCGTGTCTTTCTTTTTGGTTCTCGGCGTATGTCGTTTTTGCCGTGTCTTTCCTTTTCGCCGTGAACATTTCAGCGTTGTATCGGCAATGACCTGGCTTGCCGTGTGCGTCTCTTTGTCGAGTACAGATCTCGGCACAGATGGTCTCTATCGAGATCCCGTGCTTTGGCTCTTGGCGTATCCCAAATGACTCGGCGTACACTTTTTTTGAGTAGTAACCATGGCACATGGGTTCAAAATACGCCCGCTGATAATTGCATCGGTACATCAACCTTGACGCCACCGGGACCGCGAGATCCATTGAACCTGCCTCGAGCACACGCTCTCCAGCCCCCGTCTTTAAAATGGCACCCCCATCCTTGGTATTTTTCAGTTTGCCCGCGTAGTAAGATCGGGAATGATGGTCAGAAGAACTGATTGGGAACCAGTTAGTTTGTTGGTTGGAACCGAAGGCCGTGCATGCTTTAGGATTAGGAGGCATGATGGAATATTTATGTGCTGTTGGATAATATAGAAGAACTAGGAGATTTGCTGTTTCTCAAGCCGCAAAAGCTTTTCGAGCCCTCTATAATCAGCTAGATGATAAATAACATACATTTGCATTTTTTTTGCTTGCACTGCAAGGTTCCTTTCGCCATCGATGTGCGGTTGAGTTGGAGGGCAAGACAATCGCAAAAAAAAAAAAAGAGTTGGAGGGCAAGATGAATTTTCAAGAAAATTGATGCATGATGTTGATATACAGCAATGCATGCACAGATGAGTTGCCCTGGTGTATGCAAGGCATGTAAATAATAGAGAAGAAAGAAGAGTATCTTTTAGTCAAGTCTTTCGAAGCTGCCTCCCTCTCCAGAAAGACAATGCTTGCTACATCAACGGATGTTTACTTAAGATTTACGGGGAGATATTGACCTGGCAATCTTCGATTGGATCATAAGGGGTAGACCGGGCCCTACCACAGTGAAATTCAGGGGGTTCGAGAGTATTAGGGAAAGTCCCGTAACAGCCACGTGTGTTTAGCATTTTTGCTCCAGAAACCTATGTGCGAGGTCATGAGTCCCCTCCTCCTCTGTCTGCGGTGTAACTCAATTTCCCAAGGACCAGTGTGTAATTTTTAATTCGATAAGGATGGCCATGTAAGGATTGGTAACTTTTTATATATGGCTTTTGGCCTTCGTGCAAAAAAAAAGTTGTATGTGGTAGGAAGGGCATATCCGTGGAAATATGTGCAATTACCAGCGTTAAAAAATGTAAATACTCAAATATTGTAGTCGCTCTACATTTATAAGGATGGATATGTCTTTTCTTTCGTTTTGGAGATTGATAGTTTTGATAGAACATCTGAATGTTAAGAAGTGAGCTCTGTCATCTAGAGAATGACCGTACACTACATATATACTGCAACAAAAAAAATGAGTTGCTAGAAGAAAAAATGTAGCATTGCAGGTAAGTAGATTTCTCATGGGCGCGCTAATCCCGAGTCCCACCTGTAATATTCATGTCAAGTGGGCCAGTCCATGGTTGAGTTAATTCCAAGCATATCCGTGGAAAGAAGGGCATAGTTCCAAAGGCCAGAGCCGTTACTTGATCTGTTTCTTCGTTGAAACATAAAAATTAATTCAATCTACTTTGATGGGTCATTTTCTGTGTTGTTCGAGTTGTTTTGATTAGCTAGTCTCATAGGTTACCAGCTCAGGATCTGACTCGATCTCTGAAACAATTTTCAGTTTATTTTCGTCAGTCTTGTTGTTGTTTATGAATGGTCTTGACTCTTGATAGGCTCGGTTAGATTTAGTCTCGTGGGAGGGAATTGGAAGGATTTTGGTGACAAAAGAGTTTTAGTGAGATAATGGAAAACAACACAATTTGGAGTCAGAGGCATCGGGTAGCCCTTAGGCGTTCTGTTTCAACCGGATTCAGGATTATATTGCTCTTTTAAAACCGTAAAATTCACTCGATGGAGTAGTATTGGTAGAGTCAAGGTAAAAGTGATGTAGGTGATCGGTATTTTACATGGATAAGAGATTCCTTAGAATAGACATGCAATCTTCGGCGACAAAAAGTGTAATCAGTGCAGATATGTGTGAAATAGTGTATGTACTAACACAAAAAGAAAAGAAGATGTGTTTTCAACACCCATGTTCGATGTGTGGCCTGCTTGACCATCTCAAATATAAACCTACCCTATTCTATCCTACTATTCCAAGATGGTTACATTTTTGCCCGGCGGTGCTACATATAACCAGCATGTGTCTTCCATGCTTCGCCATTCGTGGTGGACTTTGTTTGACACGAGAAATAATAAAACTAACGATTGGTTATCGTGTTATTATCTCTCTAAGCGCTAGGGGAAATAAATGTTGCGGGCGTGCCAGTGTACTAAGTACACAAATAAAATTAGGGAAACTTGTATTTTATTAATCTCTCATCGGAGAAACAAATTACATCTGGTGCGGTAGGTTCACATCTAAAGGAAGCAAAACTGTCCTCATTAGCTCTAACCTTGCCAGCCTCCCCATGTATATGATGGGGATGTACATCTTGCCCGAAGGTGTGCATAGTTCCTTTGACAAGGAGCTGGCTAGGTTTTTCTAGCAGACAGGGGATGGTCGGCCTAAGTACCATATGGTGAAATGGGCTGACATCTGCTTGCCGAAGGACCGAGGTGGGTTGGGCATCCCTGCGTCTCACCGTATGAACGTTGCGCTCATGCTTCGTTGGGTTTGGCGGATCTTGTGGGGAGATGGAGGTTTGTGGCTGCAGCTGATTGAGTCCAAGTACTTGCAGGGCCAGCCCCTCTTGGCTTGTTCACACTCGGCTGGGTCCCAGTTTTGGAAATCTGTCCAGGCCATCAAGGATGAGATTAGGCTGGGTTTGCGGTTCTCGGTTGGCAATGGGTCTGGGACCCAGTTTTGGTTGGACCCCTGGCGTGATGGGGAGCCTCTCCGCATACGGTTTCCGAGGCTCTTTGCGATTTGTGACGACCCGGCTGTTCTTGTATCTGCGGCTGCTTTGGATGAGGGATGGAACATTGCGTTCCGCCGCTCATTCGGACCAGCCGAGGTGCAGGAATGGGCAGACTTGAGGGAAGTAGTCCCTCTTCCTCTGTCCCAGGATCCTGACTCTGTTTCTTGGAGTCTTTCTCCTTCGGGAGAATTCTCCGTTAGTTCGGCTTATCAGGCGCTATGCCGGCTGCCGGTTCTCCAGTGGTTATCCTCATTGTGGAAGGCGCCGATGCCCCTGAAGATCAAGATTTTCGTGTGGCAGCTTCTCAGAGATCATTTACCTTCGGGGACCGAGGTGTTGAAACGCCATGGTCCGGGCAATGGCCTTTGCCCCCTTTGCCTCGTCCCGGAAACGGGAACGCACATTTTGTTCTCGTGCGTAGCAGCACAGGCACTTTGGTGCTTTGTTCGTGAAGCTCTGGGACCGGAATGGGAGGCCCATGACCTTGCAGAGTTTCTGCAGGTAAGGGCCACTCAGGTTGGCCGTAAGCGCTGACTGTTCTGGCTCATCTTCGCGGCTATGATGTGGACTCTTTGGACTACTCGCAATAAGATGGTGATTGAGCGGGTGTTCCCGCGGCGTGCTTCTGACTCGTTCTTCAAATTTCTTGCCTTCTTGCAGCACTGGCATCCGCTCGCTAGGCCGAGAGATCATGACCGGCTTCAGCTCTATCTGGACGCTCTGCTGTCTTCCGCGCGTCGGCTCTCCGACTATTCGCCTGCTTCGTAGCTTGCCCCTGGTGGCCTTTTATGTTTCTTTTTCTTTCGTTTGGGCGTGTTTGTGCTGTGGCCCCAGCAGTTTCCTTTTATGACTATGGTTGGGACGAGGTTGTATGGACGTATGCTTTATCTATAAAGCGGGGCGAAAGCCTATTTCGAGGAAACAAATTACAAGATCCCTTTACATAAGCGCTCCGTGGCCTGCTAGCGCGGCCGGTATGACTTGGGCGATTTTGAAGTTCTAGTTCACGGGGCCTCGGAAGGCTCCCGATTAATTACGTCCGCGAGTCAAAGTCGCGGACCACCTCCGATTAAGCTGTTGCAATGGTCGTCGTCTTCAAGTCTCGTCTTCTCCAAGTGCTCGGCGTAGACGATGGTGATGATGTGGCGGAATAGAAGGGTGGGATGGAGCGGTATGTCCGTTGCTCCGGCGATGCTTGGCCGTATCCCTCCGGCTTGTCGATGTCCGATGATGAAGGTGTCTGGCCTCGTCAGATCAGACAGATGAGCGGCCTTCTCCTCGTCGGTGCCCGGCCTGGTGGTGTCCCCCTCGTCGGTGTCGGACATGGTGGCTTGCCTTCGCCTCATCGGTACCCGGCAAGATATGGGTAGCTTCATCGGAAGAAAGACATGTCGGTGAAGTGGCTTCGCCGAGTCGGAGCTTGGACGATGTTGGGGAAGGGTGTTGATGTAGAAGTCGGAGTAGACTTGAGTGTCACCGTGTAGCATGCGGCGTCGCTTGAAGATGACGAGCTTGTCGATGTAGACCCCGGGGCGTCGCAGTTACGGGGACGTCCTCCGCTCGGTGTAGGCAGTCGGTGACAAAGAATGGCGGAGTGCCGGTGCAGTCGGCGTCCTTGCCGGGCGGTAAGTCGAAGAAGATGGCGACGCCATGTGGACGTCCAGTGGCATCCATGTAGATGAAATCCTCGTCGGATGAAGATTACGACGCCGTGTCGATGTAGTCAGGCAGCGTGTCGAGGCAATCGGCGTCCTCGCCTGGCGGTAAGTCGAAGAAGATGGCGAAGTCATGTGGACGTCCAGTGGCATCCATGTAGATGAAATCCTCGCCAGATGAAGATTACGACGCCGTGTCGATGTAGTCAGGCAGCGTGTCGAGGCAGTCGGCATCCTCGCCGGGAGAGGGGTTGATGAAGATGGCGAAGTCCAGTGGCATCCATGTAGATGACGCCAGATGAAGAGTTGATGAAGATTGCGGCGGTATGTCGATGTAGTTGGCTTGTTCGTCGAGCCAGATGGTGATGTCGAGGGCACTGGTAGTATGGCTGATGAAGATGGGCTGACGACAGATAACTCCTCCTCCGTCCTTTTCAGTGGTGCATGGGCGAGCTCTGATCATCCAGCCATCGCCTCCGTGGTGAGTCCTATCGTCCGCCCAACTCTGGATGCGCTGAAATGAGAGGGACAGGAAAAGATAATGAGATAAAGAGAAGATGGTGCCTGTAGGCCTGGCACTGAAGAAGATGGATGCCGTGATTTTGATCTTCCCTTGTTGAGGTAGATGATGGCGCGGCCCTAGATGTCCGCCTCCTCCCCCTTGCTTGTACGTGGCCACACTTGTTCTCCTGGAAGATGCATGTGTTGCTCCGAGTCTGGTACGCATGCACACACAAGTCCGTCGCCGATGCCGGTATGCTTAGTCTCGGCGCATCGTCTTCAGTCTTCATGGGCGCGCGCCTGGTCGCTGCCATCTTGAGCCTTGTTGTGGCGCGTACTACATCGCTGCCGCGAGTGTCTCATCGACTCCATGGAGATGGAATCGAAGCTTCTTATTCATGTGTTTGTGAATATCATCTGCCCAGCTCTTGGGCGCGGTTTGTCGCTGCTCTCAACTTTGGTGCGGGTCGATGTTGGCATGATGAAGATGGCGCCGGGCCATAAGCCGGCAGCTTCGACGTCGTCATGGTGGTGTAGATGGCGCCAGGCCGCGCGCCGGCATGGTGGAGACGGCGCTGGGCTGCAGGTCGGCAGCTCCGATGTTGTCGTGGTGGTGTAGTTGGCGCCGGACTGGACGCCGGCATGGTGGAGATGGCGCCGGGCTGCAGGTCGGCAGCTTCGACGCCGTTGTGGTGGTGTAGCCGGCCCCGGGCCGAACGTCGGCGGCCTCTCCGCTGTCGTAGTGGAAGCGTAGATAGAAGAACACACGGCTAGCGAGCCCTCCAGTCCTCCACGACGCGGGGCTCGCGGCCTCTGTTGGCGCGTGTACTCGCTGCCACCAAGTTGTGTGTGCGTGCGTTTCCCCTGAGGTGCGCTCTGTGTCGTCGCTGCTCCCAGGGCTTAGATAATGATACGATAGAGTTGCATGGCATGTTTTTTGCCGGGCGCACTCGTTGCCGCCGCAGGCTCGTCCGCAGAGCCCGTCACACAGGAGAGGGCGTGTGCGCGGGCGCCGCTGTCACCGCGATGCCGAAACGTGCCGTCACCGTGGGCGCTCCTTCCAGGTCTCCTCAACGCAGCCGCGTTCTCTAGACGTCGCCGCCACGGGGCGCCTCTTCTTCTTCGTGTGAGTTGCATGCCCACGTACGTGAGGTTCTGGCTGAATCTCCTCTCCCTGTCTGATCTGGTGTATTAAGAGTAGAAAGAAAAAGGAACGAGTCACTGAAGAGAAAAGCACATCGCCGTACGTGCCCTTGCATGCATGAGCCATGCAACTCAAGATGAGCTAGCTTGACTTTGACACGCAACGGCCTTGTGTGTGTTGTCGTCGCCGTCGTCGAGCTCGGACGGGCGTCTTTGCCGCCGCCTCCGCGTCCTCTCGCCGGTCCTCTCGCATGTGTTCTTGCACGGCCGCGAGCGAGCCACCGGCCGTACGCGCCGCCGCCGTGGGCGCGTGTATCTCGGCTGGCTGCCATCTCCGTCCCGATCTTGCCGAAACTGGCGCCAGGGCACATCTCCTCTTCGCCTTCTCCCTTCCCCCGGGGCGCGCTCTCCGTCGTCGCTCCTGGATGGGTGTCGATGGAGTGTGTTGGTGCCGATGGAAGAAGGCACCACCAGCCAGGCCTCCAGCATCGTCGTGTTACGTCTATGGCGTGGGTGTAGATGGGAGAAGGCACCGTCGGCTACTTCAGGATGCAAGCGTTGGTGCATAGAGAAGGAAGCTTTGCCGGTTCGTTCTCCGGCGCGCATCCGTCGTCGCCGTGGTGCATGCAGGGCGCAGTGATCGCCGGCGCGTCATCCACGGCCGTGCACCCCAACTACGCTTGTACCCACGGGAGGGCCCTCCTGGGCGCGATGCTCGCGGCCTTCGCCGGCACGCATGCTCGCCGCCTCCTAGTGGTGTGTGTGCGTCGTCATCGCTCCTCGACGCCGCAGATGCAGGTGCATCTCCACCTTGGTGTCTCCTCGCTTGGGATGCTCGTGTTGATGCAGGGTGGGCAGCGTGTGCGGAAGAAGGCTCCGCCTGGGTGGTCGACGGACGTTTGTCATCGTTGTCACGGTACGTTTATGGCGCAGCGGTCGCCGGCGCCATCCGAACACATGGTCCTCCTTGGCGGGGAACCCGCGGCCTCCGCCCATCAGCGCGTGTAGCTGCCGCCGCTTCACCTGGGGCGCGCTTTGTCGCCGCTCCCGGCTCTCTTGCCCCGGGTCTCCCCGCGTGTTGTACACGTACATGTTTGGTGTAGATGGATGAAGACGCCGATCGAAGAAGGCACCATGGGTGGCGCCCGCGGCCGCCTTGGGTGCCTTTGCACCAAGAGTGCTAGGGCCTGTCGTGCGGGCTCCTCCGTGTATCCGCAGCCGCCGAACGACCAGGATGTGTGGGCTGCTCGGCGAGCATGTCTTTGTCATGGGCGCGTCCTCGAGATCTCCTTGCCGCCGCCACCGTGGGAGCGTCTCCACCTGGGCATGTGTTGGCCTCCATGCGTACGTGAGGCCGCCGTGCTCGGCGTGCACGCTGCTGCAGGCGCGTCTTCTCTTGGCTGGGTCCCTCCTCCGGGTGCAATCTCCCGATGGTCTTGAGGTCTCCTCTCATTGCTTTTCTCCGTGTCGATTACCTGAAAGATTAGGGACGAAGAGAACGAGAAAACTGATGTGTATATACCGCATGAGATGTCTCCAGATGATGATTTCCGTGGAGCTAGCTTAGACAAGTCCACATGAAGCGGCCAAGTGTGCGCCACCGCCGGCGGCGCAACTTCCCGGCCTTGCGGACACGACCAGCGTTGACTCCGGCCGCCGGCGCGCTGCCTCCGCTGCTTCCTCTACATGGGCGCGTGCGTGAGGGCACCGTGGCCCGCCACCAAGGGCTCACGCATCTCCTGCGTCCAGCCTCTGGTTTCTTGGCCGTCCCGGGCGCACGCGCCGTGCGCGCTGCCGCGGGAGCGTCCTCCCCTCCCTGGGTCGCCTCCTTCAGTTCTAATCTATTCTCGTATTTATAGGCAGAGAGCAGCGCCGGCTAGATGATTGTTGCCGATTTTCTTGGAACAGATAAGTACGTATGCGTGAGGATCATAGTCATCTGCTCCTTGGTACTTATCCGTCTGGTTTTTTAAGTTGCTACGCGCACGTACAAGACTAAGTACGAGGCGCCCCACGAGTCAACCGTCCGGCATGCACTAGTATAACATGATCGACCTGACTGATCAGGCTTTTCCACCGGCTCGTGTACTATAGCTAGCTCTTGCTCAGTTACGTATCTTCATGCATGCATTCACATGCACTTCTATGACTATATTAGTCAGGCACACACAAGTATATTTGATATTGCCATATCCAATAATTATGTGCACCCGTGCACCTCCTTTTTATATAACAAAATAAATTATTAGCACAAAATCTCGTCGAACAAATGCCCCTCACCAATTCGAGTTCGAGAGGGAAATAAATCGGACTCGAGTTGGTGAAGAACATCTTGTAGAGATGGGGCGCACTGAAGAAAAAAAGGTGCAGCCGAGATATTTCGGTTTGATGTCAGCTGGATGCCATCGTAGACCCTGTCCCGATGGCGTGTATAACAGCGACTCAATCCAGCGACGTTATCATCGGCCCTATGCTCTGTACTGGCATGTTATAGAATCACATCATGTTACCAAGCCATATAAGCTTCAAGTATTTTCCAACGCTCAGAAGCTTGCAGGCCACATAATCAATATACAGTAGCATGTACTTGAGCATGATTGACCTTTTCCACGGCTTTATGCTACGTGTTCCATCAATGACGAAGACCATGACACATGCAGGAGCAGCTATAGGCTAGATAACCATTGGCGTACGTGCACTTCTCCATCTTTCATGGCTGCTTTCTCAGAGACACATGTGCACGTATCTCATGATTAGCACAAGGGAGGAGAACATTGATGCCGCGTCGCCCCGCTTGAGCGAGTGCGCTGGCTTGGCGATAGCTGGGACGATCATGGTGCACGGGACGACCAGTAACTCCGGCGGCGAGATAGCATCAGAGTTAGTTGTGGCTGCGTCGGCAGGAGCCCCACCACACGTACTTATAGTACTTATGATAACTTTGCGCCGCTCATATTGGCTGCATTGTCTTGAGTTCCCTACCATGATCAATGAAGTAAGAACATGCATGCTTATGCGTACGAGCGTAGCGTGCACGTTCCAACCCCTCCTCATCTTGTAGATGTGAGAAACACAAAAGCAAAAACTGAGGAGCACCTGGGTACAATGGCCATGTACACATGCATCCGAGGTTCTTCACTTCACAGCCTTGTAGAATGTGGCGCCATCTTGGCGGCCACAATGGCGATGGGTCTCCTAGCACGGCCGCGTGTATTGGCGCTTCCAACAATCCTCAGCGTTTAGCACGCATAGGAGGTACACCAAACATTAGTCGTGGAGGTTGATACCCCCAGCTTGGAGAAGAGATCATGTTGAAGTCGTGTGTGACTCGAAGATAAAGAAATCCTGAGTAAGGAGAGAGATTCTCCACACGAACGAACGACCCGTCAGGAGAATAATGCAAGCTAATTCACCCACACATGAATTTGATGAGGAAGCTTGTTGCGACCATGTAACAGCTATGGTGCCAGCCAACAAGACAACTTTACTGCATCTTCATACGGCAGCGAAATACCATGCCGTGACCTGAAGAAGATTTCTCAATCTAGTCGCGACCGCAGAGGCTGTGGTGCCAGCCGACTAGATCAAAGGGTTTCACAGATTCACGCTGGCCGCACTGGCTCATTGCACTGCTCCCATAAAGTTGACGCGTTGATGTAGATGAGACACCAGAAAGCCATTGGTGGCTCACCTCACAATCGTCGAGGCAATACCAAGATGTTGGGTCGATGTAGAAAAACAAAATCTACATCGGAAGGCCATTGGTTTGGTCATCAAATGACAGTGCCGGACTAGACATCGGCTCGTGTCATTGTTGTTGGAGATAAAGGTGCCGGAGTGCCGTCGGCGGTGTTGTAGGTGCATGGGTGTTGCTGCTACCAGGGCTACAACACACGTTGATGTAGACCAATAGTATGCCTGATTATCATCAGCGACATAGTGAAAGCACTGGTGTTGCTGCCCCCATTGTTGGTGAAGTTTCTTGGTGTAGATGATTTAATGCCAAGATGTAGTCGGCAATGTCTCGGACACATGGGTTCGTTGCCCCCAGTGCCGAAGACATGTGTTGGTGTAGATGATTGAATGCCGAGAGGTTGTCGGTGATGTCTCGGACACACGGGTTCACTGCCCCCAGTGCCGAAGATTGGTGTAGATTATTCGACGCCTAGATGTTATTGATGATATCATGGACACACGGGTCCAATATCATAGACACGCCGGGATGCCATCAGCGACGCCGTGGACGCACTGGTGCAATTGCCCCCAATGCTGATGGAGTATGTTGTTGCTGATAGCTTGACGCCAGGATGTCGTCGGCGATGTCATGGACACACGGGTTTGCTGCCCCCAGTGTCCCACGTACGTCAAAGTAGATGATTGAATGCCGGGATGTCGTCGGCGATGTCGCGGGGACACCGGGTTTGCTGCCCCCAAAGCCTGACGTATGTCGGAGTAGATGATTCAATGCCGAGATGTCGTCGGCAACATCATGGGCACACAGGGTTATATGTACACACGCATGCATATGTTATCATATGTACACAAGCTATATGAAGAAACTAGAGCAGAGTATATACGACTCGTTCGTGCTGGCCGAGCGCGCCGGCGACGGGTCATGTCATGTGCCACCCGCTCCTTTTATTCTTCATCGCGCCAAGTTACGGAAGACGGCAACACACCGTGGTGCTGCCCGCGTGCAGTCTACGTATGTTTTGGTTCCTAGTCGCCCACCACGGCGGCCATGTTGAAGACGACGAGGCCGAGGCTGTTGGACTGCAGCCCGCCAGCAAGCACGCACGGCACCTCCATCCCGCAGCTTCACCAGCAAGCTTGCCAGACCCTCCTCCAGCAGCGACGACGCATCTATGACGGCGGCATCCGGCCCGACACCATCTACACCGCCACGACGGCGACGAGGCTGCCGGCGAGTATCACGGCGCCAACTCCACCTCGGCGGCGACATCGGAGAGGCCGGCGACATCCGACCCGACACCATCTACACCACCACAACGGCGACGAGGCTGCCGGCGAGTATCATGGCGCCAACTCCACCTCGGCGGCGACATCGGAGAGGCCGGCGACATCCGGCCCGACACCATCTACACCACCACGATGGAGACGAGGCTGCCGGTGAGTATCACGGCGCCAACTCCACCTCGGCGGCGACATCGGGGAGGCCGGCGGCATCCGGCCCGACACCATCTACATCACCACGACGGCAACGAGGCTGCCGGCGAGTATCACGGCGCCAACTCCACCTCGGCGGCGACATCGGAGAGGCCGGCGACATCCGGCCCGACACGATCTACACCACCATGACGGCGGTGAGGCTGCCGGCGAGTATCACGGCGCCAACTCCACCTCGGCGGCGACACCAGAGAGGCCGGCAGAATCCGGCCCGACACCATCTACACCACCACGATGGCGGGGAGGCTGCCGGTGAGTATCACGGCGCCAACTCCACCTCAGCGGTGACATCGGAGAGGCCGGCGGCATCTGGCCCGACACCATCTACACCACCACGACGGCGGCGAGGCTGCCGGCGAGTATCACGGCGCCAACTCCACCTCAGCGGCGACATCAGGGAGGCTGGCCGCATCCGGCCTGACACCATCTACACCACCACGACGGCGACGAGGCTGCCGGCGAGTATCACGGCGCCAACTCCACCTCGGCGGCGACATCGGAGAGGCCGGCGACATCCGGCCTGACACCATCTACACCACCACGACGGCGGCGAGGCTGCCGGCGAGTATCACGGCGCCAACTCCACCTTGGCGGCGACACCAGAGAGGCCGGTAGAATCCGGCCCGACACCATCTACACCACCACGACGGCGGCGAGGCTGCCGGCGAGTATCACGGCGCCAACTCCACCTCAGCGGCGACATCGGAGAGGCTGGCGGCATCCGGCCCGACACCATCTACACCACCACGATGGCGGCGAGGCTGCCGGCGAGTATCACGGCGCCAACTTCACCTCAGCGGCGACATCGGAGACGCCGGCGGCATCCGGCCCGACACCATCTCCATCCTACCGGCTTGTGGTCCAACACCATCTACGGCACCACGATGACGTCGAAGCTGCCGACCTATAGCCTGGCGCCGTCTTCCCCATTCCAACATCAACCTGCATCCAAGTTCAGAGCAGTGATACATCGTGCCCAAGAGCTGGGCGGTGATATTCGCGTAGACATGAAGAAGAAGCTTGGATGCCATCTCCATGTGGTCGATGAGACACTCGCGGCAGCGACGTAGTACGCGCCACAACCAGGCTCAAGATGGCGGCGACCTGATGCGCGCCCATGAAGACCGCGACGACAACGACGAACGTCAGTAGTGGTGCACAAGCCGGAGAGAGGAGGCCGTCGTCCAAGGCTGTACCATCATCTACCTTAGCGAGGGAAGATTAAAATCACGTCATCCATTTTTTTTATTGGCATGTGTACATGCATCATTTTCTCTTTCTGTTTTTCTATCTTTCTCATTTCAGTGCATCCGAATCACGATCGAGATGGATGGATAATCAGTGCTCACCCGTGTGCGAACGAAGAAGACGGAGGAGGAGCTGCTCACCGTCTTCACATCTTCGTCAACCTCGCCAGTGCTGTCATCACCAATCCCGGGCTCGACGAGGAAGGCTTCTACATCAACCTGACTTCGCCATCTTCATCAACTTCTCTCCCGGCGAGGGCACCGACTGTCTCGACACGCCACCCGGCTACATCGACATGGCGTCGCCAACTTCATCCGCTCTACATCTGACAAGGATGTCGTCTACATCAGCGCTACCGGACGTCCATATGTCATGGCCATCTGCTTTGACTTTTCGTCTAAGCGACGACGTCGTCTACGCTGACATATCGTCATTCTTCTATACCAAGTGGAGGCTGTCCCTGTAACTGCGACGCCCTCAGATCTACATCGCCGAGCTCGCATTGTCGTCATCTTCAAGCAACGCCGCCACGCGGCGACACTCGAGTCTACTCCAACTTCTACATCAACACACTTCCCCAACCACGTCCAAGCTCCGATGAGGTGAAGCCACTTCACCGACATGTCTTCTTCCGATGAAGCTACCCACATCTTGCCGGGCACCGACGAGGCAAAGGCAAGCCACCAGGTTCGACACCGACGAGGCGAAGGCCGCCCATCTGTCTGAGCTGACGAGGCCAGACACCTTCATCATCGGACATCGACACGTCGGAGGGATATGTCTAAGCATCGTCGAAATGACGGATGTACCGCTCCACCCTTTTATTCTACCACATCATCACCACCGTCTACACCGAGCACTTGGAGAGGACGAGACTTGAAGACGACGACCATTGCAGCAGCTTAATCAGAGGTGGTCCGCGACTTTGGCTCGCGGACGTAATTAAGTAAGCGGGAGCCTTCCGAGGCCCCGTGAACCAGAACTTCAGAATCTCCCAAGTCATAACGGCCGAGCTAGCAGGCCATGGAGCGCTTATGTAAAGGGATCATGTAATTTGTTTTCTCCCACGAGAGATTAATAAAGTACAAGTTTCCCTATATTTTCTTTGTGTACTTAGTACACTGGCACGCCCGCAATATTTCTTTTCCCTGGCGCGTAGAGAGATAATAACATGACAACCAGCATTGTTTTTATTATTTTTCTTGTCAAACAAATTGGCACGCCCAGTGGGAACAATAAAAAACAACGTCGGTTGTCGTGTTATTTTCTCTCTACGCGCCAGGGGAAATAAAACATTGCGGGCGTGCCAGTGTACTAAGTACACAAATAAATAGAGGGAAACATGCACTTTATTAATCTCTCATTGGAGAAACAAATTACAAGCTCCCTTTACATATGCGCTCCGTGGCCTGCTAGCTCGGCCGAAATGACTTGGGCGATTGTGGAGTTCTGGTTCACGGGGCCTCGGAAGGCTCCCGATTAATTACATCCGCGAGTAGAAGTCACGGACCACCTCCGATTAAGCTGCTGCAATGGTCGTCGTCTTCAAGTCTCATCTTGTCCAAGTGCTCGATGTAGACGATGATGATGATGTCGTGGAATAGAGGGGTGGAGCGGTACATCCGTCGCTCTGGCGATGCTTAGCCGTATCTCTCCGGCCTGTCGATGTCCGATGATAAAGATGTCTGGCCTCGTCGGCCTAGACGGATGGGCGGCCTTCGCCTCGTCGGTGCCCGGCCTGGTGGTGTCCGCCTTGTCGGTGTCGGACTGGATGTCTTGCCTTCGCCTCGTCGGTGCCCGGCAAGATATGGGTTGCTTCATCGGAAAAAGACATGTCGGTGAAGTGTAGCTTTGCCTTGTCGGAGCTTGGACGATGTCGGGGAAGAGTGTTGATATAGAAGTCGGAGTGGACTTGAGTGTAGCCGCGTGGCGGTGTCACTTGAAGATGATGAACTTGTCGATGTAGACCTCGGGGCGTTGCAGCTGCAGGGACGACCTCCGCTCTGTGTAGACGATTGGTGTGGAAAAATTACAGCGTGCCGGTGCAGTCGGCGTGCTCATCAGGCGATGAGTCAAAGAAGATGGCGACGCCATGTGGACATCCGGTTACGACGACGAGTAGATGAGGTTGACGACGCTATGATGTACTCGGGCGGCATGTCGAGGCAGTCGACGTCCTCGTCGGGAGAGAAGTTGATGAAGATGGTGAAGTCATGTTGATGTAGAAGGCTTCCTCGTCGAGCCGGAGGTTGGTGATGACGACACCGGCGAGGTTGATGAAGATGTGAAGACGATGCAGGGCGGGTTGTACATGGGTAACTCCTCCTTCGTCTTCTTCTGCGAGGTCCGCGGCGAGGCCCGATCGCTCGCCGGTGACGCCGGCGTATGATCTTCATATTTGTTGATGTAGTGTGGGGGAGAGCTAGCATCCAGTTGCACTCGGGCCAGCTCCGATCTTCCCTCTGTCGTGATTCGCATCGCCCACTGGCTCGGTGCCCTAAAATGAGAGATGGAAAACGGGAGGAAGAGATAGATGGAAGATGACTCATGTAGGCATGCCGCCGAAGAAGATGGACGCTGTGACTTCACTCTTCATGTGGTTGAGGTAGATGGTGATGAATGTTTGGACGTCGGCCTTCTCCTCCTTGCTTGTGGACAACTGCACATGATCACCACGTGGATGTGGTTCGGCTCGTGGCGTCGTCCACGGTTCGAGGAAGAGGATAAGGCGCCGGACTGCACACCGGAAGCCCCGGCGACAACGTCGCGGAAGTGTAAGTGGCGCTGGGTCCTCCGCCGGCATGGTGGAGATGGCGCCGGGCTGCATGCCGGCCGTCCCTCTGATGTCGCCGCCGAGGTGGAGTTGATGGTGCCGGGCTACTCACCGGCAGCGCCTCCGATGTCGCCACCAAGGCGGTGTTGGTGCCGAGCTACTCACCGGCAGCCTCGCCGCCGTCGTCATGAAACCGTGCATGGACGAAGACACCGCCCGCTGTCGTGTTCTTCTCCATGTCGAGGTCGATGGCGGTGCAGATGGGAGAAGGCACTGCCGGCTACTTCTTGATGCAAGTGTTGGTGTAGAAGGAAGCATCGTCGGTTCATTCTCCGGCACGCGTCCGTCGTCGCCGTGGTGCGTGCAGGGCGCCATGACCGCCAGCGCGTCATCCACGGTCGTGCACTCCCGGCCACAGCTATGCCTACGACAGAGTCCTCCTCGTCGCGGTGCTCACGGCCTTCGTCGGCGCGTATAGTGGCGGGCTCTTCGCTCCTTCTGCGTGTGGGGCGTACTCTGTGTTGCCGCTCCCGCATCCCCCTTCATCTCCTCAACGCTGCTACCGTGGGCACGCCGCTCGTCTTCGTGCGTGAGTCTCCATGGCACCTGGGCATCAAGGGAGAAAGGAAACATACATATCATCTAGGCAGAAAAAGAAAAGCACCGTGCGACTTGGACATGACACAAAATGGCCAGGTGTGCACCTCCACCGGGCGGCGCAACTTCCCAGCCTTGCAGACACGATCAGCGTCATCCCCGGCCGGGGCACTGCCGCCGGTGTTAGCGCCATTCTCGTGTGGGTCGTAGCTCTCGCTGCTGCTTCATCTATATGTGGCCTGCGTGTGTAAGGGCGCCGTCGGCAACATCACGGCGCACGCGTCTCCTGGGTGCTGGCTCTTTCTTGGCCGACTGCTCACTTGGCTGACGATCTTTGTATCTTCAATCTGCATGATGAAAAAGGAGAATAGAGAGATGAATCGATGTGCACGGTTAGTCTTGACGTCGCGTGCGTGGGCTTGCTTCTGGGGCACGCCCTGTGTCGTCGTTCCCTCGCTTGGTATGTTTGGGTTGATGGAGTGTGCGGCAACGTGTACGGAAGAAGGCTCCGCCGGGCTTGCCGGCGGACGTTCGTCGTCGTCGTCACAGCACGCCTACGGTGCTGTGGACGCCGGCGCGTCATCCGAGCGCATGGTCCTCCCTGGCGCGGCGCCCGCCGGAGGCGCGTGCAGTCGCGGCCTTTTTGCTTCTCTTTTTCTCTCCTTCCTCCCACCTCTCAAGCTGCGTACGTGCGTGAGTATATATAGTCTCAGGAGATAAGGCTCTCCACGCCACGGCCGTTCGGCCATCCTCTATTTTGTTGGAAGGGATATGGACCTCTGTGTTTAAACTGTGCGCACGCTGAGCCAAAGTTGTTCGGCAGGTGCTATTCTCGTGGAGAGAAGATAATTACGTATCTCTTCGGAGCTTATTTCCTACGCGTGCGGCGCCGCAGCTAGACCTGCAAACGGTCACGGCTGCCACGTTTGGCCTGGACTGATCAGCTTGGACGGAGCCAGCTAGGCCCTCACGATTACCTTAACTTAGCGAGCCAGCCACATGCACGCATGTCATTTTCATCATAGTACGTGAGTTGCGTCCATGCATAACTCTTTGCATGCACACGCGTACAACTAGTTGATAGTTAATTTGATTGATTAGACCATGAATGTGTGGGCATAAATAATTAATGCTCCACCGTCTCAAAGATGTTGTGATGAAAATCAGCATATTATTCTTGGTGAAATACATGCTTGTACATACATATTAACACACTTTTTTCATATATTGCACAACAAAAATCCGCCAAAAACGCGTCGAACAAATGCCCCCCACCGAGTCGAGTTCGAGCGCGAAGCGAACCGGGCTCGGGTCGGTGAAAATTCAGTTTGACAAAAGGGCGCATAAAGGAACAAAACCATGCAGCCTTAAGAGAAGGAAAAATCCCGGTGCCATAGGCTACCTGGACGTTTTAGACTTTGCAAAATCTGTTAAAAACAACCGGAGATCTTCAAATCTGTTGTACGCCAGCGGCATGCTAACCGGTATGCTCATGCCATTATTTCATGCATATGATGGGGTGCGCAGTGTGACGCGCACCACAGCCTCACCAGAGGTAGTACAGAACCGGTTCTGTGTATGTTGGGCTTAAAAGATTAAGACAAACACTCTGCATCAGCTCACCCAAGAGCTCTCATGACACGGAGTTGATGTTTGCGAGACTATCAACTCTGCAATTCATCCAATCATCAGCATCTGCCATGATTTTTTTTAAAAGAACTTGCTCTCGTAGCAGCGAGGCAAGAATCACCAAGTATACTCAGCAAAATGGAGTCTCGTGTACTTTGTTTCTTCTTAACTAGCTCTGATGGGGAGAACCAGGTAAGGAACAGTGGATAAACACGCGATAGCATGCAATCAACTATGATTAACCTTCCTCAATGCTTCCTGCTGCTTGTTCCATCATCAAGGCGGAGGACCATGAGGCGTGCAGGAGCAGGTATATGTATCTCTTCATCAGGGCAACGAAGGTAAATACTGATGTTGCACAGCGCCGTGCCAGCGAGTGTGTTTGGCTGGCGGCGGCCGCGACAACCATTGCGCCCGAGTAGACCAGCAGCCCTGGTGGCGAGATAGCATCGAAGTTAGTCGTAGAATTCCCACCACATGTGCTTGTAGTAGTTACGACGAGAGCAGCTGCATTATCTTGAGATTGCTATCATGATTAATGAAGTCAGAACTTGCTTGTGCGTACGAGGTACGTGCACGTCCCAACTTCTCTTCAACTCATACAGGAAGGAAGTGTCTGCATACAATGAGGCCATGTACACATGTATCTTGAGGTCCTTCTCTTGACAGCCGTGCGGGGTCCGAAGGTATCAGTGGCAAGGGCGCGTCTTAGCGGCCACATTGGCGATGGGCGCGTGTATTGGTGCGGTGCACCCATCACTCAGCGTTAATTAGAACACCTAGGAGGCACTCCAAATTATGGCCGAGGAAGTGGATCTTCCGGCATAAAGATGAGACTATGTCGGAGTCATGCATTAAGAATAGTGCAAGCGAATTCACTTGCATGACGAGGAAACTTGTTGCGACCATGTAGCAGCTATGGTGCCAGCCAACAATACAACCTCTCTTTTTTCTTCATTTGACAGCGAAATACCATGCCGTGCCCTGAAGTAAATTTATCAATCTAGCCGTGACCGCAGCTATCGCGGTGCCAGCCGACTAAATTGAAGGGTTTCACAGATTCACGCTGGCCGCACTGGCGCGTTGCACTGCTCCCGTGAAGTTGACACATTGATATAGATGAGATAATAGAAAGCCATTGGTGGGTCACCTCGTAATCATCGAGGTAACACCAAGACATTGTGGTCGAGGTAGAAAAAAAATTCTACACCGTAATGCCATCGGCGTGACCATAACAGAGAGTACCGGAATAGACATCAGCTCGCATCGTTGTTGTTGAAGATAAGGGTGCCGGAGTGCCGTGGCGGTGTTGTAGGTGCACGGGTGTTGCTGCTACCAGTGCTAACAACATATGTTGATGTAGACAAATAGTGTGCCCGAATATCATCAGCGATATAATGGATGCACTGGTGTTGCTGCCCCAGTGTTGGTGAAGTTTGTTGGTGTAGATGATTCAATGCCGAGATGTTGTCGGCGATGTCACGGACACACGGGTTCGCTGCCCCCAGTGCTGATGACACGTGTTGGTGTAGATGATTCGACGGCGAGATGGTGCCGACGATGTCACGGACACACGAGTTCGCTGCGCCCAGTGCCAAAGATTGGTGTAGATTATTCGACGCCTAGATGTTGTCGATGATATCATGGACACACGGGTTCGCTGTTCCCAGTGCCCGACGTATGTCGGGGTAGATGGTTGAACGCCGGGATGCTGTCGGCGACGTTGTGGACGCACAATTGCCCCCAATGCTGATGGAGTATGTTGTTGCAGATAGCTTGACGCCAGGATGTCATCGGCGATGTCGTGGACACATGGGTTCACTGCCCCCAGTGTCCCACGTACGTCAAAGTAGATGATTGAACGCCGGGATGTCGTCGGTGATGTCGTGGGTACACCGGGTTTGCTGCCCCCAAAGCCTGACGTATGTCGGAGTAGATGAAGGAATGCCGAGATTTCGTCGGCAACATCATGGGCACACAGGGTTTGCTGCCCCCAGTGCCCGACGTATGTCGAAGGAGATGGTTGACCGCCGGGATGTCATCGACGGTGTCATAGACACATGGACTGCTTCACTCACGGATGGGGGTTGGCGTTGGATGGCCAAACACGTCCGGACCGCAAGGTCCGGACGGTTGTGGGCCGTGTTTGGGTCTGCATTGGAGATGCCCTTATATTATTGCTAAAGCTTTACTGTACTACACATCTTGGCTTTTAAAATCCTCACAACAAAATACAAAAGGAGCATGTGGGGTAACGGAAAAGGGATCACAACTGAAGGTTGCATTCACGCATACACATACAAAGGGTAGTATCACAAACGATAAATTTGCGAACGATAAACTTGAATATTGTTCGCGGGTATGGAAAAAATATTCGCCATTTTAAAAAAAGGTTAGCGAAAAAATATTCCTGAATTTAAAAAAATGTTCGCAAATATTGTTTGAAAATATCCGCGAATATTTTCAAATATTGTTTGCGAACATTTAAAAAAATATATTTGCGAACATTATTTCCATATCCGCGGTTTTTTTTTATTTTTACTGTTCACCGACGCTTGTTCATCAGGTACAGAAATGGCATTGTCCCTGGGTGGCATTTTACTGTTTAGCGGTTTACTGTTCATGGTTAACGACTCCAGCTGGCCAGTCAGATGGGGTCAGGCAGATATTGGACCTGGATGACACACTTACTGCACTTCGAGGACCTCGATGATGATTTTTATAGTTCGAGGACCTACGTGACACCCCTGAAATAGTTCGAGGACCTACAGTGCACTTCACTCCAAATATTTTATACTCCCTTTGTAAAGAAATATAAGAGTGTTTAGATCACTACTTTTTTTTGATATATAAAATTTCATTAACCAGAACGCTCAGCAAACTCGCTGACAACCATGTCTGAAACGAAAACTGGGCTTGAACCTAGCCAAAACATAGAGGCTTCAGCATACGATACCCATATTGCGCAAGTGCATGGGCAACAAAATTACATGAACGACGACAGAAACTAAACTCAAATGTGTCAAACGAGGCCATGCAAACACTCCTAGCTTCACGTAACAGCACGCCACAATCCGCAAAATAGAAATCCCCAGAATTTAGTGCTCAGACAAGAATCTGTGAGTCGGACTCAAGAATAATTCTGTGTGCACCCAGATTTGCCGAGCTTTCAACAGCAGCGAGACAAGCCAACGCTTCAGCATGTACTGCGTTCTTTACATGTGTAAGCTTCGCCGCTCCAGCTGCTATAAAATCCCCCGTATCAGTCCGCACTACGAAGCCCACAGCACCATCTCCCGACTCCGGCTGGAATGCAGCATCAAAATTTATCTTCACAAATCCTTCGACTGGGCTTTTCCATTTATGCTCAACCGGGTCAGAAACATCCACTGGAACCTGCTCAGACGTATAGTCTAGCAAGTGTTTGCGAACTAAGAAGCTTACCTCCTCAATCGATTTAAGCTCCTCCCCACCATTTACTTTATTGCCGATCGTCCACCAGTCCCATAAGAGAATAATAACCAGACGTTGTTTGCTACTAGACGGGAGTGCAAGGACGGCTTCAACCAACCCCATAGCAGAAATTTGAGAGGCCAAAGATAGCCTTACTTCTTCCAGATTTAGTGCTCTCCATAGGTGTTTAACAAATTTGCATTTAATAAAAATATGGCCACCATCCTCGTCCAAACGTGAACATACTGGGCACCGGGTATCGAGCTCAACATGTTTCCTTTTGATGTTCATACGCAAGGGCAAGCTGTTATGCGCCAATCTCCGTAGAAAAATACGTACTTCGCAGGTAATTTGACATCCAAAAGTCTCTTCCAAGCCAAATGTAAAGCAGGAGCAGCCCCTGATAACTCGCGTCCTGGTGATGTAATGCATCTCTAATCCGAACTCCAAGCTGGTAAGCAGATTTCACCGAGAAAAGCCACATGATCCTCCATTCCACTTCTAAGAGTGATTGGCAAAATGGGTGTTGCATCATCTGGCCCGGTAAATCTCCGACAAGCTCTTCGTCCCGGTTCTCAGTAACTAGGTCAATTAGGTCCTCGACCTTATCCAGGATAACTTGACCTTGGTTGCATGAAGGGCATCTCGTACTTCCCCTAGGAATCCATGGATCCTTCCAAGCATGAATCGAAGTACCGTCACCCACTCTCCAAATAATGCCTTCCTTCATAAGCTCAAGTCCTCGCAAGATACTACGCCACGTATACGACATGCCCGGCTTTGCTTCTGTGTAAAGCACTGAAGTGGTAGGAAAATATTTTTCTTTAAGAACCTGGCCACACAAGGATTCAGGAAACTGCTACAGATGCCAACTCTGCCGAGCCAACATGGCCATATTAAACACATGTAAATCTTTAAAGCCTAGCCCCCCTTCACCTTTAGACCTTGTCATTCGCTCCCAACTAATCCAATGTCACTTATTTTCGTTGGATTGCTGACTCCACCAATACCGACATGTCATCTGGCCAATCTCCTCACACAAAGATTTTGTTAAGTTGAAGCAAGACATGGCATAGGTGGGTATAGCCTGTGCTACTGCCTTAATCAGAATCTCTTTGCCCGCCTTTGACAACAACTTTTCCTTCCACCCCTGAATACGGCACCAAATCGTTTCCTTCAAATATTCAAACTCTTTTTTCTTCGACGCACCCAAATGAACAGGCAATCCCAAATACCTTTGATTCCGTGACTCATGAGCAATGCCCAGAGCAGTTGGTACCTCTATCTTTGTGGACGCACTACTACCCTTACTGAACATTGCAGATGATTTGTCTTTATTAATCATTTGACCCGAGTGAATCTCATACAAAGCTAGAATTTCCTTCAACTTCTGAGCCGCCTGTACATTTGCCTTCATAACTATAAGTGAATCATTGGCGAAGAAAAGATGGTTAATCCGTGGAGCCCCTTCACAAATCTGAATTCCTTCCGTGGACCCTTCCCGATCAGCTTGCGAAAGCAGTACCGAAAGGGCCACCGCGCACAAGATAAATAAATATGGTGATTGCGGATCTCCTTGCCTTGAACCCCTCTCTGGTACAAAAGATTCAGTAAGAATTCGGTTCACCTTCACCCTGTACGTGACTGAGCGAACGCACTTCATAATCATATGTACCCATTGCTCAGCGAAGCCCATCTGCAACATCAAGCGCTCGAGAAATCCCCACTCGACACGGTCATATGCTTTGCTCATATCCAACTTCACTGCAACCACACCATCTCGACCTCCTTTCCGTTTATGCATATAGTGTGTAATCTCATACGCAAGCAACACATTATCCGTAATCATCCGGCCAGGAACAAATGCTGACTGCGTTGGGGAAATAATCTCTAACAACATGGGCTTCAACCGATTTGCTAATGCCTTTGAGATCAATTTGTAAACCACTTTACACAAACTAATTGGCCGAAACTCCGTGATACGTGTTGCATCCCGTACCTTAGGAATCAACACTATTGTCATCTCGTTCCACCCCTCCGGGATCTCACCCCCTTTCAACACATGTAGTACCTCAGTTTGTAGTTTCTCTCCAACACATTGCCAAAACTTCTTATAAAACAGTCCCGACATACCATCCGGCCCAGGTGCCTTAAGATCACCCACTGAATCAAGTGCCATCTTCACCTCTTTAGCAGAAAAAGGTTGAATCAGCCCCTCGTTCATCTCCCGAGTAACAAGGCAAGGAATATGGCGAGTAAGATCATCATTACTTGGTCCTGCAGATGACATGAACAAACTTTTATAATGGTCAGTAATAAAAGGTCTTAATTCTTCCTCCCTCTCCACTACTCCTCCTCCTTCCCTAACTAGCTTCTTTATGTGATTTCCTCTCCTTTCCGACACAGCCGCATGAAAGAACCCCGTATGTCGGTCTCCGTCCATCAACCAATTTGCGTGTCGCCAATAGAGATCATGTTGATCTTCCAACCTTGATAATTTGTACCTCAGCAAATGCTCCCTATCAATTCGTTCTTGGCTAAGAATTTCCCGCCGACACTTCTCAAGATCTTTCCTTGCCCTCTTGATCCGGCTTTTAAGTTCGCCCAGTACTTCCTTATCCCATCTTGTTAGCGCAGAACCAACGCTAGCATTAGCTTTCCATACTATACACCCTGCCTCTTCAAACGCCGTATTCCATGCTTCCTCTACAATTTTTGCACACTCGTCCTCCTGAATCCACTTTGCTTCAAACCTAAAACTAGGGGCTCCTACCATCATCTCCTGCCTGTTCTGCGTATTTAGCTCAACTATTACCGGCCTATGGTACGAGTGGTGTGGATCCCCATTTATGACTCTATGCAGCGGATACATACACCTCCAGCCAACATTCGCAACCACCCTATCCAGCCTCTCCTTCGTATAACCTTCCACCAGTGCCAATTATTTCTCCAAGTGAAATGATCACCCACAAACCCCAAATCTTCCAGCTCACATGTTTGCAAAACTCCTCTAAATGCCTCCATACATCCTTGGGCCCGAGCCGGCCCACCTTCCTTTCCCCCCGCAAACAAAAATTCATTGAAATCTCCTAAACACAACCAAGGCAGACTCGACTGTGCATGCAAGTTTCTCAACAAACGCCAAGTCTTCTCCTTCTCTCCCACCTTTGATTCACCATACACCCCAGTAAGTCTCCATTTTCTACCATCTTCCGCCTTCACATCCGCATCAATGTGATATCTTCCCTTCCATTTCAAGCTAACTTCCACGGCCCTTCACCAAAACAACGCCAAACCACCAGAACGCCCCTCACAATCTTTCACTACCATATTCGGCATCTTCAACTTCCATCGCAACGGCTCCAACTCCTTCTCCAAAGATTTAGTGTCTGACAAAAAGAGAATATCAGGCTCTTCCGCCCTTTGGATGTCCAGAAGACCTCGAACTGCCGGCTGGTTCCTAAGCCCCCGACAGTTCCAAGCTATAATTTTCATTGGGACTCGCAGGGCTGATCCGATAGCCCTGCGTCTAATGATATTTGGTCGAGCACCTCCCCTTGCAAACCAGTCTAACCCTTCTTTCTGTTTCTAGCTTTTGACTCGTCCTCCACCTCCTTAGCGCTTCGCTTATCACCCAACTTCTTCCCAGACAGAATTAGCTTATAACCTCCCCACTACCGAGGACATCTCTTAAAAGTACTGCCACCTCTTAGAGCATCTCCAACAGCCTTGCTATAATGGATTGCTAAAAAGTGGATATAGCAAGAGGAGAGAGAAGGTTTACAAAGCCAACACTTTTTTTGCTTTGCTAGCCTTTCTATAATAGCAATCCAAAACCAGAATTGCAAGTTTCTTGTCTATTCTTGCTATACTAGACAATTGCATATATGAACGAAATGAACTTCCAATTTATACGCATAATAATTAGAGCATTTCATCCATCACCGGAATTAACATCATAGGAACACCAATCCAAAATATTGTGAATGTAAAGTCAAACTTCAAGCATAGAACCGAGGGAATTATGCAAGAACAACATAAAAGTTAATCATCGGTGCATGAGCAACACCATAAACCAAAAGTGACATGTTTCTCTCAAATAGCACCGCCACCATTGCCACCGTAGTACCCTTTTGATGCCAAGATTTGGTCACGACAAATCTCTAGGTAAGCCCGAGCCTTCTCATCTAGACCACTTCGATCCATGAACATGATCCTTTGCTCATTCTCCATCATCTTAGCCATCCCCTCGGCAGCCACCTTCCTCTCCTCGATCTCGGCCAACCTCTCCTCGGCCGCCGCCCTCCTCTCCTCGGCTGCCGCCCTTCTCTCTTCGGCCACCAACTTCCTCTCCTCGGCCTCCCTCCTCTCCTGCATTTCCTTGGTCTTCAACTCTCTCCTTTGCATAGCAATGTCTTTCCTCACCTCCATCATGTTGTCCAATGATTGCTTGTAGCCTCCCTCATCTCCATTCGCGCTCTTGTTTTTTTCTTTCTTCCTTCCCTCAGGCCTTCCTCTATTGACCGACGAGAGAGGAGTTGGGCTACTTGATCCAGCATCATCGGAGTCCACGACTAATCCATCTCCAACTGAACTAGAAGGAGCCTTCCTCTTGTTTGGAATTTCATTGGAGGGCCGGGTTTTCCATTTCTCATCGTTCTCGAGGATTTTCCAACAATGAAACAAAGTGAAGGGCCTCCCCGGCACAAGTTTGCCCTTTTTCTTCTTAGATTTGCCCATGAATAAATTTTGAGCAATGTTGAGCTACAAAAAAAGATACAAGTAAGCATCAACTTGAGCCAAGCAACATCAAGGAAAAGGTACAAAAAAAGATACAAGTAAGCATCAACCTTATCTTCAGCATTAGTCCCACTTGGATTGAGATGATCAACTTGAGCCAAGCAACATGACCACTTGAAACAATCCGCATTAATGGTATGGAAACGACCTTCAAGAGAGCCGGCACTCCTAGCCATGTCACCCTTGAGGAGAATTTTGTAGAGCTCATGGATACGGTCCCAATATGTGGAGATTTTTTGTTCATTCCCAACAATTGCATCTAAGCCAATCCTTCTCCATGCATTGCACAAGGCTTCATCTTCCTTTTGAGAGAAATTACTTCCTCTCCCCCTTTTTGGAGTAGGTTCAACAAAACCCTCACCCTCTTCTTGTGTATACTCTTGTGATGGTATCTCCGGTGCATCCCCATAAGTGTAGTTCATGAAGGTTTCATTGTCCATGCTACAATTACCACAACATCGAAGAACAATCACTACAGTTATAGGAGTACATAATTTGTCTTGAATGGAGGAGCATTCACCAAAATTACAGAAAAATCCTGGTTCGGGTGCTGCAGACAATAGCTGATTACTGGTTCGGGTGATGCACATGACACAATGCATGGTTCAGGTGCCTTCTCAACGAGAAATATTGTGCATGTGTGCTCGAAAAAATTAAGCTAGTTGCCCCGCCAAAAAAAGCTAGTTAGTACAAGATCAAATCGTTGTAATTGGGACATGTTCAAACTTAAATCTATTGTTCATGACACATATTGAAAAGTATTATTCGACATTTCTTCAAAATTTCAGGTCAATTCTACAGATAGATCACATTGTGCACAGCAGCAATTTAGATTTCCTCCCAATTGATGGCATTCCAAAGCGCTTGTCTTGGCATAATAATTGCAATGACTACCAAAAAAACAAGTTTTATACTCGTATCAGTTATAGGCATCAGCATAGCAGACCGGCCTGTGTCATCTCATTTATCTTTCATGAATCAAAGAGAGGAAAACAAAGAGGAGCAAGAGCTCACTGCCAGCCGTGGCCTGTGACGAGCTCGAGGCATATAATTGTCCTATACATGCATTTAGAATCAATAGAGAAGAAGAAAAAACGAATTACCTTCTGGGCATTTCGTCGAGCACCTCTAGTGCGCCAGTGGCCATGGGGGCAGGCGAGCTCGCCTCGGGCTCCATGGAGGCTGCCGGTGCTGGGGAAGGCTCCACGCAGTCCAGAGGAGCCATCCTCTTCGCCCTCTGTGCGGAGGGGTCGTGCGGTGGCCTCCTCTGCTTCCGACTGGAGGCGGCAGCGGCATGGGGGATGGTGGCGGGGGGGACGGACATGGACGCAGCGGCGTGGGGGGCGGTGGCGGGGGGAACGGACATGGACGCGTCGGTGGCAGGCCCGTTGGAGGCGCCAGGGACGGCGGCTGAGGCGGCGGCCGCGGGCCTCGGCGGCGGCGCCAACCCTAGGCACCGCTGGGCCTTGGGCTTGGCCGCGACCGCGCCGGGAAGTGGTGGAGGAGGGTGGGCGCCGGCGTCGGGTGCGGGGTGGAGGTCGCCCGTGGCCTCCATGGCTGCTGCGGCGGCCGGAGACGGCGGCGGCCAGGTCGCGGGAGCGGGTGCGAGCCGGCGGAAATGTCGCGGGGCTGGTGGTTGGCCTTTCGCGCTAAATTTCTGGCCATATAGCAAGTGCCTCTCCACTTTGCAAATATACCAAGTGTGGGTGCAAAGATAGCAAGCTTTGTAATTTTTTTTGTGAGGGGACCACTTATACAAAGGCTGTTGGAACAACGTTTTTGGGTCAAATTGCTATATTTTCAGTTTTTAGCAATTCTAGCCAAATATACAAAGGCTATTGGAGATGCTCTTACTAACTCATTTGCCGCCTTCTCTTTTCCGAATATCACACGTTCCTGATCTACATGCATGGGCAGCATGGCCTCGTTCCCTGTACCACTCTTAATCTCCTTCCCTTCTTCAATCAAGTCTTTGCAAATTGAATCCACCACCATAGCTTGCATGACCTCGGTATTAGCAACAGTCCCCACCTGAACTTCTCCTTCCTTCGCCTCAACGTGCACTAGGTCTGAATTCTCTCCCTAAAAATTTACAGCTTCATTGTTTAAATTATTCCCTCCCTGGCTTCCACTCGTATGCACTGCAACCGAACCCAACACTTCATTTCTTTCAGCAACAAACAGTTCCTTAGATCCACTTGGACTTCCACCCTAATCATGTCCCTTATTGAGAGAAGTGTTCCTATTCTTGCATGCACTGGAATCTTCAAAACCATCGCTTCGAAGTTTCCTCTGCCACCTGACAAATCCTCGTTCTTCCTCCAAGATCCACTACTCCTACTCCCATCCCTACTACCTCATCGACCATACCAATTATTACCTTTTACGTTGCTTCCAAAACCACCTAAGTTTGCCTTCTCACAAAAACTCTGCCTCTTTGGGGGTATATAACGGAGCCACGGACCGTACTCCAACGTATCCGACGTACTCTTCTTCTGGCTGCAAGTCCCCTTAGAATGTCCTAGCATACCACAAATATAACAATATTTTTGGCAAAAATTCGTACTGGAGATCAACCCACTTCTCCTTCTTCTTTTTATCTTTTCCGACCACTGGAATTAGAGCTCCACGCACCAATGGCTCACGAATATCCATGCAATCACTACTTAATATAATAAGAGATCTAAACGCTCTTATATTTCTTTACAAAGGGAGTACAAAACAACGAAAGAAATATAAAAGACAAGCATGATCCAAGAGTCAACGTTATCTTTTCTTTTACATAAAAGATGTTACCATGAATCTGCAGCTAATATCACAAGCTATTGCCCGAATAGCACATGCTATGAAATATTTAGGATGATTTTTATTGTAACCAAAGGGATAACATGAACCGCAATCTAGAAATAGGCGACATAACATGGAGTCCTATACCTATTGGTAATAATAGGATAAAATCCTCTTTATCTGGATGGCAGATATTGTGTGGCTTAGTCAAGATAATTTTGCTTGTCCTAGCTTTGGAGAAATCTGAAATTGATGTATCCAGAGCCAACATCAGTAGGACTTTCCATAGCCTCCTTCTTGAGATCTCTTAAGTTCTTGTCCATTACATAAGCATGCTCAGACAGCAAATACTTCCTCACGTTTTGTGCCTTTAGATTAAGATTCCACAGTGCTCTCCGAGACGGAGGGTCATGGGTGGTAGCCTTGTCGTCATCTGTGCGCTGGAGGTCATATTCGATAAGGTGATTTTCAAAAGGAAAAAAAAGCGAAAGTTGGGAGCAGACATTATAGGATCAAAATCGACACAATATTAATATTTGAACAAACATGCATGGGCTGAAAGTAAAGGGGATTTCAATGCTCACCGGCTGAGGCGGCGGCCCAAGGTGGGGAGCTGGCTTTCCACGATTGAAAGTGTTTGTGCCTCGCGGCAGCATGTCGGCGTCGGCGCTGCGCAGGAGTCTGTTGAGCTCGTTGATACAGATTTTGGCATCGTCCATCCGAGCAATGGAGCCCCGGAGTGAGCCTTCAATGAGTTGCTCAAAACTCTCCTCGACCGCAATCCTGGCCGTGGATTTGCAGTTGAGAAGCTCTCGATTGAGGACGCGGAAACCAGAGTGACCCGCTTGGGTATGGATCATGAGTTGGCCATTGGATTTGAGAGGCAAGGAAGAGCGGAGGCGGAAGCAGATCTGATTGGGCTCGCAATTCGCGCACAGCGCCTCCACCTCATCGAGGCTGGAGACATACTCCATCTCCACGAGGAGTGGATCAGGCGCGGGATCCATCTGGAAACGCGTGTCTCTTTGGGATGATGAGTAAGAAGGTGATGCGGTCTCCCAACTTGTTTTTTTTAGAAAAGGAGGAAGACCCCCGGCCTCTGGATCTGGACGATGCATGCAGCCAGTTTATTAATTGTTCACACAAGATCTTACAAAGCAATACAACAGTAAGACTAAAGCCACCGTCTAGGCAACATCTGTCGCTACTTCTATCCAATTGATGAAAGGATGCCGATAGTCTGGGCCTAATACCAAACAGACCTCGCAGCCAAACCTAACATCTAAGACCGGAGGTCCCATCCCGGACGCCTGCCGGGTATGGGTCACTCACCGGTCCGGCACACTCCTCAACCAGGACGCCTGCCGGGTATGAGGCCGCCGCAGCCACCTGCCACCAATCCATCTTCAGAGCTGTACTGCTGCATCTACCTTGCCCGGTCTAGCTGCCGTCGACGCCACCACGACGCCAAACCGCGTCACCCTCTTGCGCGAGTCCATCTTCGCGCATCGGACGCCGAGTCACCACAGCGCCATGCCGCCGAGACCCGCCGCCATCAATGAGTGAGACGACGCACCGCTCCACCAAAGAATCCGTCCTCTGGTCCTACATCCAGCCGCTGCTCAAAAACGATGCCCCCATGAGGGAAAATGACTCCAAAAGCACCGCCATCATCCGATCCGGAAATTCCGGGTCTAGGTTTTCACCCAGAGCAGCACAAGCAAGTCGACAGAAGCTGCAGTGGCTATGTCTTCAACAAGATAACGACGCGAAAACGCCGCCATCGCCCGCCATGACCCGAGTCATAGCATGGTTTTCACCGGCAGCCTCGTCTCCCCACTCGACGCCGGGACTGGATGCGAGAATCCACAACCATCTAGCCGACCACCTCCGGCGAAGAAGATGGCCACCACCTCCACGCCCAGGGCCGGAGCCCCCGACGTCCTCGTGTCGCGGGCCTAGTCCAGAGGCCGCTTGCCGCGCCGGAACAAAGGGTGCGCACGACGGCTCGAGGAACCACCACCCAGATCTTTGTGAAGTACGCGGTGGCGGTCATCTCGTTCTTCCGAGTGCCGGCGAACAAGGTCCAAAGTTGGATAACTCGTGACCAAGAGACGGAGGAGTACATCTCCTGAAGGGCTGACCAGACCTGCGCAGATGCCTTCATGGAGACGACTTGAGTTAGAACTTCGCACGAGAGAGAGGTGAGCAGCGAGCCAAGAACTTGTTGATCTTGGGCTATCTAGCGAGCATACTCGGGCTTGGGCACGGTCTCAGTGCTGGATTTGTCGGCCTTCTGGACTTCAAGAGTCTTGGACAGAGCTTCAAATATTCCATCGAGGTATCCATCTAGTTGTGGGTCACGGATTGGGGGCAAGGACCGTCGCCTTCTAGAGGAGGAAGTTGTCGCGGTCGAGCTTCTCGCGGGAGTTGTTGCCGAGCATCGCCATGGGCTGACTAGTCGAGAAGGAAGAGGAGGCGCCCGATGAACCAGCGACGTGACCAAAAGCCATCTAGATGCGATGAAGAAGAGAGGACTCTGATACTATGTAAAAACTAGAGATTGTTTGGGTTGAGGCGTGATGTCCCCTTGGGATAATCTTGCCTTATATTTATATTGCATAGATCGATCAGAGATCAATCAGAGATCGGTTACAGAATCGGACATGACCAAAGATCATATACAGACTAGGACATGCCTCAAGGCCCGTATACAACATGGACTCTAAGTCGTGTGCACATACCTATTCCAACACATATCATGTTTTTTTTTTTTTTTGCATGTGACCATATACAGTTATAAGAGGCTGTATATAAGGAGTCTCCTCAGCAACTGACAGAAGATGTTACACCAAACAAATGTAATTTGTCCAAAGTCCTCCTTTTTGGAAAATGATGTAATAAATACAAACTCATTTTTTTGGTTCTCCTTTTGCTATCAGTAATGGCTAAGTTGCCCCTGATTGAAAACGTGAAGTACTTCATATGTACAAGCTTGTGTTCTACAAAAGGACATTTTGCAGGCAGCCATGAATATTTGGTAAACAAAATATTTTAAGGTCATGGGCGCACACATTGCCCGCTCCCTATAAAGTCGAGCCCATTCACCCGACTTCCTTTGCATGCCGCACCACATGATCACTCAACCACGCAGATCACTCGTGGGTCACGGGGCTCGCGGCTTGGTCAAAACTAGACTCGCAATCTAGACTTCATCTTACTATGATTTCTTTTATTCTTTTGTGGCAATAAAGGCTCTTCTCGATGACTATGCATCGCAAAGGCCTGTGCAATCATCAGTGAAAAGATACGAGTGTGAGGCATCGGAACATTCATGCGTACACAACTTTTCTGCGCAAGTGTCTGGTAGTAGCAGAGGAAATAGCAATCCTGCTATAGATGCTCTATCCATCGCCTGCAGGCTAAATTTCATGTTTTGACCCTTTATCCAAACTTGTTAGAGATCTGACCCTGTTTTGCAAAAATTGCAGGATCTAAACTTTTTTTTATCGTCAGGGTCCATGGCGGTATGCTATAACAACCTACCGCCAAGGTCCCTCGAGGTAGGGTTGCACGTCCTACCGCAATTTTTTCTTAAGTATGAAATACAGTGTATGCTCACACCTACCGCCGGACACCTTGGCGGTAGGGTTGTACAGGCTACCGCCTGCCTGTTTGGCGGTAGGGATGTTTCCTACCGCCAAGGCCTCTGGCGATAGGATGTTACACCGTACCGCCATGCGAGTCACAGTGCAGCCTCGTGCCAAGAGATCCCAGAATGGGCCAGCCCAGCTGGAAACAGTGGCGGTCAGTGTTTGTTTTTTCTAGCTCTTTTTTTTTCGCATTTTTGCTTTTGCTTTTTCCTTAGTTTTTGGCCACTTCTAGGTGCCGGTCAGCCGGCCCAAATTTGGGCCAGTCACCGCGCGAGCGTAGGATGGGACTACGGCTAGCCATCTGTAACACCCCCTTGTAATAAGCTCTGTGACACTCTGTTAAAACTGCCAAGTCATGATCATTTGCAGTGCCAAGTCATATGGGTTAATGATCCAATTCAAATTCACCTCTGAAATTCAATTCAAATTCAAAAGTGAAATATAAAGTTGGTCAAACACTGTTGGGAAAATATTCATTAAATGGCAAATAATCCAGGAACATTTGTAAAATCGACATCAATAAAGTTGGAGTTAGATAAGTGACTCTAACTAGATGAAACAGCACCCAAAACAGCAATATTAAATTCATTTAAATTCATTACTAAATTAAATGGCTTCCAAAACTGTCCAAACCACTTTTGGGTGAGAGCTAATATTGCATTGCAATATTTGGGCCAACTCTCACATTTTTCAAAAGTGCACAAGTGCCCTAAACATTTCAAAACAGAAAATGAAATAAAGAAACGGAGAAAACAAAACAGAAAAATAAAAACGAGGCACTGTGCACTGGGCCTTAGTGCACAGTGCCCCGAACCCCGGCCCACCAGGCCGCTCCCCTCTCTCTCCGTCGTCGTGTCGGCGCGTCCCTGGCCAAGCGCACGCTCGCCGCTGCGGCGCCGACACGGCGATGCCGCCGACACTACAGTGAGGAGGAGGGGATAAGACCGACGCCCGTTCACTCCCCCTGGTCTCCCTGGTCCACTTCCTCCCTCTCCCATCGCTCTCCCTCTCTGGATCTCGGCGACGCCCGACGCGGTCGCCGTCGCGCCCTGCTCACAGGCGCGGCCACCGCCTCCCATTCACCTCGCCGGGACGTCCTGCGGCTTCGCCTCGTTCTTCTGCCTCGGCTACCCCTCGACATCGAGCTCGGGGAGGACCGCCTGAACGGAATCGACCCCAGCCTCTTCTTCTCTGCCGCCGGCGATCCCCGTCGACCTCGAGCTCTCTACTGCTACTAAACTATCAAAGGCTTTTCATAGCCGCTAGGTGAGCTCCGCCACTTCCTCTGTTTCCTTCCCCGCGTTCTTGGGCGCCTCCGACGAGCTGCCGACGTCGCCGTGTTCTGACCGCCGCCGCCGCAGCCATTAGCGTGCTCCTGAGCTTCGGCAGCTCGACCCAGTGGCGCCAACATGCTCCTGGAGGTCCGTAGCTTCACCCTAGCTAGTTAGCACGTGCGAGAGCCTCGCGTAGCCGCGTTTTCGCGAGACCCCGAACTCCGGCGCCGCCCGCGAGCTCACCGTCGACGACTCCGGTAGATTCCGGCGACGAGACCATTCCCACGCGACGGGCGAGTCCCCTGGCTTTCGAACGCGCCAAGCCACGGCCCGAACCGAGCCCTGTGGGCGTTTTCCGAGCGCTCCGGCGCTGCTCCGGTCTCCGGAGATGACCTGGCGCCGACGTGGCACCTCCTGAGCCGCTGACCACTGGGCCCCGCAGCCCAGTTGACCGAGTCAACTTAGCTGACTGGGCAGCTGAGCCGCTGACAGCCGGGCCCCGCTAATTTAAATGATTTATGAAAAATAAATAAAATGCTAATTAATTTGATAATCCTAATTAAGTTAATTAGTTGACTAATGTGACACTGACAGTAGGCCCCACTGACTAATTAACCCAGCTAATTAATTTAACCCCCTCTGTTAAGTCTCTGAGAATGACATGTGGGGCCCACAGGTCAGTTTGACCAGTCAGCGCCACTGTTGCAAGCTGACTTCATTCTCACGCAATGCTGACATCATCGGGCACTATTCTGGATAATGTTGATTTTATTAAATAAAAATAAATTCCAGAAATTCATATCATCTTTAAAAATTAATAACTTTTAAACCGTAGCTCGGATCGAAAAAGTTAAAACATGAAAGTTGCTCAGAACGACGAGACGAGTCTGATCGTGCCTTCTGTTTCTCCATCGGAACCCCCTACGTAGAAGAACTCGTAACTCCGGAACCGAATCCGACAGATGGATAGTGCACACCCATCGGATAATAAATCCCAGAATAATTCTAAAAATAACTAAAATGACTTAGATGCATAATTAGGCAACCCTGCACTGCATCATAGCATCACACGCACCGTATTGCATTTGTTTGCATTATGTTTACCTGTTTCTTCCCCCTCTTCTCTCTCGGTAGACCCCGACGTTGACGTAGCTCCCGAGGCAGACGCCGCACAGGAGTACGACTACGTCCCCGACGGTACCACTGAAGACCTTGTCCTTGCCCCAGAGCAAACAGGCAAGCACCCCCATTTTGAGCATGCCTATATCGCCTATTCTCTTCTCTCTTATGCTTGCATTAGAACTGCTACTGCTACTGTTTTCCTATATCTGCTGCATAGCCTGATTATTGTACCCTGCCTTGTTACCTTTCTGGTTATCCTAGACTGATTAGTATAGGCTGGGTAGAGACACGACAGAGACCCCCACTTGATCCCGACTGCCTTGCTGGATATCAGAAGACCCGATCATCGGGATTGAAGACTAGACCCTGGCACCGCACATCACTTCCCCTTAGTTGCCGACACTGCTGGGTTACCGTCGAGTGCCGATGGTGATACCTCGCCAGCACTTCTGATGTTAACCTTGTAGGTTAGTTACTCGGTCGTGGTAAGTGAGGGTGATTCCTCCTACACCACCCCCGATAACGACGTCGTCGCGCAACTCCTCAAGTGTGGACCTCGAGGGTGATTCCTCCTTCGTTCACCTTGATGATAACATCAGGTGGGGTTCCATCGAGGGTGATTCCTCAGGGCTCCCCTGGTGTCAGACACACAGTTACTATTGATGAGTGGACTTGCACTAAACCATGATACTAAAGACGGGTCGGCCCTGAGGGGTACCCGCGCGAGCTTAGTGCGAAATGATGTGGAGTCGGGTTGACCTGGATGGTGCCCGCGAGATAACTACGAAGCGTGGCCGGGCATTCTTAGCCCTTGCCGCAAGTCCTCGAGACGGGGCGACGGGGTCACATCGATCGTGAGTCTCTGCTCGTTTCCGCGCGCTCCTAATCCACTACGGTTTGGATATTTGATCCGAGGGGCCTCTGGCCCGATAGCACTAACCATCACGTGGGCATAGTATGGGCGTTCTGCGTCGTATACTTCAGCCGAAGCTTAATGGACGTCAGCGACTAAGCGGCGCGCGCTGGATTGGACTGGTTACGCAACCGCGGTTGTATTAAGGGGTTGCTAGGTCTGCTTCCGGCCGCCCACGCAACGTGTAGGAGTTCCCGGGGCGATGGCCCAAGACCCCTGGGGGCATAGGTTTAGTCCGGCGTGCTGACCTCTCTGTTAGGTATTTGGTCGGGTTGCGGCGTGTTGCTTGGCCGAGGCCGGGCATGACCCAGAAAAGTGTGTCCGACCAGAGTTAAGTGAGCGTGATGGGTAAGTTGGTGCACCCCTGTAGGGAAGAAACTTCTATCGATAGCCTGTCCTACGGTAACGGACACTCGGAGTTGTATCCCGATCGCTACAACTAGAACATGTGATGAAAACTGGATAGTACGGCTCTGGGATTGCTTTCTCGCAGGGAGTCGAGAAAGGATCTCAGGTCGAGGTTGATGATACTACTACTACTATTACTTTACATTATGTTCATCTGATCTCTTCTAATGCTGCAAGACTGTCGAAGATTGTTGAAGATGCTAGTCTTCGATAGGACTAGGCTTCCCCCTCTATTCTGGCATTTCTGCAGCCCAGTCCACTTATACAGCCATTCCTTTGACAATGATGCATATGTAGTGTAGATCCTTGCTTGCTGAGTACTTCGGATGAGTACTCACGTTTGCTTTATTTTTCTTTTTCCCCCATATTCCATTTGATGCCACCAGACGACGGAGCCCCTGAGTCAGACGCCCCAGCCGACGACCAGTACTACTACCCGCCTGGCGAGTACTACTACTACGAGGAGCCGACTGACGACCAGGAGTAGGATCGGAGGGTCCAGGGCAGGAGGCCTACGCCTTTCGATCGTAGTATTTTATTTTACCCCGCCTCTGTGAAGGCTTATCTCTCTCTCTCTGTAATATATCTGTACTCAGATATCTGATGCTTCCGCTGACGCTTGTATGCCATCGAGCTATGTATTCGAGCCCTCGAGGCCCTGGCTTGTAATATTAAGCTTGTATGACTTTATTTATGTTTTAGAGTTGTGTTGTGATATCTTCAAGTGAGTCCTTAGGCTTGATCGTGCGCATTTGCGTGTATGATTAGTGCACGATTAAGCCGGGGTCGTCACAGGTTCGTATCAGAGCCGACTGCCTCTAGGTATCCCCCTTCCCAGTTCCTTGGCCGAAGTTGAGTCTAGTGGTCAAAAACTGTTTTACTAACTTGGCTGTGTGGCTTACGGGCCCACGTCGCCAACTGGGTGGTGTTAGGATCTTTTATTCCTCGTCTTTACTCTGGGATTCTAATCTCTCATCTATTTGGGTTTAATAAAATTTACTAACACCGACATTTAGGTTCTCGTTAATTCTATCCACTCGGAGAGCTGGATTCAGTGCGATTTCCCTGACGTTGATCTGATTAGTCTGATAATCATTTTCCTTTCCATTGTTTTGTTTAACCTTTCCTTCCGAGATCGGTTATATTTCTCATTGTCTTATGACAACCCTGAACCTCTCTGTTTCAGATGGATCGACTGTTTCCACCGCGGCCTACGACCCAGCTTGTGCTTCGCACTTGGGCTCGTGATGCCCCTGGATTTCCAGCTGTTCTGATCGCCCTCCTGAGTAGACTGGGTTACCGCTGGTATCCCGAGTACATGGTCTATGAGGTTTACCGCGAGTTCAACCAGGAACAGTACTATGCTGAAGTTCGGATTTATGATCAGCAGAACAACTCAGACACCGAGCTACACCTTTTTCATGGATTAGGCGTGACGATTGAGATGGCAGTACATGATGCCGCCTACTCTGCTGTCGCACGTCTCCGAGGAGAGCACAATGCTAACTTGGATGATACTGTGTTTCGGTACATTCCGTATGCACCTGTTGGAGATGCTACTGGATTTTACACAACTATCTGTGCCCCGTACGAGTCTCGACGCTACGACCCGCATGTTCTGATTCAGTGCACTCAGGCTCTGGATCGCACTGTTCGGGCTCTTGCCGTCGAGTTGTTCGCCACTCGAGCACGCTACTACGAGGCTATGACACAGTTGCTACCAGCTGTTCGTGCAGGGATACATCCGGAGGATATTCTTTACCCACGCAGGACCGAGATGCCGCCAGGTATTGATTGGCCTGCAGTGGGAGGTCACACGCCTGCACGTGGACCTCTTCTTACAGTTCGAGACCGGGTTCTGCATCAGAGTGCACATGGAGCACAGGATCCTGCCGCGACGAACATTCGTCGTCCGCACTTGCAGTTACCCCGTTTCTGTGGTTTTCTCCGACGCTGATGTAGCCTTTGCTATGTCACGTTGTGTACTTCCTTACCGCGTGCCTGCGTGCCGCCTAGTGTGTCTCTAGTTTTTCAATTTGCGCCGTTATGCTGCCCGATTTTAACCGACTGTGTATGGATCTGTATGTCTTAATGACTACTTTAAGCATCTATTGCACTTTTTCAATAATGTCGAGTTACCTCATGTTTATTGTTAAACACTTGCATAAGCTATCGCTGAAATACCCCTATTGGAATAGCAGGATGGCTGACGACAACCCGCCACTGCCGCCACCACCTGATTACATGGCAGCGATGATGCAACAGTTTGAACTCAACCGCCAGTTTATGACGGGGATTATGCAGCAATTCCCTCGTCCTGATGCTAATCAGCAGCCACCTTCCATCACCTTGCCAGAGTTCATGAGGCTCAGTCCATCATTTTTCCGCAACACAGTCAACCCACTGGATGCAGATGACTGGCTGCGTGACATCTCTCATGAGATGGAGTCTGCTGGTGTCGCCGAAATTAACTATGTCACTTTTGCGACATATCTTCTTAAGGGTCCCGCAGCCCAATGGTGGGCCACTCACCGACAGACTCTGCCGCCTGGTACTGTCGTCACTTGGGCAGAGTTCAAGATTGCTTTCCGTGCCCGCTACATTCCTGTAGCTGTCATAGCTAGGAAGAAGGCTGAGTTCCGTAGCCTTGTCCAAGGAAACAAGACCGTGGAAGTCTATCAGCGCGAGTTTCTAGACTTATCTCGTTACGCTGAAGAGGACATTCCTACTGATGAACGCAGACATGAGAAGTTTCGTGAAGGACTGCACCATGACATTCAGTTAGCCCTTCTTGTTCAAGATTACCCTGATTTCGCCACCTTGGTGAATAAGGCCATCATGGTTGAAACTGGACTTAAGAAGCACAAGGAAGCGTCCAGACGCACCCGTGAATCGGGCTCATCTTCGGGCTCGTCATCCCAGAAGCGACGCATCTGGTTTCCCCAAGGCATGTTCCGTTCAGCAGCCCCTGCAAACAGGCCCTCTTATGCTGCACCACGCCTGCCACCTCCACCACCGAGACAGCCTCTGCCAACTCCAGCACCTCGAGCTCCAGCACCTCGTCCTGACAGTGGACTATGCTTCAAGTGTGGCAAGCCAGGTCACCGTGCTAGAGATTGTTCTCAGAATCAGAATCAACTGGCTCTTCCTTCTGCTGGCCGTGGTATTGGCCGTGGTATTCCTTAACAGCGCAACTATAATGCCAGACCTTCTTATGGTCGTGGGCAGAGCTACCACGTCAACATGTCTGAAGCTCCAGATCAACCAGATACTGTGATGGGTACACTTCTCGTTAATTCAGTACCAACATCTGTTTTATTTCATTCAGGTGCATCGCATTCATTCATGTCAGAACAATTTGCACTCTTGCATGATGTTAAGTGTGAAACGCTACAACATCCGATAGTAATAAACACTCCCGCGGGACGATGCCGAACTTCCATATTCAGCCCCCGAGTTACTATTGAGGTTGAAGGGTTGCATTTTAATGCAAACCCCATTATCCTGCAATCTTCAAAGATTGACCTTATACTGGGAATGGATTGGTTGAAGGCTCACTACGCCTCAATCAATTGCGCCACTAAAGTTGTACACCTCCTGCACCCATCAAATGAGATGGTGAACTATCAAGCTCATCTCACCCAGAACGCTGAGGCTCAAATTTATGCCTTGAATGCGTTGAATGCTTCTCCGCTTGATGGGATCGAGAATATCCCAGTTGTCTGTGACTTCCCGGATGTATTTCCAGAAGAACTTCCAGGAATACCCCCTGCTAGAGCTGTCGAGTTCGTCATCGACTTGAAGCCTGGCACCACTCCTATTGCGAAGCGTCCCTACAAGATGCCTCCACACCACCTCATCGAGCTTAAGGAGGAAATTGATAAATCCTTAAGGAAGGGTTTCATTCGCCCCAGTTCCTCTGCATGGGGAGCACCGTCTCTTTTCGTCAAGAAGAAAGATGGAACGAATAGGTTGGTCCAAGATTATCGTCCAATCAACCAGGCAACCATTCAGAATAAATATCCACTTCCCCGGATCAACGATTTATATGACCAACTCGCAGGATCCTCGGTGTTTTCTAAACTCGACTTGAGGTTGGGTTATCACCAGATCCGTGTCCGCGAAGAGGATATTCCGAAGACTGCATTCGTTACTCGTTATGGCTCTTACGAGTACACAGTCATGTCGTTTGGCTTAACAAACGCTCCAGCTACATTCTCCCGCCTAATGAATTACATATTCATGGATTACCTCGACAAATTTGTCGTGGTATATCTGGATGATATTCTGGTTTATTCGAAGAACAAAGAAGAACATGCTGAGCATCTTCGCCTTGTTCTGGAGAGGCTTCGAGAGCACCAATTATATGCCAAGTACTCTAAGTGCGAATTCTGGCTTTCTGAGGTAACCTACCTTGGACATGTCATTTCCAAGGATGGTATCGCAGTTAACCCAGAGCGAGTTCAGGCTATTCTTGACTGGACCCCTCCGAAGAATGTTAAGCAAGTCAGAAGTTTCCTCGGGCTTGCAAATTATTGTCGCCGATTCATCAAAAATTTCTCCAAGATTGCCAAGCCCCTAACTAATCTGCTCCACAAAGGCGTTAAGTTTGAGTGGACAAACAAATGTCAGGAAAGCTTCCAGACCCTCAAGGACAAGCTGACTTCTGCTCCAGTCCTTGCTCCTCCAGACTCCCGCAAAGATTTTGTGATCTTCTGCGACGCCTCTCGCCAAGGACTAGGTTGTGTCCTAATGCAAGAGCGCAGAGTAATTGCATATGCTTCGCGACAACTGCGTCCACATGAAGAGAATTACCCAGTGCATGACCTCGAACTTGCTGCTGTCATTTATGCTTTGAAGCAGTGGCGTCATTACCTCCTTGGTAATCGGTGTGAGATTTACACCGATCATCAGAGCTTGAAGTACTTATTCACTCAACCGGAACTTAATCTTCGTCAGCAGCGTTGGTTGGAAACAATCACCGATTATGACTGTGGTATTTCTTACACTCCTGGCAAAGCTAATGTGATGGCTGATGCTTTGAGCCGCAAGTCATACTGTAGTAACCTCATGGTAAGGCAAGCTCAACCCCAGCTGTATGAAGAATTGCGCAAGCTGAATCTCTGCATCATCCCGCAAGGTTCTCTTAATAACCTTGTGATACAGCCAGATCTTGAGAAAGCTGTCAAGATTGCGCAAGCCAAAGATGCTGAAATTGGTCTAATGAAGAAAGAGCTTCACCTTCAAAAGTACAGGGATTTCTCGATTGCTGAAGATGGAACCTTGTACTTCCGAGACCGCATTGTAGTACCTCGTTTCGAGCTGATGACTGACAAAGTCATGAAGGAGGCCCATGATACACCGCTATCTATCCATCCGGGTAGTACCAAGATGTATCGAGATCTTCGTCAAAGGTACTGGTGGTCTAGAATGAAGCAAGATATTGCTCGATATGTTGCCGAGTGTGACGTTTGTCGTCGCGTGAAGGCAGAACATCAGAAACCTGCTGGAATTCTGCAACCACTTCCTATTCCTCTGTGGAAGTGGGATAAAGTGCAGATGGATTTCATTATTGGTCTTCCCAAGTCTCAGAAGGGTCACGATGCCATTCTTGTCGTCGTCGACCAACTCTCCAAGGTTGCACACTTTCTGCCAGTTAAGGAGACTATTACTGCTAGTCAGTTAGCAGAGCTATATATCTCCAGAATTGTTTCACTCCATGGTATTCCCAAGGAAATCAGTTCAGACCGTGGCAGCATTTTCACTGGCCATTTCTGGGAAAGTTTCCAGAAAGCAATGGGAACTCATATTACCTGGAGTTCAGCTTATCATCCCCAATCCCAAGGTCAAGTTGAGCGCGTTAATCAAGTGCTTGAAGACATGCTTCGAGCCTGTGTTATATCCTTCGGTAAGAAATGGGAGGAATCTCTCCCATATGCCGAGTTCTCTTATAACAACAGCTATCAAGCCAGCTTGAAAATGACCCCCTTTGAGGTTCTTTATGGTCGTAAATGTCGAACCCCTCTGAATTGGTCAGAAACTGGGGAACGACCTCTTGTTGGACCGGACATTATTCAGCATGCCGAAGAACAAGTCCGAATTGTCCGGGAGAATCTCAAAGCAGCTCAAGACCGCCAGAAGAGCAATTATGATCGCAAGCGATGGGGTGTGATCTATCAACCTGGTGATCAAGCGTATCTTCGTGTCACTCCAATGAAGGGCACCTGTCGATTCAGAATTAAGGGCAAGCTAGCTCCTCGCTATATTGTTCCTTTCCGCATCGTGGCTAGACGTGGACAGGTGGCATATCAATTGGAGTTGCCACCGCAATTCTCCCATATTCATGATGTCTTCCACGTGTCGCAACTCCGAAAGTGCTTCAAGGAATCCCCGCACCGTGCAGTGGATCATGAGATGCTCGAGCTACAAGATGATCTTTCCTATAAGGAGCATCCGATCCGCATCCTCGATGAAGCTGAACGTCGGACTCGTCAGAAGACGACCAAGTTCCTAAAAGTGCAGTGGTCGAATCACACTGAAGATGAAGCCACTTGGGAACGCGAGGATCATCTTCGGGAAGAATATCCCAGACTCTTTCCTTCTACCTCCTAAATTCTCGGGACGAGAATTTCTTTTAGAGGAGGAGAACTTGTAACACCCCCTTGTAATAAGCTCTGTGACACTCTGTTAAAACTGCCAAGTCATGATCATTTGCAGTGCCAAGTCATATGGGTTAATGATCCAATTCAAATTCACCTCTGAAAATCAATTCAAATTCAAAAGTGAAATATAAAGTTGGTCAAACACTGTTGGGAAAATGTTCATTAAATGGCAAATAATCCAGGAACATTTGTAAAATCAACATCAATAAAGTTGGAGTTAGATAAGTGACTCTAACTAGATGAAACAGCACCCAAAACAGCAATATTAAATTCATTACTAAATTAAATGGCTTCCAAAACTGTCCAAACCACTTTTGGGTGAGAGCTAATATTGCATTGCAATATTTGGGCCAACTCTCACATTTTTCAAAAGTGCACAAGTGCCCTAAACATTTCAAAACAGGAAATGAAATAAAGAAACGGAGAAAACAAAACAGAAAAATAAAAACGAGGCACTGTGCACTGGGCCTTAGTGCACAGTGCCCCAAACCCCGGCCCACCAGGCCGCTCCCCTCTCTCTCCGTCGTCGTGTCGGCGCGTCCCTGGCCGAGCGCGCGCTCGCCGCTGCGGCGCCGACACGGCGATGCCGCCGACACTACAGTGAGGAGGAGGGGATAAGACCGACGCCCGTTCACTCCCCCTGGTCTCCCTGGTCCACTTCCTCCCTCTCCCATCGCTCTCCCTCTCTGGATCTCGGCGACGCCCGACGCGGTCGCCGTCGCGCCCTGCTCACAGGCGCGGCCACCGCCTCCCATTCACCTCGCCGGGACGTCCTGCGGCTTCGCCTCGTTCTTCTGCCTTGGCTACCCCTCGACATCGAGCTCGGGGAGGACCGCCTGAACGGAATCGACCCCAGCCTCTTCTTCTCTGCCGCCGGCGATCCCCGTCGACCTCGAGCTCTCTACTGCTACTAAACTATCAAAGGCTTTTCATAGCCGCTAGGTGAGCTCCGCCACTTCCTCTGTTTCCTTCCCCGCGTACTTGGGCGCCTCCGACGAGCTGCCGACGTTGCCGTGTTCTGACCGCCGCCGCCGCCGCCATTAGCGTGCTCCTGAGCTTCGGCAGCTCGACCCAGTGGCGCCAACACGCTCCTGGAGGTCCGTAGCTTCACCCTAGCTAGTTAGCACGTGCGAGAGCCTCGCGTAGCCGCGTTTTCGCGAGACCCCGAACTCCGGCGCCGCCCGCGAGCTCACCGTCGACGACTCCGGTAGATTCCGGCGACGAGACCATTCCCACGCGACGGGCGAGTCCCCTGGCTTTCGAACGCGCCAAGCCACGGCCCGAACCGAGCCCTGTGGGCGTTTTCCGAGCGCTCCGGCGACGCGCCGCCGCGATTTTGGTCGCCGGCGCTGCTCCGGTCGCCGGAGATGACCTGGCGCCGACGTGGCACCTCCTGAGCCGCTGACCACTGGGCCCCGCAGCCCAGTTGACCGAGTCAACTTAGCTGACTGGGCAGCTGAGCCGCTGACAGCCGGGCCCCGCTAATTTAAATGATTTAAGAAAAATAAATAAAATGCTAATTAATTTGATAATCCTAATTAAGTTAATTAGTTGACTAATGTGACACTGACAGTAGGCCCCACTGACTAATTAACCCAGCTAATTAATTTAACCCCCTCTGTTAAGTCTCTAAGAATGACATGTGGGGCCCACAGGTCAGTTTGACCAGTCTGCGCCACTGTTGCAAGCTGACGTCATCCTCACGCAATGCTGACATCATCAGGCACTATTCTGGATAATGTTGATTTTATTAAATAAAAATAAATTCCAGAAATTCATATAATCTTTAAAAATTAATAACTTTTAAACCGTAGCTCGGATCGAAAAAGTTAAAAAATGAAAGTTGCTCAGAACGACGAGATGAGTCTGATCGTGCCGTCTGTTTCTCCATCGGAACCCCCTACATAGAAGAACTCGTAACTCCGGACCCGAATCCGGCAGATGGATAGTGCAGACCCATCGGATAATAAATCCCAGAATAATTCTAAAAATAACTAAAATGACTTAGATGCATAATTAGGCAACCCTGCACTGCATCATAGCATCACACGCACCGTATTGCATTTGTTTGCATTATGTTTACCTGTTTCTTCCCCCTCTTCTCTCTCGGTAGACCCCGACGTTGACGTAGCTCCCGAGGCAGACGCCGCACAGGAGTACGACTACGTCCCCGACGGTACCACTGAAGACCTTGTCCTTGCCCCAGAGCAAACAGGCAAGCACCCCCATTTTGAGCATGCCAATATCGCCTATTCTCTTCTCTCTTATGCTTCCATTAGAACTGCTACTGCTACTGTTTTCCTATATCTGCTGCATAGCCTGATTATTGTACCCTGCCTTGTTACCTTTCTGGTTATCCTAGACTGATTAGTATAGGCTGGGTAGAGACACGACAGAGACCCCCACTTGATCCCGACTGCCCTGCTGGATATCAGAAGACCCGATCATCGGGATTGAAGACTAGACCCTGGCACCGCACATCACTTCCCCTTAGTTGCCGACACTGCTGGGTTACCGTCGAGTGCCGAGGGTGATACCTCGCCAGCACTTCTGATGTTAACCTTGTAGGTTAGTTACTCGGTCGTGGTAAGTGAGGGTGATTCCTCCTACACCACCCCCGATAACGACGTCGTCGCGCAACTCCTCAAGTGTGGACCTCGAGGGTGATTCCTCCTTCGTTCACCTTGATGATAACATCAGGTGGGGTTCCATCGAGGGTGATTCCTCAGGGCTCCCCTGGTGTCAGACACACAGTTACTATTGATGAGTGGACTTGCACTAAACCATGATACTAAAGACGGGTCGGCCCTGAGGGGTACCCGCGCGAGCTTAGTGCGAAATGATGTGGAGTCGGGTTGACCTGGATGGTGCCCGCGAGATAACTACGAGGCGTGGCCGGGCATTCTTAGCCCTTGCCGCAAGTCCTCGAGATGGGGCGACGGGGTCACATCGATCGTGAGTCTCTGCTCGTTTCCGCGCGCTCCTAATCCACTACGGTTTGGATATTTGATCCGAGGGGCCTCTGGCCCGATAGCACTAACCATCACGTGGGCATAGTATGGGCGTTCTGCGTCGTATACTTCAGCCGAAGCTTAATGGACGTCAGCGACTGAGCGGCGCGCGCTGTATTGGACTGGTTACGCAACCGCGCTTGTATTAAGGGGTTGCTAGGTCTGCTTCCGGCCGCCCACGCAACGCGCAGGAGTTCCCGGTGCGATGGCCCAAGACCCCTGGGGGCATAGGTTTAGTCCGGCGTGCTGACCTCTCTGTTAGGTATTTGGTCAGGTTGCGGCGTGTTGCTTGGCCGAGGCCGGGCATGACCCAGAAAAGTGTGTCCGGCCAGAGTTAAGTGAGCGTGGTGGGTAAGTTGGTGCACCCCTGCAGGGAAGAAACTTCTATCGATAGCCTGTCCTACGGTAACGGACACTCGGAGTTGTATCCCGATCGCTACAACTAGAACATGTGATGAAAACTGGATAGTACGGCTCTGGGATTGCTTTCTCGCAGGGAGTCGAGAAAGGATCTCAGGTCGAGGTTGATGATACTACTACTACTATTACTTTACATTATGTTCATCTGATCTCTTCTAATGCTGCAAGACTGTCGAAGATTGTTGAAGATGCTAGTCTTCGATAGGACTAGGCTTCCCCCTCTATTCTGGCATTTCTGCAGCCTAGTCCACTTATACAGCCATTCCTTTGACAATGATGCATATGTAGTGTAGATCCTTGCTTGCTGAGTACTTCGGATGAGTACTCACGTTTGCTTTATTTTTCTTTTTCCCCCATATTCCATTCGATGCCAACAGACGACGGAGCCCCTGAGTCAGACGCCCCAGCCGACGACCAGTACTACTACCCGCCTGGCGAGTACTACTACTACGAGGAGCCGACTGACGACCAGGAGTAGGATCGGAGGGTCCAGGGCAGGAGGCCTACGCCTTTCGATCGTAGTATTTTATTTTACCCCGCCTCTGTGAAGGCTTATCTCTCTCTCTCTGTAATATATCTGTACTTAGATATCTGATGCTTCCGCTGACGCTTGTATGCCATCGAGCTATGTATTCGAGCCCTCGAGGCCCTGGCTTGTAATATTAAGCTTGTATGACTTTATTTATGTTTTAGAGTTGTGTTGTGATATCTTCAAGTGAGTCCTTAGGCTTGATCGTGCGCATTTGCGTGTATGATTAGTGCACGATTAAGCCGAGGTCGTCACACCATCGGATCTGCCTCCTCACTTCTTCCCTCTCCCGTATCATTTCAATCAATAAAAAAAGTAGCAGCTGCAGCGCACCAGAGAGAGAGGATGCAGCAAGCACCGTCGACCCTCGTTCCAATCCCCCGTCCTGGAGATCGACCCACCGCCGCACACCCAGGCTCGCCGCCGCTCGCCACCTTCGTAGAACCGCCATGGCTACCATGGCACGCGATGTGATGGGCGTCGACCTTCAAGCTCCGCCCGAGGGGTGCCGCCATGGCTGCAGGGCACGCCATGTCCAAGGTTCGGCGTAGCTCCTCGCCAACGGAGACACTGCACCAAGACTGATTGCAGCATTGCCGACGTTGGTAGTAGCAAACACCATTGTCGGTTGTAGCATTGGGCTCACCCTAGCCATCGCCATTGCAGCTTTTGTATACGCCGGTTGCAGCTCTGCCGGTGACCGGTTCCAGGTTTTGCCAATGCATGTTGCAACTTTCTCGACGACAACCATAGCAAAATGCCATGATGGTTGTAGCATCTGGCGGTCAAGGGGCCAGCTCTGTCACCGGCCTGTTCCAGCAAATGTACACATGGTTGCAGCAGATTGCGTCATCCGCTCTAGCTCTCCATCGTAGCATCAATCCATTGCCGTTGCAGCTTTTGTAGACGCTGGTTGCAGCTCTGACGGTGACCGGTTCCAGCTTTTGCGGATGCCCGTTGCAGCTTTCTCGACAATAGCCGTAGCAAAACGCCATTATCGGGGTGTAGCATCTAGTGGTCATGGGTCTAGCTCTGCCGTCGGCTTCTAACAACCAGAGTCGCCGGTTGTAGTACCTGGCCCACCAGTTGTAACATGTAGAAGCCGAAGCCGAGACCGTCCCTGACCACCACTATCCCCAAGTATGCGGTTGCAGTGTGCGGGGCATAGCTGTCGCAGCACGTGATTCAGAGGAATCGCGTGGCGAGGCAGCAGCAACGGGATGCTCCATGGCTATAGGAGGAGTGCAGGGAGAGAAGAAACGAGGGTTCGAGCTCGGGAGGACTTCCATGGCGCGAGGTACAAGATAAGATGGGGAAAGGTAAGGGTGTGTGGGCCTGAAGATACTGGATGGGCAAAATTAGTGGTGCGTGGGCCACGAATCCAAAGGCGTGTCGTGAGCGACCGGCCGAAGACTCGGCCGGTCGGCCGGTGGAAAACATTTCCCTTTTTTTACATTTGCTTTTGAAATTTTTGAAATATATCCAATCACTTCACTTGCAGAATTGAAAAATGTTGATCGCACGTTCAAAAAATGTTAAACTTTAATAGAAAACATGTTTTTCATGGATACAACAAACGTATAATGTGTATAGAAAAAGTAGGAACCAAAACATGTATATTAAAAAAAATGTTAGTCATTTATTTTTTAAAAATTAACCATGTATACAAAAATGTTACTGATGTACACAAAAATGTAGAAATGTGCATACAAAAAGTAGACTTCAAAACATATATATGAAAAAAGGTTAATCATGTGCTTAAAAAATGTTAACCATGTATACGAAAATGTTGGTGATATTTATAAAAAATGTCATATGTGTATGGAAAAAAGTAGATATAAGAAAATGTATGTTTTAAGAAATGTCAATCATGTATTTTGAATTTTAAACATGAATATAAAAATGTAAAATATGTATGGAAAATATATACATAAAAACTATATGTTGAAAAAAATATTAATCGTGTACTTTAAAAAATTAAACATCTATCTACAAATGTTTCTGATCCATAAAAAAAAATGTATAATGCATATGAAAAAACTAGACATCAAAGAATATGTTTAAAAAATGTTAATCATGTATTTCAATTTTTTTAAACATGTGTACAAAAAATGTTCCAGACATATACAAAAAAATTGTAGAAGGAAATGAAAATTTGAAAAAAATAGTGAAGAAAACCGATGAAAACCAACTGACGCATCAAAGATTTGTATTGCACATTTATATATCATACCACCCTTTTATACATATAATAGGGCCACATGGAGGTTGGGGGGTATTCTGGTCCTCCCTCGTGCCTTTTTTATGATGCGCCAATCCATGGGGCCCGCTTGGTCTACTCCTTTGACTAGACTCGCGAGGGGGTTGACCATGGAGATTTTCTCTAGGTCTGTCTTAGGGCATGTCATAGTGACCTGTCAAACCAAGGTTGAGCCCATGTTTTCACGAGATTGTCTCCCGTCACCTACAACCGGTGGTGCCACACTCTAACTAACTAATGGACCTTCGTGTCACACTATCCTATTTGTGAAGTAAGTGCCACATGAAAGTTTTGTATTGCATATTTATACATCACAACATCCTTTAATAATATTTCGGTGGGGGGGGGGGGGGGGGGGGGGGTTATTCTGACCCTCCCTCGCGACGTTTTCGATGATGCGTTGACCCGTGGGGATTGTTGGTCTACGCATTTGACCGGACTCAGGAGGGGGTTGACCATGATGATTTCCTGTTGGTCTGTGTTAAGGTAGGTCATAGTGACCTGTCAAACCAAGGTTTAGCCTATGTCTTCACGAGATTCCCTACAGTCGCTTCCAACTGGTGGTGTCGAACTCTAGCGTACTCATGAACCTTTGTGTCGCACTGTCCTGTTGGTGAAGCAACTGCCACGTCAAAGATTTGTATTGCATATTTAACATCAAACCACCCTTTTATCCAAATAATAGGGCCACATGCAGGTGGGGTGGGGGGGGGGGGGGGTATTCTGACCCTCCCTCGCATAATTTTCGACGATGCGCCGATCCGTGGATCATCAATCTACGCGTTTGACCGGACACGCAAGGGGATTGACCATGGTGATTTCCTCTTGGTCTGTGTTAGGTTATTTCATAATGACCTATCAAACAAAGGCCGAGCCCATGTCTGGACGAGATTCCCTGCCGTCACCTCCAACTGGTGGTGTCGTGCTAGCTAACTGATGAACCTTCGTGCCGCACTGTCTGTTTGTGAAGCAAGTGCCACATAAAATATTTGTATTGGATATTTAAACATCACACCACCTTTTAATGCATATAATAGGGAAACATGCAGGTGGGGGAGGTATTCTGACCCTCCCTCGTGCCATTTTCGATGATCCGTAGGGCCCGGTCAGTCTATGTCCTTGACCGGACTCGAGAGGGGGTTGACCATGCTGATTTCCTCTTAATTAGGTTGAGGCAGATAGCATCGCGGCTGTTCCTTGGATAATTGTTAATGTCAGTGTGGCAGGTACCTGCGTGATAGTCAGTAGTGGTGACTGCAGTTGCAAATATCTTACGAAATTAAGCGAAATAAATATGTAAAAAGCATTAATTGCATCATACGAAGCATCCCATCGATAGCTAGATAGCAATATAGTCATACAACCAAAACGATATTTCAACATACGACAGGAATCCATAAGCCATACCCTGAAATTAAGACATCATAATAGCATATTCTACAGTGGGCTATAATACGGCCGCTTCTCAGGGGAAGCGGGGCGTGGTGCGGGGAAGGGCATTCCCACTTTGCGGATATACATGGGAATTTCCAGGCTGGTGCCCGGCAACACCTCCGGCTCAGGCCGGTCCACATCCGAGACATACTTGTGTGACAGATCAAAATCATTGTACGATAGTCTTCATACTTGTGTGACAGATCAAAATCTTGTCCAACCCCCTTCCTCATACACCACTTGAGGACATTCATTGTACCGACTCTAGTATCACCATCATAGGCGGCCCTGAGCAAGTCTCGCTCATCCTCGTTGGTACCCCAGAGCACACTTTTGGCCTTCCAAACGCGTCTAGTTCCTTTGTGGTGATGAATGTTCTCGAGGATCACAAGACATCATAACGACATATGCAATTATTGTGATGAAGATATAAATGGGAGGCATCCGAAAAATATCGAATGCGTCTAGTTCTTTATAGGCAAGCGGAACTGAGTTGTGAGGTGACGTTGCATGTGCAGAACAAGGTGACGGACCGCCAGATCACTCAGATTGTGCTTCGTGACCACAAGGGACTTGTCATTCTCGCTTCTTGTTGTGGCATCAGGGCGTGCGGCCACCCAAGGAATCTGAATTAGCAGCATGGAAGGCATTACCTAGCCATCAAGTGGACTCAACTACTAGACATTGTGGAAGCTGAACACTAAAGTCCCTCGTTGGCAGAGATGCAATTGTTCCAAGGGAAGAGTTGCCAATCGGCAGACCGATCTCGTCGTGTGGCACGCGCACCCACAGCGACCAACCTTATCTACACAGAGCTGTGTCCTCCGCTCGGTTTCCAATGCCACTGCATCCTCGGTTCTTCTCCTTTCACGTTGTTTCTTCCCCTTTTCCTCTTTCTTCTTCCCCGAATGTCGCGTGGTTGCGTCCACGTGAGCGAGGTTGCTACCCTCCAATCTCCCTCTCCTCCCTTATACATTTGCTGCCGCCGCCACTCAACCTTCTCACACAGGCTGCTGAACAGCCGGTCCTTGCTGCTGCAACCGGCCTACCGACCAGGACGTGCTGAATGTGTGACACGTCGCTTCCTTGCGGCGCCATGTTGATGCATGTTGCAAATACACACGGCTGTGTGAGCATGGGCTAACTTTTGTTGTGCTGTGTGTATTGGAGTTGTAAATCTTAGGAAGGGCTGCTGAACTTGGAACACTTCCACTGTGTCAGTGCAAACGTGTGATGTTACGATCTGTTTTGGAAACAAATGATGGAAATAAAAAAAATTCTAGTGTCTCTGTATTTATAAGGGTTGATATCCTCTCTGTAGTCAGGTGGTTGTTGATAGTTTTAATTAAACCAAAGCTGAGCTTTGTAGGCCCCTGCCCATGCTACTCTTGAAAGATCACATGCAACACATGCTCCGTTTTTATCGCTATTATTGATGTACATTATTTAGGCCAGCGTTTGGCCACCAGTCCTTTAGTTAAAATGATATCGAGGTTTTTATTGTGTATTGCCGCAGTAAAAAGGACAAAATGTTTTGACTGTAATGCTGCAGTTCCATTAAATTGGTTGTTGTAGCGCTCACATAGAGATGATACTATGCAGATTCTCCAATTCGATACTACATTGATCATTGTACTTATGTTGGTACATATATCATCCTGGTTTAGGCAGCCTAACAGAAGGGGTGAAAACAGAAACGGCCCCACGTCGTCCGCTTGGGCGACCCGGGAGGCAGCTCAGATCCCTTTTTTTTGGCGGCTCCCCGTGCGACCTCCCCTCGCCGCCGCTGGGCTCGTCGGCGTGGCTGACGGCGGCGGCGGGGTTCCATTCCCGTGGTGATTTGGACGACGTTTGGCGATGTGTATGCAACGGCTTGGATGCTGTGAAAGGCGAAAGTCGCAGTGACAGCGGCGATGCTCAACGTACGGCTTGATCCAGAGGATGCATGGCCGTGGGGTGGCCAGATCGGCACCAGTGTGATTCTGGCCACCACTCATGAAAGCCGTCGTCACCAATGGAAGCAGCTACCCGTGGCATCGTCAGTCCGTCAAGAGGAGCACAAGAACCACTCATCTCTTCCCCATCATGGAGTGAAGGTCCTCTTGCACTCGTCCCAATGGCTGCCTGCCTGCCTCATGTGTCATCCTTGATCAGGGGCAGCATAGCTGGTCCATGAATGGGGAGCCGAGATCCAATCTGGGAGCACGCTCATGCCATATGGCCGTTGCCCTTGGGGTGGCTTTTTGGCGTACGAGCGTGGCAGGTTGGGGCGGTGGCCAAGCTCAGTTGTCGCGCGCGTGGTCAGCGGGGAGGCGCGGTCATGGTGGTCTTCCACTCGGGCTCGGGCTCAATGTTGGGTGGCGACATGAATCTGGCCAGCCTGCTGATGGGTAGTTATCGGCCAGACAGTGGTCACCTGAGATGATTGAACTTGTATGATCTGCGTTCATAAGCAAGGAAGATGGAGACAGTGGCTGCAAGTGATGTTGTCGTCTCGTGCAGATCAGCCTTGGCTGCCACTTGTGAGGATGGTGCATGGCCTCTGGAGTGTCTCGAACTCACGATTTGGCAGTGCCGCTATCCTTTCTCTCCGTTAAAGACTTCTTCGGGTGGTGGCGAGTGGCTCCTTCGAGTCTCTTCAGCTTACCTATGTGGAGAAGGTCATCGCTCTCCGCAAGGACCGTGCGCATATGCAGCTATTGGGATGGAGGAAAGTGGAGGAGACAACATAATTGACTTCGATTGGGTGGTACTACTCAAGTACCCAATCTTGAGCTCCGGGGTGAAATCTTTGGTCCAACCCTTTGGTTATACCTAGCAATGGCGGCGTTCTTTGCGTTGTTATCATGATGATGGCATTGCTCGGAGTTTGCTCAGATTTGATCTTCAGGGTGAAAACGTTGATCCTACTTTCGGTGGTTGGATCCAGCGATGACGACGCTTGTACGTCATTCCCTTTCTAGAGGCGTCGCTGTTGGAGAACCCCTTTCGTAGTCCTTGTGTTGTCAAGAGATGGTTGGCGCCGATGGTCATTGTTGTATATCATCAATTGTTGTTTTTATTGATTGGGTTTTTTTCCCTTCGCATAGGCATGGATTGGTCTTATATGACTTTGGTTTTCCCCGGTGTAGTTGATTATTCTGTGTGTTGTGTTGGCTGTGTGCATCCTAATTATGCAGAGGCCGGGTGTATATTCATTATAATTGTATCCCTTGATGCTACATTATGAATCAATAAAAATCACCCTTTATCAAAAAAATGCTGGTACATATTTGAATCCCTTTAAAAGACCTCAGTGCCTCTCCATTCTTATCATATGCACACGAACTAGCAGTTTGACACTCGCAAAAACAAGTACTCCCTCTGTTCGTAAATATAAGTCTTTTTTAGAGATTCTAATATGGACTACATACTGAGCATAATTTAGACATATTTTAGAGTGTAGGTTATGGTGTATATAGACATATTTTAGAGTGTAGATAATATCTACACTCTAAAATATGTCTATATACATCTGTATGTAGTCCATATTTAAATCTCTAAAAAAGGACTTATATTTAGTAACGGAGGGAGTATTGCTTATAATGACAGACGAGGGGTGGTAAACATACCAACTAGTACATATACAGAATTTGGAGTAGGAGGCATCAGGATATTCTTAGGCGTTATATTTCAAATGGAATCCAGTCGCTGACCTGTTAGATGCGTATTGAAAATAGTGAAATCCGCAGTAAACTGCACTGAGAAGACCATATAAACCACGCGCTTAATGCTTAGCTTCCGCAGGCCCCTGTTCCAAGCTATTCCAGAGAGAGACATCAACTAGATCCTCCCTCCACCTCGTACGCACCTAGTTCGATCTGATTTGGTGAACTGATTAGAGACAAATGGCGTTGGACATGATTAGGAGTAGGAAGCATACAGGAATATTTAGTTGCATTATGGACTCGTCTCATTTTGGCTTCAGGCCTATAATTGTTTAGCAACTTTAGAAACTTCAAGTGCCGGGCTAGTTACCCGAGTTTGTTTTGCTGTTTTCATCCAAGTTGTGTAAGTTCATGTTGATGCCGAGGCCATGAGCATGAAGTATGTTGTGGTTGCTTCTCCTAGGAATTAATAAAATGCTTCATTTTTCAAAAAGAAATGTTTGGTGTGGGCGCTAGACTAGCAGGAGTAATGTTGAGGGCTGCGAACATGTAAAGGGTTCAAAATTTTACCTGTAGCTCACTCCTTTAACTAGGTAGTTCAGGTATCCTTTAAAAGATTTCAGACAAGAGTTTCCACTACTGAAAAATGTAAACAATTCAGAAATTAAACATGTATATTTGCACTGTGTGCTAGGAATAAAAAAAACAAATTTGGGCCAAGTTCTTTTTTTATCTATTAATTCCTTCTCGCATAAGACAAGAATAGTTGTTCGCAAAGAACAAAAGGCAAGAATAGTTGCACAAATATTTGTGGTTCAGATTATTACTCAACAATATACTTGTGTACTTTCTCTGAACCATTTTTGAGATAAACAACATAATATTTGTATACGGATCATCTCTCTCTCTCTCTCTCTCTCTCTCTCTCTAGTGTTGGACACGCTACGTACATTGTAACTGGTAGAAGAGCTTCATTTTAGTTGCTTTACTAATGCTGTTAATTGTGAGAGATGTCAGTGTCATATTTAGGCATGATGCAAATTCATGATTAGTTTCAATGTTTTTGCAACCTTGTGACGTCCACATCATGGATTTCAAGCATGTAGTGTGTATGCCAGAAATTGGCTTTGAACTGCATCTGGTGCAATCACAGTTTCCACCCGGTGTACGTAGAAATTACCACAAGCACACACCATACGAGCAGCCTATCTCTTTCACTCCTTGGGCCAATCCAGCATGCGCATCGCCACGAGTCCATTCTCTTCTCCTCCTTCCTACTCTGGGCAAGAGCAGCTAGCGACCTGCACATGCATACACAACCGATGCCCTCCCGCCGGTGCACCTTCTCATCTCAGTGCCATTATTGTGCATGCACCTTCTCATGCATCTCCTCATGTACAAATTGTTGTTTACAATTTATTACGTGCAGACCCAGCGAAAAAAAGGTAGCTCAGTTCTTATGTGTGGCACTTAATTTCTAGCAACCACAAGATCTAGAGAAAGATTTCAGCCATCCACTCAAAATGTCAGACCACCTGGAGAAAGATTTCAGCCATCCACCAACATTTGAATGTTTAACAAATCTCTCAACACATTTGCAAGACCTACACTCCTCCTGGTAAATATCTCTCACATGGCCAGAAATACATGTAGCAAATGATCTTCTCGCCTGCTACCTTGCTATTGTTTCCTATGCTCCAATTAATTCCTTGATATCTTTGACAGATGAAAAAAATAAAAGTCAGGTGCCCAAGGACTACACACGACTAATAAAAGTCACCCCGGTTCACGGGACATCCCCCGCCACTCACACCACATGGTTAAAACCCACGCTCAATCACTCCCAGTGGACTCAACACCTAGACTTAAAAAAATGCATTATAAACAATGTTCTACTCCCTCCGTCCCATAAGATAAATCATTTTTCAATTTTATTAGCTTGAAAAACGATCTTATATTATAGGATGAAGGGAGTACTATTTTGTGGGAACTTGAATCTTCTTGATGTTGGAGTACTATTGCAGACCTACTTCGTAAAGTGCATCACCCTCTTCAACTGAAGACGACCAACCTTATCATGTTACAATAGGTTGTATATAAAAGGTCTCCTGAGTAACTGACAAGAAGAAATGTGTCACCAAACAAATGTACTTTGTCCAAAGTAAATTAATTTGTCATAGAAAACCTATTTTTTTCTTTTTTGCTACCAGTAATGACTAAGTTATCCCTGGTTCAGTACGTGAAGTGTTTTGTACGTACATCATGCTAGCGTTCTTAAAGAAAAAATGCCACGTTGCAGGCAAGCCACGAATCACGGGTCATGTGCACAAGCACTGCTCGCAATCTATAAAATCACCCATTTCCCTTGCCACTCGCATCACAGTCACACACTCACGTTGAGTTACCCAGAGTCATTAGCTACCTAGCGAGTAGGCTTGTAGTTGTGGCCTCATTTTGATGCGCTTTATTTTATTCTTGTGTAGAGATGAAGGCTGTCGATGACGACAATGCAGCATACCGACCTATGTACGCTATTGGCCTGAGAAAAGATATTAATGAGCGGCATCAGAAAATTTTCGGATGCAAATATTTCCTTTGTCGGTGTGGTAGCAGCAGAAGAAAAGGCCGTCCTTGTCCTGGTCTACCAGGGAATGTTTTCCAGTGCCTGTTGGCCTAGCATGCCGGTGGCCTTGCTCTGCTGCTATCCAGTACCTGCACGCATAGGGAAAGTTGTAATTCGAACCCGTCACCACAGTACCAGTTTGGCAAGATGCCGAGGGGCATGCATAACGGGCCGATGTGCCAATGGGCTGGTCGCAATCACTTTTTTTTTAACATCAGTACAGACACAAGCACTCATATACACGCGTATACACTCACCCCTATAAACGCACACACGCACATCCTACCCCTATGAGCACCTCCGAAAGACTGAGTCGGCATATCATCTTGAGATTTATGAAGTCACCGTAGGCGCCTCGTCGTCGACGGGAATGTCTCCTCCCATTGAATGCGCATCGCCGGAAATCCTGAAATGAATCCAGGAATAAATGCGAGTATCAGGATTTGAACCCTGGTGGGCTGGGGATACAACAGTCCCTCTAACCATCCAACCACAGGTTGGTTCGCGTTGGTCGCAATCACTGAGCTTGTGAACTTTACGTGGGTGAGAGTTTTCACAAGTTGCTTGTTGCGGCGTAGGAGGAACTACAACAGAATTTCGGCCTAAGTGCAAAAATGAGGAAAAAAAAATCCTAGACTGTCGATCAAACATGGATGGTACAGAGTGAAGCGGAGGGATCTCAAGCAACTTAAATGTATCTATAAAAGTTAGATAAAGAACACTACTTTTGTGACAACAAGCTCAGCTCTCTCAAATCAGAACAACATTGATGCCTCATGTCCTCCTAGTTTTATAAAATCTTATTTTTAAGGTGAACTTTTATAATATCATTACACATATTTGTTGCATGGAATCCATGAGTGCGTGAGTATACAACAATTAAGAGTCACCATGCCTGCCTATGCAAGCACTCAACTCGCGTGCACTCGCATAACCATAAATATGTTAGCATTGGCCCCAAACATCCCTTGAACAGTTGGCTCCTCAATCCCTTGGGCACTGCATTTTCCACAAACGCAATGAACATGCTACACTGATAACCAACTTAGCCCGTACCTGAACATTATAAGTGATGCTTGATTGTGCACACCCATGGGCAGATTAAGGCCCCAGGCAGAAGGGGCGGCGGCCTGGGCGTGAGGCCCATCTCCTTCGTGTACTGGAGCACTGCAGCTACAGTAAATGCTACTGTAAACGAAGGTTGCCTGGGCCTGACCCATTCCTGGGTCCGCCACTGTGCACTCCCATGAGTTCAACTTGGTTGGCGCATAACTCGAGAAATCTTCTGCCATATTATTGTTTACAGGAATCTCGAATGGCCAGTTATGGTTCTCACTTTGCTACCAGACTCCTTCGGCTTTACACTTGCTATTCATAAATTCCGGTGTCTGGTCTGTGTGGCATTTTGGCACAGATTTATCCTTAGAGAAACTCTAACCGATTCCCTATAGAGTGTTAGAGGAACAAAAATTCAGTTTTACTCCTCTAATGCGCACCTAACCGAACCCCAATAGCCAATAGAGAAAGAAAAATTATCCTTCGTGCTACATCTCCTGCATATATTTACTCCAACGCACGGCGGTGGAGTAAAAATCCTTCATGCTCTCTTTGCCTCCTTTGCCTCTCCTCCTCCCCCCTCTCTGTCATCGGCTCTTCCCCCCGCCATTCCCCGCCACCCCCTCTCCTCCAAAGGGCTGCACGTGGTAGCCGAAGCACCCTGCTACTTATCCGCCGTGCGGAGCCTCGTGTCCTCCTCCGCCGGATCCTCCTCAAGCAGCCGCCGCGGCGATGCCACCTCTCCGGACCCCAAGATTGGTGGTATGACGCAGGCCAAATGGATAGCACTCTATAAGAGTGATTAGACTTTATGTTTAGTCTGAGGTTTAGTCAAAGTTTAATTTAAGTAGAATCTATTGTTGGAGAACGTTGCATGAAAATCAAAAAAATTCATACGAACACCTAAGATCTATCTAGGAGAAGCATAACAACGAGAGGGGAGAGTGTGTTTACGTACCCTCATAGACCGTTAAGTGGAAGCGTATATCACGCGGTTGATGTAGTCGTACTCGTCACGATCCAATCGTGATCCAAACCGATGAAGTACCGAATGGACGGCACCTCCGCGTTCAGCACACGTATGGCTCGATTGCGTCTCCTCCTCCTTCATCCAGCAAGCGAGGGAGAAGAAGTAGATGAGATCGCCGGCAGCACGATGACGTGACGGCGATGGTGGTGGAGTGATTCTGGCAGGGTTACGCCGAGCGCTATCGAAACAATGAAGACGTAGGAGTTACAAAGTAACGGGAGAGAGAGGGGGGCCAAGGCGTTGTGTCTCCTCTTGGGGGTGCCCCCTCTCCTCTATATATAGTTGTAGGGGCATGGTCGCTAGTCCTCCAAGCCCTAGGGGCGCACCAAGGTGGATGAGTTGGATTCCTAGTCCAATTTCCTCATTTTTCATACATAGGTGGACTTTCCACCTCTCCCAAGCCACATGGGCCTTGAGGGACTAGTGTGCCTGGCCCAATAAGGCCAGGACGCCTCCCGTCAGCCCATGCTAACCCTTGGGACGTGGTGGAACCCTTGGTGGACTTCCGGACACCTCCGGAAGTTTTCGGAACCTTCTAGAAGCTTTCTGGTACAATACCGAAAAAACTGAAACTTTTTCCAGAACACTGAAAACAACTTTTCATATATAAATCTTTACCTCCAGACCATTTCGGAGCTCCTCGTGATGTCCCGGATCCCATCCGAGACTCCGAACAACATTCGTTCACCAACATGCATATCCCAATATTAATCTAGCTTCACCGAACATTAAGCGTGCGGACCCTATGGGTTCGAGAATCATGTAGACATGACCGAGTCACCTCTCCGGTCAATAACTAATAGCGGAACCTGGATGCCCATATTTGTTCCTACATATTCTACGAAGATCTTTTATCGGTTAACCATGATGTCAAGGATTCGGTTAATCCCGTATCCAATTCCCTTTGTCCGACGATATGTTACTTGCCCGAGATTCGATCGTCGGTATCTCCATACCTAGTTCAATCTCGAGACCGACAAGTCTCTTTACTCATTCTGTAATACAAGATCTCATGACTAACTCATTAGCCACATTGCTTGCAAGCTCTTTACAATGTTCTATTACTGAAAGGACCCAGAGATATCTCTCCATCACACGGAGTGACAAATCCCAATCTCGATCCATGCCAACCCAACAGACACCTTCGGAGATACCTGTAGAGCATCTTTGATAGCACACAAGGCATTCCTCTGTTATCCGGGAGTTGCATGATCTCATGGTCTTAGGAATAGATACTTGACATGAAGAAAGCTATAGCAATAAACTCAAGTGATACAATCGAATGCTAAGCTAACGGTTGGGTCTTGTCCATCACATCATTCTCCTAATGATGTGATCCCGTTATCAAATGCCAACTCATGTCTATGGTTAGTAAATATTAACCATCTTTGATCAACGAGTTAGTCTAGTAGAGGCTCACTAGGGATATAGTATTTGTTTATGTATTCACACATGTATTTAAGTTTTCGGTCAATACAATTCTAGCATGAATAATAAACCTTTATCATGAACAAGAAAATATGATAATAACCAATTTATCTTGCCTCTAGGTCATATTTCCAACAGTCTCTCACTTGCACTAGAGTCAAGAATCTAGTTTACATAGTTATGAATCTAACACCCATAGAGTCTTAGTGCTAATCATGTTTTGCCCGTGGAAGAGGTTTAGTCAATGGGTCTGCCATATTCAGATCTATATATACTTTGCAAAGTTCTACATCAACATCCTTAACATAAATATGAATGGAGTTGAAGCGGCGCCTGATGTGCTTGGTTCTCTTGTGAAACATGGGCTCCTTTGCAATGGCAATAGCTCCAGTGTTGTCACAAAAGATAGTCATTGGATCCGATGCACTAGGTATTACACCCAGATCGGATATGAACTCCTTCATCCATACTCCTTCTTGCGTTGCTTCTGAAGCCGCTATATACTCTGCTTCACATGTAGATCCCGCCACAACGCTCTGCTTAGAACGCACCAACTGACCGCTCCATCATTCAATATAAATATGTATCCGGTTTGAGACTTAAGAGTCATCCAGATCTATGTCGAAGCTAGCATCGACGTAACCCTTTACGCCGAGCTCTTCGTCACATACATAAATGAGAAACATGTCCTTAGTCCTTTTCAGGTACTTCGGGATGTTCTTGGCCGCTGTCTAGTGATCTACTCCTAGATCACTTTGGTACCTCCCTGCCAGACTTATGGCAAGGCACACATCAGGTCTGGTACACACCATGCCATACATTATAGAGCCTATGGCTGAGGCATAGAAAATGACTTTCATGCTTTCTCTTTCTTCTGTCGTGGTCGGCCTTCGAGTCTTACTCAACTTCACACCTTGCAATATAGGCAAGAACCCTTTCTTTGACACATCCATTTTAAACTTCTTCAAAACTTTCTCAAGGTATGTGCTTTGTGAAAGTCTTATTAAGCGTCTTGATCTATCTCTATAGATTTTGATGCCCAATATGTAAGCAGCTTCATCGAGGTCTTTCATTGAAAAACTCTTGTTCAAATATCCTTTTATGTTTTTCAGAAATTTTATATCCTTTCCAATCAACAATATGCCATCCACATATAATATTAGAAATGCTACAGCGCTCCCACTCACTTTCTTGTAAATACAAACTTCTCCGTAAGTTTCTATAAAACCAAAAAGCTTTGATCACCTCATCAAAGCGAATATTCCAACTCCGAGATGCTATTGCACCAGTCCATAGATGGGATCGATGGAGCTTGCATACTTTGTTAGCATACTTAGGATCGATAAAACCTTCTGGCTGCATCATATACAACTCTTCCTTAAGAAACCCGTTAAGGAATGCCGTTTTTGACGTCCATTTGCCAGATCTCATAATCATAAAATGTAGTAATAGCGAACATAATTCTAACAGATTTAAGCATCGCTACGGATAAGAAAGTCTCATCGTAGTCAACCCCTTGGTCTTGTCGGAAACCCTTTGTGACAAGTCGAGCTTTATAGACGGTGACATTACCATGAGCATCTGCCTTCTTCTTAAAGATCAATTTATTCTCAATGGCTTGCCGATCATCGGGCAAGTCCATCAAAGTCCATACTTTGTTCTCATACATGGATCCAATCTCGGATTTCATGGCCTGAAGCCATTTGTCGGAATCCGGGCTCATCATAGGTTCTTCATAGTTCGTAGGTTCGCTGTTATCTAACAACATGACTTCCAGGACAGGATTACCGTACCACTCTGGAGCGGAACGTACCCTGGTCGACGTACGAAGTTCAGTAGTAACTTGATCTGAAGTTTCATGATCATCATCATTAGCTTCCTCTTCGGTTGGTGTGTAGGCATCACGTGAACTGCTTTCTGTGATGTGCTACCTTCCAATTTGAAAGCAGGTACAATTACCTCATCAAGTTCTACATTCCTCCCACTCATTTCTTTCGAGAGAAACTCTTTCTCTAGAAAGGACCCATTCTTGACAACAAAGATCTTTCCCTCAGATCTGTGATAGAAGGTATACCCAATGGTATCTTTAGGGTGTCCTATGAAGACGCACTTCTCCGCTTTGGGTTCGAGCTTATCAGGCTGAAGCCTCTTAACATAAGCGTCGCATTCCCAAACTGTCGTGGAATCGTCACAGCAGATGTCCTAGTGTGAGGACTTAGTCGTGGAGCCATCGCAATGAGGTTAGCTTAAAGGGGTTAATCAGAACAAAGGACACGAGGAGTTTATACTGGTTCGGCCCCTTGCGGTGAAGGTGAAAGCCTAATCCAGTTCGAGGTGGTATTGCTAGGGTTTCGATGACCAGGGAGCGAATACGCTTAACCTGGCTCTCGATCTGTTGTCTCTCGTCCCTAAACCGCCGCCGGGTCGTCCCTTTATATACACAGGTTGACGCCCGGCGGTTCACAGAATCCCGGCCGGCTCATAAACGTGTCCGGCTCGGTATCCACTCTTTCCTATCTTACAATACAAGTCATATACTTATGGCGGTTTACATCTATGGGCCCTAACTCGCCTTTGGGCTTTGGGCCTTCTTATTAAGTCTCCTTCGTAAGTCGCCATCTTCTATGTCTTCATGGGCTTCAATACAGGTAAATCACTATGAGCATAACCCGGCCCCTCCTGGGCGGTTTATACTCAATAGTTATATCCCCAACATTAGGCCCCAGGTTGATTTGAAGCTGTTCATGTCAATCTTCAACACTTAGGAAAATTCCTTCTTCATTACCTTCGCAAAAATTTGTAACTCGCCGTGACGTCATCTTCCGAGATCATGATAACCCGCCATGACGTCACCTGTCATTAATTTTATAAACTTCCAGAAATCATATATGCATCTCCTTTTTAATGAACCTCCAAAAATCGAGCCGTCAGTCCTGTCACATATCCAATTTGAAGCTCCTCGATTCTCGCGCATGCCACTTATCCATTCACCTTATAAATAGGGCCAGGGGTCCTTTTCACTTTCCCCCCTTGCCTCCTCGTCTCTGTCTTCCACCTCGCATCACCTCAGCGCCCGAGCTCCGCCGCCGTCGTCGACCTTTGCCACTGCCTCAACAACGGCCGCTGCATCAACCTGAATCGACCAGAGTTCATCCGCGCGCCTCCGCTACTCAACAGTTCTGGTGAATCCTCTTCCTTCCTTTTCCCCTAGATCCCATTAGGGTTTCCACGAGTTCATCGGAGTTCATCCTCGTTCTTCGCTGTAGCTTGTAATTTTTGATTCAAACTTGGCACTCCTCCTATGCGGCGGTGGTCGTGATACTTACTTTTGCTTATTAGAACATCTCCTTTTGCATAAGAAATCCAATCTGAATACATGAACTGCTCAGGTACTGAAACTTTTTAGGTCTAGATTTTTCCATTATCTGAACTGCCGTAGATCCACAATTATAGCATTAATCTGTGAAACCTATTTTTTCAACACTTAGCCATTTTCCAACTTCAGATCTATACTTTCAATATCCGTGTAGGCGGTTTAACCTCAGAAAATAATAACCTGCCAGGTACCATTAGTCCCCTCTTAAACCGCCAAGTGCTCGTCTTTGTGATTTGATAACGTCACAGTCCGGTTTAACATTTATGCATGCTTCAACACTTTCTGCCTGTTAAACATGAACCTTAAACCGGCACAAATCTTTTCCAGGTTATCGTATAAATGGCCAAATCCTTTTATTCCTGTAACTGGGTTCCATCCCGGGTTACAGAAGAAGAACTGAACGGGTGCGTTGCAACCGGCGCTTTAGCGAAAAAGGAAGACATCCACTGGAGAGCCCCCGGTCCAGAAAATCCTCCTGAGCCCAAGGATGGGGAAGTGATCATTTTTGTTGATCATTTGAGTCGAGGGTTCGGCCCTCCCGGATCAAAAAATTTCCATGATGTGCTTCACTTCTTCCAACTTCACCCTCAAGATATTGGGCCTAACTCCGTGTCCAATATTTGCAATTTTCAAGTGTTTTGTGAAGCCTACCTGCAAGAAGAGCCCACAGTCGACCTGTTCAGAGATTTCTTCTATTTAAACCGCCGTACTGAGTTTACGGATGGGCCCAATACTGAACTTGGCGGGGTTTCAATTCAGAAGAGAAAAGACGTCAGCTTCCCTCACGCTAGGCATCATAGCCATCCCAAAGATTGGAATCAAACTTGGTTCTATTGCCAAGATACATCTCCAGCTGGCGAGAATCCTCTGCCGGGTTACCGTGCTCACCGGCTTACCGATGCACATCCATTCCCCCAAAGACTCAATGCAAAGGAACAGTCCAAATATGCACCACAGCTTTCAAAGCTCAGAGCCTTTATGGCAAACGGTTTGACAGGCATTGATTTTGTCCGTTGCTGGGTATCTTGGAGCATTTTGCCTTTAAGCCGTCGCCCCGGTTTAATGTGTGAGTACACAGGGGATGTGAAAGACCCTCAACGCCACACTGATATTCAGCTGACTGATACTGAAATTACTGAATCTGTCAAGAAGATGTTGGATGAACCGGTGACCGACTGTAGCAAAACAGGACTTAGTCCTTTCTGTGCTTCCAATAAACCGCCAGCTGTAAGAATTGCTCCACTCCTGCTTTAATCCATATTCTTAATACTCCTTTATGATCTTTTCAATCTTTAAACGGGGTGATGATCCGTTCTGGAAGAAGAAACCGCAGGATAAACCGGCCAAAACACTTCGTGTCAAGACCAAGGTCAACAAGAAGCCCGCTAAGAAGAAAAACAACGAGCCTACCGAGTTAAACATTGACGATGATAATCCGGAGTCAGAGGTAGAACTTGATTCACTTGGCTCTTTTTTCATACATCACATTGACGATGATTTTTATCAGGACGACGCAGAAGCTAGCCGCGCAAATGACGTAGAGGTAACTATTCTCTCATCCGGTTCAGAACCTCTGCCCACACAGAAAACCCGACAAGCAAGCCGGAAAGTAAGATTTTCTCACCCCCTAGCTTACTTGGATCCAAACTTTCTTTTGAAGAAGCAGCAACACGAAGCTCGCCGCACAACCCGGCATAGTGGCCGTGTGGTCACTTCTTCCGGTTTACCAAACTCGCCAGTTCGTAAACGCCGCCCAGAGGTCTCTTCTATTTCTGACACATCTTATCCCAAGGCGGGTTATTTCCGACAACCTCTTAATCCGTCTGATTCAAACTATCAGGGAACTTCCCATTCATCCTCTGGCGAGTCCACAGGGACACAAATCCCAACCCTCAAAACTGTTCCTGGGTGAGCATTTTTAACTAACCCCTTATCCCTTATGCTTGATCATTATACTAACCTGTTATTTGCGTCTCTGTCAAAGCCAAGGCCAGACCCAGTAAAAAGGCCAAATTGAACAAACCGGCTGATGACAGCGCTCCAACTGATCCGGAAAAGAACCCGGAACAGTTTGAACCAAATACTGAAGCTATTCTTGATGATCCGCCACCGCAAGATCATGAAACCTTTGTTGAACAGATGGAAATTGATCCGATGGGGCATGCTGATAACCCGCCAAGCCCAACTAAGGCTGCTGATGATAAAACCGGCAATGTTGTAGTTACCGGTGTCGGGTGTACAGCCCCAGGCAACCCCACTGCTCTGTCAAAACATAGTGCCAAAGAAGAATTTTCTGCTGTTGACAAGGGCAAGTGGAAGGTGTACTTGGAAAGCTATGCCCACCTCAGCGCCCAAGATATTCATTCTGGGTTTTTAAACCATTTGCACACAAGCCGTGATTATGAAGCCGGTTTTACTGAACATGATGAAGGAGCGATATGAGGTAAATGTTGTTAACTCTGCATAAATATTCTTCCCTTAGCCGCCAAGTTTACTGGACATAAAAGAATAGAATGTTCTGCAAACTTTCAAGAACCATATAGATCAACTCCACTAGCCCGCAAGGGCCGGTTTATAATGTCAATATGAACCGGGACTTTAGAATAATAACTCTTCAATTTCGCCTGTGTAGCCCCCAAGGGTCGACTTAAAAAATATGTTAAGTTGAGACTAATTATGCTGTAAGGCTCAAAATTCTTACTTAGGACCTTTATAATCCGGTTGACCATCAAGCTGATAGTTGTTATGTGCTTGGGACTTGTAATTTTTTTTTGATAAGAAGCAATAGACATTAGCCCCCAAGTGCCAAGTATATTACTTGTTATGTGCTTGGGACTTTGAATATGCACTGCTATCTAATTAATTACATGTCTCTTGCAGGCTGATCTTAACAAGAAGGAATCTCAAATCGCCGACCTTCAAGAAAATATCAAGTCACAACAAGTCGAGACCTCCAAAGCCAAGGAAGAACTGACCAGTGCCTTGACAGCAATGGAAAAACTGAAGGAGAGCTTTAAGAACGAGCGGGCAGGTTGGGATACAGAAAAGTCAACTCTGCTGAAGAGGGCTGAGGATGCTGAGGCTGCCCTTAATCCGGTAGCTGAGGAGCTGACTGGCTTGAAACAACAAATAAATGCCATGACCGCTGCTGTATTCGGTAAATAACTTCTTCATAAGCTTTGAACATGTATTATGTAAGAGACTGCCGGTTTACCGATGTTTTTGATGATGCAGGAACTCGCATTGCTCATCTTGGCTCAGATATGCGGCAAAAACTGAAAGCCGCCTATACACTTATAGAGCAATTATATACCGGTGTACAACGGGTTATCTGCACAGCTTCCCATAATAAACCGCCCCCAACCTTGATCAAGGAGACGTTGGAAAGGCTGGCGATGATGCCTGCACGGTTTGAAGAGCTAAAGAAGTCAGCTGCCAGGGCGGGTGCTCTTACTGCACTGACTCGGGCCAAAGCTTGGATATCTGATCTTGATCCGGCCGATGTGGGAAACGGCTACCCGAGCATAAAGGAGGATGGGTCAGAGTTTAATAACGATGACCTCAGAGCCTTGACGAGGGAAATGCGCCCATTGGCTAGCCAATTGGCTGAAGAAACCGATCTTTCACATTATCAGTCGATTTATGATGCCAACAACAAGAGAGTTAACGCGCCAACTTATGATGCTCCAAACCTTATTCCTCCAATCCGTAAGCATACCTATGCCCCTGATGTTGACCCCTCCACACTTATAAGTGATGAAGCTGTATTCAAGGCCTTAACTGGGATTGATTGGACCACCATTGACTTCCAGCCACTGGGTAGAGAGGAGGAAGATGAACCGGCGCTGGACGATCCGCAACCTTCAAGTCAGCCAGGCCAGGACTCGTAAGCCGGGGGCCGGTTTAGCAGCTGCTTTCTTTAAGACTTGTTAAAACAATTATTCTTTTGGGCCCCAAACGCCTTGTAATAGGCTAGCTTAAACTCTTGTTCTGCTATGCCATCGTGCATATTTACTTTGCATGACACTGCTAATCCACCATGTTAAGATATGCCACTTATGCTTATAATATTAACACTGTGGAATCTGCTCCTGCATGCAACGGATTAAAAGTGTCCTGGCGGTTTACCGCTGGACGGGTCATAACGCCCAATATAAAACCATGGAAACTAACATAGCTTATACCCAAGGCTGGACTTTAAGAATAACCAAATTTGAAATATATCATACCTATGATATTTGATCACACTGTTGGTTTACCAAACCGGTGTAGTAAGGGGGAGAACCCAAACTTTGAGCACTGGTAATTATCATAGATTGCTTGGCTTATGAACAAAACCAGGCCGGGTTAATAAACATCGGATATTATCTTATCTCATACTGGCGACTTATAGTCAAAAGCCAGGCCGGGTTAATAAACACTGGATGAATTATGATCATAAATCATTATAAGCCTCATCAAATAAACCTCAAAAACTGTGGAATAAAACAAACAAAAAAAAAACAAGGCTTTTCATGGGCTGCCAGGCCGAAAATCGAGTGCTTTCACGGGCCGCACAGCCACTGAGTTAAACCTATATACAAACCTTATAAGATGGACCTCACATAACCAATCGTCGTTTTAACTTTGACAAGTTCAGGGTCTGTATAAGATTGACTTGTCAAACGTTCGGCGGGTCATTCCAGGAATACCTGGGCGGAGTGGCTTACTTAAAAAGGCAGGATAACCCGGGGTTTTAGGTGAATACACCTGGCTTCCAAGCCTGGCTTTTAAGCCTATTACAAGGGTTATACAAACTCTTTGTTCTTTAGAATCAAGGAGCCCCCAAGTAATATTTTTGAGCTGTGCTCAAGGGGCACCTATGTTTGAGCTGTGATTTTGCAACAGACTCTCTTTGGTACCTTTAACCTGGGTAGCAAGCCCCCAAGTTTTTTTTCAGTTGGCTTATAAGCCGGTTCAAAGGGTAATCATAACTTCGCTCATAAGCCGGAAGCCCCCAAGTAACCAAAAACTCATTAAGAAAAGACGACAGAGGCCCTGCTTTAGCAGGGGTGCCGGTTTAATATATACATTGTCAAAAATATGTACATCAGAAGAGCCAATGGCTCAGGTGTAGTAAGGCCGAAGATGAGCAATATTCCACGGCCGGCGAGTCTCTTCCTCTGACGTGCGTGAGTCCTTGTGGTCTCGAACATCAATAAGGTAGTATGACCCGTTGTTCAGATTCTTGCTGACCACAAAGGGTGCTTCCCAAGGCGGGGATAACTTGTGCATATCAGTCTGATCCTGGATAAGCCGGAGCACTAAGTCGCCTTCTTGAAAGGTTCTGGTCTTCACCCGGCGGCTGTGATAACGACGTAGATCTTGCTGGTAAATCGCCGAATGAGCCGCTGCGAGATCACGCGCCTCGTCTAACAGGTCAAATGCATCCTGACGTGCCTTTTCATTATCAGCTTCAATGTAAGCCGCCACCCGGGGTGAGTCGTGACGGATGTCACTGGGGAGAACCGCCTCTGCTCCATAAACCATGAAAAAAGGCGTGTAACCCGTAGATCTGTTGGGCGTTGTGTTGATGCTCCATAGCACCGAGGGTAACTCCTCTACCCAACAACCCGGCGTCCTCTGTAAGGGAACCATAAGCCGGGGCTTGATGCCTCTCAGGATCTCTTGATTGGCTCTCTTAGCTTGACCATTAGATTGGGGGTGAGCCACCGATGATACATCAAGCCGGATATGCTCACATTGACAAAATTGTTTCATAGCACCCTTGGAGAGATTAGTGCCATTGTCTGTTACAATGCTGTGTGGAAAGCCTAAACAGAAGATCACCTTCTTCATGAATTGAACCGCCGTTGCTGCATCACACTTACTGACTGGCTCTGCCTCTACCCACTTAGTGAATTTATCAACCGCCACCAAGAGGTGGGTCTTCTTATCCTTGGACCTCTTAAAAGGTCCAACCATATCAAGCCCCCAAACTGCAAACGGCCAAGTGATTGGAATCATTCTCAACTCCTGAGCCGGAACATGAGCTCGTCGTGAAAACTTCTGACAACCGTCACATTTTTTGACCAAGTCCTCAGCATCAGCATGAGCCGTCAGCCAATAAAAACCGTGACGAAAGGCCTTGGCTACAAGAGATTTAGAGCCGGCGTGATGACCACAATCTCCTTCATGGATCTCACACAGAATCTCATAGCCTTCTTCAGGAGAAACACAACGCTGAAACTTCCCGGTAACACTGCAATGGTGCAACTCTCCATTGACAATTGTCATTGACTTGGATCGCCAGGTTATTTGCCTGGCCAAGGTTTCATCCTCAGGTAACTCGCCCCGGGTCATATATGCCAAATATGGAACTGTCCAATCAGGAATAACATGAAGAGCCGCCACCAACTGAGCTTCCGGGTCAGGAATAGCCAAATCCTCCTCTGTAGGTAACTTGACCGACGGGTTATGCAAAACGTCAAGAAAGACATTAGGTGGCACCGGTTTACATTGAGAACCCAACCGGCTTAAGGCATCAGCCGCTTCATTTTTCCTCCGATCAACATGCTCAACTTGATAACCCTTGAAGTGACAAGCAATAACATCCACCTCTCATCGATAAGCCGCCATGAGGGGATCCTTAGAATCCCAAGTACCAGAGACTTGTTGAGCCACCAAATCTGAGTCACCAAAACACCTTACCCGGCTTAAGTTCATCTCCTTAGCCATCCGAAGACCGTGGAGCAAGGCCTCATATTTAGCTACATTGTTAGTACAAGGGAACATCAAACGAAGAACATAACAAAATTTATCACCTCGAGGGGAAGCAAGCACAACTCCAGCCCCCGAGCCCTCCAATTGCCTGGACCCATCAAAGTGAATAGTCCAATACGTGTTATCTGGTTTTTCCTCAGGCATCTGCAGCTTTGTCCAGTCATTGATGAAATCCACCAGTGCTTGAGACTTGATGGCCGTGTGAGGCATATACTTCAAACCATGAGGCCCAAGTTCAATGGCCCATTTGGCAACCCGGCCTGTTGCTTCCCTGTTTTGTATGATATCTCCTAAAGGAGCAGAGCTAACCACAGTAATGGGGTGACCCTGAAAATATTGCTTGAGCTTCCGGCTTGCCATGAAAACCCCATATACAAGCTTCTGCCAATGTGGGTATCTCTGTTTGGACTCAATAAGCACTTCGCTGATATAATAAACCGGCCGTTGAACCGGATATTCCTTGCCTGCCTCTTTCCTTTCAACCACAATAGCCACACTGACAACCCGGCTATTAGCAGCCACATATAACAACAACGGCTCCTTATCAACGGGCGCAGCTAGGACCGGCGGCTCAGCCAGCTGCTTCTTAAGCGCCTCAAATGCCTCATTAGCAGCGTCACTCCAGACAAAGTCATCTGTCTTTTTCATCATCTGATACAAAGGGATGACCTTCTCACCGAGGCGGCTTATGAACCGGCTTAGCACCGCAATACGACCCGCCAGACGTTGAATATCATTGATACACGCCGGTTTAGCCAGAGAAGTAACGGCTTTGATCTTCTCCGGATTAGCTTCAATGCCCCTGTTAGACACCAGAAAGCCCAAAAGCTTGCCCGCCGGCACACCAAAAACACACTTGGCCGGATTAAGCATCATCTTATAAACTCGGAGATTATCAAAGGTTTCCTTCAAGTCGTCTATCAACGTCTCCTTCTTTCTGGATGTCACCACAATATCATCCACATAAGCATGAACATTGCGTCCAATCTGATTATGAAGACAATTTTGCACTCTTGAGCCCAAAAGGCATAGACACATAGCAGAAGGCTCCAAAGGGAGTTATGAAAGCTGTCTTCTCCTGGTCCTTAACTGCCATCTTGATCTGATGATAACCAGAATAAGCATCCAAAAAACTCAAACGCTCACAACCCGCCGTAGCATCAATAATCTGATCAATACGAGGGAGAGAAAAAGGATCAGCCGGACAAGCCTTGTTTAAATCCGTGTAGTCCACACACATGCGCCAAGTGCCGTTCTTCTTAAGTACCAGCACCGGGTTAGCCAACCACTCAGGATGAAAAACTTCAACAATAAACCCAGCCGCCAAGAGCCGGGCTACCTCCTCACCAATGGCCTTACGCCTTTCTTCATTGAAACGACGAAGAAACTGCTTGACTGGTTTAAACTTGGGATCAATATTGAGAGTGTGCTCAGCGAGTTCCCTCGGTACACCTGGCATGTTAGAAGGTTTCCATGCAAAGATGTCCCGGTTCTCACGGATGAACTCGATGAGCGCGCTTTCCTATTTCGGATCCATATTAGCACTGATGCTGAACTGCTTGGATGAATCGCCAGGAACAAAATCAACCATCTTAGTGTCATCTGCCGATTTAAACTTCAAAACCGGATCATGCTCTGTAGTTGGCTTTTTCAAAGACGTCATATCCGCCGGATCAACATTGTCCTTGTAAAATTCTAACTCCTCCGTTGCACAAACCGACTCAGCATAAGCCGCATCACCCTCTTCACATTCCAAGGCTATCCTTCGGCTCCCATGTACTGTGATGGTCCCCTTGTAACCCGGCATCTTGAGCTGCAGATAAACATAACAAGGCCATGCCATGAACTTGGCATAAGCCGGCCGTCCAAACAGAGCGTGATACGGGCTGTGAATTTTGACTACTTCAAAGGTCAATGTCTCTGACCTAGAGTCATGATCATCTCCAAAGGCGACTTCCAGAGCTATCTTACCAACAGGGTACGCCGACTTACCAGGCACCACACCATGGAAAACTGTATTCGACAGTTTAAGATTTTTATCTGTCAACCCCATGCGACGGAAAGTTTCGTAATAAAGGATATTGATGCTGCTCCCTCCGTCCATGAGTACCTTGGTAAACTTATACCCTTCAACCTGGGGTGCAACCACCAATGCTAGGTGACCCGAATTATCAACCCGGGGCGGGTGATCTTCCCGACTCCATACGATGGGCTGCTCAGACCAGCGCAAGTAATGGGGAACCGCCGGTTCAACGGTGTTCACTGCCCTTTTGTGAAGCTTCTGATCCCGTTTGCATAAATTTGTGGTGAAGACGTGGTACTGCCCACTATTCAACTGCTTTGGGTTACTCTGATACCCAGATTGCCGCTGCTGATTCCCCTGACCTGACTGTTGATGGTAGCCAACCTGATTGCCTTGATTGCCCTGATTACCTTGGAATCCAGAACTAGAACCGCCACCGCCGTAACCCGGCCCATGAGAACCGGACCCTGAACCACCACCCGGTCCATGATTGTCTTGAAAAAGATTGGAATTTTTATACTCCTTCATGATGTAGCAATCCTTCCAGAGGTGGCCAGACGGTCTTTCTCGCGTCCCATGCCTTGGGCAGGGCTGATTTAGCATGATTAAAGCCTGACCCTCCGGCCCGTGGGGCCGGTTTACCTTTACGACGCTGGCCGTTATTCTGTGCGTTGGTGTTAGCCACAAAGTCCAAACCATTATCAGCTTTGCGCTTACCATTGCCTTCCTGATTCGCCGGATTATGCTGCTGTCCTCTGGTGCTGCTGCTCTTCTTTCCCTTTCCCGGCTTGTCATCATCAGACTCGGGGTCCTTGGTACCATCAGAGTCAGCGTACTTAACCAGAGCCGTCATCAGCTCTCCCATGTCATTGCAGTGGCGCTTGAGCCGACCTAACTTCTGCTTAAGAGGCGTAAACCGGCAATTCTTCTCCAACATTATGACCGCTGAACCGGCATTGATGCAATCTGATGAATGTGAGATGGTTGAAACCCAGCGCACCCAATGGGTTGTGGACTCACCCTCTTCTTGGACACAGGCATCCAGATCCACAATTGACATAGGCTGCTTGCACGTATCTTTGAAATTCTAGATAAACTGGGCCTTTAACTCGGCCCATGACCCAATGGAGTTGGCAGGGAGCCCCTTCAACCAAGTGCGAGCCGTTCCATCCAACATCAGGGGGAAATATTTAGCACATGCCGCATCGCTAACATCTAGCAATTCCATGGCCATCTCATAACTCTCGATCCATGCTTCAGGAGGTAAATCGGCTGTATAGTTAGGCACCTTGCGAGGGCCCTTAAAATCCTTGGGCAGACGCTCATTACGTATGGCTGGCGCTAAACATGGCACGCCCAAATTCCTAAAGGTTATACCTGGCTCCACCGAAGTTGTCGGACGAACCGGAGAAGGTTGACGGACCGCATATTGCGCCGCTAGCTTGGCCTCTCGACGTGCTCTACCTTGATCCACCACGTTCTGAGTATCAGCACCACCGCCCGCCAGGTTATGTCCACGAGGCTGGTTATGGTTCCGCCCACTGCTTGACACAGCTGGTTCATCAATATGCCTACTGTAACTTCGGCTTGGGCGAGGGGTAGAATGAATCCGGCTTCGACTGTAAGAATAAGCCTGCTGCTGAACCAATGCTGTCTGAAGGAGCTCTCTAGCCCTCCGCATCTCAACCGCCGTTGGAGACTCGCCTTCCACTGGGATAGCCACCAATCGTGACGCCGCAGCGATCATGTTATCCAAAGGGTTAGAGTAATGACCCGGTGGTGTTGGCATGTGCTGCGGCGGGATATTGTTCTGACGAGGCAGATCCGTGGTGCGCGGCTGAACCGGCGCTCCCGTCCCAGGCGCTTCAACCCGGTCCGCCACTGGCGGGTTACTGGTTCCTGGTTCTGGCGTGTTAAAGAGGTTCCTCGCCTCATAAACCGGTGGCAGGCGAGATTGATGCCTCCTCCTCATGACTTCGTTTGAAGCGTTCTGATCTAGCATGAGCCGATAAGACTCCGACTGAATCCGCTGCGCTTGAGCATCCAACGTAACCCGCTCTGCAGCCATCCTGGCATCTTCAGCTGCCAGGTCTTCCTTAGCTTGACCTATCTGATCTCGCAATTTCACGACTTCCGCGTTATGCTGATCTTGATTATCCGGGTTAACCTCTGTCGTCAGCAGTGTTGCCAAGGCGTCTAGTAAACCGGACAAGACTTGAGCCGGCGGGCGCGCAGGGCCTCCTGCCCTGGCTGCCGTCGCCGCTGTTGACCTGGAAATCAATGCCGCTGCAGTTGAAGAGTGCTGCACTGGCTGCGTACCGGCCATGAAGATTGCAACCCGGTTCGGCGGCTCGTAGGGGTCCGGAATACTATCGCCATCAGAACAGCCCCCAAGCCGACCGTCTTGCAATTGGTACAATGACTCGGTTTCACCGGTGGATGACTCGCCATCAGAATAGACAACTGTCTCACTGTCAGATATCGATTTATCCTCAGATTCCGCACCATTGATGAATCCCACGAAGGCACGACTCATGGCGGGCTGAACTCGGGTGGGTTTTGCACGCTGAGCCGTCTCGATGATGTCGGTGCAGGTGTCCGGCTCAGGGCCCGGTTCGCTCATCTTGCCAATGAAGACGTGAATTCCATCGAAGGGGACCCGGTACCCGTACTCAATTGAGCCGGCCTCGGGGCCCCAGCCTTTGTCGTCGATGTAGAGCTTGCCGCAACGACTCTTGGTCATCCGGCCCACAACGTATCCCTTGATCCCTTCTAAGTTGCCCTTCAAGAACTCAAAACCACCGTGCGCTGGCCCCACGATGGGCGCCAATTGTCGTGGAATCATCACGGCAGATGTCCTAGTGTGAGGACTTAGTCGTGGAGCCATCGCAATGAGGTTAGCTTAAAGGGGTTAATCAGAACAAATGACACGAGGAGTTTATACTGGTTCGGCCCCTTGCGGTGAAGGTGAAAGCCTAATCCAGTTTGAGGTGGTATTGCTAGGGTTTCGATGACCAGGGAGCGAATACGCTTAACCTGGCTCTCGATCTGTTGTCTCTCGTCCCTAAACCGCCGCCGGGTCGTCCCTTTATATACACAGGTTGACGCCCGGCGGTTCACAGAATCCTAGCCAGCTCATAAACGTGTCCGGCTCGGTATCCACTCTTTCCTATCTTACAATACAAGTCATATACTTATGGCGGTTTACATCTATGGGCCCTAACTCGCCTTTGGGCTTTGGGCCTTCTTATTAAGTCTCCTTCGTAAGTCGCCATCTTCTATGTTTTCATGGGCTTCAATATAGGTAAATCACTATGAGCATAACCCGGCCCCTCCTGGGCGGTTTATACTCAATAGTTATATCCCCAACACAAACTTTAAGAAACGACAGCTTAGCTTTCTTTCCAAACCACAACTCATACAATGTCGTCTCAACGAATTTAGACGGTGCCCTATTTAAAGCGAATACGGCTGTCTCTAATGCATAACCCCAAAACAATAGTGGCAAATCGGTAAGAGACATCATATAACACATCATATCCAATAGAGTACGATTACGACATTCAGATACACCATTACGCTGTGGTGTTCCAGGTGGCGTGAGATGTGAAATAATTCCACATTGTCTTAAGTGCATACCAAACTCGTAATTCAAATATTCACCTCCACGATCAGATCGTAGAAACTTTATTTTTCTTGTTACGATGATTCTCCTCTTCACTCTGAAATTATTTGAACTTTTCAAATATTTCAGACTTGTGTTTCATTAAGTAAATATACCCATATCTAGCCAGATCATGTGTGAAGGTAAGAAAATAATGATATCCACCGCGTGCTTCAACACTCATCGGACTGCATACATCAGTATATATTATTTCCAATAGGTCACTAGCTCGCTCACATCACATGCAATCAATATGTGACATGATATGGCCATTATCATCTCGTCCCTTTGATCTCCATCTCCAAAGCACTGGCATGATCTCCATTGTCACCGGCATGACACCATGATCTCCATCATCATGTTGTCATGTGGTCGTGTCGCCAACTATTGTTTCTACAACTATTGCTAACGCATAGTAATAAAGTAAAGAAATTACATGGGGATTAATAAATTAAAGACAACCCTATGGCTCCTGCCGGTTGCCGAACTCATCGACATGCAAGTGGTGAACCTATTACAAAACATGATCATCTCATACATCAACATATATCACATCACGTTTTTGGCCGTACCACATCACAACATGCCGTGCAAAAACAAGTTAGACGTCCTCTATTTTATTGTTGCAAATTTTACGTGGCTGCTATGGACAACTAGCAAGAACCGTTCTTACCTACGCAAAGCCACAATGGTGATAATCAAGTTGCCTTTTAATCTTCTAAAATGACCGCCTTCGTCAAATTAGATTCAACTAAAGTAGGAGAGATAGACACCCGCTAGCCACCTTATGCAAAACAAGTTGCATGCCAGTCGGTGGAACCGGTCTCATGTGCGAGGACATGTAAAGTTGGTCTGAGCCGCTTCATCCCACAATACCGCCGAATCCAAATAAGACAAGAGAGGTAAGCAATTTGAGCATCAACTACCATAACTCTTTGTGTTCTACTCGTACACACACACACACACACATATATATATATATATATATATATATACGCATAGACCTAGCTCATGATGCCACTGTTGGGGAACGTTGCATGAAAATTAAATTTTTTCCTACGAACACCCAAGATCTATCTAGGAGAAGCATAACAACAAGAGGGTAGAGTGTGTCTACATACCGTCTTAGACCGTTAAACAGAAGCGTATATCATGCAGTTGATGTAGTAGTACTTGTCACGATCCAATCGTGATCCAAACCGATGAAGTACCAAACGGACGGGACCTCCGCGTTTAGCACACGTACGGCTCGATGACATCTCCTCCTCCTTGATCCAGCAAGCGAAGGAGGAGAAGTAGATGGGATTGCCGGTAGCATGACGGCATGCCGGTGATGGTGGTGAAGTGATTCTGGCAGGGCTACGCCGAGCGCTACCGAAACAACGAAGACAGAGGAGTTACGAAGTAACGGGAGAGAGAGGGGGCCATGGGCTTGTGTGTCCTCTTGGGGGCACCCCCTCTTCTCTATATATAGGTGGAGGAGCGTGGTGGCCATCCCTCCAAGCCCTAGGGGCGCACCAAGGGGGAGGAGTTGGACTCCTAGTCCATTTCCCTTCTTTTCCATACATTGGTGGACTTTCCACCTCTCCCAAGCCACATGGGCCTTGAGGGACTTGTGTGCCTAGCCCAATAAGGCCAGGGCGCCTCCCCTCAGCCCATGCTGACCCTTGGAACATAGTGGAACCTCCCCTTAGCCCATACTGACCCTTGGAACATAGTGGAACCCTTGGTGGACTTCCGGACACCTCCGAAAGTATCCGGAACCTTCTGGAATCTTTCCGGTACAATATCGAAAAAACTTAAACTTTTTCCGGAACCCTGAAAACAACTTTCCATATATAAATCTTTACCTCCGGACCATTTAGGAGCTCTTCATGACGTCCACGATCCCATCCGGGAGCCCAAACAACATTCGGTCACCAACATGCATATCCCAATACTACTCTAGCGTCACCGAACATTAAGCGTGTGGACCCTACGGCTTCGAGAATCATGTAGACATGACCGAGACACCTCTCCGGTCAATAACCAATCACGGAATCTGGATGCCCATATTGGTTCCTACATATTCCACGAAGATCTTTTATCGGTTGAACCACGATGTCAAGGATTCGGTTAATCCCGTATGCAATTCCCTTTGTCCGGCGATATGTTACTTGCCCGAGACTCGATCGTCGGTATCTCCATACCTAGTTCAATATCGTTACCGACAAGTCTCTTTACTCGTTCCATAATACAAGATCTCATGACTAACTCATTAGCCACATTGCCTGCAAGCTCTTTACGATGTTGTATTACCGAGAGGGCCCAGAGATATCTCTCCGTCACATGGAGTGACAAATCCCAGTCTCGATCCATGCCAACCCAACAGACACCTTCGGAGATACCTATAGAGCATCTTTATGATCACCCAGTTACGAAGGACGTTTGATGGCACACAAGGTATTCCTTCCATATCCGGGAGTTGCATGATCGCATGGTCTTAGGAATAGATACTTGACATGAAGAAAGCTATAGCAATAAACTCAAGTGATACGATCGAATGCTAAGCTAACGGTTGGGTCTTTATCCATCACATCATTCTCCTAATGATGTGATCCCGTTATCAAATGACAACTCATGCCTATGGTTAGAAAATCTTACCCATCTTTGATCAACGAGCTAGTCTAGTAGAGGCTCACTAGGGACATCGTATTTGTTTATATATTCACACATGTATTTAAGTTTCTGGTCAATACAATTCTAGCATGAATAATAAACCTTTATCATGAACAAAGAAATATGATCATAACCAATTTATTATTGCCTCTAGGGCATATTTTCAACACCTATGTTGAACTTTATGCTAGTTTCTGTTGAGTATATGTACAGCATGTCAAATTTCAGTTGTTTAAATCGAATATATGTTGAACTTTATGCAAATTTGGTTTTTACTCCGTTATATATAGGGGATTGGTTAGGTGCAACGAATTACTCCACTAGATCCTTCACTATTTTTTGGGGATCGGTTAGAGTTGCCCTTAATAAGTTCCTCCAATAAGTATAGAAAAGAACATCAGATATGGTAAACACTTCTTTTGCATGATCCAGAAAACTCATTTTGATACATTGATATTTTGCTAACAAGGCCATTGATCAAAGATTGCGTTTCTATTTGTTCCACCATTTTTTGGTGGTTATGGGTGCTAGATTGGATGAGCCGAACCTTCAGCTGGTCTTTTGAGTTGCTCTGACATTGTGGTTGTAATCTTTCAAATACCAAGTGCATATAGCAAAGAGATTCAGTAAGAACTGTGGAACTGTGTGCGTCAATATACTCCAAACCAAATCAGTTTCCTTTGTCAAGCATATAATAGGGGAGACCACCTGTAATTCAAAACGTAACAAGACTTACCCGACCCGTTGTGAAACAGAACGTTTCTTTTGTGAGACGATACCAGGAAGAAGAAACGACTAAGAAAACTATAGTAGGATTACATATATTGCGTAAAAAAATTGTATTATAAACAATGTTCTACTCCCTCCAACCCATAATGTAAGACGTTTTTTGAAGTCTCAGAACATGTCTAACGTTATTGGACGGAGGGAGTATTATTTTGTGGGACTTGACAAGAAGAAATGTGTCACCAAACAAATGTACTTTGTCCAAAGTAAATTATTTTGTCATAGAAGACCTATTTTTAATTTCTTTTTTGCTACCAGTAATGACTAAGTTATCCCTGGTTCAAAGCGTGAAGTATTTTCTAAGTACGTCACGCTTGCGTTCATAAAGAAAGAAATGACACGTTACAGGCAGGCCACAAATCACAGACAGACAAAAGAAATATGGCCATGTGCACAGGCACTGCTCGCAACCTATAAAAAACACCCACTTCCCTCGCCACTCGCATCACAGTCACACGCCTACTTGACTTACCCACAGTCATTAGCTAGCTAGCGAGTAGGCACACAGTCCTGCCTCATTTTGATGCGCTTCATTTTATTCTTGTGTGGAGATGAAGGCTCTCGTGGTGACACTGCATCATAAATACCTATGTACGCTATTGGCGTGATAAAAGATATGAATGAGCGGCATCAGAAAATTTCCGGATGCGAATATTTCCTTTGCCGGCGGGGTAACAGTAGAAGAAATGGCCATCCTGGCCTGTCAAGGAACGTTGATATCCAGTGCCTGCATGCATAGGGGACGTTGTATTAGGAACCCGTCACAACCGTACCTGCTTGGCAAGATGCGGAGGGGCAAGCATAACGGGCATATGTGCCACTGGGCTGTGTCAATCACTGAGCTTCTGAACTTTACGTGTGTGAGAGTAATTTGTCAACTAATTAACACCCAGTAACGCAAAGAGAAAAATATGTTCCACTGAAATAAACAGTAATCCTGTAGAGCAATACAACAATTTGCACTGAAATAATATATTAGTACAAAACAGCTAGACATTGAGCCCAAAAAAGTTCTAAAGCTCAAGGCTAGTTACAAATGAAGATGGAGCGAAACCGAATTCAAAAATATGAATATGTAAGTAAATTGATGAATTTGTATGCTACCGAAAAGGCTTTCGCCCCGCTTTATATATAAAGCACCGATCCCCAAGCAACACGATACAAACTCACGCCACCACCAGACATGACACACACACCCAAGGCAAGATACAAAGGTGCCGAGCACCGCCACACCACTTCAACGACTACCAAACCACTACATATGCGCGAGGATGAACCGCTTGGAGCCAACAGAGACCTCCAAGCCTCCGAGGAGAGGTGAGACGGAAAACGACGGGACAATGACTCCAAGATGATGCCTCCTAGAAGGGAACGACCACTGATAGCCGCCACCATCCGATCCCAAAGATCGAGTTTTCACCCGGAGCAACTCGAAGGAGTAAGGGCACCGCGACGGAGCCTTCATGAAGGATACGGTGTCCACAGACGCCGCCGCCGTCGGCCAATACAAGATTGGGCAAGTGATGTACCCCGGCACGCCCACCCCTCCGACGCATCCTAGTACCGCCAACCACCAGCGACCACCCACCCTCGTGGCCATGGCCACTCGCCCGCACCCAAGGCGCAGGTTCCGCCCACGAACGTCGTGCCTCCCGCCGCCAGGGCCGCCGCCTAGCATCCAGACACCCGCAAGACCATCCAAAGAGATAAACTTTGAACCACAGGGACACCCCCGACCAACGAATCGTAGCATACGCCCTGCCTTGAATGTCGCCGGAGCTGCGTCAACCTGCACACGGACGGGGAAAGGGGGAGGTGGGGGAGCGGACGCATCCAGACCGGCACACCCCTGTGCCAGTAACGGGTGGCCCGAGCACGTCGGCGCCACCCATCCCTCCAGCCAACCTCCCCACCGGACACACCCCTGTGCCGCCCCACCGCCGGCCGACGCAGACCCGCGCAAAGCCACCGACGCAGATCCGACCACCGGCAAGGAGGACTCCCACGGACCACCGCCAATCGCCAAGAATACTCACCGGGGAGCCCATCTGCGCTGCCGCCGTCGTCCAGCCGGCGGAACGCCTGGAGCCCGACCAACAGCCCACCTACCATCGCCGCTGCGCCTCCACCACCACCAGCCGCGGCCACAGTAGGGGCGGACGCCCGCAGCTCGCGCCGCCCTCGGCCCGCGCCGCCTGGGCCTAGATATGGCCGTCCGACGCCACTGGAACCCACCGCGCACCACCACCGTTGCAGCCCCTTCACACCGCCGCCCACAGCCCGCGAGTCCGCCACCGGCTGCTGCCGCCACGCCGCCGCGCCCCGAGCAAAACGTCGCGCCACCGCCCGACCCGGAGGCTCGCGCCCGCTAGATCCAGCGCGGGGGGGGGGGGGGGGGGGGGGGGGGGAGGGGGAAGGGGGGGGGGGGGGGGGGGGGGGGGGAGGAGAGCGCCCCGCCGCCGCCAGCACTGGCCGGGCTTTGCCCGCCAGTACGTCAAGGCGGCGACAAGGGGAGGGAAGTGCGAGGAGGGGGCTCGCGGCGGTGCTAGGGATTCCCCCCCCCCCCGGCGCTCGCGGGAGCTTCGCGGGAGGGGAGGAGGGAGACGCCCTGCTCTCTTCGTGATTTTCAATTTGTATGCTAGACAATACGGATTGTTCGTTGTGCAGTTAAGAGAAGGTTTGAGAGATGGATTTGGACAACATTAATACCAAGCTTTCACATTGAACTACTATAGTCAATTTGGGTGGTGGTCAGGCAAGAGCAAGGTCAGAAGGGAGAAGGTAGCAGGGAAAAAACTCCCCGACCCCCGAACCGCTCCCGTGAGTGACCAGGGGTATCCCTAGAGCCGCTGCCTCCTCTCCCTCCCCTCCCGGCTCTCCTCCCCACCACCACCACGAGGCGTCACCGAGCAAAGCCCGGCCGGCGTAGGTGGCGGCAGGGCCCTGCTCCCTCCTCGCTCGATGTGGTGGCTGGCGCGGGACGGCCATGCGGCCAGGGGTGCTGGGCTGCCATGGGCCCCGGCGATGCAACCGTAGGCATGCGAGACGACAACGGCTTCGCTTGGCGGCGGGGTAGCGACGTCCCGGTGACCTGCAGTGGTGCGGCAGCTGTGAAGGCCCCCCTTCGTCGGGTAGTTGCATGCAGGACGGCCAGGCCACATCCGGCCGGATCTTGCACCCGTGGGCGTCTTGTGGTGTGGGTTGCGGGTTGAGGTGCTGCAGCCGGTAGGCTCCACCATGGCCTTTTGCTGGTGGAGCAGATGATGTGGATGCTGGCTAGGGTCCGGCCAGCTTCGGCCGGATCTGTCACTATGTTGCTTTCTGGTGGCACAGGGTGGTGGAGTGGATCCATGTGGGCTCCCTGGTGGGTGGTCTGCGGCGGTGTGCGCTGCGCATCTCACAATGTGTGGTGCATGGGGTTCGGCGTGGTGGTGGTGGCCTCCTTCTCCGGGATTTGGACCAATGGGTAGGTTTAGATCTAGGGTTCGTGCTTGGACGGGTCAATTCGGTGCCCGGGGCAGATCAGAGCTTGTGCTCCGGGTAGGAGAGGTTGGGCCTTGCCTGGGATCGACATGCTCGCGAGTGATGCTCATGCCCCCCTCGCGGGTATGGTATTAGGTGGTGGTGGTCATGTTAGCGTTGCCTCGATGTGCGAATCAGCGCAGGTGACGATGAACATGGCTTCGTGTGAGCCCGCCTGGCCAATGGCTTGGGGCTGGCTCGCCGGCGGCCGTTGACAGTTTCGGAGTCGTGTCCCCCCCCCCTCCCCCCCCCCAAGTACACTGGCCATTGGTTCGGGACACAGATGTGGGTGGCTACCTAAGCTCGGGGACAGATGCCGGGCTAAGAGTAGATTGAGTGTCCTGCTCTTCCTATTGTGGTTGAGTGTGTTGTGATGTGAGCGGCGTACGGTATCTTGCGACAGGGATGCCATGGCGGCGGCCCCGGATGGCGGTCCACATGGTTGCTCTTCGGCGGGCATCATTTTGTGGTGGTGGCGCTCCTCCCGGGTTGCGTGGGCATCGGGAGGTGTTCCGGCGGGTAGCTCGGGCGTGCTCTCTCTCTTGAAGGGGTGGCGCTCCTCCTGGCGGCCTCATGGTGGCACGGTTGAGTTCCCGAGCGAAAGCTCTGTGCCTTGGCGCCAATGACGGTGACACATGTGGCTGCCATGTTCTTTTTGAAGACATCGTTGTGAGTTCTTCTCTCCGTGTCAGGGCTCCGGGTGAAGACCTTTGTTCGGTGTGGACTCGAACAGTGACGCTCTGTGCCGTTCCACCTCTTGGGGGCATTGTCGTGGAGCTTAGGTGTGCTAGGTCCTAGTGTGGGTGTTTTTACGTCTTGCTGTGCTTGTTGTTGGTAGCGGAGTCGCGTGCGTTCCGCATGTGCTGGTTATCTCAGGATCGGCTTTGTAAGGCCTTGTTTGTTTCAGATTTACAAGACAGATTCTGATATGATTAATCTGAAGCTGAAACAAATGGCTAAATTATACCAGCTGTGGAATCAGAGCCGAGAGCCGATTTTGGGCGGTTCGCAGTGCAATGGGCTGAAGCACCCTTGGTGTACTTCACGAGCGGAGCTGGTTCCCAAGCCCACCTACCCCAGGCACTTCATGGTGAATTACGACAAGAATGCCACCGCAGCCAGCCATCGACATAACTCGTCTCGTTTGATCACCAATTCCTGAAAATGACCAAGGCTAGGGTTAGCCACATCAAGCGCCGCCGCCGCACAACATATCGCTGCCACCTCTCGCCGCCACCATCCCAACGCGAGTCGCCTCACCGGATCCACCCCTCGCCGCCTCACTCCAACTCCGGTCACTTGCTGCCTCGCCCCAACCCCGGTCGCCTGTCATCTCGCCCCAACTCCGGTCGTCTGCCGCCTCCCCTCTGTCCTCTGCCGCTACAGTGAATCCACAGCGGATTATGTTGAAGCCGAAGCCCAAACAAACAGGGCCTAAGAGGGCTACCTCATCATCTTATATCATTTGGCCATGTACTTCTTTGGATGTTGCTTTATATATAAAGCGGCGCGAACGCCTGTTTCAAGAGAAAGGTCAGGAGAGAGGAGAGGAGATTTTTTCTGGAAACCGCTTTCCCTTTCATTCCCCAGGTACACGATGTAGTTGCAGTCTACACATCAGCTACCACCCACAAAAATAAAACATCATGATAGTGTACAACTTCTATGTAGACATCATGATAAAGCACTGAAACATCTTGATTATAAGTTAAAAAATAAAAAAAATAGAACATCATGATTGATCCCGTCTTACAAGCCTACTGGACAACAACACACGGACAACACAGTAACAGGCTGACATCAAAGGTCACAAATATAAGTTCAACACTTACTAACACTGCCTTGCAGACTAGCAACTCTAGCACGCACTTGCTCTGCATCAGCACTAACTCATTCGCTATCAGGTGCTCTTTACACAAAAGCAAAGAGTCAAAGATTAATCAACGCATTTTTCTTTTACAAAAAAAGGAAATTATTTACCATCATGATCCAGCAGTTGCTGCCACAAGCTAGAAGCTATTGCCTGCATCGAAAACACTGTTTAAGATTAACAACAAGTATACAATAATTGACAAAAAAACTTTTTGGATGGAACTTTTCAAAATAAAATCAAGATAAGACAATCGCAATAAAGATTGCAGTTGCCTTTTACTTCAAATGGTTTCCTGGGAGGTAAACGTCCCCTGCTTCCGCACACTTCCATTCAGAAGGCCAGTGCAGCAGAAACAAATATGAGCTCTTCAAGCAATGTACTCCGGTACTTGACTGCAATTCCTGCACTTAACATCATTAGACAAACCAGTCTTCAAATTAGTCCATCGTGTGCTGCTCAAGGTGCTAGAAAACAGTTCCATAGTGCCATGCCCAACCATTGGAATGGAAACTTTCTATCCATACTCCTGGAAAGACATGTAAACTGGTCGTGAACTCATGACACCATCTTCGACCAAATACGTTGCTCCCTGCTCTTTGGTTTGATGATCATTGTCCTCACCTGATGAGCTTATATTATTACTAAAACTGAATTCTACCACACACCCTGGCTTCAACATGCTCAAAGCCAACTTCAGTAGGAGCATTTGGGGGAACGTAAAAGGGACCGCAACTAAAGGATGCCTTCACAGATACACATACAAACAGTTGGATCAAAAATTAGTTGTCATTATCTTTCACCAAACCACCAAGCGGCGAGTTGCCATTATCTTTTCTTTTACAGAAAAGTTGTAAACATGATTCTACGGCTAATATCACAAGCTACTGCCTGAAGAGCACATGCTATTGAAGATTTAAGAGAATATAGGCACAATAACCAAAGGGATAACTGAGACTGCAATCATAAATATGCAACCTCTTATTACATAAGTTCTATATCTATTAGCCCATCATTCAGATATATCTATATGGCAGATCTCGTGTTGCTTAGTCAAGATAATTCGGCTGGTCAGAGCAGTGGAGAAACCTGAAATCGGCGTATCCAGAACCAACATAGGTAGGAGTTTCCATGGCCGCCTTCTTGAGATCTCTTAAGTTTCTCTGCATTGTATGAAGATGCTCATTCAGCAGTCTCTTGTTGTGAAATGGGATCCTTACCTTTTAGTTATCTAGGGATCCCAATTCATCATAGACGTTTAACGAACAAGGAATGGAAATGTATAGAAGATCGATTTGAAAAGAAACTGAGCTGCTGGAAGGGCTAGCTCATGTCTTACGAAGGTCGGTTGGTTTTGCTAAATTCGGTTTTGACGAGTCTGCCGATGTTCCTTCTATCTTTCTTTGAGGTACCGGTAGGGGTACGGAAAAGACTTGACTTCTATAGATCCCGATTCTTTTGGCAAAGTGATGAGGCCAAGAAGAAGTACAGATTGGCTAGATGGGATATTATTTGTAGACCAGAAGATCAGGGCGGGTTAGGGATCGAAAATTTAGAGGTAAAGAATTAATAGATGCCTGCATAGCAAGTGGCTATACAGAATATCTATTGAGACCGAGGGTATGTGGGTACAAATCTTGCGGAATAAATACCTACACTCTAAGACTTTGGCCCAGGTCACCATTAGGCCAACAGACTCACCCTTCTTGAAGGGGTTAATGAGGACGAAAGCAACTTTTTTCCAACGGGTGAAGTTCCTAGTTGTTAATGGTAACACTAGTAGATTTTGAGAGGATACATGGCTAGGGGAGACGCTTTTGGCTTTGCAATATCCCTCCTTATATAATATTGTGCAACGTAAGGAGGATTATGTCGCCACAGTATTAAACTCGATAATGCTTAATATCCAATTTAAAAGATCCCTAGTAGGGGAACGTTGGAATGCTTGGTTGCACCTGGTTCGTAGGTTGATGGAGGTTCACCTATCCGATCAGGCGGATACAATTCGCTGGAAGTTAACCACGAATGGAATCTTCTCAGTGAAATCCATGTATTCGGACCTTATTGATTCCGGGGTCGTTTCACATTTGGATGATTAAAGTTCTGCTTCATATTAAAATATTTATGTGGTTCATCTATAAAGAAGTCATTCTAACCAAAGATAACTTGGCAAAAAGGAATTGGGTTGGTAACTCCAGGTGCTGTTTTTGTGATCAAAATAAAACGATTAAACACCTCTTTCTCGAATGAGCTCTTGCAAAAAATTTATGGCGATCAATTCATATAGCTTTTAACGTTCAACCCCCAAGGAGCGTAAACACGTTATTTGGGGCGTGGCTTAATGGAGTTGACATACATTTAGCTAAACATATTCGGATAGGAGTATGTGCATTATTTTGGGCTATATGGAATACTAGGAATGATATGATTTTTAATGGGACAAAATTCACCAATTTTTTGCAGGTTATCTACAGAGTTACAACTTGGATCCGTATGTGGTCCTTGCTCACTAATGCAGACTTCAGAGAACTTTTGGTTATCGGGTGCAACCGCTAGGAGACGGTAGCATGGGCTATCTTCAGCCGATTTGGGTGGCAAGCTAATAATAGGCTAGGTGTGTAGGCATCGTAGCTTGTTTTTTATCGCTGGATGTGGCACTTTTCAGTTCTATATCGCCGGATGTGGCGCTTTTCAGATTTATTTTCTATCGACTACTGTTCAGTTTATGAGCTTCTTTGGACCTTATGATATTATTATTTAATAATATGGCTGCATGCATCGATTCATGCGGAGGCCGAGGGTAATCCTTCTTTAAAAAAAAAAAGCAGTCTCTTGCTCAGTTCATGTGCCTTGAGATGAAGATTCCACATGGCTCTCTGAGACGCAATGTCGCCAGCAGTAGGCCGCTGTTGGCTCGCATTGGTATTTGCAACTTGAGGTTTCTTAATGTCATAATTGCATAAACTGATTGAAAACAGAAAACGAACAGTTAATGGGAGGAGATATTATACAATCGAAAGCGAGGGAACATTCCAACAAACAGGGGTGGAAATCAAAAGGCGATTCTAATGGGAGGAGGTATTATGCTCGCCGGTGGCGGCGGCCCAAGGTGACGGGCTCCCTTTCCACGATTGAAAGTGTTTGTGCCTGGCGGGGGCATGTTTGTGTCGGCGATACGCTGCAGTCTGTTGAGCTCGCCGATGCAGATGCTGGCATCATTGACCTGAGCCATGGGGTCCAATACCGAGCCTTTCACGAGCTGCTCGAAACCAGAATGACCCGCTCGGACTTGGATCATCAGTTCGCCGCTGGAATTGAGGGGCAAGGAGGCGCGCAGACGGAACGAGATCTGATCTGGTTCACGATTCGCACAGTGCGCCTCCACCTCTTGACGCCGGAGACATACTCCATCTCCATTGGGACGATCAGTAATAAGGGCCTAGTTTATAGTCGGAATCTAATCACGAGCACCACTGCAGCAGGCAGCCGGCAGTCCTAAAATCGCAGTCAGGCTGGGCACTCGGAAGGAGGGGAGGAGGAATGGGCTATCTCATGGCCCTTTTCTTTATACAGATTTTATGTTTGAGCCAGTGGAGGCCCAGGTAGGTGTAATCATTTAAATTGTCACTAATTGACTTTGTTTTTGCCTTAATTTTTGTTAGCTTTTTTATTCTAACAATAAACTAATTATCTTTTATTTTGAATTTTCTCAACAAAAAACTGCTTTTTTACAGCGGAAAGCATACGTTTATTTGTATTATTAATCAATGATCGCCATGTCCCTTCCAAGCTTCGGCACAAGGGAACGAAGCTAGCTCTACTTGTTAATCTGTAGCATACTATTCGGTTGCTGACTACAAGCGCATACAATGGGAAGAACTCTACAGGCGCACCTTGATCTCCTGATGGTCTAATTAACAAGTGATCTTATCCACCATACATTGAAGGCTCCACTAAGGTTTAGGCACTTCTGTGCCGACCTCTAGAATCATTCGTGTGAGACGGGGTCTTGGCCCATACTATCCTCTCACATGTAGCCCTTTGGAGCACATTTGAAGCCAACACAAATATGTTAGCATTGGCCCCAACCATTGCTCGCACAGTTGGCTACTCAATCGCTTGGGCATTGCATTTTCCACAAACGCAACGAGCATGATATACTGATATCCGGCTTGGCGCTTTTACCTGAACATTATAAGTGATGCTTGCCCGTGCACACCCATGAGTTCAACTTGGTTGGCTAATGGTTCGAGAAATCTTTCGCCACATAATTGTTCACGGGAATCTCGAATAGCCCCCTGTTGATGTTCGCACTTCGCCACCAGACTCTTTCACTCTTAAGTGTACTATTCATAAATTTGAGTGCCTGGTCTTTGTGGCATTTTGTCTCCAAGTTATCCTTAATAAGATCCACAAGTAAATAATCCTTTTGCCTAATCCAGAAAATTTCTTTTGATACATTGGAATTTTGCTAAGAATGGCATCCATGAAATATTGTGTTCGTTCTCTTGCACCAATTGTGGGTGGTTGTTGGTGGTAGACATGATGAGACGAACTGTCGGCCGGTCTTTCGAGTTCCTCTGACATCGTGGTTGCAACCTTGCAAATACCAAGTGCATATTGCAAAGAGGTCCAAACCTTGCAAATACCAAGTGCATATTGCAAAGAGGTCCAATAGGTTCTTCCTTCCTCACTCTCATTCCAATCATGCAACTGAGTGCGTCATAAACTCCAAACAATATCAAATTACCTTGTCGAACATAATAGAGGAGGCCACCTATAATTCAAAACGTAACAACACTTATCAGACCTGGTATGATACACAACGTTTCTTTTGCGAGACTATACTAGAAAGAAGAAACTAAGAAAAATTATAGTAGGATTATATATATTGGTAAAAAATGTGTGTTATTAACAATTTTAATTTTATGGGAACATGAATCTTCTTGATGATGTGTTACTAGTTACTACTGCAGACATACTCTGTAATGTGCATCACCTTCTTGGAGTGGAGACAGCCATCTGTATCATGTTATAGTAGGTTGCGTATAAAGTCTGCTGACTAACTGGCAAGAGGAAATGTGTCACCAAACAAATGTACTTTGTTCAAAGTAAATTAATTTTTCATAAGTAACTAATTTTGTTATATTTTTTGCTATGATTAATGACCAAGTTATCCATGATTCAAAACGTGAAGTATTTCATACGTACATGCATGTTTGCCTTCTTACAAAAATTATCACATTGCAGGTTGCCATGAATCATTGAAAGAAAGAAAATTATGGTCATGTGCATAGGTACTACTCGCGACCTATAAGTCGCCCGCATTCATCCCACTACCCTCGCCACTTGCACCACATCACACGCCTAAGTGGAACTACTCATATGTCACTGGCTAGTCAGTGAGTAGCTAGGCTCACAATCAAAACCTCATTTTCATACAACTTATTTATTCTTTTGTGGTGATGAAAGCTCGCGAAGATGACAATCTACAATAAACGGCCGACATATGAGCATTATCGTGATAAAGATGGCAATGAGCGGTATCAGAAAATTCTTGGATGCAAACTTCCTCCATGACGGACAGGTAGCAGGAAGGGCTCGTAATCCTGGTCTGGGTCTGCTATCTAGTGTCTACACGCAAATGGAACATTGTGATTCAAACCTGTTACAGACCTCCCGGCTCAGGACACCAAGGAGCAATGATTACGACGCCATGTTCACAAGCTCAATCACTGAGCTTGTGAACTTTACATGTGTGACAGTTGTCATCAGTTACCTGTCCAGTGGCACACGAAGAAACAACTACCTACGTGGGCTTGCTATCCAGCTCCACCACATGTGGACGTTGTAGTTCAAAACCAATTTGCTAGGTGGCCCTAGACCCTCCAGTGGACTCACTACAGGTCAATAAAGAAGTTGCCTGTTTAAAAATAATCGGGATACAATTGTTTCAAAAAACTTCGGTTTTAAAAAACAAAAACTGAATTGACTAAGAACAAAAAATTCGGTTCGGTTCTAAGTCTATGCTATCTAATAGGCCTTTTACTTCTTTCAAAGTTCTATTTAGTTTGAGCCAGGGGAGGCCCAAGTACATGTAATCACATTTACAAAACCAAAATACTGGTTTTGTTTAAATAAAATGGTGTGGAGTAGCGTGTGGAAAGTAGAAGTGTCATCCAAAATCATTGTCTTTCTTTGGAGATTAGCACAATGCTCTTTGCCCACATCCAACGTGTCACGTGATGCATCACCGAAATATGTCTGTACCATCTTGTTCTGCGATATGTGGAAGTGAAGATTCGTGGATGTCTTCTTTTATCCTTTTGCACGATGCCATGATGTGTATGGACCCTCATGGATGTGGAGCTCGTTGAAAATATGCTAGCTATAGCTGAGCCCAACACTAGAAGCCTAATCTTTTCAATAATGGATTTATTATCTCATGTGGAGTTTACATAGCTAGCAGTAACACTCTGGTCTATTCAAGTTCATTCATGAAGGTAAGCACCAAAGCCCTATGTATACCCACATGTTCATCAAAAGATTCCTGTCAGACATTGAGTTATCCAACCCACTGAAACCACAGCCGGACCCCACGAATGGTGCAAAGTGCCCAGGTTCAATCTTGAGTACCACCTCCCAACGGCATAGTTAAAATAAACGTGGGTGGTGCGGTGAGTATAAATGAGCAGATGGGGGCCGGTGATCAGCGCAATATGCAAGATGGCCCAGGGTTTTAATTGGGCTCCTCGGCTCTGGTTCACCCTGGATTGAGCGACCCAGCGACTTTGGAGGCCCTAGATTCTCTCAAAGCTTTGGCCCTTGCCAAAGACCTGATGATTCGGCGGTTGAGGATTGCATCTGACTGCAAATCGGTCATCATAGATATTGATATAGGCACACCTGGACCTATTAACACAACCATCAAGGAGATGAAAAGAGAGGCCTGCTCGTTTGTTCATGAAGGATCCTCCTGAATTGAAATGACACTTCTGTAATCCCTGCAAACTTGATTGTTCATCAATAAAGTGAAGCATGTTTCCCGTAAAAAATAGTTCTTTTTACAGCTTTTCACTATTTAGCTACCAACTAGGTATAAAAGAGGAAATGCTGAATGGAGCTCGGCCTCCATGGAGGCCAAATTTGAAATGATCAAACTTCATATTTGGACATTTAAATTTTTATTTGAAAAAATAGACACATACTTAGGGACATAATGCACAAGTGTGTAAATTTTCAGGAGGAAACAAATCTGCGCTTTTTAGTACATGCATTGTTCATCCTCAAAGTCCATGAATTTGTTCTTTTTTGCACAGCTCGCATTTCAAGGTATTTCATTCTGAAATTTTAAACGCATACATCACATCCTTGTATACTTGTACAATTGTTTTCATATTTTTTAAAAGCTTAAAAGTTCAAATTTTGATTTTTTTTAATTTTACCCTCCATAGTGGCTGAGCTCCAAAATGCCCTAATCGTTCGAAAGAATGTATAAAACTTTGCTTACTGTCTCTTCAAAGTTCAAACAGATACTAACCTAGAAACGAAAGAAAAAGTATAAAGTACGATTGCATATATTGGTAAAAATGTGTATTATTTACAATTTTCTATTTTTTTGTCGGTACTTGAATCTTGTTGATGGTGTGGTACTATTGCATGCCTACTCTGTAATGTGTATCACCCTCTTCAACTGGAATCAACCAGCCGTATCATGCTACAATAGGTTGTGTATACAAACTCTGCTGAGTAGCAGGCAAGAGGAATGCGTCACCAAACAAATGTACTTTGTCCAAAGTAAATTAATCAATTATAAAAATAACTAATTTTGTAAAAAAAATATGCTATGAGTAATGACTAAGTTACCCCTGGTTCAAAACGTGAAGTATTTCATACGTACATGCATGCCAGCCTTCAAGACAAAAAAAGATCTGCCGCATTGCAGGTAGCCATGAATCAATGCAGAAATAAACTGAAGGTCGTATGCGCGGTATAAAAAGACATATCAATGTCACCCCCGCATTCACCCCATCGCCATTTGCAGGCAGCACAGTCACACACCCACGTTGAATTACTCACAGGTCACTGGCTAGTTAGCGAGTAGGCTCATAATCTAGACCTCAGTTTGATACGATTTATTTATTCTTCTTTGGTGATGAAGGCTCGCAAAGATGATAACGCATCATAACGGCCAACATATGCTATTAGCGTGAGAAAGATATGAATGAGCGGCATCAGAAAATTCTCGGATGCAATCTTTTTCCATGGCAGTCGGGTAGCAGCAGAAGAAACAGCAATCCTGGTCTATGTTGTGATTCAAACCTGTTACAGACCTACCGGCTCGGACATCCAAGGAGCAAGGATAACTGCAGGATGTTCACTAGCTGAATCACCGAGCTTGTGAACTTTACGTGTGCGAGAGCTGTCACCAGTTGCCTGTACATTGGCAGCAGAAGAAACAGCTACTACCTATGTGGGCTTGCTATCGTCCAGCCCCAACACAAGAGACGTTGTAGTTCAATGGAGACTGAAAAGTTCAAAACCATTTTGCTAGGTGGCCCTAGCCCCTCCAGTGGACTCACTCCAGGTGAAGAATGAAGTTGCCCGTTTAAAAATAATAGGATGCAATTGTTTCAAGAACTTAGATCGTAAAAACAAAGAATGTTGTTGTCTGACCAGTTCCTTGGAGAGTTGAAAACTAAATTCTAACCTATAAGGATGCTAGCCGACCCTCCTCCACGGAGCTCCCCCGAATTGGCTCGTTCCTGGCCGTCTGATCGCTGTAAATTTCCCACCTCTTCTTCCGTGAGCGTTAGATCTTGACTGTGTGTTTTAACCTTGTTCATTTTTTTCACATGTGTATGACCAGTGGGCCAATTCGTCGGTGGAGTCATTGTGTGTTGGCTGGGTGCGGGGTGGAACGGTGCGATTGGTTGTTCATCCTGAAACGCCCATTGGCCACCCAATCCCCACAGCCGCACAGCCGCACCCCTCACTCCAGCCTCGCTCATCTCAGCCGCCACCCCCACGAACCCTAGCCGCGCCCCATCCGCATCCGCCTTCCATCCTCCCTCCCTGGTACGAGCACTCCCTCCTCTGCCTCTGTCCGCCCCGAGCTCCTCCTCCTCCTCCGTCCTCACATGCTCCACCCCAAGCCCCGCCTCTTCCACCCCATCCGTACTTCACCTCGTCCGCTCGTGCGCCAGTTCAAAGGCGCCAGGGGCAGAAAGCCGTGGCGAGTCCTCGGGAGAGGAGAGGAGGACGGCGTGGCAGAGGCGGAGCACAGGAAATCAGGAAGGCGAGGAGGCGATGGGAGGATGGGACAAGGACACGAAGAGTATGGTGGGTGAGATCCCGTTGCTATCGACGCCGGCCGGTCCACGTGACGGCGATGCGTGGCGGCAGCGGTTCAAGGAGGAGTAGCGCGCCCTCATTGCCTACACCGCGGTGAACAACGCCAAGGACTGGTTCCGCATCTCGGCCGCCAACTCGGAGGGCACCTGCTGCTAGGTCCACAACCTCCGCCGCTACGAATTCCCCCTCCAGTTCGACATCCCCGTCGCCTACCCCAGGTCGCGCCCGAGATCCAGCTCCCCATGCTCGATGTCAAGACCCACAAGGTTTGCATCTTGGTTTCTTTCCCGTACTGTCATCTATTTGGGTGGATTCCTGATTGTATATTGTGATTCTTGCTGTGGATGGGATATGGATGCAGATGTACCGCGGAGGGAAGATCTGCATCAACGTGCTCTTCAGGCTCATGCACACGAGTGACGGTATAGGATTGGCTTCCTGGTGGAATCAAGTGCACGTCGTCCATGGTGACCTGTTGTGGGTGTTCGTCGGCTGCTGGAGGCGGCTGCACCAGGCCGGTGTCCGTGGTGGCGGGCACAGCCTCCACTGCCGGGTGCACAGTGAGGCACTCGAGGGGTAGGGCCTCTTGCGGCGCAGGTGCCTGCCGTGTGTCTCAGCGGGGTATCTAAGGGCAGCTGCAGCAGGATGGCCGTCTAGGGACCTGGTGCTGGCCAAGGATGGGAGCTGGAACTTCATGACATGACAGTGAGACATTGTACTGGTCTACATCAAGGCGGGAGGTTACTTCGGGAACATCTGAATTACTTACTAATATATGCTTAAAACATCGTGCTCTCCTTCTCTTCATCATGTGGGTGTAGTATTTACTTGCCATTCATGCATCTTGTTCCATCATGTCAGTCATATCTTACATATCACGCCTGACTGATTTGGTCAATTCCTCTGCTATGATTTTTTGTTTAGATTTTGAACTGTCAGGTACACACTATGAACATGAATGGCTATAGAGCGCATAGTACCAAGCTTACCACATCTCAGAACTGAACTTTGTTTGACCAATATGAATGAAGCATGCTTTTGGAAGATCTATTTTGTGCTTCTTCACTCAAAACTCAACAAGCAAGATGTTGATCTTCTTTGAACGGCACAAGTACGCTCCCTTCTCTATCATATTATTTCTGTTGTGTTTTCAAACATTGTTGGTTACTAAAGATTATCATGCCATCTAGCTGCAATGCATACAAACCTGCAAATAGCTTTGTAAATAGAAACATGTGCCCAGGCATCATTGACTCTGTCGGTAGCTCGTCCACCCAACCGTCGCAGATGGCAGCGAAAAATGTCAGATCATGATTTTTTTTTCAAATGTGGATTATTTCATGCTAAACTTATCAATCAAAGTCAAAAGAGTGATTTTGGCCCGTTCGCAGATTCAATGTCCATCCATTTCAGGAGAAACACCTGTTGACAAGCAGAAAACAAAATGATAAAGCATCATGAGTACGAACAGGTAAAAGAAGCAAGCAGCCATGCATGCACGTAGATCCACCGCTTACCTGGGCGAGAAGCTTGAATCCACAAAAAATTATGTTCGGTTCTCAGTTCTAACCGAACTACACGTACAACAGTTCCTGTGTATGACGAGCACTCACACATTAGACAGTGGAGAAAGGGGTGTCGTGATAGGACCCTGGGAACAACCAAAAAAGTAGATGACACAAAGGGTAGAGAGAGAGAGAGAGAGAGACAACCTTCGAGTGACTGCTCACGTCAACTAGTGCCAAATCGCCTGGCCGGCCGCCCATTTTTTTTAAGGAATATATTAAATATCACGAAGATACCAGTTACATCTAACCTCTGCACCAACAATGATGTTTTAAAGACATACAAGATGCACACAATGCGAAAAGAAAATAAACAAGAAAGGAAGAAAACAAAGGCCTCGCCACAGTGATCAACTCCTCTCAGTAGCAGCACACAAACCACCACCAGATACAACACCCAGAAAACATAAAAGGTCTCCAAAAGCGACGCCTTCAAGAAGAAAATAGTGTACAATCGTCGTCGTTGCCCGATACAAGATCTTAGGTTTTCACCTTGGCCTGTCATTGTCGTGGTCTTCATCAAGGCAATTGTCAGGTATAACCAATGAAGGTCAAATATTAGGTTTTTACTGTGAAAGTCATGACTCGGCAACCGAGGAACACCACCAAAAATGAAATCCTTCAATGCTGCCGTCCCCACTTGTCACTACTGCTTCTAAAAGTTATCAAACACCTGGCTGACTCCATCGCCTTCAAGGCCCCATCCGCCTTACTAATCCTCCGATCTCTGCCACGATGAATTTCTCCACCGTTGTCTGCCCATGGATATCGAGATACCGATATGTCCCATGGTGTCAACAAACAACAGAGCTTCATGTCGTGCCCTCATGAAGCCGCGTAGGCAGATACAGACGAGCACGACCGGATTCTATCTGATCCATATATCCTTGGGCAAAATCCCGACAGCAGTTTCGGAACACGTTGACAGCCAGATCGAGGAGGACCGACCATGCAAAGATCGTTGCCATGATGCGAGAAGAGGACTAGGACCGCCACCACAGCACTGCCTCCACCACGCCGACGCTATCGATGCCACGGCGGAGAACACCGGCCCAGGCTACCCACAGCCCACGCCGTAGTCTGAAGATGGACGCCAGATGCAGGTGGATCCCAATCCGCCGCCACCCCCTCGCCTGCATGATCTGCCACCTCAAAGCCCATCGTGCACCGCCGCCATGGGGATTCGCCGCCGCACCACCGCGACCCTCGCCATCGCGGTGTGCCTGTCCAGCTGCTCCTCACTGTGGCGGAGGCCTCGCGCGAGAAGGTGAAACGTCCCGCTGCCGCTAACGCCGGGCAGGCTTTGCCCAGCGAGGGAGGGAGAGGAGGGTGTTGGCGGCGGCGACGGGAGCGCCCTCCCCGTCTCCCATGGGAGCGACGTGAGAGGGTCAGATCGGGAAAAATTCATAAAACAGCATATAACATAGCCGGCCGGCCGCCCATTGATGGATGCACCACTGCGTTGTTTCATGGCGGCTGAGTGGATGCGTGGCGGATGTTGTCCTGGACAAAACAAAGGCGGTACGAGGCATAGACGTCTATGGCCAGCCTGGAGTTCAGACGAGAGGGCCTCCACAAGGTACAGTGTGGCGGGCGGCTAGTGCTTCGGTTCTACGGTACTGTGGCAGCGAGGACGCATGCCGGAGCGAAGGTGTCCGCTGGCCAACGAAACATCGGCGTCGTTGCACGTTTATTTTTTCTTTTTTTTTACGAGGGTCGGCGTCGTTGCACATGTCCATTCGATCGGAGAGACTCAGGGGATGTCCAGTTCAGTGCTTCAGGCGCACGGTCGCCCAATTAGAGCATGTCTAGCAGACCTTGTATATCATCGACCCGCAAAACTCGTTTACAGTTCGCGAAAAAACGATTTTATCTGAATTTAACACATATACCACATATAAAAAAAATGTCAATATTACAATACAACAATCATCAAAATTACAATAATTATTCAAAAATCACCGAAGCAAAATAAATAATTCAATATAAAACTTGTCCCGAATACAAATCACACATGAATTAAATGAAAATGAATGAAAAAATGGAATGTGTTACTGCCTAGCCCTTTGCCAATGGTGCTCAATGAGATCCTTCTGAAGCTGAAAGTGATTATTGCTTTTCAATCTCCCTGTAGGTCTGAAGAAAAGCTCTAATGCGGTTAGGGTCTCTAGCTGCTTTGACACGGCTACCCACATTGTCGTAGAAGAACTCCAAGTTCATGCCTCTCTCATCTTCGAGAATCATATTGTGAAGAATAACACAGCATGTCATGATGTTTTTCAAGGATCCCTTGTCCCAAAAACGAGCAAGACCACGAACAATGGCAAACCTAGATTGCAAAACCCCGAATGCTCTTTCAATGTCTTTTCGGGCTGCCTCTTGTGCCCTTGCGAATTCACATTGTTTCCTAGTTTGGGGGTCTTTGATGCTCTTGACAAATGTGCACCAAGGAGGGTATATACCATCTGCAAGATAGTACCCCTTTGTGTATTCATGCCGATTGATAGTGCAGTTGCAAGCAGGAGCATCACCACTAGCAAGCCTAGCAAACAAATGAGACCGTTGCAACACAGTGATATCATTGAGAGTACCCGGCATACCAAAAAAGCAATGCCAAATCCATAAATCCTCGGATGCTACGACCTCTAGCACAATTGTTCCATCACGAGACTTGCCACAATACATTCCCTGCCATGCCTTCGGGCAGTTTTTCCAAGTCCAGTGGATACGATCAATGCTTCCTAGCATGCCAGACCAACCTCTTCTCTCAATAGATGCCATCAATTCTTTTGTGTCTTCCTCGTTGGGTGCCCGAAGATATTCAGGACCAAAGACACGGATGATCACTTTGGCAAACCTACGCACTGACTCAATTGTAGTATCTTCACCAATGCGAAGGTACTCATTAGCAAAGTCAGCTGGAATGCCGTATGCAATTACCCACATAGCTGCCGAGTTTTTTTTATATGCACTAAATCCCTTCAAGCCCGCGACATTTCTTCTTTGAGTAAAATACTAACAATTGACCTCGCAAGTTTGAACTATTTTTACAAAGAGGGATCGGCGCATTCGATACCTTCTCCGCAAGAGGTGCGGCGGATATGTTGGATTGTCCGCGAAGTAGTCTTGCATTAACATCTCGTTCCTAAGATGGCGATTTCGAGGAATGCAAAGGCGGCCGACGGTCGATCCTCGCCTTCTCTTTCGGTTCTCATCTTAGTGCTCCTTCGCGGCGAGGGCCATCACCAATGTCTGCTGGCGATAGTTGACAAGCAGCGTCTCAACATCCAAGTCGTCCGAATCGGACGAATCCTCGAGCAAAAACTTCTCGCACGGGCTCAATTCCATCTAAATTCACAAATATGCACACCGTGTTAACCAACTTTGCATACCGCTTGGCACAAGAACAAGTACAAGTACTCACCAGCGGCTCGGGGCGGTGGCTCTGCGGCGGTGGATCCCAGGGTGGTGACGGCGACTAGGGGAGGCTCGGAGCGGTCGCTCTGCGGCGGTGGATCCCGGGGTGGCGACGGCGCCTAGGGGCGGCTCAGATTGGCGGATCCGGGGATCCGGTGATGCGGCTAGGTGAAAGAGGGGAGGGGCGCCCCGCGGCGCGATTCAGCCCGCAGATTTGGCTGGAATCGCCGGCGACGGACCGGCGGAACCAATGGCGGGCGGCGGCCGAAGGGGGTGGGGAAAGGGCGCTGATTGAAATGTCCCTCCCGTCAATCGCTTTCCTGAAATACGGGGCACCGTCGGGGCGAGGCGAAGGCGATAGAGCGAGGCGAAGGCGGGCCGCCGTCATTGCCCCTCCCTCATCGGAGCCATGCAAACCTTTTAGTAGTAGACAGTCGAGAAGTTGTCATGCTAAGGTCCCATAGGACCAGCGCACCAGAACAGCAACCGCCATCGATGAAGAGAAGCGTAGATCAGAAGGATCCAACATGTAAACACACACACACACACACACACACAGGCGCGCGCGCGCACACACACTAATGAACGAATGCCAGATCCACGTGGATGAAGACAAACGCTGACCGAATCCCACGAGATTCGTCGGAGACAAAACACCACACGCCCTCCGATGATGCTAGAAACACCATCGGAATGGGGGCTAGGCCGGGAGGATCTTATTCCATCTACAGAGAGAGGTCGCCGCCTCGCATCTCTGAACAGGATGCAAACCCTAACAAAACTTAAAAAACATTAAAAAACAGATCCCTCCCGTCGGCAAGGGCTGGGATCCACCGCGCATGCATTGTGCTAAAACCATAGGAGATGAGGTAGACCGGCGGCGCTGCCGGGGGGAGGCCGGAGAAACCCTAGCACACTCGATCCAAGGTACGAGCCGCCGCCGTGCGTGGTGCCGTACAGGTCGCTCCTCCTTGCTTGCTCTACCGTTGGCTGAGAAAAAACTGGCTACCGGTTTTTTTGTGTTCAAATGTTCGGGAATTTAAAGAATATTTACAAAACTGTTCATGAAAATAAAAAATGTTTGGGAATTGGAAGAATATTTACAAATTTAATGAATTTTCACAGATTTTGAAATATATTAACAAATTTAAAAGCTTTTTGAAATTTTAATCGCAAACTTTGAAAAACTGTTCAATAATTCATAAAACACTAATATATTCAAAAAAAAATTGACAAATCATTGTTTAAGAATTTCCAAAATTCTTCAGGATTTGTTTGTGAATTTAGAAAATGTTCAAGAGTTCAAAAAAATGTTCACTATTTCTCTAAAAAGCGGAAAAAGAAAAACAATTACAAACCCGCAAACACGCAGACAGAGCCAACACAAAAAAGGAAAAAATAAACCGAATAGAGGAAACGAAAATACTTGAAAAAAGGACAACAATGTCAGTGCTTTAAAGAGTATATATGACATGGCATTGTTCAACACCAGATTCCTTGTCTGAGTGAGGTTATAAAATGTGATCCCACTCGCACACCACGTCCCTCCCACTCACATCACACACAACACAACCACGTTAAAGCACCACGTCTCAGGAGTAGAATCTTTCTCAAAACAACGGGTAGAGTCATTTTAGGTTGATCCATTTTTCTCATTTGAACTGTAAAGGATTCGAAACTACTTGATGGATGATTTTTTGTTGAACGACGCATGCACGATAGCTGATCAAAGCGCCTACGGCTGCTCAGACTTGCCAGTGGATGGTCTGTGAAGTAGTGTAGCCGAAATGTGCATGACACTACATCACAGACCATCCACTTGCTAGCCAGGAGAAGTTCCCAAGCAAACGGAAGAAGTCAAAGATTGATTCTTCATTCTGCCAAGCTACCTGTGTATATCTGTAAACATTCTATCCGAGATCTAATAAAGCGTGTGTTTGCCTCAAAAAAAAAACCCAATGTATATCTGTTACGGAAGTACCCCTAAAGAAAAAATCTGTTACGGAAGTGAAAGATGGAGTCGTATGGTGTAGCACGCCTAGGTTGATCGTTCCGTTCTCCGGACCGGTCAAATAGCGAAACAACCCTACAGAAGTAACACAATTGATGCGTTCCAATCATGATTGTCCGATACCTCCAAGTGTTAGCTAGGCAGCAACCGGTGAGTCGTGGACTGGCAGGTCCGCAGCTGGTCTGGTCACCGGTGCATCTACCAGGGTGGAGGCAGGGCGCCCAGCGGGGCAGAGACTGGCGGCACGCGCACAACTTAGGCTATGGCAGGAAAATGTTTATTTCAAAGTACTCCCTCTGACCAGAGGTGCGAAACAGCCCGACCCGCTCCCGCGAGCGGAAGGGCGAAACCCTACGCCGGCCGCCGCCAGCCCCCACCCCTCCTCGATCCCCTCCCCCCGCCGCCGCCGGAGTGCGCCGCCGGGCAAAGCCCAGCCAGCGGCGGCGGCGGCGGGCCCTTTTCATCCTTCGCGGGGTGGGCTGGCGCGGGACGGCCCCCCTCGGGTGTTTGTGTAGCGCTGGGCAGGGCGCGGCGGCACGGCGACGGCGGCGGCTGGTGGAGGCGCGTGGTGGGCTGCTGCGAGGTTGGCGGGGCGTGCCTGCGCTGTGGGCTGCGTCGGGGCGGTGGCAGCCCGATCCAGATCTAGCGTGCTGCTCCTCCGGCTGGTTGCACGCGGGCGGCGAGAGCCGGCTGTCCCCGGCATCCCTTGGGTGCTGGTGGTGGTTGGAGTGGGGGCTCGCCATGGTGGGCTGGCCAGCGGCGTAGGCTGCTGGGTTGGCCTCGTCCAAGGTGAGGGTGGTGCAGGTCGATGCGTGTGGCGGCGCAAGCTGGGTGTCGTCCCCGTGCCAGTGGCGCTGGGTGGCGGAAGCAGGCCTCCTTCCCCCAGCTCTAAGTCGGCGGCATGGCGGCGAGCCGGGGCTCGTGCTCGGGCGGATCTTGGCGGGGCCAGGGGCGAGTCGGAGTTTGTGCTCCAGGTCAGTGTGCTTGGGCTCGATCCGGGTGGTGCCCGTGGGCGTGGAGGTCCCTCTCCTTGCGGGTACAGTGTGAGTTGGTGGTGGTCGGGGATCTGCTACACTGTCAGGCATATCGGTGCTAAGCGCCATGGACATGGCATCGTGCGAGTACGCTCGGTGACGGTCGTCGGGAGTCACGGTGTAGTGTCTTCTTTAGTCCACCGGGACTAGCTGGAGACGCAGGCGTGGATGCCTCCTACTGTGGAGGCGTCGACCCATACTCCGTGGCTGATGCCGGGCTAGGAGTGAAAGGAGACCCCTTTTACTCTTCCTACTATGGTGGATGCATCGTTACGTGACGATTAGAGGAGCCGTGGACATGGATGCCGGGGTGACGGCCCCGGATGGCGGTCCGCATGGTTGCCTCTCCGGCGGTGATGGCATTCTCTCTTGGTCGTGTGGGCGGCGAGAGGTGGTGCGGCGGGTGGCTCGGGCGCGCTCTTCTCCCTGACAATGGTGGTGCCCCGATCCGGATATGGAGTTCTAGGCTCGCCACTCTTGCCCTAGAGACCTCGTTTAGGGACACGGTGGAGTTGCTGAGCGAAAGCTCCGCGCTTTGTCGCCGACGACGGCGACGCTCGCGGCCACCGTTATCTTCCTGAAGACGTCGTTGTGGCGCTCCTCTCCGTGTCCGGGTTCTGGGTGAAAACCTATGTCTATCGGGACTCGGCAACGGCGACGCCTTCCGCCGTTTTCCCTCCTGGGGGCGTTATCGTGGGACTTAGGTGTTGTAGGGCTTAGGCTGTTGTTGTTCTCAGTTCTTGTACTCTATTTTGGTTGCGTATGAAGGAAATATGCCCTAGAGGCAATAATAAAGTTGTTATTTTATATTTCCTTGTATCATGATAAATGTTTATTATTCATGCTAGAATTGTATTAAACAGAAACTTGATACATGTGTGAATACATAGACAAAACACCGTGCCCCTAGTAAGCCTCTACTAGACTACCTCGTTAATCAAACATGGTTAAGTTTTCTAACCATAGACATGTGTTGTCATTTGATGAACGGGATCACATTATTAGGAGAATGATGTGACGGACATGACCTATCCGTTAGCTTAGCATGTTGATCGTTCAGTTTTATTGCTATAGCTTTCTTCATGTCATATATATATTCCTTTGACTATGAGATTATGCAACTCCCAGATACCGGAGGAAGACCTTGTGTGCTATCAAGCGTCACAATCTAACTGGGTGATTATAAAGATGCTCTACAGGTATCTCCGAAGGTGTTTGTTGGATTGGCATGGATCGAGATTAGTATTTGTCACTCCGAGTATCGGAGAGGTATCTCGGGGCCCTCTCGGTAATACACATCATAATAAGCCTTGCAAGCAAAGTGACTAATGAGTTAGTTGCAGGATGATGTATTACGGAACGAGTAAAGAGACTTGCTGGTAACGAGATTGAACTAGGTATGAAGATACCGACGATCGAATCTCGGGCAAGTAACATACCGATGACAAAGGGAATAATGTACGAGTCAATATGAGCATCCAGGTTCCGCTATTCGTTATTGACCGGAGAGGTGTCTCGGTCATGTCTACATAGTTCTCGAACCCGTAGGGTCCGCACGCTTAACGTTCGATGACGATTTTGTATTATATGAGTTATGTGATTTGGTGACCGAATATTGTTCGGAGTCCCGGATGAGATCACGGACATGATGAGGAGTTTCGAAATGGTCGAGGGGTAAAGATTCATATATAGGACGATGATATTCAGACACCGGAAGTGTTCCGGGGGTACTGGGTACATATCGGGTCACCGGAAGGGGTTCCGGGCACCCCCCGGCAACTATATGTGCCTAATGGGCCAAGAGAGGGACAGACCAGCCCCTAAGGGGCTGGTGCGCCCCCCTATAGGCCAAAATAGGAGGAGAAGGAAAGGAGGGAAGGGAGAAGGAAAGGGGAGGATTCGGCCTCCCCCTTTCCTTCCCTCCCCCCTCTCTTTCCTTCCCCCTCCGATACTTATGGAAGGGGGGGAGGCCGACTTGAAGGAGGCGCCCAAGTAGGATTACTCCTACTTGGGGCGCCCCTTGCTGCTCCCCTCCCTCTCCCACCTATATATATGTGAGGGAGGCACCGCTAGAACACACAACATTGATTCCTAGCCGTGTGCGGCGCCCCCTCCACAGTTTACGCCTCCGGTCATATCTTCGTTGTGCTTAGGCGAAGCCCTACGCGGATCAATTCCCCATCACCGTCACCACGCTGTCGTGCTGATGGAACTCTCCCTCGACACTTTGCTGGATCAAGAGTTCAAGGGATGTCATCGAGCTGAACGTGTGCAGAACTCGGAGGTGCCGTACGTTCAGTGCTTGATCGGTCGGAACGAGAAGAAGTTCGACTACATCAACCGCGTTGTCAAACGCTTCCGCTTTCGGTCTACGAGGGTACGTGAACACACTCTCCGCCTCTCGTTGCTATGCATCTCCTAGATAGATCTTGCATGAGCGTAGGAAATTTTTTGAAATTGCATGCTACGTTTCCCAACAGCGTAGCCGCGTGCGTATTGCGTGATCAGGTTTGCCTGGGATCGGCATTGTTTGAGGGCTACCCCATCCCCTTGTATCGTTGGGCCGTGTACTCTGTGTGGTTGATGCTTTATATATAAAGCGGGGCAGAAGCCTATTTCGAGAAAGTACTCCCTCTTTAAAGTAGTATAAGATGTTTTAAATCATTAAAGTAGTGGTCCAAAACGTCTTATATTACTTTTACAGAGGGAGTATGAGTTTTCATCTCCTGTCTACTCCCTTTGTTTTTATTTAGTCCGCATATTAGGTTTGTCTAAAGTCAAACTTTATATACTTTTAACAAGTTTGTAGAAAAATTTATTAACATATACACCATCAAATATATATCACTGGATTCATCATTGCATATATTTTCGCATTATATACATTTTTACTATAAACATTCATATTGTTTTCTACAAACTTAGTTAAACGTTATAAAGTTTGAGTTCAGTCAAAGCTAATATGTGGAGTAAACAAAAACAGATGAAGTACAAAGGTGTATGAATTTCCTTTTGCTTTCAATTTTCAACCTGTGTTCCTAGTGTACCAGTCTAAAAGCTTTTTCTGCAATTGAGATTGATCATTGTGGGTTCGTTACTTTTTATATTGTATACTTGGATGCAAATGAAGATTTGTGTTTATGTTGGCCTGTTGTATTTGTGATGAAATATCTTTTATGGCAACCCGACTAGCTATGTCACTACTTGTGTGGGAATTCTTGTTTCGTATGACTTGCTGCACGAGAAAAAAGCAAGCCCCCCCCCCGGCGAAGATGGCAGATAGTTCGTTGGTTGACATTTCAACTTATCTTGTGTGAGCAGCTTAGGTTCGTGGTATACTAATAACTCCATGAATCAAGAACATAAATTACCTCCTCAACATGCACCACAAGCACACACACATGCATTGACCGCATTCCCTTCGTCTACCCCGCTGTACATTGTAAGTTCTTGGGTATTGAAGATTTCGACGAATACGATTTGATATGATACTATCGTTGCATGCAAGGGTGGAATTGACTGGCATTAGTCAAAGTTGGTAGTATGACTAGATTTGTGAGCAAATTGAATAGATTTAAGAAGTTATAAAGGTACATATGGATGCATGAGTACAAAGGTAAGAATGAAGTTGTAAGAACGAGCTAAGATGTCAGATCATATTTCCCTGTCTTGGAGAAAGATCAGAAACGTCATGTCAGTATATTCGTTAATGTTGTAAAAGCATATCCAATCGGACTAGACAAATTTGACACACCATATGCCCATGGACGCGTCCACGGGTAGGAGCCGGCCGCCCACCATTTGTCCACCCGGGCGACCATGCACCTTATTTTTTACCCCTCAAAACCATGCAACGTAGAATCAACCACATTGTTCTTAGATCCGTAGACTAAAATGAGATACAACTTCATTCAAAAAAAATTTACAAACTACAAACTATATCTACTTGTCCGAGGAGATCAGGATGACCCGCTCGCCGGAGCCGCCAGCTTCGTCGTAATTGCCCATGCCAATGGCAGTGTTTGCATCTCCAAACCAAAGGTTGCAGGGTCAACCCTCAGGATAGCCAGGTCCGAACGTGTGGCTCCCCCTCCTCTTCCGAGGTCGGAGGAAGGCCAGGCGCAGTGCATCTCGTGCAACTGGCCTTCGTGGTGCGGACATCCGCCGTGATCAAGGTGCAGCGCTCCGACGTCAATTGCTTGAACTGCGTGACCTTTCAGCGAACCATGACGGACGGCGCTCGGCGAGCTCGGACACAGATGAGACGCAACCGGGGACGCGGTCACAATGTAGACAGTGCAGAAAAGGAAGAAAATCTTAGGGTGTCTAGGATTTGGTTCGCTGTCCGACTTAAATAGTCGGTGCTTGACTAACCTGTGAGCCACGGGGCGGACCAATGGGTTTTTATGTGGGTGTTTCCCTCAGTCAGGTGTGGCAGACAAGTTCGGGTACATCCAGGCGGCACGATGTACTTGAATTTACAGTATAGAAGCTCTTGATTATGGACGCGGAACCTAAAATCTAAATGAGGGGCAAGGAGACTAGAAACCACGCACCACTGCATTCTCGGACTTAGATCATCAGTTTTTCGTTGGACATGAGGGGCAAGGTGGCGCGTAGGCGGAATGAGTTCTGATCAAGTTCATGATTCAGACTGTGCGCCTCCACCTCTTCGACGCCGGAGACATACTCCATCCCCACCGGGATGATGAGTAACAAGGCCCTAGTTTAGTTTATCGTCGGAATCTAAATGCAAGCATGGCGGCAACTAGTTTTTTTGTTTGGAAGACGGCGGCGGCCAGTTGGTAGCCCTAAAACAGCAGTCAGGCTGGGAACTATAGGAAGGAGGGGAGGAGCAATCGACTATCTCATGGGACTTTTCTTTTCTTTTACCCATTTTATGTTGAGGAAAGTATACTTTGCCCCTCAAGTCTATAATACCGGATCAATTAGGCCCTTGAGTGGTTTTGGGGATGATTTTAAGCATTTTTGACTAAAGCTTTTTGATTGGAAACTACTGACTTGTCATTTGACTTTTTTGACAGGGGTGGCAGGCAGCGGTAGGCATGGCAGCTGCGAGCTTGCTCGGCAGCCGCGAGCCGGAGAGAGAGAAAGAGGGTTGTATCTGATACATCTCCAACGTATCTATAATTTATGAAGTATTCATGTCATATTTACAATAATTTTATATGGTTTTGGTATGATTTGCATACAACTAACCCGGACTGACGCTGTGTTCAGCAGAACTACCGTGGAGTTGTTTTTTGTGCAGAAATGAAAGTTCTCCAAATGAGCTGAAACTTTTTGACGATTTTTTTTGGAACAAAAGAGACCCCCGAAACTTCGTGGAAGGACCAGAAGGTATAGGAGTAGGGCACAAGACACCGGGGCGCGCCAGGAGGCCCAGGCGCGCCCTGGTGGGTTGTGCCCTCCTCGTGGCCCATCTTCGCGTGAAACCGACGCCAAAAAATCCTATAAATAGAGAAACCATTAGAAATAACCCGAGATCAGAAGTTCCGCCGCCGCAAGCCTCTGTAGCCACGAAAAACTAATCTAGACCCCGTTCCGGCACTCCGCCGGAAGGGAAAATCATCACCGGTGGCCATCTTCATCATCCTGGCGGCCACCATGATGAGGAGGGAGTAGTCCACCCTCGGGGCTGAGGGTTTGTACCAGTAGCTATGTGTCTAATCTCTCTCTCCCGTGTTCTTGAGATGTCATGATCTTGATGTATCGCGGGCTTTGTTAATATAGTTGGATCATTTGGTGTTTTCCCCTCTCTATCTTGTTGTGATGAATTGAGTGTTCCTTTTGAGATTTCGTTTTATCGGATTGAGTACTTTATGGATTTGAGAGCACTTGATATATGTCTTGCATATGAATACCCGTGGTGACAATGGGGTATTATATTGATTCACTTGAGATATGTTTTTGGCACTCAACTCGCGGATTCCCGAGGTGACATTGGGGTAATCTATGCGTAGGGGTTGATGCACATTCTCGTCTTTTGTTTCTCCGGTAGAAATCTTGGGGCACTCTTTGAGGTTCTTTGTGTTGGATTGAGTACTATGAATCTGAATTTGCTTTGGTGTTATTTTAGTACGAACTCTTGGATAGATCGATCGGAAAGAATAGTTACAAACAATTTCTTCTTTTGTTCTCCGCTAGATAGGAACTTTGGAGTGATTCTTCATCGCACGTTGAGGGATGATTATGTGATCCAATTAGATTAGCATTGTTGAGAGATTGCACTAGCGAAAGTACGGACCCTAGGCCTCATTTTCAAGCATTGCAATACCGTTTGTGCTCACTTTTGTTACTCGTTACCTTGCTGATTTTTATTGTTACTATTACAAAAATCAATATCTACTATCCATATACACTTGTATCACCATCTCTTCGCCGAACTAGTGCACCTATACAATTTACCATTGTATTTGATGTGTTGGGGACATAAGAGACTTTTTATTACTTGGTTGCAGGGTTGTTTGAGAGAGACCATCTTCATCCTATGTCTCCCACGGATTGATAAATCTTAGGTCATCCACTTGAGGGAAAATTACTATTGTCCTACAAAACTCTGCGCCTGGAGGCCCAACACGAGTCTACAAGAATAAAGTTGCGTAGTAGACATCAAGCTCTTTTCTGGCGCCGTTGCCGGGGAGGTGAGTGCTTGAAGGTATAACTTTAGATCTTGCAATCGAATCTTTTAGTTTCTTGTTTTATCACTAGTTTGGTTTATGAAAAGAAAACTACAAAAAAAATGGAATTGAGGTGGTCTTATGTTGTTCATCTTTATAATGTCTTTCTTGAAAATGATGGAAAGAAAAATTATGCTCAATTGATAGAAGAAGAATTCAATAAAATGTTTGGCATGAATGATGAGCATGATTGCAATGTTGTTAGTATGAATTCTATAAATATCCAAAATGCTAATGATGATTGCACTAGTCATGAAAAAAATGTTTCTTATAAGCATGTCAATTTTTGTGGAGTGGAAAGACTTTGTGAAGACATGCCTTATAGGGATAATAGATTTTGTAAGTAGCATAAACATGATAGAACCAATTTTTTGCTCAAGGTGATAGATAAATTTGCTACAAAATTATGCTCTCTTTATCCTATTACTTGTGAACTTTGCAATAAAGTTGGTCACCTTAATTTCCAATGCATGCTTTTTCATGATCGAATCGTGTCCAAATATTGCAATAACTTGAACACCCTTGAACTTTATAATGAACTTTTTTATTTTTGGGGTGTGAAGAACTGTCACATAAAAATGGTTGGTTTGAAGCATTCATATTCACAGACCACGCTGAAATTAACTTGAAAGAAATCCATATGTTTTGCATGGTAAATTGCAATGAAAATGCTTATATTGCCAACTACAGAAAGACGGAAAAACCAATAGAATATAAAAGGAGTACTAATGAAAGGGTAAAGATCTCTACTTTCCCTCCTATTGTCTCTCATGATGAAATAGGTGACGAGAAGGAGCTCCCTATTCAACCAATCTCATCATTAAGAAGCTCGGAAAAATTAATTAAAGCCACACATGATGTGGTGAAGAAGAAGAACAGAAGAAAGAGTAGAGGTAAAAAGGTATCTCTCCCAAATAATGTTGCTCCTATTATAGCTGTGCCTCATGAAAATGAATAAAAAATAATTGTGGAAGATGATGCACTCGATGATGATATTGCTTCTTGGTCTTATGGCACAATGTCCGAAAGAACTATTGATGCTGATTTTGTTATGCCTATTGCTTGTTGTGATGATTATGATTGGGAAAATAATGATACTTCTTATCATCTTGAAAATCTTTTTGGCACCAACTTGGGAAATTATGATGATAATAATTGGTATTCTATTGGTGCTATTCATACTATTAATGATGAGAGTGATTATGCTTATGATATGCCAAGCCACAAGCTTGGGGATGCTATGTTTGATGAGAATGACATGTTTGATAATTTATTTGCTGCAATTAATGTTTGTTCCAAGCTTGGGGATGATATGATCAATGAAGATGATCTTTTTAGTCCCCCTACTTTGATTGATCAAATTTTCTATGATGATTGCATGCCTCCTATCTATGATGAGAACAAAGTTGCTACTTATGATGATTATTGTGATGATACTTATGTTATAGAAAGTAGTGATAATTATTGTCATAATTTTGAATATCCTTTTACTGAACATTACTCTTTTAATGTGGAAGCAATTTTTAGTATTCGAGTTTCATATGATACTCCCACTATTGTGAATGAGAATAAAATTGCTTATATGGAGAGTAATAAATTTTCTATGCTTTTAGATCATGAAAATAATGCTTTATATGATGGTTATATTGATGAATCTATTCATGATGCTACTGAAAATTATTATGAGAGAGGAACTTATGATTCATGATGCTCTTGTTGTGTTTCAATTCTTATCTTTTATGCGAGCATCATTGAAATCAACATGCCTAGCTAAAAGGCATTAAAGAAAAACGCTTGTTGGGAGACAACCCAACACTTTAACCTACTGTTTTTGTGTGTTCACATGGTTAGGCTACTGTAATGATCTTGTTTTATAGTTTTTGTTTCAATAAAGTGCCAAGTAAAGCCTTTGGGATAGTGTGGATGATAGTTGACTTGATTCCGTGCAAAAACAGAAACTTTTGCATCCAGTGCAGAAATTCCTGTATTTTACTGGAACGTGGAAAAATTCTGAATTTTTTACAGTTGATGGGTATACAAATTTTCTACGTTTTCATAATTTTTCAGAATTTCTGAAGTTACAGAAGTATGACCTTAATTCAGATATTTACGTACTGTTCTGTTTTTTACAGATTCCGTTTTCAATGCATAATTTGCTTGTTTTCGACTCCCTCCGTTCCTAAATATTTGTCTTTCTAGAGATTTCAACAAGTGACTATATACGGAGTAAAATTAGTGAATCTACACTCCAAAATATATCTATATACATCCGTATGTGGTAGTCCATTTAAAATCTCTAGAAAGACAAATATTTAGGAACGGAGGGAGTAGTTTCTATGGCTTATATTGCTTAATATAAATTGTGAAAATTGTAGAGTACAGTAGGCATTGTGTGAGAACAATTATTAATCTTGTCTTTGACAGTACGAAAGTGAATGATTTGTCTTTATCATACTAACCCATCTCACGAAGTTCCGTTAAGTTTTGTGTGATTGAAGTTTTCAAGTTTTGGGTGAGATATTGATATGAGGAGAATAAGGAGTGACAAGACCCTAAGCTTGGGGATGCCCAAGGCACCCCCAATGCAATATTCAAGGAAGATCCAAGCAACTAAGCTTTGGGATGCCCCGTAAGGCATCCCCTCTTTCATCTTCAACATTATCGGTAACCTCACTTGGAGCTATATTTTCATTCGTCACATGATATGAGTTTTGCTTGGAGAGTCATTTTATTTTATTAGGATTTGCTTGCTGTTATTTATAATAATGTTTTGCATCTCTTACTTCAATAAAAGTGGCAAGGATAGCCTTCACCATGCTTATTTTGCAAATATATGAGTTGCTGTTTCAAAACAGAAAGTTTATAGTTTTTGTAATAATTATCCAGAAATGTAAGATTATGATAAAATGTTGAAACTTTTTTCACATTAAGATCTGATAAATTTTATACAGTGTGGTAAATTTTAAGAATTTTTGGAGTTAGGTAAGTATGGGTACAATTGCACTCTTTACAGACTGCCCTGTTTAGACAGATTGCTGTTATGTTCTCATTGTTTGCATATGTTTGCTTGTTTAATGATTCTATTTGAGGATAGGAGTATTAAATATGCAGAGGCATTTAGTATGCAATGTTGAATAATAATTTTAGTGATTTGCTACAGTAGAGAATGATAAGGTTTTTGCATTGATTTATACTAACTTATCTCACGAGTTCTTGTTGAGTTTTGTGTGGATGAAATTTTTAAGATTTAGGGAAACCGTGATATAAAAGGAATTAAGGAGACACAAAATCTCAAGCTTGGGGATGACCAAGGCACCCAAAGATAATATTCCAAGAAGTTTCAAGCATCTAAGCTTGGGGATGCCCCGGTAGGCATCCCACCTTTCTTCTTCAACAATTATCGGTTAGTATCGGTTGATCCTAAGTTTTTGCTTCTTCACATGAGTTGTGCTATTATTGGCATGTGATTTTAGTTTGTTTTGCTTGCTGTTTTAATAAAATACTTAGATCTGAAAGTTTTTTAAATAAGAGAGAGTCCTCAAATGGCTACCCATTTACTTAACTACTCGCTTGATCTTCACTTATATCTTTTTGGAGTAGCTTGTCATTTACTCTTGTGCTTCACTTATATCCTATGAGTAAATTGTTGAATGAATTGAATATCATGAAGTTGAAATTATATCATGCCTAGTGGTAGCTTCACATTGGGTTTAGAAAGTGAAATCTTTTGAAGCTTGACAATCACAATATTGGCCATACAAGCAATTCATGAATGATTAGTATAAGGAAGAGAACTTTCACATATAAATATATTATCTTGGACATCTTCTATGATTGTGAATACCCATTAATTATTTTCAAACTTGAGCAAATTAGTTGAAGTTGGACATGGAAGACAATGTAATGAGTTATGGTTGTGTATATTTGCATAGAAGTTATATTGTTATGGATCCTCCAACATGTGGTGTTTGCCTAGGATCTTTTGCTAGCCAAAAATTCGTACTAAGTAGAGATACTACATGTGCATCCAAAAATCCTTAAACCCAGTTTCTTGCCATGAGTGTCCATCATACCTACCTATGGATTGAATAAGATCCTTCAAATAAGTTGTCATCGGTGCATAAAGCAATAAAAATTGCTCCTAAATATGTTCGATCTTTTATTGTAAGGGAAATTGAGTGTTGTACGAACTTGTGATGGCAAAGTAATAAAAGCGACTGACTGCATTATAAAGGTTGCTATCATAAGGGGCAATATAACGTGACGTTCCTTTGCATTAAGAGCTTGGGCATCCAAATAAAAGAGCATGACAACCTCTGCTTCCCTCTGCGAAGGGCCTATCTTTTAATTTTTAGTATTTACTTTTATGCAAAGAGTCAATAGTATGAATTCCCATTTTAACCTCAGCTGTTCTCTAGTTGGCAAGCATCATGTGGTGGGGAAAGATCTAGGCACATATGACCAGTCAGATATATTTAATCATGATTTATTATTGTTGACAATTATCTCTATGATAAATGAGTTGGGAGGCGAAAAATTAAGCCCCTATCTTTCTCTATGTTCGATGGATGCCATTTGATCTAAGAATATGCTTTGAGTACTAGCAATCATAGAAGACTATATGATGATTGAGTATGTGGAGCTCTTACTTAGACTCTGTTGAATAAGTTGAATTGCAATTGTTTGGTGATTAAGAATATAGGTTGTTGAGTTTCAAGAGAATTCATTGTTTGAACCTTAACATGTGAATTGGTTGCTACTTTAACATGAGAAGTTTTATGAGAAATAATTGCTGTTATGAGGCTAGAAAAAGTGATTGAAATTATCATTGATCAAACTTATGCACTTTGCTAGCATTCACACTTCATAAATTATTTCTTTTATCATTTACCTACTCGAGGACGAGTAGGAATTAAGCTTGGGGATGCTGATACGTCTCCAACGTATCTATAATTTATGAAGTATTCATGCCATATTTAAAACAATTTTATATGGTTTTGGTATGATTTGCATAGAACTAACCTGGACTGACGCTGTTTTCAGCAGAACTACCGTGGTGTTGTTTTTTGTGCAGAAATGAAAGTTCTCCAAATGAGCTAAAACTTTTTGATGATTTTTTGGAACAAAAGAGGCCCCCGAAGCTTCGTGGAAGGACCAGAAGGTGAAGGAGCAGGGCACAAGACACCGGGGCACGCCAGGAGGCCCAGGCGCGCCCTGGTGGGTGGTGCCCTCCTCGTGGCCCATCTTCATGTGAAACCGATGCCAAAAAATCCTATAAATAGAGAAACCATCAGAAATAACCCAAGATCAGAAGTTCCGCTGCTGCAAGCCTCTGTAGCCACGAAAAACCAATCTAGACCCCGTTCCGGCACTCCGCCGGAGGGGGAAATCATCACCGGTGGCCATCTTCATCATCCCGGCAACCACCATGATGAGGAGGGAGTAGTCCACCCTCGGGGCTGAGGGTTTGTACCAGTAACTATGTGTTTAATCTCTCTCTCGTGTTCTTGAGATGTCATGATCTTGATGTATCGCAGGCTTTGTTAATATAGTTGGATCATATGGTGTTTTCCCCTCTCTATCTTGTTGTGATGAATTGAGTTTTCCCTTTGAGATTTCGTTTTATCGGATTGAGTACTTTTATGGATTTGAGAGCACTTGATATATGTCTTGCATATGAATACCCGTGGTGACAATGGGGTATTATATTGATTCACTTGAGATATATTTTGGCACTCAACTCGCAGATTCCCGAGGTGACATTGGGGTAATCTATGCATAGGAGTTGATGCACGTTCTCGTCTTTTGTTTCTCCGGTAGAATCTTGGGGCACACTTTGAGGTTCTTTGTGTTGGATTGAGTATTATGAATCTAAATTTGCTTTGTTGTTATTTTAGTACGAACTCTTGGATAGATCGATCAGAAAGAATAGCTACAAACAATTTTTTCTTATGTTCTCTGCTAGATAGGAACTTTGGAGTGATTCTTCATCGCACGTTGAGGGATGGTTATGTGATCCAATTAGATTTGCATTGTTGAGAGATTGTACTAGCGAAAGTACGGACCCTAGGCCTCATTTTCAAGCATTGCAATACCGTTTGTGCTCACTTTTGTTACTCATTACCTTGCTGATTTTTATTGTTACTATTACAAAAATCAATATCTACTATCCATTTTACACTTGTATCACCATCTCTTCGCCGAACTAGTGCACCTATACGATTTAACATTGTATTTGGTGTGTTGGGGACACAAGAGACTTTTTATTATTTGGTTGCAGGGTTGTTTTAGAGAGACCATCTTCATCCTACGTCTCCCACGGATTGATAAAGCTTAGGTCATCCACTTGAGGGAAAATTGCTACTGTCCTACAAAACTCTACGCCTGGAGGGCCAACACGAGTCTACAAGAATAAAGTTGCGTAGTAGACATCAAGCTCTTTTCTGGCGCCGTTGCCGGGGAGGTGAGTGCTTGAAGGTATATCTTTAGATCTTGTAATCGAATCTTTTAGTTTCTTGTTTTATCACTAGTTTGGTTTATAAAAAGAAAACTACAAAAAAAATTGGAATTGAGGTGGTCTCATGTTGTTCATCTTTATAATGTCTTTCTTGAAAATGATGGAAAGGAAAATTGTGCTCAATTGATAGAAGAAGAATTCAATAAAATGTTTGGTATGAATGATGAGCATGATTGCAATGTTGTTAGTATGAATTCTATAAATATCCAAAATGCTAATGATGATTGCTACTGTCCTACAAAACTCTACGCTTGGAGGCCCAACACGAGTCTACAAGAATAAAGTTGCGTAGTAGACATCAGTATCCCGTGCAAACCGAGAGAGCTCAACGCCATGTGTTGATTCCGTGGCCTGCTTATTAGATTGCTGGCGTGTGTTAATTTGTCAGCCGCTCAAGGCCTGTCGGGGGGATGAACCCCGGGCAAGCAACGGTACCCAGATCCTTTTCAAAAACATCGGGGCCGGCATCGCCCCTCAATCCGGCTCGCACTTGGCCGGGTTCCTTAACCCGGCCAAGTCCCTCGACCCGGCCAAGACTGCAACGCGGCCAGGCCGGCTGGCGCGTGCCGACCGAACCCGGCAAACCAAGACTTCTCCAGCAAGCCAGCACCCTCGTGGCGTCTTCCTCAACCCGGCCACGAGTCAGCTCCCGTCCCATCGAAGGCGTACGACGGGACAAGTCCCCATAGAGGGGACGAGCGTGGCTACAGTGGCCCACCTACTCCGCTGACTGAGGCCGGCGTGGCAACAGTGCAATCCAGTCCCGCTGACGCAAGCCGATGGCGACCGGGCGATACGCCACTGTAGCCGAGCCGGCCCAACCACCCCGTGACGCATGACAAGACGGAGAACAGTGCCCTCTGGTGCATGGGGCCCACGCCCGGAGAACCCAGCGAATCCTGGCACCCGGCGGGTCCCAGCACCAGCTTCCCAAACGCTGACATCCCGACCACATGGCCTTGTAACTTTACCATTGTAGCCCTGGGGGGTTGACCTATAAAACCCCCCAGGAGCCCTCCATGTACACGGAGAAGGCAAGCAGACAAGCAAGACAACAACTAGACACGCATACGCATAGTCGATCCACACACACACACCCAAGGAGAGGGAGCAGCCTAAGCCCTGGCCTGGCTTCCTTCCTCCTCCAAACAGCTCTAGGAGCAACTCTGTACTGATACATATAAACCATTCTCGGCAGGACTAAGGTGTTATCTCTTCGGAGAGCCCTGAACCAGGGTATGTCTTGCGTCCCTCGCTCGCTCATGCCGACCTCGCCTCTGGAACCCACTGGTGCCCTCGAGCCTCCTTCTCTCTTTAGCCATCCTTTGGCATCTGCCGTGCGCCCACCAGGACAGTTGGCGCCCACCGTGGGGTGACTCGAGGTCCCGGTCGGAGACATGTTCCAGACGGGGCCCCTCACCGATTCCGACGAGCCCGTCGCACTGGCGGCCGACGTCATCGACGCGCTCGTCGCCTCCTTCGCCGCGCTGCGCACCTCCGACGCGCCTGCGGCAGACGAGTACCCCAGCGGGGTGCTCGACAACTCCGACTCTCCTATTCCCCTCGGCGATGACGTTTCTGCCGGGGCGGCGGACCTCTGCGTCCGGGTGGAGGTCTTCGCCACCGACACCGGCTCCTCCTCGTCCAGCGCCCGAGGAAGGCCGCCGAGGCCAAGGCTGCAGCAGATCGTGCTAACGCGCCCAACCCGCTGCGCGCCACGATACAGACCCTCCGAGTCCCCATCGCCACCGACGTCAACGCCACCAACGCCGCCGACGCCCTGGCCCGGCTCGAGGAAGAGCGCCAGCACCTGCTGGACGTGTCCGAGACGCTCGTTGCCACGCAACGTCATCTGGATTTCGCTCAGCGGGAGCGCGATGCCGCGTACGGCTTCACCCCGACCGCTGCCGAGCCCAGCCGGGTCGCCAAGGTGAGGACCCGTGGCGGCACCATCGGCCGCGCCCTCGGCGCAATCCCGCGCATCTACGACACCCCTGTCAAGAACATGCGCGCGGTGCAAGCGGCCGCCGTCCGCATGGAACGGCTGCAGGGCGAAGAGTTGCAGGAGCGCCTGCAGTGCGTGAACGAGCTCCTCGACGCTGCGAACACGCAGCAAGACCGCCTTGTCCATCCCGCGGGATCCGTCTCGCACCACGCAACGACCCCGAGCAGCAGAACACGACATCCTCGCCGCCCGTCGAAGCTCATTCCGGCCGCACCAGGACCCGACGCAACCGTGCCACGATGGCCGGCAATGGCTTGGGCGACGAGTCGGCTCCAGAAGCCCAGCGCCAGCAAGATCCTCCCCCGCAATCCGGCCGCCGCACCCGTCCGACTTCAGCCGACCCGGCTCCCCGCGGCCCGGTCGTGAGCCGGCTGGCCCGTGCACCATTGATGATGCCGACGCTTGTCACCGCCTCGACCAGCTCGCCCTCTCCTTGAAGCTGGAGGAGGACAACGCTGTTGGACCGGCTTGTTTCGGTCCATGCATCCAGGGTGAGCCCTTTCACAAAGGGTTCACGCTCCCCCGCGACACCCCAAGTACAACGGCACCGTCAAGCCGGAGGACTGGCTCATCGACTACACCACCGCCATCGCAATTGCGGGCGGCAATCGCCGCCTTGCCGTGCACTACGCCCCGCTCATGCTCCAGGGCTTGGCCCGCACGTGGATGAATAGCCTGCCGACAGCATCAACGCGTGGGTGGACTTCGAGCAGGCCTTCGTTCGCAACTTCACTGGCACCTACAAGCATCCCAGCCGCCCTAGCCAGCTCGCCATGTGCGTGCAGGGGCCGACGGAAACCGGCCGCGAGTACCTCGCGCGCTGGACCGAGCTCCGGAACAAATGTGAAGGAGTCCACGAGGTCCAGGCCATCCTGTACTTCACGAGCGGTTGCCAGGATGGCACCCTCCTCTAGCATAAGCTCCTACGCTCCGAGCCGACCACCATGGCCGCGCTCATGGTCATCGCGGACAAGTACACCAACGCCGACTCCACCATGAAGATCCAGCTGGTGCTGGACGAAGCCGGCAAGGTGGAGCCGGCACTGGCTCCCAAGCCGGCCGGCGAGAGCAGCCGCCAGCAGAACAACAAACGCAGGGCCGACCAGCCGGCCCAGCACTACGACAACCGCCTCATCGCGGCCGCCGAGCCGGCCGCCAAATGCCGGCAAGCCGGCAAGACGGCGTGGCAACATGCCATGAGCTTCGAGGAGATGCTCGACGCTCCCTGCAAGCACAGTGGCGCAAGGCCATCCACGCACACGCTCCAGCAGTGCGCCATCACCAAGCGCATCATGACGGGCGACATCCCGCCTCCTCTGGCTCCGGCTTCAGGAGCGGGGCCGCCGGCTCAGCCTCCTCCGCCCCCGCCCCCGACCAACGGCGCAATGCGCGATGACGTCTACCGCAACCAGAACACGAGCTACGTCGTCTTCACCAGCCTTCGCGACGACAAGCGTAGCGAGCGCCTCCTCCGGCAGGAGGTGAACACCGTCGTCCCGGCCAAGCCGGAATACATGCACTGGTCGGAACGCCCGATCAGCTGGACCCAGGAGGACCATCCGGCCATCATGCCACACCCGGGTGGCTATGCCCTCGTCCTGGACCCCACCATTGTTTCGCCCCGGCGCACCTGCAAGTTCTTGCTAGTCCTCATTGATGGCGGAAGCAGCATCAACATCCTCTACCACGACACCATGACCAAGCTTGGCCTCGAGGCCAAGGACTTGGAGCCATCCCGGACGGTCTTCCATGGCATCGTGCCGGGCCTCTCCTGCTCCCCTATCGTCCGGATCTGGCTCGACGTCCTGTTCGGCACGAGCGACCACATCCGGCGTGAGCCGATCTGGTTCGAGGTGGTGGACCTGTCCAGCGCGTACCACGCGCTGCTGGGCCGGCTTGCGCTCGCCAAGTTCATGGAGGTCCCCCACTATGCCTACCTGAAGATGAAGCTGCCGGGTCCAAAGGGCCTCATCACCGTCGCCGGCAACTATCGCAGGTCCCTGGAGTGCACTCAAGCTGGCGCCAAACTGGCCGAGTCGCTGGTCATAGCTGGGGAGCGGCGCCAGCTCGACCAGTTTGTCGCGCTAGCCAACGAGACGCCGGCCGTGCCGGCTTCGGCCAAGGAGCCGGCTGGCGAGGCCTCATTCCAGCCATCCAAGGAGACCAAGAAGGTCAAGCTGAACCAGGAGGACCCCAGCTGCAGCAAGTACGTCGTCGTGGGCACCCGCCTCGACAACAAATAGGAAGGCGAGCTCGTCGACTTCCTCCGTGAGAATCGGGATATCTTTGCATGGACCCCAAAGGACATGCCGGGAATCCTGAGGAAGTACGCCGAGCACAAACTCCACGTCCACAAGGACGCCAAGCCTGTCCGTCAACCCCTACGTCGTTTTTCAGAAGAGAAGAGAAGAACCATCGGTGAAGAGGTCGCCAAGCTCCTCACGGCCGGCTTCATCATGGAAGTGTTTCACCCCGAGTGGCTGGCCAACCCAGTCCTCGTCCTGAAGAAGAACAACACCTAGCGCATGTGGATAGACTACACCAGCCTGAACAAGGCCTGCCCCAAGGATCCTTTTGCTCTCCCGCGGATCGATCAAGTCATCGACTCCACCACCGGCTACGAGCTCCTGTCCTTCCTGGATGCTTACTCCGGCTATCATCAGATCAAGCTGGACCCGGCCGACGCCCTGAAGACGTCTTTCATCACGCCCTTCGGGGCGTACTGCTACATCACCATGTCGTTCGGCTTGAAGAATGCCGGCGCCACTTTCCAGCGCTGCATGCAGAAATGCTTGCTGGCGCAACTTGGCCGCAACATCCATGTTTACGTGGACGACATCTTGGTGAAGACCAAGCAGCACCTCACATTCCTTGACGACCTAAGGGAGACTTTTGCCAATCTGCGCGAGTACCAGATCAAGCTCAACCCGAAGAAGTGCGTCTTCGGCGTGCCGGCCGGAAAACTGCTCAGCTTTCTTGTCTCGGAGCGCGACATTGAGGTGAACCCAGAGAAGATCAAGGCCATCGAGTGCATGCGCAAGCCAACCCAGCTGCGCGATGTCCAGAAGTTCACCGGCTGCTTGGCCTCGGTCAGCCGGTTTCTCAGCCGGCTGGGCGAGAGGGCCCTGCCCCTATAACAGCTGATGAAGAAGACGGCAGCGTTCGAATGGAACGACCAGGCGGACGAAGCTTTCCGGGATCTCAAGCGCATGCTCTCCACCGCACCCGTCCTGGCCGCACCGGCCGACAAGGAGCCGTTGTTGCTATATATTGCCGCCACCTCACGGTCGGTCAACACAGTGCTGGTGGTCAAGCGACCAGAGAAGGGCAAGATCCAGTCTGTCCAGCGCCCGGTCTACTACCTGAGCGAGGTGCTTTCCGCCTCGAAGCAGAACTACCCGCACTACCAGAAGATGTGTTACGGCGTGTACTTTACCGCCAAGAAGCAGAAGCAGTACTTCCAAGAGCACATTGTCACTGTGGTCAGCACGGCCCCCATTGGCAAGATCATGGGCTGCCGAGAAGCCTCTGGCCTGGTTGCCAAGTGGGCAAACGAGCTGGCCGGCCACACCATCCTCTACGAGCCCCGCACCACGATCAAGTCCCAAGCTCTGGCCGACTTCCTTGTCGACTGGACGGAGACCCAGTACCTGCCGCCGCCAGCGGATTCGACGCGTTGGTGCATGCACTTCGACGGCTCCAAGATGCGCTCCGGCTTGGGAGCCGGCATCGTGCTGTCTTCCCCGAAGGGCGACCAGCTTCACTACGCGCTCCAGATCCACTTCGCCCCCTCCAACAACGTTGCCGAGTACGAAGCCCTTGTGCATGGCCTCTGGCTTGCCAAGGAACTCGGCATCCGGTGCATCTTGTGCTACGGCAACTCGGATCTGGTGGTGCAGGAGTGTTCCGGCGAGTGGGACGCATGAGACGCCAACATGGCCAGCTACCGCTTCCTCGTCTAGCAGCTCTCCGGCTTCTTCGACGGCTGCGAGTTCCTCCATGTCCCGCGCCCAGAAAATGAAGCCGCCGACATGCTAGCCAAGATTGGCTCATTCCGACAGGCCATACCGTCCGGCGTCTCCCTTGAGCGCTTGCACAAGCCGTCCGTCAAGCCGTCTCCGGACTCCGAGTCCATCTTCATCCCGGACGACCCGGCCGCGCCCCTCTCCAGCTCGGACTCGGGGGATGCTGGTCCAAGCTCGGGGGCTGCCACCTCTAGCCCGGTCCCGGGGGCTGCGGAACCCGGCCCGGGGACTGTTGATCCCGGCCCGGGGACTGCCATGCTCGACCCAGCCGCTGCCATCTCTGACTCGGTCCCGGGGGCTATGGAGCCCAACCCGGGGACTGTCGATCCTGGCCTAGGGGTTGCCATGCTCAATCCGGCCGCCGTCATCTCTGACCTGGGTCCTGCCGCGTCCGGCTCGGGGGCTGCCGCCCCAGAACCCGTCATGGTGTCCGTCTTCGCCGTGGGGACGGCTCCATCATGGGCATGGCCAATCTCAGACTTCCTGGAGAACGGAGTCCTCCCCATGGACGAGACCGAGGCCCAGAAAGTGTAGCGCCGGGCGTCCACCTACAGCATCATAAACAACAAGCTCATCAAGCGCAGCGCGACAGGCATTTTCCAACACTGCGTCGAGGAGGACAAGGGCATAGAGATCCTCCTCGACATACACCAGGGCGAGTGCGGGCACAACGCCGCCTTGAGGTCCCTGGTGGCCAAGGCTTTCCGCCATGGTTTCTACTGCCCACGGCCCTCCAAGTCGCCGAGTCGCTCGTCCTCAAGTGTGAGGGATGCCAGCGCTTCAGCAAGCGCAGCCACCAGCCGGCTTCAGCCCTGCAGACCATCCCGATCACCTGGCCCTTCGCGGTCTGGGGACTGGACATGGTAGGACCTTTCAAGACCGCTCGAGGCGGCATGACGCATTTGCTGGTAGCGGTGGACAAGTTCACCAAGTGGATCGAGGCGCGACCGATCAAGAAGCTGGACGGGCCAACAGTCGTCCGGTTCATCAAGGACATCGTGATGCGCTACGGCGTCCCGCACAGCATCATCACGGACAATGGAATCAACTTCGCCAAAGGCGCTCTCGCGCAGTACTGCTCCGTCTCCGTCATCCGCCTCGACCTGGCCTCCGTGGCCCATCCTCAGTCCAACGGCCAGGTCGAGCAGGCCAACGGCCTCATCCTGTCCGGCATCAAGCCGCGGCTCGTCGAGCCACTCGTCCGTTCACCCGACAGCTGGCTCGACATATGAGAAGTTTGATTCCTTATGATTGTTTTGAGATATAAAGATGGTGATATTAGAGTCATGCTAGTGAGTAATTGTGGATTGGTAGAAATACTTGTGTCAAAGTTTGTGATTCCCGTAGCATGCACGTATGGTGAACCGTTATGTGATGAAGTCGGAGCATGATTTATTCATTGACTGTCTTCCTTATGAGTGGCGGTCGGGGACGAGCGATGGTCTTTTCCTACCAATCTATCCCACTAGAAGCATGCGCGTAGTACTTTGTTTCAATAACTAATATATTTTTGCAATAAGTATGTGAGTTCTTTATGACTAATGTTGAGTCCATAGATTATACGCACTCTCACCCTTCCACCTTTGCTAGCCTCTCTAGTACCGCAAAATTTTCGCCGGTTCCTGATATGTCTCCAACGTATCTATAATTTATGAAGTATCCATGCCATGTTTACAACAATTTTATTTGGTTTTGGTATGATTTTATTAGAACTAATCCGGACTGATGCTGTTTTCAGTAGAACTACAGTGGTGTCGTTTTTTGTGCAGAAATAAAAGTTCTCGGAATGGGCTGAAAATTTACGGTGATTTTTTATGGACCAGAAAAAGCCCCCGAAGCACAAGAGTTGGGCCAGAAGAGTCCCGAGGCAACGACAAGAGTGGAGGGCGCCCCCCTAGGGCGCGCCCCCTGGCTTGCCGCTGCCTCGTGGACCCCCTTGACGTCAGACCGACGCCAAAAATTCCTATAAATACCAAAACCCCCGAAAAGAAACGTAGATCGGGAGTTCCACCGCCGTAAGCCTCTGTAGCCACGAAAAACCAATCGGGAGCCCGTTCTGGCACCCTGCCGGAGGGGGAAACCATCACCGGTGGCGATCTTCATCATCCCGGCGGTCTCCATGACGAGGAGGGAGTAGTTCACCCTCGGGGCTGAGGGTATGTACCAGTAGCTATGTGTTTGATCTCTCTCTCTCTCTCTCTCTCTCTCTCTCTCTCTCTCGTGTTCTTGATATGGCACGATCTTGATGTACCGCGAGCTTTGTTACTATAGTTGAATCATATGGTGTTTCTCCCCCTCTACCTTCTTGTGATGAATTGAGTTTTACCTTTGAGGTTTCACTATTATCGGATTGAATACTATTATGGATTTGAGAACACTTGATGTATGTCTTGCGTGGGATACCCGTGGTGCAAATGGGGTGTTCTATTGATTCACTTGATGTATGTTTTGGCACTCAACTCGCGGATTCTCGAGGTGACATTGAGGTAATCTATGCATAGGGGTTGATGCACGTTTTCGTCCTTGTTTCTCCGGTAGGAATCTTGGGGCCCTCTTTGAGGTTGTTTATGTTGGATTGAATATTATGAATCTGAAGTTGTTTGATGCATATCGTATAATTGACCCACGGATACTTGTGGTGACATTGGAGTATCTAGGTGACATTAGGGTTGATTGATGTGTGTCATATGGTGTTATTTTACTACGAACTCTAGGGCTGTTTGTGACACTTATAGGAATAACTCAATGGATTGATCGGAAAGAATAACTTTGAGGTGGTTTCGTACCCTACAAGCAATTCATCTTATGTTCTCCGCGATAGGAACTTTGGAGTGACTTTTGTCGCACGTTGAGGGATTGCCATATGATCTAATTATGTTTTCATTGTTGAGAGAATTTGCGCTAGTGAAAGTATGAACCCTAGGCCTTGTTTTCAAGCATTGCAATACCGTTTTTGCTCACTTTTGTTACTAGTTACCTTGCTGTTTTTATATTTTCAGATTACAAAAACCTATATCTACTATCCGTATTACTCTTGTATCACCATCTCTTCGCCGAACTAGTGCACCTATACAATTTACCATTGTATTGGGTGTGTTGGGGACACAAGAGACTCTTTGTTATTTGGTTGCAGGGTTGTTTGAGAGAGACCATATTCATCCTACGCCTCCCACTGATTGATAAACCTTAGGTCATCCACTTGAGGGAAATTTGCTACTATCCTACAAAATTCTGCGCTTGGAGGCCCAACATGAGTCTACAAGAAGAAGGTTGCATAGTAGACATCAAGCTCTTTTCAGGCGCCGTTGCCGTGGAGGTGAGTTCTTGAAGGTATATCTTTAGATCTTGCAATTGAATCTTTTAGTTTCTTGTTTTATCACTAGTTTAGTCTATAAAAGAAAACTACAAAAAAATGGAATTGAGGTTGCCTCATATGCTTCATCTTTTTAATGTCTTTCGTGAAAATGATGGAAAGGAAAATTGTGCTCAATTGTTAGAAGAAGAAGTCAATAAAATGTTTGGAACTAAATTTTTGAATGATGAGCATGATTGCAATGTTGTTAGTATGAATTCCTTGAATATCCATGATGCTAATGATATGCAAAGCCACAAGCTTGGGGATGCTATGTTTGATGAAGATGATATTTTTAGTCCCCCAAGTTTTGATGAGAAAATTTATTATGATGATAGAATGCCTCCTATTTATGATGATTATGTTGATGAAAGTGGGTTTGGAAGAGTGTCAACTCTAGGTAATAATGATCCCACTATTTTGGAGGGTGTTGAATCTTTTCACAATATTGATAAAAGTGGATTTGGAGAGGTCATTACTTTATTTAGTGATGAATCCACTATTTTGGAAGAGGTTCCAATTGATTATGAGAACAAAGTTGCTATCTATGATGATTATTGTGATGACATGTATGCTATAAAGAATAATGATAACCATGAAACTTGTCATCATGATTTTAATTTTCAATTCGATTATGCCTCACATGATAGTTATTTTGTTGAGTTTGCTCCCACTACTATTCATGAGAATAAATTTGCTTTGTGGAGAGTAGTAAAATTTCTATGCTTGTGGATCATGAAAAGAATGCTTTATGTGATAGTTATATTGTTGAATTCATACATGATGCTACTGAAAATTATTATGAGAGAGGAACATGTGCTTTTACATATCTCAATAATATCAAGTTTCCTCTTTATGTGTTGAAAATCTTGAAGTTATGCTTGTTTTGCCTTCCTATGCTGGTTGATTCTTGTTCCCATAAATTGTTTGCTCACAAAATCCCTATGCATAGGAAGTGGGTTAGACTTAAATGTGCTAGTCATATGCTTCATGATGCTCCCGTTATGTTTCAATTCTTACCTTTTATGTGAGCATCATTGAAATCATCATGCCTAGCTAGAAAGGCATTAAAGAAAAGCGCTTGTTGGGAGACAACCCAATATTTACCCCTACTGTTTTTGTGTGTTCACATGATTAAGCTACTGTAGTAATCATGTTTTATAGCTTTTGTTTGAATAAAGTGCCAAGTAAAGCCTTTGGGATGGTGTGGTTGATAGTTGATTTGATTCTGTGCAAAAACAGAAACTTTTACGTCCAGTATCGGAATTGTTAAAATTTACTGAAACGTGGGAAAACTCTGAATTTTTTACACAGATTCTATATACAAATTTTTTACGTTGTCCTAATTTTTAAATATATTTGGAGTTAAATAATTATAATTTCAATTCAGATCTTCACAGACTGTTCTATTTTTGACAGATTCTGTTTTCGATGCATAGTTTGCTTGTTTTCTAGTTTCTATGGCTTATATTGCTCAACATAAATTGTATAAATGATAGGGTAAAGTAGGTATCATGTGATAAAAAATTTGAATCTTGTCTTGACAGTACCAAAGTGAATGATTTGTTTTATCATACTAACCCATCTCACGAAGTTCCATTAAGTTTTGTGTGATTGAAGTTTTCAAGTTTTGGGTGAGATATCGATATGAGGAGAACAAGGAGTGGCAAGACACTAAGCTTGGGGATGCCCAAGGCACCCCAAGGTAATATTCAAGGAAGATCCAAGCAACTAGGCTTGGGGATGCCCTGGAAGGCATCCCCTCTTTTGTCTCCAACATTATCGGTAGCCTCACTTGGAGCTATATTTTTATTCGTCACATGATATGAGTTTTGCTTGGAGTGTCATTTTATTTTATTATTATTTTCTTGATGTTATTTAGAGTAATGTTTTTCATCTTTTATTTCAATAAAAAGTTCAAGTATAGCCTTTACCATGCTTATTTTGCAAGTCTATATGTTGCTGTTTTGAAAACAGAAAGTTTTCTATCATTGTATGAATTCTTCTGGAAAGTAAGAACGTGATAAATCTTGAAATTTTTACACAATGAATAAAAACAAATTATCTACAGTTTTGTAATTTTTCAGAATTTTTGGAGTTAGGGAAGTATGAGTACAATTGCACTCTTTACAGACTGTCCTGTTTAGACAGATTGCTGTTATGTTTGAATTGTTTGCATATGTTTGCTTGTTTAATGATTCTATTCGAGGATAGGAGTATTAAATATGCAGAGGCCTTTAGTATGCAATGCTAAATAATAATTTTAGTGATTTTCTACAGTAAAGAATGATAAGGTGTTGCATTGATTCATACTAACTTTTCTCACGAGTTCTTGTTGAGTTTTGTGTGGGTGAAGTTTTTAAGATTTAGGGGAACCGTGATATAAAAGGAATTAAGGAGACACAAAATCTCAAGCTTGGGGATGCCCAAGGCATCCCAATATAATATTTCAAGAAGTCTCAAGCATCTAAGCTTGGGGATGCCCCGGTTGGCATCCCACCTTTCTTCTTCAACAACTATCGGTCAGTTTTGGTTGAGCCTAAGTTTTTGCTTGTTCACATGATATGTGCTATCCTTGCAACGTCATTTTATTTTGTTTTGCTTGCTGTTTGAATAAAATACATTATATCTGAAATATTTAAATGAGAGAGAGTCTTCACATAGCTACATAATTATTCAACTACTCATTGATCTTCACTTATATTTTTTTTGGAGTAGTTTGTCATTTACTCGTGTGCTTCACTTATGTCCTATGAGTAAATGGTTGAATGAATTGAATATCATAAATCTGAAATTATATATGTTTCATATGCTTATCCCTTGGGGAGTAATGACTTCACATATAAGAAGTATAGGTGGTAAATTTATTGGAAGTTAGCAAACATAGTATTGGTCACTTGAACAATTCATGAAAGAATATTGAAGGAAGAGAGATTTCACATATAAATAGACTATCTTGGACATCTTCTATGATTGTGAGCCCCATTAATTATTTTCAAACTTGAGCATATTAGTTGAAGTTGAACAAGGAAGACAACATAATGAGTTATGCTTGGGTATATTTGTATATAAGTTATATTGTTATGGATCCTCCAACATGTGGTACTTGCTATTTAGAATCTTTTGCTAGCCAAAATTTCTGTACTAAGCGGGAATACTGCTTGTGCATCCAAAATTCTTGAACCAAGTTTCTTCCATAAGTGTCCACCATATCTACCTATATGCGGTATTTACCTGCCGTTCCAAATAAATTTGTATGTGCCAAACTCTAAACCTTCAAATAATAATCTGTTTTGTATGCCTGAATCGCTCATGTAGCGACTAGGGGCTGTCAGTATCTTCCATGCTAGGTGGGTTATTCTCACGATGAGTGTTGATTCACTTATCATTCACGAGAAAGTGGCTGGTAATCGGGATGCCCAGTTCCATGCTCGAAATCAAATCAAAATATAATCATCAAACAAAACTCCCCTAGGATTGTTGTTGGTATGGACGGTACCCGTTGTTTCGGATCAGCCGTGGAGTGTGATTGTTGGTGGAGGGGGAGTAAAAACTTTACCATTCTGTATGGAAACCACCTATAATGTATCTAGCATGGAAGATAGTGAGAACTCTTGGTCGTTACGTTGACAATGAAAGCATACTTCTCAAAATTATATTCATCTATGTTTTAAAAGCTTCAAGCTCTGGCACCTCTGCAAATCCCTGCTTCCCTCTATGAAGGGCCAATCTTTTACTTTTATGCAAGAGTCAGTAGTATTCCTTCTCATTCCAACCTACTCTTTAGTTGGCAAGCATCATGTGATGGGGAAAGATCTAAGCATATATGGCCATTCAAATATATTTGATCATGAATTATTATTGTTGACAATTATCTATATGATAAATAAGTTGGGAGGCGAAACATTAAGCCCCAATCTTTCTCTGTATTCAATGGATGCTATTTGTTCTAAAAATATGCTTTGAGTGGTAGCAATCATGGAAGACTATATGATAGTTGAGTATGTGGGATTTGCTAAATCAAAGCTCTTACATAGACCCTTCCTGAAAATAAGATGAATTGCAATTGTTTGATGACTGAGAACCTAGTTTGTTAGTTTTCAAGAAAGTTTATGATCTATGCTTTAACATGTGAATAGCTTGCTACTTGATCATGAGAAGTTTTATGAGATGAGCTACTGTTTATGATTTATAATGATGCTAGAAAAAGTGATTGAAATTACCATTGATCAAACTTGTGCACTTGCTAGCATTCACACTTCATAAATTATTTCTTTTATCATTTACCTACTCGAGGACGAGCAGGAATTAAGCTTGGGGATGCTGATACGTCTCCAACATATCTATAATTTATGAAGTATTCATGCCATGTTTACAACAATTTTATATGGTTTTGGTATGATTTTATTAGAACTAACCCGGTCTGACGCTGTTTTCAGCAGAACTACCGTGGTGTCGTTTTTTATGCAGAAATAAAAGTTCTCGGAATGGGCTGAAAATTTACGGTGATTTTTTATGGACGAGAAAAAGCCCCCGAAGCACAAGAGTTGGGCCAGAAGAGTCCCGAGGCAACAACAAGGGTGGAGGGCGCGCCCTGGGCCGCTGCCTCGTGGACCCCCTTGACATGAGACCGACGCCAAAAATTCCTATAAATACCAAAACACTCGAAAAGAAACCTAGATCGGGAGTTCCGCCGCCACAAGCCTCTGTAGCCACGAAAAACCAATCGGGAGCCCGTTCCGGCACCCTGCCGGAGGGGGAAACCATCACCGGTGGCCATCTTCACCATCCCGGTGGTCTCCATGATGAGGAGGGAGTAGTTCACCCTCGGGCCTGAGGGTATGTACCAGTAGCTATGTGTTTGATCTCTCTCTCTCGTGTTCTTGATATGGCATGATCTTGATGTACCGCGAGCTTTGTTACTATAGTTGGATCATATGGTGTTTCTCCCCCTCTACCTTCTTGTGATGAATTGAGTTTTACCTTTGAGGTTTCACTATTATCGGATTGAATACTATTATGGATTTGAGAACACTTGATGTATGTCTTGCGTGGGATAACCGTGGTGAAAATGGGGTGTTCTATTGATTCACTTGATGTATGTTTTGGCACTCAACTCGCGGATTTCCGAGGTGACATTGGGGTATTCTATGCATAGGGGTTGATGCACGTTTTCGTCCTTGTTTCTCCGGTAGGAATCTTGGGGCCCTCTTTGAGGTTGTTTATGTTGGATTGAATATTATGAATCTGAAGTTGTTTGATGCATATCGTCTAATTGACCCACAGATACTTATGGTGACATTGGAGTATCTAGGTGACATTAGGGTTGATTGTTGTGTGTCATATGGTGTTATTTTACTATGAACTCTAGGGCTGTTTTTGACACTTATAGGAATAGCTCAATGGATTGATCAGAAAGAATAACTTTGAGGTGGTTTCGTACCCTACAAGCAATTTCATCTTATGTTCTCCGTGATAGGAACTTTGGAGTGACTTTTGTCGCATGTTGAGGGATTGCCATATGATCTAATTATGTTATCATTGTTGAGAGAATTTGCACTAGTGAAAGTATGAACCCTAGGCCTTGTTTTCAAGCATTGCAATACTATTTTTGCACACTTTTGTTACTAGTTACCTTGCCGTTTTTATATTTTCAGATTACAAAAACCTATATCTACTATTCGTATTACACTTGTATCACCATCTCTTCACCGAACTAGTGCACCTATACAATTTACCATTGTATTGGGTGTGTTGGGGACACAAGAGACTCTTTGTTATTTGGTTGCAGGGTTGTTTGAGAGAGACCATCTTCATCCTATGCCTCCCACATATTGATAAACCTTAGGTCATCCACTTGAGGGAAATTTGCTACTGTCCTACAAAACTCTGCGCTTGGAGGCCCAACACGAGTCTACAAGAAGAAGGTTGCGTAGTAGACATCAGTGCCTTACACCCACCTTATACCTTCCTCAAAACAGCCACCATACCTACCTATTATGGCATTTCCATAGCCATTCCGAGATATATTGCCATGCAACTTCCACCGTTCCGTTTTATTATGACACAACCCATCATTGTCATATTGCGTTGCATGATCGTAAGATAGCTAGCGTGATATTTACATGGCTTGTCCGTTTTTTGATGTCATTTGCTATGCTAGATCGTTGCACATCCCGGTACACCACCGGAGGCATTCATATAGAGTCATGCCTTTGTTCTAGTATCGAGTTGTAATTTTGAGTTGTAAGTAAATAAAAGTGTGATGATCATCATTATTAGAACATTGTCCCATGTGAGGTTATCAAAATAAAAGAGGCCAAAGAAGCCCAAATAAAAAAAAGAGGCCAAAGAAGCCCAACAAAAAAAATGAGAGAAAAGAGAGAAGGGGCAGTGTTACTATCCTTTTCCACACTTGTGCTTCAAAGTAGCACCATGTTCTTCATGATAGAGAGTCTCCTATTTTGTCACTTTCATATATTACTAGTGGGAATTTTTCATTATAGAACTTGGCTTGTATATTCCAACGATGGGCTTCCTCAAATGCCCTAGGTCTTCATGAGCAAGCAAGTTGGATGCACACCCACTTAGTTTCCTTTTGTGCTTTCATACACTTATAGCTCTAGTGCATCCGTTGCATGGCAATCCCTACTCACTCACATTGATATCTATTGATGGGCATCTCCATAGCCCGTTTATACACCAAGTTGATGTGAGACTATCTCCTTCTTTTTGTCTTCTCCACAACCACCATATTCTATTCCACCTATAGTGTTATATCCATGGCTCACGCTCATGTATTGCGTGAAAGTTGAAAAGGTTTGAGAACATCAAAAGTATGAAACAATTGCTTGGCTTGTCATCGGGGTTGTGCATGATGTAATACTTCGTGTGACGAAGATGGAGCATAGTCAGACTATATGATTTTGTAGGGATAACTTTCTTTAGCCATATTATTTTGAGAAGACATGATTACTTTATTAGTATGCTTGAAGTATTATTGTTTTTATGTCAATATTAAACTTTTATTTTGAATCTTATGGATCTGAACATTCATGCCACAATGAAGAAAATTACATGGATAAATATGTTAGGTAGCATTGCACATCAAAAATTCTGTTTTTATCATTTACCTACTCGAGGACGAGCAGGAATTAAGCTTGGGGATGCTTGATACGTCTCCAACGTATCTATATTTTTTGATTGTTCCATGCTATTATATTATATGTTTTGGATGTTTTATATGCATTATTATGCTATTTTATATTATTTTTGGGACTAACCTATTAACCTAGAGCCCAGTGCCAGTTTCTGTTTTTTCCTTGTTTTTGAGTTTCGCAGAAAAGGAATATCAAACAGAGTCCAAACGGAATAAAACTTTACGATGATTTTTCTTGGACCAAAAGACACCCAGAGGACTTGGAGTCCAAGCCAGAAGACCTACGAGGAGGAGGCAAGGGTGGAGGGCGCGCCCTAGGGGGGGCGTGTCCCCTGCCTTGTGGCCCCCTCGGGAGTCCCCTGACCTACTTCTTCATCCTATATATTCACATATATTCCGGAACCCTCAGAGAGAGCCACGAAAATACTTTTCCACCGCCGCAACCTTTTGTTCCCGTTAGATCCCATCTTGGGGCCTTTTCCGGCATCCTGCCGGAGAGGGATTCGATCACGGAGGACATCTACATCAACCCTATTACCCTTCCGATGAAGCGTGAGTAGTTTACCTCAGACCTATGGGTCCATAGCTAGTAGCTAGATGGCTTCTTCTCTCTCTTTGATTCTCAATACCATGTTCTCCTCGATGTTCTTGGAGATCTATCCGATGTAATCTTCTTTTGCGCTGTGTTTGTCGAGATCCAATGAATTGTGGATTTATGATCAGCTTATCTATGAATATTATTTGAATCTTCTCTGAATTCTTATATGCATGATTGGATATCTTTGTATTTCTCTTCGATTTATCAGTTTGGTTTGGCCAACTAGATTGGTTTTTCTTGCAATGTGAGAGGTGCTTAGCTTTGGGTTCAATCTTGCGTGATTTCACCCAGTGACAAAGTAGGGGTAGCGAGACACGTATTGAATTGTTGCCATCGAGGAAAAAAGATGGGGTTTTCATCATATTGCTTGAGTTTATTCCTCTACATCATGTCATCTTACTTAAGGCGTTACTCCGTTCTTTATGAACTTAATACTCTAGATGCATGCTGGATAGCGGTCGATGTGTGGACTAATAGTAGTAGATGCAGGCAGGAGTCGGTCTAGTTGACAGGTACGTGATGCCTATATGCATAATCATTGCCTTGGATATCGTCATAACTTTGCGCTTTTCTATCAATTGCTCGACATTAATTTGTTCACCCGCCATATTATTTGCCTTCAAGAGAGAAGCCTCTAGTGAAACCTATGGCCCCCGGGTCTATTTTTCATTATATTTGTTTCCGATCTACTATTTTGCAATCTTTTATTTTCAGATCTATAAACCAAAAAGCTCAAAAATATTTAGTTATCTTTTATTTAGTTTTATCTATCTCTATCAGATCTCACCTTTGCAAGTGACCATGAAGGGATTGACAACCCCTTTATCGCGTTGGGTGCAAGTGTTTGATTGTTTGTGTAGGTGCATCTATTGGGGACTTGCGCGTTTCTCCTACTGGATTGATACCTTGGTTCTTAACTAAGGGAAATACTTATCTCTACTATGCTGCATCACCCTTTCCTCTTCAAGGGAAAAACCAACGCAAGCTCAAGAAGTAGCAGCCGCCACTGCCGGCGAGGTATCACTGCACCGTGATGTCATCGACGGCGTCGTGCTTCCACAGCCGGAGGCGGAGGTCCACACCGACTCCGGTGACGACTCGGGCGACGACCCCGGCGACAACTCTGATGACCACTCCGGCGACGACTTCGACGACGACGAACAACCGATTAGTCATCTATACCCATTTATGTGTCAAATAGATCCTAGGGTTTCTCTGGTTACTCCTGCCTCCCCCTTTTTGGAATAGAAATCCTATGGTTATGTTCTCCCAATCCATGAAATCTGAGTAAGTTTCGTTAGATCTGTGTAGTGTATTGATTGTTTGAATGGTACAAGTGATAAGTGATTAGTTGTTTCATCTGTGCAAATGATTTCTGCTAGTAATCCGACTAGGGTTAGTGTTCGTGCTAATAATTCCTAGCCAGGACTTTACAATTGATTTTGAATGACCTACATATATGTTTGTGCCATTATTTTCTTCAAGATTGGTCTGTACATAGATGATTGTGCTTAAAAATCGAACCATAATCTCTTGATATGTATAAAAAAATAGCCATCAATTCCTAATCCTACTTCACGGCATGTAAACATTGATTTGATGCCAAATTTTGGCAACTGCCAAATATTCGCTAGAGATTAGTTTGTAAACATTAATTTGACGCCATATTTTTTTTTACTATTTGTATAGGTGCTGTCTGACGATGTGGACAGCGAGGATGAAGATGGCCAGAGGAGGTACAAGAGGCAAATCCTGAGGGAGCTTTATGCGGGAATGCATAACAGGCGTATTAGGACCTGGGACGGCGGCTATCGATGCCCATTTTGCAACCAAAAGCTTCATGACGCGTATGAAAGTGTTCTGGCGCATGCAAGAGGACGAGCCGTTGGCTCCTTCAAGCAGAAGTATTCGCGCAGGGTGGCGCACGCCGCGTACGCCGAGTACCTGGAGAAGCTTCGAGATCGTGCCGGCAGATGAGATGAGATGTGGGATCGAACTATGTACGCTTGAGTATGCTTAATGACAGTTGAACTATGTACTTATGGTTGAACTATGCTTGTGTACGCTTATTATCTATGTCTGATTATGTTTAATCTATGTTTACTTATGTCTAAACGTGGGATATGGATGCAATCAGTTCGGTTGATGGGATCTACCTCCGTCCTGGTTTGTTGGTCCCCTTTGTAATTTGTGTTAAATTTTGACCAAAGATTTAACTGACAAAATGTTAGTGCAGGTCAGCAAAAATTATATTATTGGATGCGTATTTGAACATAGTGTTCAATGATATAATTTTTGGTGACATGCATAAACATTTGTTAGTTAAATATTTGGTCAAAATTTGGTACAAATTACAAAGGGGATCAATAAAGCAGGACAGAGGTAGTATGTCAATCACACACGGTTTCCAAAATTGGAACCGTGTGCAATGACTTTCATTTTCCCTATTACGTCAATCACACACGGTTGGCTCTAGCAAACCGTTCCCTCCGAAACTCTTGGTGGGACAGAAAACCCTCACCACTCAATTCAAAAAAGAAAAAAGAAAACCCTCACCATCCCCACGTCACAAAAACCCTCACCCCGCCCGCCGCCCCCTCTGGTCCCCATTCACACCTGCACAAGCTCCTCCGCGTCTATGCATGGCTCCGCCTATCGCGGCGGCAACCACTTAGCTCGACGCCTGCCGCCGCCGCCAGGCTGCCGGCAAACCCCACCGCATTTCGCCACTTCCGCTTGCCGCCGCTTATCGCCATCGACTTTCTCGACGCTGCTCGCGGTCGACCCAGCTCCGCCCGGTTGGGGAATCCGCCGTATTGAGGGTTTTTTCTCATGGACAACAAGGTAACTAGTTTAATGAGATATTATCTCATCTCTTATCCCAGTTCATCTGCCTCCTTTAATCACCCGGCCGAAATCGCCGTGAATTCATTTTTATTCGAGCTGATTTGAGGGTTTTCTTTCATTCATAGAGTGTACAGTGCGCGGACACATCAGGACTTTGCGGCCTCCGCCAGACATCCATGGAGTTCCATCTCACCGTACCAGATGACTTGAGGATGCGCGCGGTATGTTCAATCTCACCCTAAATCGGTTGGCATGGCCTACTTTCCTGAACATATAGTAAATATTGCTACATTTGGATAAAAGGTGCCACATGCACCATATACGTCAAAGGGGATTTTTTTCTCTTCTTTCTATATTAGGCAAATTAATGATGTATTGTTCTTTCGATTACTCTCATATTTCCATGACATCATGTTTACCCTATCTGTTTAATTATAGATTTTTGTCCTTCGATTTCAACTGCTATACAGTTCTTTCAATTTGGGCCCATATTTGCATGTTACCATATTTTCTTTAACAATCCTACCATTTTCTGTAGCGCGTCCCTTGCTATGCAACAGAATCTGTAGTACACAATCTTTCCCTTTACATAAATCAAGATTGCAGGGATGTCATACTGAACATAAACCATGGATTTACAATCGTTGCTACTGTAAGACTTGATGAACGTGGTGACTCCTATTTTGGCACTGGCCTTTGGAAAGAAATTTCTATGTTTTATGTACTGAAAGCTGGCACTAAAATTGCACTACACATAAAAGAGCCTGGTCATGAGATATATGCTAACTTCCCCGACGATATCATTTGTCCAGACTTTGTTCAAAGTAAGTGTTCTTTTCAAGTATCTGCATGTTGACTTACCCAGCAATATCAAATGAATTGTGTAGTATTTAAGCAACCAATTGTTATTCCATTTTCTTACTCTATTCCTACCTACTAACTTTGAGTTACCAATACACTTTTCTATTGCCTTGTTTTAACTAAATATTCCCTGTACTCCCACTTCTATCAGAAAGCGCCACTGACAAGGAGACTCCGGAGGTGGACAACAGGGCTGCCAACAAGCGGAGGCATGTCGAGCAAGAACCGCAAGCGACTCCAGCAGGCCTAGACTTCATCAGCAGCCTCCTCGATGATATGTTGACAGTCATCATCTCCCTCCTCCCAATCAAATATGGGGCGCGGACAACCGTCCTTTCCCAGCGGTGGCGCCCCCTATGGAACTCCACCCCTCACAACTTCATCGACACCCACGAGCTATGCCATGGCTATCGCAAAAGCTTGGATGCGTTCTCCAAGATCCTCGGCAGTCACCCTGGCCCAACCAGAGGCCTTAGCATGGGGAAGTTCTGTTCCAACGGCAAGGACAGAGCCAAGCTTGATGACTGGTTCTTTTCCCCCACCCTAGATCAGCTCGAGGAGCTCACTTTTGATGATGGGCATATGTGCTCGCTGCCAACGTCCGTGCTCCGCCTCGCGCACATGCTGCGTGTTGATTGCGGCTTGAACTACGTCGGTATTTCCCCAAAGAGGAAGGGATGATGCAGCACAGCGACAGTAGGTATTTCCCTCAGTGATGAGACCAAGATTATCGAACCAGTAGGAGAACCAAGCAACACTACGTAAATGGTACCTGCACACAAAGAACAAATACTTGCAACCCGATGTGTTAAAGGGGTTGTCAATCCCTTTCGGGTAACAGCGCCAGAAATTGCTAGTGGCAGTGAGATAAATTGTAGTATATTGGATAAATAGATCACGAATAAAATAAAGTGCAGCAAAATATTTTGGGTTTTTAGCAATATAGATCTGAAAATAAAAGTGGCAAATAAATCAAAAGGCAAATAGCAAAATAGATCTAGAAATATATGATGAGAAAATAGACCCGGGGGCCGTAGATTTCACTAGTGGCTTCTCTCGAGAAAAATAGCATACGGTAGGTAAACAAATTACTATTGGGCAATTGATAGAACTTCAAATAATTATGACGATATCCAGGCAATGATCATTATATAGGCATCACATCCAAGATTAGTAGACCGACTCCTGCTTGCATCTACTACTATTACTCCACACATCGACCGCTATCCAGCATGCATCTAGTGTATTAAGTTCATGGAGAAACGGAGTAATGCAATAAGAACGATGACATGATGTAGATAAGATCTATTTATGTAGAAATAGACCCCATCTTGTTATCCTTAATAGCAACGATACATACGTGTCGGTTCCCTTTCTGTCACTGGGATCAAGCACCGTAAGATCGAACCCATCACAAAGCTCCTCTTCCCATGGCAAGAAAAATCGATCTAGTTGGCCTAACTAAACCAAAGATTCGAAGAAGAAATATGAGGCTATAAGCAATCATGCATATAAGAGATCAAAAGACTCAAATAACTTTCATGGATAAAAACATAGATCTGATCATAAACTCAAAGTTCATCGGATCCCAACAAACACACCGCAAAAAGAGTTACATCAAATAGATCTCCAAGAGACCATTGTATTGAGAACCAAAAGAGAGAGAGAAAGCCATCTATCTACTACCTACGGACCCGTAGGTCTACAATGAACTACTCACGCATCATCGGAGAGGCACTAATGAGGGTGATGAACCCCTCCGTGATGGTGTCTAGATTGGATCTATGGTTTTTGGAACTTGCGGCGGCTGGAATTAATTTTTGTCAACTCCACTAGGGTTTCTGGAATATTGTGGTATTTATAGAGCAAAGAGGCGGTGCGGGAGGCCACCGAGGTGGGCACAACCCACCTGGGCGCGCCTGGGCCCCCAGGCGCGTCCTGGTGTGTTGTGCTCCCCTCGGAGCCCCCATCAGGTACTTTCTTAGCCCATTGTGTGTCTTCTGGTCCAAAAAAAATCACCAAAAACTTTCGCTGCATTTGGACTCTGTTTGGTATTGATTTCCTGTGAAGTAAAAAACAAGCAAAAAAACAACAACTGGCACTGGGTACTATGTCAATAGGTTAGTCCCAAAAAATGATATAAAGTTGCTATAAAATGATTGTAAAACATCCAAGAATGATAATATAACAGCATGGAACAATAAAAAATTATAGATACGTTGGAGACGTATCACGTGTTGCCAAGTTCAGGAACTGCCATTCCCCCCCTTATTAACGCGCCCGCTCTTATTCTACCACGACTGAAGCACCTCGAGCTCGTCGCCGTCTGCCTCCCAAATGGTGGCATGGAGCGCCTGCTCCGTGGCTGTACTACACTTGAGTACCTTCGTCTTCAGGCGATCAATGGGTTGAGTAGCTTCCACATCACCTCCATGACTCTCCGGACTATTTATATGTGTTGCTGGTGCGGCAAGAAGACATCACAAGATATGGACCACGGTATGGTCATTGAGGACACACCTTCACTTGAGGATTACTTGTAGTTGATCAAGAAGGTCCAACAAGAATCAATGTCATTTCTGCGCCAAAATTGACAGTGGTGGGCTAATCGTCTAACAAATACTCCGAACTTGTTATTGGATCCACACCCGTTCAGGTACAACAGCCGCCTTCTACCTCTCCTTCTAGAAATTAACATTATTTCTAATTTTGAAGATGTATGTTTTTCTGTCATCCAGAAAATGATTCCGACAAGCTTGCCCCCGAAACTGCGCACAGTGAAGGTCTTGGCACTAGAATCTATCAGCCCCAACCTAGAGCAAGTTGTCAGTTTCCTGAGATGCTTTCCGTGCCTGGAGAAGCTATATATCAAGGTGATGTTCCTTTCCTATTAAATGTTAACCATAAGGGAGTTCAATTTGTGACACCTTTTTCCAAGTTTACAATGACAATGTACTATGATTTCTGAAGGATTTTTTGGAGGATTTCAGTACATACATGTCCCCCCCCCATATTGGTTGCTTGATCCATATGGTTACAATCCATAAGCATTTCTCCTTTGGATTCATCTGTACTAGTTTTCTTAGGGAACTTTTCATCCACTCCAACCTCTTGTGAAGAAGGCTACATTTTTCTAGATTGTAATCAAATGCCCATGTTAATCATATCGGATCGAAGATGGCATGTTAGTGCATTTTACAAATCCTGCAAACCAAATAGGCCTGTAGTAGTGTTCAAAACTGCATGTAGGTACTAACATGTTTTCTTCTTTTGCAGATAAGATTAGGTCCGGTGGTGGATAATGTGATACAATATAACAATCACATCGAATGCCTAGATCTGCATCTCTCAGAAATTACTTTGAACTCCTATTGAGGGACCTTACCGGAGATTATATTTGCCAGGTTCTTTGTTGTCAGAGCAAGGGTGCTGAAGGTAATGAGGTTTGCCCGACATTTATTTCGCAAAAATGAATGGTTTTTTGATCAGCGCCGGCGGCTACGGTAGAATAGAATAGGCTCCGAAAATGCTGAATTTCATTTTGGAACTTCAGATGACAGAGTAATCGGAAGTCATCGTGTCAACCCCATACATGACTTCTTAGTGGCTGACCCCTTTGCAAAAATTATGAGGTTTCGAAACCAGACTTACAAGTGGTCATATTAGTTTGAACCTCTCTGATATCCATGTTCAGCGGATCACCATGAGCCTTTGCAGCTGATGAGCTGAATTTCATTTCTAATATCAGTTTGAACCTTGTAATCTTAGAATTTGAGCCATATAACTTTGGAATTTGAACCTTGTAATATTTCGAGCTTTTGTGGTACAATCGTTGAAATGGCATCGTATGAAACTCGTATATTGGTAGCACTATTTTGACCTTAATATGCAATGGACTTAAGTTTTATTAACCATTCTCGAATCTATTTACCTTGTCGATCTCATAGCACACGATCTGTATAGCTAACTCGACTGCGATCTTCGACTTTATTGCACATAGTTGGTTTATTCAACCGTGTGCCCTCTAGAGCGCAGAATTAATTATTGCACTCGAGTGTCCATCATCACCCTTCTGTGTAACTTTGACCTCACCACCCAAGGGTAAACTTATGACCGAAGTCATTCCACACACTTCGTTTTTACAAAGCTTTTTGCCAATAAACGCCCATGATTTGTCCTTCTTCTAGCCGACGCGTGGCCAAACTAGCCGGGCAGGATGCTTGCGCGGTAGCGCGGGAACAGGCTCACCGGCGATACATTTGGCGCCTCTTCGAGCCCACGCGTGGTCAAACGAAACGCATGCGGTGCGGTGTTGTCAAGCGTGCACTGGAATCCTCCGCTATGAACGCGGTGACAAGACATGACAATTACAGGCCGGCCGGCCCCCATTTATTACAGTGGCCATTTAACCCTTGTGTCTCTTTAACCTTTCGATCGCGCCCCACCATTGCACGAACCACCAGGCCACCATGACAAATTCTTAGAGGGTATCCTGCGCAGCTCCAATGGCGCTCCGAGCGGCTGCCGACGACGAGCAACAGTTCACCATGCATGCCGTGGTGGACACCCACAGAAGGTTCACGGAGCTCTCGATGGTGTACACCAACAACCCGGTCTGGGTGGAGCACTCCATCCACATCATGGAGCTGTTTCTTGCTGAGGAGAAGTACAAGGTGGTCGGGTTCGACCTCGAGTACACCCGCGCTCGTGCCGGGTCTCGTCCCAAGGTCGCCATCGCCCAGATGTGCGTGCGCGATCACGTCCTCGTCTACCACTACTGCCTAGCCACAAGGCCTTGCGAGCGTTTCCCCAGGTTTGTCAACAGCCCCCACTACATGTTCGCTATGGTGGACATCACCAATGATGTAAAGGTGCTCAAGAATTTGGGCATCGCCTGCCAGAATCTTGTCGACATCCAGGGCCAATACAAGATCTAGGGCAACAACAAGCATGAGAAGGACTCACTGGTTCATCTCGCCGAGGCCATCATCGATCCCTACTACAGAGACATGAAGGATTCCTGCAACAAGGACAAGCGTGCCTGGCACTCGGCCTGGATGGAGAAACTCGACAAAGCTCACGTCGTGTATGCGGCCAAGGAGGCGTTCACGAGCTACGAGATGTACAGGCTGATCATTGACATGAGGAAGTGCCTCCTTCCCCAAAACGGCCAGGGATCCAGCCGGAAGCAGAGCAATGGCAAGCGTTGTCGCAACAAGAAGTAGATGGTTAGATGCTCGTTTCCCCTAGTTTAGTATGCATGTAATTGCTTACTTTGGTGTGTGGAAATGTTATGTGTGTAGTCACTTGTGTAATTGTATGCTTAATTTGGTTTTGCAATGCTGTCTTTTTAAGTATATATGTTGATGCTCTGTAGATAGAGCGTAGATGTTGTGCGGACAGAGCAAATCACATTGCACATGGACTAAACAATGGAACCTGTCGGTGATGATTTCATCAATCACTGACAATTGTATACTAGCAATCGTTTGCTCACAACACACACGGCTTGTTAACCGGAATCGTCTGTGTTGTTATCGGTCTTCCCACACATTTCCGATTATAGACCTATTTGCCGCGTATCACACACATCTTCTTAAGTTGAACCGTTTCTGTTCTCTTCCCTAATCGAAAACAGTTCATTCGAGTGAACCGTGTGCCGTATATCACACACACCTTGATCTGGCTGACCGTTTCTGTTGCTTTCCCTAATAGCAAACAGTTCATCGGAGGGAACTGTATGCTGTATATCGCACACACATTGATATGGCTGCCCGTTTTTGTTGTTCTGTCTAATCGCAAATAGTTCGTATGGATCAACCGTATGCCCAACATCGCACACGCAACTAAAATCTGAACCGTGTTTGATGTATCCGCCATCGCAAACGTTTTGCAGCTTTTTTGACGGTTTTTTACATCACCGTTTGCGATTAATGCATCGCACATAGTTTTGTCAAAGGGTCTCTGATCGTAGTGTCGCGTTAGCAGCATCCTGCAGTAGTGCATGTCTGTAGATGCTAGGCTCGTCAAGTTTAACCCAAGTATTCTGCATGTGCAAAACTGTCTTACACCCGTTGTATGTGAACATAGAGTCTATCACACCCGATCATCACGTGGTGCTTCGAAATGACGAACTATGGCAACGGTGCATACTCGGGGAGAACACTTTTATCTTGAAATTTATTGAAGGGATCATCTTATAATGCTACCGCCGTTCTAAGCAAAATAAGATGCATAAAGGATAAACATCACATGCAATCAAAATATGTGACATGATATGGCCATCATCATCTTGTGCTTTTGATCTCCATCTCCAAAGCATCGTCATGATCTCCATCGTCACCGGCTCGACACCTTGATCTCCATCGTTGCGTTGTGGTCGTCACGCTAACTATTGCTAACGCATAGCGATAAAGTAAAGCAATTACATGGCGCTTGCATTTCATACAATAAAGAGACAACCCTAAGGCTCCTGCTGGTTGTCGATATTACAAAACATGATCATCTCATGCATCAACATATATCACATCACGTCTTGACCATATCACATCACAACATGCCCTGCAAAAACAAGTTAGACGTCCTCTACTTTGTTGGTGCAAGTTTTATGTGGCTGCTACGGGCTTCTAGCAAGAACCGTTCTTACCTATGCAAAAACCACAACGGTGATTCATCAAGTTTTCTATTTTAACCTTCTTCAAGGATCAACCGTAGTCAAATTAGATTCAACTAAAGTAGGAGAAACAGACACCAACCAGCCACCTTTATGCAAAACTAGTTGCATGTCAGTCGGTGCAACCGGTCTCATGTTCGTGGACATGTAAGGTTGGTCTGGGCCGCTTCATCCCACAATACCATCGAATCAAAATAAGACGTTGGTGGTAAGCAATATGACTATCACCACCCACAACTCTTTGTGTTCTACTCGTGCATATCATCTACGCATAGACCTGGCTCATGATGCCACTGTTGGGAAATGTTGCATGGAAAACATAAATTTTTCTACGCACACGCAAGATCTATCCATGGAGATGCATAGCAATGAGGGGGAGAGTGTTTCTACATACCCTCGTAGACCGTAAGTGGAAGTGTTTAGTAACGTGGTTGATGTAGTCAAACTTCTTCGCGATCCAACCAATCGAGTACCGAACGTACGACACCTCCGCGTTCAGCACACGTTCAGCTTGGTGGCGTCCTTGCCTTGTTGATCCAGCAAGAGGGGTGAAGTAGTAGATGAGTTCTGGCAGCATGACGGCGTGGTGACGGTGATGGTGATGCTATCTCCGCAGGGCTTTGCCTAAGCACTGCGAAAATATGACCGAGGGACAAAACTATGGAGAGGGACGCTGCACACGGCTAAGACAATGTTGTGTCCTTGTGTGGCGCCCCCTCCAACATATATATAGGTGGGGGGAGAGGGGAAGCAGCCAGGCGCACCACAAAGGTGGCCGGCCAGCCCTAGGGCTCCTGCCTTGGACTGTGCCCCCCCACCATAATTCCCCCAAGGGGGAAGGAAAGAGGAGGAGAGGGAAGGAAGGAGGAGGCCTACTCCCCTCTTTCCTTCTCTCCCTTAGGGCCGACTGCCATAGAGGGGTGCACCAGCCCCTTGTGGGCTGATGTGCTCCCTTCTCTTGGCCCATATGGCCCATAGACCTCCCGGGGCTTACCGGAACCCCTTCCGGTGACCCGATGACTACCCGGTATGCCCCGAAACTCTTCCGGTGTCCAAATAGTATTGTCCTATATATCAATCTTTACCTCCGGACCATTCCGGAGCTCCTCGCCATGTCCGTGATCTCATCTGGGACTCCGAACAACATTCGGTCACCAAATCACATAACTCATATAACACTATATCATCAACGAACGTTAAGCGTGCGGACCCTACGGGTTAGAGAACTATGTAGACATGACCGAGACACCTCTTCGGTCAATAACCAATAGCGGAACCTAGATGCCCATATTGGTTCCCACATATTCTACGAAGATCTTTATCGGTCGAACCGTTATGACAACATACGTAATTCCCTTTGTCTGTCGGTATGTTACTTGCCCGAGATTCGATCGTCGGTATCTCCATACCTAGTTCAATCTCGTTATTGGCAAGTCTCTTTACTCGTTCCGCAATACATCATCTCGTAACTAACTCATTAGTCATTTGCTTGCAAGGCTTCTTATGATGTGTATTACCGAGAGGGCCCAGAGATACCTCTCCGATACTCAGAGTGACAAATCCTAATCTCGATCTATGCCAACTCAACAAACACCTTCGAAGATACCTGTAGAGCATCTTTATGATCACCCAGTTACATTGTGACGTTTGATAGCACACAAGGTATTCCTCCGGTATCCGTGTTGACACCAGATTTTGGCATGGTATGAACCGCAATTAAGATTGCCTCATATGAAAAAATGTTCTACATGAATTGTTTTCGTCTCGTCGAATCAGTTGATTTTGATATAAAAATCATCCCAATCAGAGTTCGTATGCAAAAGTTAGAGGCAACACTTTGCGGACCGGTCCTGAGTGAAAAAGTGACGCGAGGGACCAGACACCCACCTAGGTAGGGTCTGATAGGTCGCGTGAGTTATTCGGCCTTTGCTGGCTGGATGAAGTTTGCCGGCCGAATAAAAATCTTGCCGGCAAAATGAAAAGCTTGCCGGCGTGGAAAGCTTGCCGGGGTGAAAGCTTGCCGGTGTGAAAGCTTGCCGGCGTGGAAGCTTGCCGGTATGAAAGCTTGCCTGGTGGAAACCTTGCCATTGTGAAAGCTTGCCGGGGTGGAAACCTTGCCGGTGTGGAAAGCTTGCCGGGGTGAAATCTTGCCGGCTTGGAAAGCATGCCGGAAAAAAGCTTGCCGGAAATATGGAAGCTGTCAAAGTCAATCCGACCAGAAGTTGGAGATGGGCTTGAAAGATTATTCAGATTATCTCGGATGGAAAAGTGTTCTACACGGAAGTTGTGCGTATCGTCGAAACGGTCAAATTTTCTATTGGAGTCACCATCGTCAGAGATAGTATACAGCCTGCAAAGTTGTTACAAGACTCGCGCAGTTCAGAAAACTGCATAATTGAATCCGACCCACAGTAAAAGATGGGCCCGAAAAGTCATAAAGACGGCCTTAAATGGAGAAGTGATGCACGCTGTATTATGCAAATCATCGAGGCAGACAAGTTTGATGTTGAACTCAATTCCATCTGAGTTAATATGCGATTTCTACAGCCCATGCAAGAAGCAGGATAGAAGTGTGGGACAGATTCGGGCTGAATCCGAGTTGGACTGAAACTAGAACTGTAGGACGTGAATTGATGTAATTTTCTTGTAAGTAAAGCCTAGATGAATCCTTTACTTGTACGGGAAGTCCAGCCGCCTCTTATATATGTTAGGGGTGACGGCCGATTGAAACAACACACAATCGAACAAATCAATATACTACTTTTTATCTACGTTTTATCTCTCCATCGTTTTTCTCTCTCGTTCTTTGCTGTTCTTCGTGTTTGAGAGCTGCGAATCCCGAGGCTCTAGGGGCGAGCGAATCGACCTAGGGCAGCCCATAGCCGCCGCACTCCATGACGGGGTCCCTCCCGGGCGTGTGGAGTTTAGGGTCCTAAAAGCACCTGCCGACTGTCTTGCGTATCGCGCTGTCGGTTGAGTCTCCTTCGATGTGAGCTGCGGTGCATCACCCCCGGTGTCGAGGGTACACGGTGACGTGTTCGTGTGTCAACACACTTTTTGGCGACTCCGCTGGGGACTAAAGATCAATCATCATCATCATCCATCATGTCTGGCAACGACAAGATTCCCAAGCCCTCGGAAATCAATGCTGATAACATAATAAAGCCCAATTTTGAGGAGTTATAAGAGGAACATCGCCAAGTTTATGAGGAATACAAGAGGGCACGTGAAGAAAAGGAGATGTAGGAATTCCTTGCTAAGTTCAAGAAGGATCGTCAAGGCAATATCACTCCGGTTGGAGAAATCAAGTTTCCTCCTCTTCATGATGAACAGGTTGAACCCCCTGTGAGTAGTGCCTTCTCTCCTAATGTATGGGCTGAAATTGATAGTCGCATTACTGGTAGCAATAATCTTTTATACCAAATTTTCTTGGAAAATAATAATGCTCAAAAAATTATGCCTCAATCATCTATTGGTAATGTTGGTGTGCCTGTTACCGCAGAAATCCCTAATCCAACTTTACCTATTTCATCGGCGCCTCCCGTGCCGATGAATTTTTATCCTAGCCCAACAAATCAAATTATTGCTGCACCCATTAATCCTATCATGAGTATGCCAGGTTCGGTGGTGACGCCGAACCAAACCCTACCTACAAGTGCAAACGCTGTTAGATCATTGCCGAATTACAATTCGGCATATATGCCACAATTCACACCTGCAACTACTAACCCTACTCCTCCCATGCCACTGCCACAAGCTTCATCGTCCACTATGGATGATGGTCTAGCTAATCTTAGAGAGGAGATGGCTAAGATGCTCTGAGAGAATTTTGGAGTTGAGTTGCCAAGGAACCGTACATACCAAAAGCCATATCCAGAATACTTTGATGCCATTCAATGCCCTCCGGGATATAAAATTCCAGATTTTGTTAAGTTTAACGGAGTGGGCACAAAAACCACATTGGAGCAAGTTAGTCAATAATTGGCACAATTAGGTGAAGCAGGCTCACTAAATGAATTGAAAGTGCGTTCATTTCCTTTATCATTAACTAGTACTGCATTTTCATGGTTTTCTTCTTTACCACATGGTTCCATTCGGGTTTGGTCGCAGCTAGAGCAAAAATTTCATGATCACTTTTATAGCAGCGATAATGAGCTTAAGTTATCACATCTTACATCGGTTAGACAAAAGCATGATGAATCGGTCTCCGATTACATCAAAAGATTTAGAGATACAAAAAACCGGTGCTATATTTGGTGATAACCGAGAGAGATTTAGCTGATCTTGTGCTTAGTGGTTTGAAAACTCCCATTAGAGAAAAGCTAGAGGGCTATGAGTTTTTAAATGTCAACCAAGTCTTACAAAGGGCTTTGGCCCAAGAAAGCCGAAGCAAAGAGCTCAAAGAAGTGCATAGATATAAAGCTGATCGTCCTAAAATGAACATGGTTGAATATGATAGTCATCACTCGGACGATGAGGGTGATATTTATGCTACTAAATTTGTTTGGCCATCTAAGGCCAAACCCTTCACTTGCAATGATCTGAAACTGATTCATAAAAATCGTGATGAAGAGATGAAATTTACTTTTAACATTGCCAAGTGTGATAAAATATTTGATGCTTTGCTACAAGCCAAAATTATTAGAATATCTCATACTTTACCGCCGTTTAAAGAACTAAAATGGCGCTCTTATTGCAAGTATCATAATTCCTTTTCTCATGCTACTAATGATTGCAATGTTTTTTGACGACAGATACAATTGGCCATTAATGACGGACAATTGAACTTTTCTGACATGCAAGTTGATAAACATCCCTTTCCAATGAATACCATGGATTTGGAAGGGAAGAAGCTGATCATTCGGCCAGAGGTAGCCGAATCTGCTAATAAAGCTAATGTCATTGTTGGTCAGCCCAGGAAAAATAAGGAGAGCGATAAGGTCTTGGGGAGACAAGTTGTGCTTGACAAGCAACCCGGTGGCAAGGAGATAATCAAGATCAGCATCAAGAATCCTATACTCGGGGAGTAACCACGAGTGCAAGAGAACACTCATGTCAAATTTGTTAAGCCCAAGAGTCCAGAGGTTGGCAAGTGGAAGACGAATGAAGCTAAAGTGCAGCGCAAGAAAATCAAGCCAACTTTTGATATGTTGTTGTCCAAGTATGCCAGTCAAGCGGCCGGTTCTAGCTCTAACCGGTCATCAAATTTGAAGCACTCAAGGTCACCTCCTCGGGAAGAATTTCAGCAACATGCAAGGCCATATGGGTCGTGGGCACCCGGACCATGGATGCCGCCACCCCCTATGCGCCATACTACATGGGAGACTTCAATGGAGGATGGTGGCAGCCCCAATGGCCCCTAATGCTTTTCATCCGGGTTGGGTAGAACCAAGGAGGCCCGTTCATGAAAGACTTTCTTATCCCACATGAGGCTGTTTGAACAATGGTGTCAATCAGCCAATGCAAGATAATCAAAAAAGGGTTGGCAAGCAAGTGTGGCGTGCTAAATCACCAAGTGCTGAAATTTCAGAGCCTAGCAAGCAAAAGGAGGAGAATACTAGTGCTGAAACTATTATGATAGGCACTAAAGAATTAACAATCAAAGAGCCAATTATTGTTGAAAATCTGGCTGATTCCAATAAAGATGTGGCTGTTGTCTAGCAAGGTCCCATGGCTAATGATCATGAAGCTAGCACAAGCAAGGCCAAGTCGAGGGATCCAAAATATACTCAGCCTAAGTGGTGTCCTTCCGGTCTGACCAAGGCACAAAAAAGGAGATTGCAGCGCATGAGGAGTCAAGAGATGGCAGAACAGGGGGCCGAGAAGCAAAGAGATAAATTGTTCAACGACATTCGGCCTATGGTACCTACAAAACAAGTATGGATGCCTAAACAAATAAAAGGTGCAGTGGCTTCTACATTCGTCACAGCAGCACCTACACCACCAAAGAAGGAGGATGCCACCGCTATTACATCGTCCCCATCACCTATTGATTACACTTCGCTTGGACAAATTTCAGAATCAATGAACATGACCGAGAAGGAAGATGATATGTTGGATTATGAGCCTACACCGGTCCACGAAGGTATGGATATCAATATGGTGTATTACTTACCCGCTGAATTTCATGCTATAGATGAAGAAGGGGAAGTAGCTCAGGTAGATTTTGGTCCTAAAAATGCTATATTCGAGAAGCCAAAAGAACCGGTGACACGCTTGAAGCCATTGTTCCTTAAAGGTCACATTAATGGATCGCCGGTTGCTAGAATGCTTGTCGATGGTGGTGCTGTGGTGAATCTTATGCCATATTCGATCTTCAAAAAATTGGGTTTGCCTGATGAACAATTGATCAAGACCAATATGGTGCTTAATGGATTTGAAGGCAAAGAGAAAACTGAAGCCAAAGGTGTGTTGTATGTGGAGCTTACAGTCGGAAGCAAAACTTTGGCTACTGCGTTCTTTGTTGCTGAGGTGCAAGGTAACTACAATGTCATACTAGGCCGTGATTAGGTTCATGCAAACTAGTGCGTGCCTTCCACTATGCACCAGTTTTTGATCCAGTGGGTGGGTGATGAAGTGGAGGTCATTCATGTGGATAATTCGGCTTGTGTTGCTTTGGCCGATGCATCGGTGGATTGGCAGCATCCCAATGCTACTTGCTTGACTGGACATGACTTATCAGAATTTGATTTTCTTAGCGCCACAAAAAGTGGTTTCGTGCCCATTTCTTTAAAGCCGGTTGGTGGTAATCGGCTCCAAGGTATGATGTATTTAAATGGATTCTAACTCAGATCGGTTGCAAAAGCGTCTTGTTGAATATCGGTCCAATGAAAATGATATGTATGAATCTATAAAGGAGTTAGATGATATGCATAAATTAAGACAAGGTTTTACGTCGGCCGATCCATTAGAAGAGGTAGACATAGGAGATGGTTCAATTCCTAGGCCGACATTTTCAAACGAAAATTTAAGAGCCGATCATAAAGCTAAGTTGATCGAGCTATTGAAAGAATATGTTTGTTGCTTTGCGTGGGAATATCGTGAGATGCCAGGTTTAAGCCGAGAGCTAGTGGAGCATCGGTTACCTATAAAGGCTGGGTTTAGACCGTACAAGCAATCGGCCAGAAAGTTCAATCCAAAAACATATGACCGGAACAAGGAAGAGATCGGTCGTTTGCTTAAAGCTAATTTTATTTGACCTTGCAGGTATGCTGAGTGGATTTCTAACATTGTACCAGTAGATAAGAAAGGCTCCGGCAAGTTGAGGGTGTGCATTGATTTCAGAGATTTGAATAGAGCTACACCTAAAGATGAGTATCCCATGCCAATAGCCAATATGCTTATTAATGTTGCTTCTGGACATAAGGTCATTATCTTTCTTGATGGTAATGCGGGGTATAACCAGATTTTTATGGCCGAAGAGGACATGTCAAAACGGCTTTTCGATGTCCTGGTTTCCTTGGTTTATTTGAGTGGACAGTGATGACCTTTGGATTAAAAATGTCGATGCCACGTATCAAAGGGCTATGAATTTAATCTTTAATGATTTACTTGGTGTTATACTTGAAGTTTATATTGATGATATTGTTGTCAAATTGGATGCTTTCGAATCTCATCTAGCCGATTTGCGTTTAGCTTTTGAAAGAATGAAAAATTATGGACTGAAGATGAATCCTTTGAAGTGTGCATTCGGCGTGTCGGTTGGAAAGTTTTTGGGTTTCATTATTCATGAAGATGGCATAGAGATTGATCCCAAAAAGATAGAGGCCATACAGAAAGTGAAGGCTCCAACATGCAAGAGAGATATGCAAAAGTTCCTTGGCAAGGTCAATTATTTGAGAAGGTTCATAGCTAATCTGTCAGGGAAAGTTGATGCATTTACTCCTATCCTTCGGTTAAAGAACGATGTTGATTTCACTTGGGGGGCAAAACAGCAAGAAGCGTTTGATATGATCAAGAACTATTTGTGCACTCCTCCGGTGATGAAAGCGCCCAAGCATAAGGAACCCTTTAAGCTTTACATTGCAGCAGAAGAAGGTGTTATTGGTGCTGTTTTGACTCAAGAAACCGAAGGAAAAGAGCATGCTATTACATATTTGAGCAGGCGTTTATTGGACGCCGAGACAAGGTATACATTTATTGAAAAACGATGCCTATGCTTATATTATGCTTGCACAAAATTGAGACATTATTTAGTACCGAGTGCTTGCATAGTAGCTTGTCAATCCGATGTCATTAAATACATGTTGCATAGGCCAATTCTTAGTGGCAGAATTGGCAAGTGGGCTTATGCTTTGATTGAATATGATTTGGCTGATGAATCTCTAAAATCCATGAAAGGCCAAATCATTGCTAATTTTATTGTTGAGCATCGGATTAATGACAAGCATGATGTTGATATAAACCTTGTTTCATTAGTACCTTGGAGATTATATTTTGATGGTTCATTTTGTAGCAATGGCCAAGGTGTTGTTATTGTTTATATATCTCCTCATGTTGCTATTTTCGAAGCCTCATGTCGTTTAGAATATTTTTGCACAAACAATCAAGCCGAATATGAAGCATTGTTATTTGGCTTACAGATGTTGCTTGCCATAGGTGCTACACATATTGAGGCTTTTGGTGATTCGTTATTAGTAGTGCAACAAATATCCAAAGTCTTTCAATGTTTTGACGAATCACTTAATGTTTATCTTGATAAATGTCTAGATATAATTTCTACTTTGGATTATTTTAGCATTTCTCATATATCTAGACATGACAATTGGAGAGCAAATGAGTTGGCACAACAAGCATCTGGCTATCATGTTGATCATGGCATGTTTCATATTTCTCAAAGGCCGATGTCTAGTCTTGCCAACATAGGGGAGGCCGAACCGGAGCCCACCGTTTCGGCCACTAATGAAATATTCAATGCAGGAGAAAATCAAGACTGGAGGAAACCCATCATTGATTATTTGTGTGATCCTAGTAGAAGGGTGGACAGGGCAGTTCGGCGTATGGCTTTCAAATACATAATGAGAGATGATGGTCTTTATCGCCGAACGGGTGATGATGTTCTTTTAAAGTGCTTGGACAAGGACCAAGCGAGAGTTTCTATGGGAGAGGTCCATGAAGGTATTTATGGCACTCATCAGTCGGCTCCCAAGATGAAATGGTTACTATGACGTGCTGGGTTTTATTGGCCGACTATGATTAATGATTGCTTCAGATATTACAAAGGGTGTGAAGCTTGTCAAAAATTTGGTGATATTCAATTGGCTCCTGCTGCTATGTTACATCCTATTGTCAAGCCGTGGCCTTTCAGAGGATGGGGTTTAGATTTTATTGGAGAAATTCACCCATCTTCCTCAAAGGGGCATCGGTTCGTGTTGGTAGCAACCGATTATTTCACTAAATGGTCTGAGGCAGTACCTCTCAAGAACATGACACATACAGAGGTAATCCAATTCATAACTACAGATCAAGTTTCATCTTTCATGTCACATCAAGTCAGAGAATTTGCCGAATCTTATAACATAAAGTTGCTCAATTCCTCTCCGTATTATGCCCAAGCTAATGGACAAGCTGAGTCCAGCAATAAAATTTTAATCAAGCTTATCAAGAGGAAGATTGAGGATAATCTGAGGAGATGGCATGAGTTGTTGTCTAAAGCTTTGTGGGGACATAGGATCTCAAGGCATGGTGCTACGAAGGTGACTCCATATGAGCTAGTATATGGTTAAGAGGCTGTTTTACTGGTGGAAGTAAATTTGAATGCTTTGAGGATAGCCAAACAAAATGATTTATCGGCAATAGACTTTTATAACTTGATGATGGACAATATTGATGAGGTTGCCGATAAACGTTTCGCTACTTTGAAGGCCATAGAGAGAGACAAGTTGAGGGTAGCAAGAGCTCACAATAAGAGAGTTAAGTTGAAGAATTTTCAAGTTGGCGATCTCGTCTGGAAAGTGATTCTACCGATTGGTTCAAGAGATAGAAAATTCGGGAAGTGGTCTCCGAGTTGGGAAGGTCCTTTTAGGGTTACAACAGTAGTTCCCGGAAACTCTTATTTGGTGGAATCCGTACAAGGGGCACTATTACCTCGAGCTCTCAATGGCAAGTACTTGAAGAAATACCACCCGAGTGTGTGGCAAGAAGCCTAAGTAGGCAATGGCCGATATATGATTATCACCCTTAGCACAAACATGGCCGATACATAATTATCTTCCTAAGAAAAATAAATGGCCGATGGAGTGTTGACATCGTCCTTAGAACAAACAAGGTACAAATTATTTTTCGGCACACAAGCTTTGCCGAAAAACAGGGGGGCATGTGTTGACACCAGATTTTGGCATGGTATGAAACGCAATTAAGATGGCCTCATATGAAAAAATGTTCTACATGAATTGTTTTTGTCTCGTCGAATCGGTTGATTTTGATATAAAAATCATACCAATCCGAGTTCGAATACAAAAGTTAGAGGCAACACTTTGCGGACCGGTCCTGAGTGAAAAAGTGACGCGAGGGACCAGCCACCCACCTAGGTAGTGTCTGATGGGTTGCGTGAGTTATTCGGCCTTTGCCGGCTAGATGAAGCTTGCCGGCCGAGTAAAAATCTTGCCGGCAAAATGAAAAGCTTGTCGACGTGGAAAGCTTGCCGGGGTGAAAGCTTGCCGGTGTGAAAGCTTGCCGGCGTGGAAGCTTGCTGGTGTGAAAGCTTGCCGGGTGGAAACCTTGCTGGTGTGAAAGCATGCCAGGGTGGAAACCTTGCCGGTGTGAAAGCTTGCCGGGGTGGAAACCTTGCCGGTGTGGAAAGCTTGCCAGGGTGAAATCCTACCGGCATGGAAAGCTTGCTGGAAAAAAGCTTGCCGGAAAGGTGAAAGCTGTCAAAGTTAATCCGACCAGAAGTTGGAGATGGGCTCAAAATATTATTCAGATGATCTCGGATGGAAATATGTTCTACACAGAAGTTGTGCGTATCATCGAAACAGTCAACTTTGATTTTGGAGTCATCATCGTCGGAGATAGTATACGGCCTGCAAAGTTGTTACAAGACATGGACAGTTCAGAAAACTGCATAATTGAATCCGACCCATAGTTAAAGATGGGTCTTAAAAGTCATAAATACTGCCTTAAAAGAAGAAGTGACCAGCGTTGTATTATGCAGATCATCGAGGCGGAAAAGTTTGATGTTGAACTCGATTCCATCCGAGTTAGTATGCGATTTCTACAGCCCATGGAAGAAGCAGGACAGAAGTATGGGACAGATTCGGGCTGAATCCGAGTTGGACTGAAACTAGAACTATAGGACGTGAATTGATGTAATTTTCTTGTAAGGAAAGTCTAGATGAATCCTTTACTTGTACGGGAAGTCCAGCTGGCTCTTATATACGTTAGGGGTGACCGCCGATTGAAACAACACACAATCGAACAAATCAATATACTACTTTTTATCTACGTTTTATCTCTTCATCGTTTTTCTCTCTCGTTCTTCGCTGTTCCTTGTGGTTGAGAGCTGCGAATCCCGAGGCTCTAGGGGTGAGCAAATCGACCTAGGGCAGCCCATAGCCGCCACATTCCCTGACGGGGTCCCTCCCGGGCGTGTGGAGTTTCGGGTCCTAAAAGCACCCACCGACTGTCTTGCGTATCGCGCTGTCGGTCGGGTCTCCTTCGACGTGAGTTGTGGTGCATCACCCCTGGTGTCGAGGGTACACGGTGACGTGTTCCTGTGTCAACAATCCGGGAGTTGCATAATCTTATAGTCAAAGGAATATGTATTTGACATTAAGAAAGCAATAGCAATAAACTGAACGATCATATGCTAAGCTAACAGATGGGTCTTGTCCATCACATCATTCTCCTAATGATGTGATCCCGTTATCAAATGACAACTCATATCTATGGTTTGGAAACCTCAACTATTTTTTGATCAACGAGCTAGTATAGTAGAGGCTCACTAGGGATATGGTATTTGTTTATGTATCCACACATGTATTTAAGTTTCCGGTCAATACAATTCTAGCATGAATAATAAACCTATATCATGATTTAGGAAATATAATAATAACCATTTTATTATTGCCTCTAGGGCAGATTTCCATCACCCTCTACCCCCCAAACCCTAACCAACCCTCCCCACTCTCCCCTCGCGCCCTCCTCACTCTCCTGATCTGGGCGGCGCCCTGCCCCCGATGCCGTCGCCGCCTACCGACGCTGTCTTCGCCCCGACCCCGTCGCTCGCCTCCTCGCCTCGCCCCCGACCCGGCCTCCCCGAGCCACACCACCTCTCTCCTCGGCAGCACACGTGAGCGCCCCCTATCTCCCCCATCTGGCCCCGCGCTCGCCATGGCTGGGCCGCGCCTGCTCATGCTTGCCGCGCGCTCCCGCATCCCCCGCTCGCGCCCTCTGCTGCTCGCCGCATCCTGCTGCCTACCCAACACCCGCGCCGCAGTTCAGCTGCCCACGCGCGCCCCGCGGCCCCTGCTAGCCCGTCGTCGCGCCCGCCAAACGTCACGCTCCGCCCCTGCTCGCCTCGCTCCGACAACCGCCACCCGCACGCACTCCCCGCGATCGGTTCGCGCCAAGCACGCCCCGGCCTCCCCCTGCAAGTCCCGTGCGCGCCCCGCGCCTCCCTCTAAGTCGCCTACCGTTGCTGCTTCCCCGCGTCACCCGCTTCCCTCGCTCCCGCGCCCGAGCCCCACTGCCGCCCGTCCCTGGCCTCGCCTTCGGCCGCCGCCCCTGCCCCGCGTCGGCTCCTCCCGCCACCGCCTGCCGCTTGGGCATGGCCTCGCCGTCCTCTGCTGAACGTGCGCCCGCACGGCCCCTACGCTGGCCATCACCGCCGGCTGTGCCCCTGACCGCTGTGGCCCGCCCCTAGAGATAAGGATAAAAAAACGAATGATGAAAAATGAAAAAGATAGTTAATTAACTTAATTAATTTTTCTTAATTAGCTAATTAACTTAACTAATTAACCTAATTAACTATATTAGATAATTAAACCTGATTAGGTAACTAATGGGTCTATGATAGGAGGGCCCTCCCCCTGGTGACCAGTCAACTTTGACTGGTCAACGGGGACCCCCTGGACCCACCTGTCATCCACTGTGGCCAGTCCACAGCTGGATGCACATAACATTTTGCTATTTAATTCAAATTAATTTAAATAATAATATTATTATAAAATCATTTAAAACCTTGAAAATTAATATAAAATAATCCATAACTCGGATGAAAATACTTTGTACATGAAAGTTGCTCAGAAAAATACAACGATTCCGAATATGCAATCCGTTCATCCGTCACATGCCCCTAGCATAGCGAACATGGAACCGTTCCCTCTAATTCATCTGTCCAAAAATGCCAAATTTCGGGAAAACATTCCCGGATGTTTTCCATCCTCGCCTATATCACCTGGCACCATGTTAGATCATAGCTAGCATCGCTAATTGCCATGTCATGCATCGCGATGCATCTGTTTGCATTGTATTTATTGTTTCTTCCCCCTCTTCTCTCCTTTAGACACCGAGACTGACGCCGCTGCTACCCAGTATGACTACGATGTCGACGACCCTCCTTCTCAGTAGAGCTTCCAGGCAAGCAAAACCTCCTTGATCATCCCGATACCGCCTACTCCTTCTCTCTACTGCATGCATTAGAGTAGTGCAGTTGTTACTGTTTCATCGGTTTGATCCTATACTGCTGCATAGCATGTCTTTGCTACTACTGTTGATACCTTACCTGCATTCCTAAATGTTAAGTATAGGATGCTAGTATTCCATCAGTTGCACTACATTCTTGTCCGTCTGCCATGCTATACTATCGGGCCGTGATCACTTCGGGAGGTGATCACGTGTATTTACTATATACATATTATATGTCGGTGTTCTGGGAACCAGGGTACCCAGACTTGCCTGCCTGCGGCCCACGGCGTGGCTCCATAGACGGCCTGGTATGGCCCGCCTTCAGCATCGACAAGGCAAGACCCTCACGAGGGGCCAAGCCCCGCGAGGCAGACGACGCCAAGACCTCTGGAGGGAGCGGCCTCCTCAGGCTGGCTCCTGAGGAGCAGAGATTCCTATGCAAGCGCCCATCTCATGAGGTTCGGGTGACGCAAGCCATGACGACCAAGGCCAGGCAGGCGCCAGCGGGCGCAGAGCAGCAGGTTTCCTATTTGGTGCTAAGAAGGCAAGCGTAGGCGCAGAGTCCCGAGGAATCACCCAAAGGTTTGCATTCCCGTGCAACAAGACCAAGACCGCTAGGACGAATGTCATCGCCGAGCCCACCACAGCGTCACAAGCAGAAGCTTTGCAGGCAAAGACTACCTTTCGTCTGGATAAGATGTACTACTTGTCCCCCTTCAAAATTGGCCACTGTGGGATCCCTTCCCACCTTCGTTCGGAGGAAGAGGACTAGGGCCACTATTAATATAGCTTAGCCGCCACCATAGAGAGGGGATCCAGGGATCCGGGATCTAGTCCAAACCCTCACAAGCTCGCACCCACTCAAGAACAGACCTCCTGAGGTTGTTCTTCCCCCTGTACTAGTTCATCCTCAGCCCCACGCGAGGCTAATCCACCACAAACCAGGAGTAGGGTTTTACACCGCAAGGTGGCCCGAACCTGGGTAAACTGCTGTGCCTCTTTCCTTTCCCGTTGATCGAGTTAGGCCGTGAGGGCGACGGGTTGGTTGGCTGGAGAGGTTGAGTTCTTCGCACACGAACCAGAGTTCGAACCTTTCTTGGGTCTGCGGAGCCCTGAATCCGACATTTGGCGCGCCAGGTAGGGGCGTGTCGAAGGTTTGCCTTCTCGTCAGCCGTGCTCTGCCCTCGCCGCTTGTTCCCCATCGCTGGCGTCGCTCCACTCACCGGGCCGCCAGGCGCGTTTGGAGGCATCACGGGCCTCCGGGTTTTCTCCCCCACCTTGCGACGGGTGCAGTGGCCACCGAAGTTCAGGCCGGAGTTGCCGCCTCGATATGATGGCACGGCGGACCCCACGGAGTTCCTCTAGCTGTATGCGGAGGCTATCTGGGTGGCCGGCGACGACGACATGGTCATGGTGAATTGGCTCCCTATGGCTCTTACGGGTGTGCCGCACGCCTGGCTCCTCAACCTGCCGGAGTCCTCAGTAGCCTCCTTGGAAGAGCTGCACGGCCTGTTCATAGCACACTTCGCGGCGCCGGCGCCCCACGCTATCGCGGCCATCCTCGGTAGGTCGCAGGCGCTGGCCTTAGATTGCCACGTCAAGCAGTTCTTTTGCCAGGTGGACGCCGCCCAATCGCGGTGGGGGGCCCCCCGGGCTGGGCGGCGCCCAAGGCCGACCTCATCTTCGACTCCAGTGACCACCCCAGGACTACGGTCGGCGCCGGCACGCTTCCTATGCTCAGCACCCCACCATTTGCAACGTGGCCATCACCAGGACCCTCATCGATGGCAGCGCAAGCCTCAACATCCTCTCTGTGGAGGCCTTCGGCCTACTTCACTTGCCCTTCGACCGGCTCCTCCCAACCAAGCCCTTCTCGGGGGTCACCGACAGTTCCACCCGCCCTCTGGGGCAGATCCGCCTTCCTGTCACCTTCGGCACGCGCGACAACTACCGCCCCGAGCTCATTGAATTTGATATCGCCCGCATCGGCCTCCCATACAACGCCATCCTCGGGTGCCCGGCCCTCGCCAAGTTCATGGCTGCGACTCACACTGGCTACAACGTCATGAAGATGCCCGGCAGCAGCGGTGTCCTCACCGTGGCAGGGGACACCGGGGACGTGCTCATGGCCCTCGAGCTCGCTTTCAAGGCGACGGCGGCCGCGTGGCCAGGTGCGGGGAGCACTCCGGAGGTCCCAGGGGCAGCGCCGGCCAAAAAGAAGTAGTTGTTCTCTTAAGACCGGGCCGAGACGAGGCAGGTGCCAGTCGACGAGGACGGGGGGTCAGGCCCCACCTTCACCATAGGTGCTGGCCTCCCCCAGACCAGGAAGAAGCGCTGGTCTGCTTCCTCCGTGCGAACAAGGATGTGTTTGCGTGGGAGGCAACGGACTTGGTCGGCGTTCCGCGCAGGGTGATCGAGCACCACTTGATCGGGTGCCCCAACGCGCGCCCCGTGAAGTAGAAGGCACGACGGCAAGCTCCGGAGAAGCAGTCGTTCATCATCCAGTAGACTCGCAAGCTACAAGAAGCCGGCGTTATTCGGGAGGTGCGGAACCCGGATTGGCTGGCGAACCCTGTCATCGTCCCCAAGAAGGGCGGGAAGAAGCGCATGTGCGTACGATTTTACGAACCTCAACAAAGCTTGCCCTCAAGACCCCTTCCCTCTTCCGCGCATCGACCAGATCGTCGACTCCACTGCCGAGTGCGACTTGCTGTGCTTCCTGGATGCCTTCTCAGGCTATCACCAAATCAAGATGGCGGTGCAGGATGTCGAGAAGACGGCTTTCCTGACCCCGTGCGGGGTGTACTGCTACACGTGCATGTCGTTCGGCCTGCGCAATGCCGGTGCAACCTTCCAACGACTGATGCATATCACCCTGGGCCAGCAGCTTGCGAGGAACGCCGAGGCATACGTCGACGACATAGTGGTTAAATCTCGGGAGGCGAGAACTCTCGTCGAAGATCTGGGAGAAACGTTTGCCAGCCTACGCAAGGTAAACTTGCGGCTCAACCCGGAGAAGTGCGTGTTCGGTGTCCCGTCCGACAAGCTCCTGGGTTTCCTGGCGTCGCACAGAGGGATCGAGGCCAACCCGGAGAAGATGAAGGCGATAGAGAGGATGAGCCCGCTGCAGACCCTCAAGGAGATGCAAAAGCTGGCGGGCTGCGTAACCTCGCTGGGGCTCTTCATCTCCAAGCTAGGCGAGTGCGCCCTCTCGTTCTTCAAGCTCATGAAAAAGAAGGGCCCGTTTGAGTGGATTCCAGAGGCCGAAGCGGCCTTCCAAGACCTCAAGAGGTACCTCACGAGCCCACCGGTGATGGTAGCGCCTCGCCCTCCCGAGCCCCTGGTGCTTTACTTGGCCGCCACGCCTCACTCTGCCAGCGCGGCGCTCATGGCTGTCAGGGAAGAGCGAGTGGTTGGGGGTGCGCGGTGCAGCGCCCCACGCCCGACCGAGGCGCCGCGGCCTTAGGGCGGCGCTCCTGAGGCCTCGGCCGCCCCTCCAGGCGGCGGGGCTCACGAGGATGGCTGTCCCAAGGCCACGCCAGCCCTGCCCAATGACAAAGCTCCTGAGACTGAGACTCCCCTGCCTCAGGAGGGACATGACCCCACCGACGCCTCCTCCCTCATCGAGCATCCCATGTACTTCGTCAGCATAGTGCTGCGTGATGCGCGGGCACGCTATCCCATGCCACAGAAGCTCCTGCTCGCACTCCTCGTGGCCTCCAGGAAACTACGTCACTATTTCCAAGGCCACTCCATCAAGGTTGTCTCAGCGTACCCCCAGGAGAGGGTGCTCTGGAGCCCTGACGCCGCGGGGAGGGTCGCCGTGTGGAACATCGAGCTGCAAGGGTTCCAGCTGGAGTTCAGCACCACCAGAGTCATCAGGGGCGTGTCCCTCGCTGACTTTGTGGCAGAATGGACCGATGCCCCTGGCCGAGAAGTGGGCGAGGACCGTTCTCTCACACCCGGAGACGAGGCACCAGATGGTTGGGTCATGTACTTCGACGGTGCGTTTGCACGCCAAGGTGCGGGGGCTGGGGCCGTGCTCATCTCACCTACCCAGGACAAGCTCTACTATGCCATGCAACTCTGCTTCCAGCATGGCGAGAAGGTCTCCAACAACATCGCTGAGTACGAGGGCCTGATCGCCGGCCTCAAGGTTGCGGTGGCTCTGGGGGTCAGGCGCCTCACCATCAGGGGCGACTCCCAGCTCCTCGTCAACTTCTCTAACAAGGCGTACAAGCCAAAGGACGAGCACATGGAGGCATACGTTGAGGAGGTACGCAAAATTGAGAAACGATTCATGGGCTTGGAATTGTAGCACGTGCCGCCAGGCAACAACAAGGAGGTGGACGACATCGCCAAGAGGGCGTCCCGGCGCCACCCTCAGGAGCCTGGCGTCTTCGAGGAGCGACTCTTCAAGCCATCAGCAGCTCTCCCCACTGCTGGACCGGCTCTGCCTCGAGAGGAGCTACCCCCGGCGCCTTCCTCGGGTGCCCCAGCCTGCGGCCCGACCGTGGGGGCTCACCTGCTTCTCGCGCTCGAGCCCCAGGAGGGGTGCTGGACCAAGGAATTCAAGGCGTACCTGCTCCGGGGCACCTTGCCGGAGAAGGAAGAAGACGCGGAGCACGTGGCCCGCCAGGCCACCGCGTATTGCATCTAGGACACCGAGCTCTACCGAAGGTGCCCAAACGACGTTTCCCTACGCTGCATCTCCAAGGAGCAGGGGTGCAAGCTGCTGGCCGACATACATGGTGGGGACTACGGGCATCACTCCTCATCGCGCACCCTCGTGGGCAAGGCGATCCGCAGCGGATTCTACTGGCCCACGACGCTCAATGATGCGATTGAATTGGTAAGATCTTGCAAGGCCTGTCAGTTCCATGCTAAGCAAATCCACCAGCCCGCTCAGGGCCTACAGACCATCCTGCTCTCATGGCCATTCGCGGTCTGGGGGTTAGTGTCGCCATCAACAAGTTCACCAAGTGGGCGGAGGTGGAAGCCGTCCGCACCATCCCAGCCGGCTCGGCCTTCAAGTTCATCAAGGGTCTCGTGAGCCATTTCGAGGCCCCCAACCGCATCATAACTGACAATGGCTCTCAGTTCACGAGCAAGCTTTTCAAAACATATTGTGCTAACCTTGGAACGCAGATATGCTACGCTTCGATGGCGCACCCACGGAGCAATGGCCAGGCCGAGCGCGCCAACGCAGAGGTCCTGAGGGGCCTCAAGACAAGGAGCTTCAAGAAGAAACTCGAGGCCTGTGGCAGGGCTGGCTCGACGAGCTCCAGTCCGTGCTGTGGTCCATTCGCACCACCGCGACCAAGCCCACGGGTGAGACTCCGTTCTTCCTCATCTACGGAGCCGAGGCGGTCCTCCCTCACGAGGTCAAGCATCACTCCCCGCGGGTCTTGGTGTTTGACGAGGCATGCCAGGACGCCTCGCGGGGGATGGACCTCGTGCTGGGGGAGGAGCGCCGCCACCAAGCCTTCCTCCGTGCAGCAAGGTGCCAGCAGGCGCTGCGGTGGTATCACTGCCGTAGCGTCCGCTTTAGGACCGTCGAGGTGGGTGACCTCGTCCTGAGGCGGGTGCTCTCTAGGGAGGGGCTTCACAAGCTCTCACCCATGTGGGAGGGCCCGTTCAGGATCGCCCGTGTCTCCAGGCCTGGCGCCACGCGCCTGGAGACGCAGGACGGGGTCCCCATCCAAAATGCCTGGAACATCCAGCACCTCCGGAAATTCGACCCGTGACCAAGGCCATGTGCCCGTGAAGATCTCCGCTCGTGACACTGTCACGTAATAATGAGTTGGGGCTGTACACGCCCCGGAGTCTCCTGAGCGCCGCCCCTGGGCCTCACGGGGGCTCCCACCCACGTCCTAGTGGAGGCCCCATGCTCCGTGCTGGTGGGAAGACAAGAAGACTAGTATAGGTGCCGGACGCGGCTGTTCTTTTGCTTGCTTTCTGTAGCTGGTTTGCAACTTCTTGAATGGAATTTGAAATTTTTCGCGTTTCATTTGAGGGTTGGGAAATTTCTTCTTCTTGCACCGTTTGCTCTTCCAGGTCTTGCCTTAGGAGGAGTGGCAGTTGCGCGTCACTTCTCCTCGCACGTCCCGCACGCGGGGGCTGGGCAGGTGTGTGCGCTCGGGCCCGCCCGCGAACACACCTCACCAAAGCCTCAGTACCCTGGCCTTTTGGCATCTTCGTGTCCTCGTGTGATGCTCTCAAATGAGCACATGGGCACGACGCCTCTGGAGGTTTCCTGGGTGCCTCCTGAGGCTCAGCGACTTTTGAGTCTCCTCACGGCAAGGCACGTTTTTGCGGCGTGCGGGGAATTCGAGCCCTGGACAGCTACGCTCTCACGGCAGGGGAGTGCACCACAAGAATATCAAGCTAAGTCGCCCCAACCACAATCAGCGGTAATGCGGGTATCGCAATGCAACACGAAAAAGATAACATAACGGCGCAGGCGCCATAGTTCATTACATGCCCGACAGGGCTCTCTACCTTTTTTTATGCAGGGGGAAGAAAGAAACAAAAGCAAGCCATGCGACTACAACGGCTCTCGAGGCCCGGCTCCAGCAGCACTCGGGCTCAGTCGGAGTCCTCCTCCTGCTTCACCGGGGCATGGCGGCGACGCAGCTCGTCTCCCTCCTCAGTCCGGGACTGGCGATGTGGTGGCTCATCGTAGTCGCCGTCGCTGGTGCTCTCCCCGGAGGAGGAGCCGCCGCTGCTGGAGGCGGCATGGCCGTCGCCAAGTGCAAGCTCACCACCAGCGATGGCGCCGCCAATCCGGCCATCGTCATCATCACCATCATCATTGTCGCTGTTGCTTTCCGGGCAGCACCCCGCACGCCGGCCGTCTTCCCCGAACACCCTCACATAGAGGGTCGCGACGCCGTCGTACTTGAAATGGAAGGTGCACCTCCCGTGCAGGCCCCGCGCGCGGGCGAATGGCTGCCACCCGCGGTTCAGGAACATGTTGCCGGCGGCGGTGACCTCGACCTCCACCCATGAGGCCTTGCTGCAGCAGTTGTCGGTCTGCAGCCAGAGGCCGCCAGGCCCCCTGGCCGGCACCACGCCCACGAAGAAACACGGAAGCTGGAACCAGATGCCTGCGGGCCTCTCCGACCACACGACAAACTCCGGGGATGCGTCGGCTGAGTGGAAGCACGGCCACGGTGGCCGGGCGATCGCCACGCGCCTTCCCCCGTCGTCTGGGCCGCCTCGTCCACGGCAGCTCCCACCGCGGGAGGAAGCACCGCTGCGGCTGCCCGAGGCGACGGTGGCCCTTGAAGGGGTGCGCCCGCGCCCTCGAGGGTTCACCGCCGGGGTCGCGGCGTACTTGTGGGGGCATCCACGGCCTCTCTTGGGCGGCGGCGAGCCTGGTCCCTCCATGGGGGCCTTCCCCTTTTCTGCAGCAGAAAACCTTCTCACTGGCGCCATGGTCTCGCTGGCAAGACGGTGGGATGGAAAGGAAGAAGGAGGAGCAAGCAGCGAGAAGACGGAGATGAGCAGGGGGTTCCGCCCCCTCTCCCATTTATAACCGGAGGAAGGCCAACAGCCGGCCTTCCACGATCTCGAGTAATGATGGTTTTTCTGCATGTAGCAGGCAGTTGTCAAGACGGACGGTTGCCGAGGCAGCGTGGGGAAGTGTAGACACCCATGTCCCATCAAGCGCCAACCATCGACCTGGTCTGCAGGCGATTGGGGCCCGCGGCGCTTCGCCCTTGCCCTTTGGCTTTGCCTCAAAGCCAAGCCCGAGCGCGCCTTGGGCACGGGGGCTACTGTCAGTGTTCTGGGAACCAGGGTACCCAGACTTGCCTGCTTGCGGCCCACGGCGTGGCTCTATCGACGGCCTGGTACGGCCCGCCTTCAGCATCGACAAGGCAAGACCCTCGCAAGGGGCCAAGCCTCGCGAGGCGGACGACGCCAAGACCTCCGGAGGGAGCGGCCTCCTCAGGTGCCCATCTCATGAGGTTCGGGTGACGCAAGCCATGACGACCAAGGCCAGGCGGGCGCCAGCAGGCACAGAGCAGCAGGTTTCCTCTTTGGTGCTAAGAAGGCAAGCGCAGGCACGGAGTCCCGAGGAATCACCCAAAGGTTTCCATTCCCGTGCAACAAGACCAAGACCGCCAAGACGGCAGGATGGATGTCATCGCCGAGCCCACCACGGCGTCACAAGCAGAAGCTTTGCAAGCGAAGACTACCTTTCGTTAGGATAAGATGTACTACTTGTCCCCCTTCAAAATTGGCCACTGTGGGATCCCTTCCCGCCTTCGTTCGGAGGAAGAGGACCAAGGCCACTATAAATATAGCTTAGCCACCACCATAGAAAGGGGACCCAGGGATCCGAGATCTAGCCCAAACCGTCACAAGCTCGCACCCACACAAGAACAGACCTCCTGAGGTTGTTCTTCCCCCTGTACTAGTTCATCCTCAGCCCCACGCGAGGCTAATCCACCACAAAGTAGGAGTAGGGTTTTACACTGCAAGGTGGCCCGAACCTGGGTAAACTGTTGTGCCTCTTTCCTTTCCCGTTGATCGAGCTAGGCCGTGAGGGCGACGGGTTGGTTGGCTGGAGAGGTTGAGTTCTTCGCACACGCCCCAGAGTTCGAACCTTTCTTGGTTCTGCGGAGCCCTGAATCTGACATTATACATGATACATGTGGTGACTAAAGTTGGGTCGGCTCGTAGAGTACCAGCGAGTGATTCATGGACAAGGGGCTGAAAGGACATGTTCCCTTACTGCCCTCTCAGTGGATCTTTGTGGTGGAGCGACAGGGCGGGTTGAGACACCTAGGAGAGAGGTGGGCCTGGTCCCTGGTCGTTGTCCACGGTTATTTCATAATAGCACGCCTAACGAGTTTGGATATTTGATCTGAATTGGTCGTTGACCTATACGCACTAACTACCACGCGGGACAAGATATGGGAAACTGGCATTGTAGTATCAGCCAAATCTCTTCAGACGTCAGCGACTGAGTGGCGCGCGCCGGGTTGGATTGGAATGCCTGCGCTTGTATAAGGTGGCTAGTTCTGCTCACCGGCCTCGTTCACAACGTGCAGGAGTGCAAAGGGCGATGGGCCCAAGACACCAGCGCGCTGAAGATGTAGACCGGCGTGCTAGCTGTGACGCCCCCGGCTTAATCATGCACTAACCATACATGCAAATGCACACGATCAAGCCTAAGGACTCACTTGAAGATATCACAACACAACTCTAAAACATAAATAAAGGCATGCAAGCATTATATTACAAGCTAGGGCCTTGAGGGCTCAAATACATAAGCTTGACGATAAGCAAGCATCAGTGCAAGCGTTAGATATCTGAGTACAGATATAAAGAGAAACAGAGATAAGCCTTTAAGAAGGCGAGGCAAAACAAAAGCTATGATTGAAAGGCGCAGGCCTCCTGCCTGGGACCCTCCGAACCTACTCCTGGTCGTTGGACGGCTCCTCGTAGTAGTACTCGCCAGTAGGCTAGTAGTAGTAGCCATCGGCGGGGGCAGCTGGCTCAGGGGCTCCGTCATCTGGTTGGGACAAACGGATATGTGGAGAAAAAGAAAGCAAAGCAACCGTGAGTACTCGTCCGAAGTACTCAGCAAGCAAGGATCTACACTACATATGCAACATTTTCAAAGGAAGGCTGTATATGTGGACTGGGCTGCAAAAATGCCAGAATAGAGGGGAAAGCCTAGTCCTATCGAAGTCTAGCATCTTTAGCATCTTCAGCGGTGTTGCAACTTTAGAACAGTGCAGATTAGCATAATGTAAAGTAATAGTAGTGTCATCAACCTCGCCCAGAGATCCTTTCTCGACTCCCTACGAGAAAGCAATCCCAGAGCCATACTATCTAGTTATTATCTTAAGTGTCAGGTTCTAGTTGTATCGATCGGGATACAACTCCGAGTGTCCGTTACAGTAGGATAGGCTATCGATAGATGTTTTCTTCCCTACAGGGGTGCACCAACTTACCCACCACGCTCGATTAACTCCGGCTGGACATACTTTGCTGGGTCATGCCCGGTCTCGGCCAAACGATACGCCACAACCCGATCGAATACTTAATAGAGAGGTCAGCACGCCGGACTAATCAATGCGCCCAGGGGTCTTGGGCCTTCGCCCCGGGAACTCCTGTGCGTTGCGAGGGCGGCCGGAAGCAGACCTAGCCTCCTTAATACAAGCGCGGGCTTAACCAGTCCAATCCAGCGCGCGCTGCTCCTCGCTGGCGTCTATTAAGCTTCGGCTGATGTATACGATGCAGAATGCCCATACTATGCCCACGTGATGGTTAGTGCTATCGGGCCAGAGGCCCTCTCGGATCAAATATCCAAACCGTTAGTGAATTAGGAGCGCGCGGTAACGAGCAGAGACTCATGATCGATGTGACCCCATCGCCCCATCTCAAGGACTTGCTGTATAGGAATGCCTGGCCGCACCTCGTAATTATCTCGTGGGCACCCTCTAGGTCAACCCGACTCCACATCTCTCGCAAATATGCTCGCGCGAGTACCCCTCAGGGCCGACCCGACTTTAGTATCATGGTTATGCGGAAAAGTCATAGTATCCGTGTGTCCAGAACACCAAGGGGGAACCCTGAGGAATCACCCTGCATGGAATTCCACCTGATGTAATCGTCAAGGTGAACTAAGGAGGAATCACCCTCGAGGTCCACTCTTGAGGAGTTGCTTGACAACATCGTTACCGGGAGTGGAGAAAGAGGAATCACCCTCGATGACCACAACCAATGAACTAACCTACAAGGTTAACATCAGGAGTGCTGACGAGGTATCACCCTCGGAACTCGATAGTAACCCGGTAGTGTCGTACAACTAGGGGGGGGTGATGTGCGGTGCCGGGGCCTGGTCTTCAATCCTGCTTATCGGGTCTTCTGATAATCCAGCGGGGCAGTTGGGTCAAAATGGGGTCTGTGACAGGTCTCTAACCAACCTATGCTAAACAGTTTAGGAAAGCAGGTAATTATCAACAGCAGGTTACAAAATCAGGATATGCATCAGAATAGGTAAAGCAGTAGCAGCAGCAATTTCTAATGCAAGCATAAGAGAGAAGAGAATAGGCGATTTCGGAATGTTCAAAAAGGGGGGGTGCTTGCCTGGTTGCTTTGCAAACACCAACGGGTCTTCGACAAGGTAGACGATCATCGGGTCATCATCGGTCTCGGAGTCTATCGATAGAGAAGAGGGGGAATAAACAATAAATAACAGATCAATCTAAGCATCACAAAATGTACCATGGCAGATACGCGGTGCTAGGGGAGACCTAACGAAGGGCTACACATTGCCGACGGAGCGGGAAAACATCCGGAGATATTTTACCAGCTCCGGGCAATTATCGGTCAGATGAACTGGAGGGGAAAGTTCCATGTTCATCATGCTAGAGGCATGTGACAGGTATGAGGAGGGCATATTTGGATTCGTCTCGTCGTTCTGAGCAACTTTCATATATAAAGTTTTTTGATCCAATCTACGATTTATTTTCTATGAATTTCTGGAGTTTTAATCATTTTCTGAAAATTCTGGAATTAAATTAATTCGAATATGCGCAGGATAAACTAGGTGCACCCGGTGCACTGCACCCAGAGTGCACCAGAGAGGCTGACAAGTGGGGCCAGAGGCTGAGTTAGCTGTGCATAGTCAGCAGTTGACCCAGTCAGTGTTGACTGGTCAACAGGGTCAACGGGGCCCACATGTCATTGACTGGGACCAGCCCAGTCAGCCGTTTGACTGGTTAACTTGGTCCAGTGGGACCCAGCTGTCAGCCACTGTTAGTTTAACAGGGTTTTAAGTTAATCTAATTAGCTAATTAGCGGGGTGGGGCCCAAATGTCAGTGACCGACTTTAGTTAATATATTATCTAAACTAATCCTAATCAGCTACAGTGGGGCCCATGTGTCAGTGGTTGTTAGGCACGGGGTTAGAGGCTAATCGCTGGGCCCCACTGGTTAGCTGCCCACCGGCGTTCAAACGCAGTGGCATGCCGGCGGCGACCACAGGAACGGCGGAGGGGAACGGAATCATGCCATAGTGGGCCAAAACGAGCGTGGCCTAGCTAGTTCGGACGCGGGCCGAGCCGCGCGTCGATCCACGGCGGTGGCAGCAGCTGGGTTGACCGGAACGGCATCAGCGGCAAGCAAGGGCGGCGGCCGGAGCTCGGGTGAGCACGAAGGCGGCGCTAGGGGGCTCGGCAAGGCAAGCCAGTGGGTGCGTTGGCTCCCTGGGTGACCCAGGATCACGAGACGAAGCTCGGGCGTGGGCTGCGGCAGCGGTGGCTACGGTGGCAATGGAGTGAGGCAGCGACGAGCTACGGCGGTAGCGGCGAGCGAGCAAGAGAGGGAGGCGGCCTACGTGAGAGAGGGAAGAGGGGAAGGAGCTCCCCGGGTGGGCGCACGAAGGCCCGGCGAGCAATGGGAGCGCAGTGGCGGTGGTCGGAGTCGAAAGTGGTGGCGGCGGCGACCGAAGAGGAAGACGAAGGAGATCCGGCGCTGGGGTGGCTCCCGCCTTGAGGTCGTCAGTGCAGACGAAGCAGCAGACTGCCGCTCGGCTCGTGGACACGTCGGGGCGGCGAGGAGGACAAGGTGGCCGCGGGATCTCAGCGGCGCGGTGATGACGGCTTTCGGGTGAGTGGGGAAAAGGGAGAGGCGAGACGCGGGCGAGCGTCTGAGGGGGCTAGGGTTCGCGGGGATGGGCGAGGGGCTCTCGGGCGAGGCCATATAGGCATTGGGGAGCCGGCGGATGGACAACGCGCGGCGGCTGTCGACGTGTCGGCGCGCGCGCGCGACAGCGCGCGATGAGGAGGGAGATGAGCTTGGTGGGCTGGGCCGGATCCTGTAGCAGCAGGGCTAAGTGCACAGTAGCACTAGGCCCTTTTCTAATTTCCTATTTCTGTTTCTGTTTTCTTTTCTGTTTTTTTTATTGTTTGGCACCTAAAGGATGTTTATAAAATATGAGACCTGGTCCAACTATTACAGTGCATTATTACCTATTACCAAAAACTAGTCTGGGTGGAATACTATTTCATATATAATTTAGATTAATTAAAAGGTTATTAAACGTTGCTTTTTGCCACTATTTGAGGTTGTTAGAGTCACTTAACTAATCCCATTAATGTTGGTTACAATTTTATAATTGCCTCTGGATTATTTGAAATATTATGAACATTTTAGTTTGGCTGTTTGAAGGAATAATTATTTGACTTGAAATTTAGATTTGAATTTGAATTTGATTTGAGACAATTGGCATTTTGACTTAGTAAAATATGATGACATGGCAAGTTAATTAGGTAGAAGACAGGGTTAAGATCTGGGGATGTTACAAATCTACTCCACTACAAGAAATCTCGTCCCAAGATTTAAGTGGGGAAGTAAGAGGTGACTTTGGGAGGACGAACCTTTGCAAGGTCGATTATCTGGTGGACCATTCAGGGAATGTGGCATGAAGAATCTCTCGAGTTGAAACTTTGGAAAACATTGAGAGCAAAGTATGAAGGTACAGTAAGAAGTTTCAAATGGGTAGGCGATCATTCGATGCCTGAAGCAGAGTGAAAGGGGTTCAAAGCAACGGAAATAGATCAACTCTCGAAGGGTGGCTCGTGATTACACCCAAGGTCAAGTGCATAGGATACTTCAGAATTAAGGATGTACAGGAGAGTCAGGTTCCGATCCTGTGGAGCTATGGAGGGGTGTCGATCAAAAGTAGGGAGAACGGTGGCATCTGATCGGTCACGACAACAAGGTATGTCCGACAATAGCCTGTCAGTTATGTCGGTGACAACATCGGTACCAAGGGCGAGGGACGAAGAGAACCATTTTCCTGCTTGTTGAAACGAGGCGGACCAATAGGCAAAGTTCTCGTCCATCGGTGGTTACCGGAATGTCATCAACAATAGTAACAGGGTCTCACTGACAAGGTTATTCATCGAGGTGTTTTTCATAAGCAGGGAATTATTTCTGCTTATATCATATATATCACAAGAAAGGTTAAACAAACCAATGGAAAGGAAGATGTGTTTACACACAAGAATTGGGGGTATATCGTTCCCAAGGGGAAGCGGAGCATGATATACACCGAGCGCGGCCTAGCTCGTTCGGACACGGGCAGAGCCGCGCATCGACCCACAGCGGTGGCAGCTGCTGGGGTGACCGGAACGGCATCAGCGGCGAGCAGGGGCAGCGGCCGGAGCTCAGGTGAGCATGAAGGCGGCGCTAGGGGGCTCGGCAAGGCGAGCCAGGGGGTGCGTTGGCTCCCTGGGAGACCCAGGAGCATGAGACGAAGCTCGGGCGCGGGCTGCGGCAGCGGTGGCTACGGTGGTGACGGAGCGAGGCAGCGACGAGCTACGGCGGTAGCGGCGAGCGAGCTAGAGAGGGAGGCGGCCTACGTGAGAGAGGGGAGAGGGGAAGGAGCTCATCGGGTGGCCGCACGAAGGCCCAGCGAGCAACGGGAGCGCAGTGGCGGTGGCCGGAGTCGAAAGTGGCGGTGGCGGTGACCGAAGAGGAAGACGAAGGAGATCCGGCGCTGGGGTGGCTCCCGCCTTGAGGTCGTCGGTGCAGACGAAGCAGCAGATGGCCGCGGGGCTCATGGACACGTCGGGGCGGCGAGGAGGACACGGTGGCCGCGGGATCTCAGCGGCGCGGCGACGATGGCTTTCGGGTGAGTGGGGAAAAGGGAGAGGCGAGACGTGGGCGAGCGTCTGAGGGGGCTAGGGTTCGCAGGGACGGGCGAGGGGCTCTCGGGCGAGGCCATATAGGCATCGGGGAGCCGGCGGATGGACGACGCGCGGCGGCTGTCGCCGTGTCAGCGTGCGCACGATGAGGAGGGAGATGAGCTACGTGGGCTGGGCCGGATCTGTAGCAGCAGGCCTAAGTGCACAGTAGCACTAGGCCCTTTTCTAATTTCCTATTTCTGTTTGTGTTTTCTTTTTTGTTTTTTTATTGTTTGGCACCTAAAGGATTTTTATAAAATATGAGACCTGGTCTAACTATTACAGTGCATTATTACCTATTACCAAAAACTAGTTTGGGTGGAATACTATTTCATATATAATTTAGATTAATTAAAAGGTTATTAAACGTTGCTTTTTGCCACTGTTTGAGGTTGTTAGAGTCACTTAACTAATCCCATTAATGTTGATTACAATTTTATAATTGCCTCTGGATAATTTGAAATGTTATGAACTTTTTAGTTTGGCTGTTTGAAGGAATAATTATTTGACTTGCAATATAGATTTGAATTTGAATTTGATTTGAGACAAGTGGCATTTTGACTAAGTAAAATATGATGACATGGCAAGTTAATTAGCTAGAAGACAGGGTTAACATCTGGGGATGTTACACTAGCATCTCTGTTGAGCCTAGGTAGGGTTGCGATGTGTTGATCTTCCGAGGTCGGGCATGAACCAGGAAAGTGTGTCCTGCAGGGAAATTGTTCTATTCGAATAGTCGCGTCCACGGTAACAGGACGCTTGGAGTTGTATTCTGACCTCTTACAACTAGAACCGGATACTTAATAAAACACACCCAGATGAGTTCCAGATACAACCAGGTGATCGCTCTCTCACGGGGTGACAAGGAGAGGATCGCCGGGTAGGATTATGCTATACGTTGACACTTGTTATATACCAACTACTCTCTTCTACTGCTGAAAGATGGAGGCTGCTAGAAGCGTAGTCTTCGATAGGACTAGCTTCTCCCCCTCTTATTCCAGCATTCTGCAGTTCAGTCCACAGATACTACCCCTTTCATTGATACCATTGCATATGTATTATAGATCTGATGTCAGTCTTGCGAGTACTTTGGATGAGTACTCATGGTTGCTTTGCTTCCCCCTTTTCCCCTTTACCCGGTTGTTGCGATCAGATGGTGGTTCCCAGGAGCCAGCTACCAACGCCGCCGACGACTACTACTACCCCGAGGATGCCTACTACTACGTGCAGTCCGCCGACGACCAGGAGTAGTTAGGAGGCTCCCAGGCAGGAGGCCTTGCCTTTTCGATCATTGCTACTTTTGTGCTAGCCATATTATGGCAACTTGTTTAAATTATGTCTGTACTCAGCTATTGTTGCTTCCGCTGACTCGTTTGTATTCGAGCATTTGTATTCGAGCCCTCGAGGCCCCTGGCTTGTAATATAAAGCTTGTATGACTTTTATTTGTTTTTATAGTTGTGTTGTGATATCTTCCCATGAGTCCATGATCTTGATTGTACACATTTACGTGTATGATTAGTGTACGATTGAATCGGGGGCGTCACAAGTTGGTATCAGAGCCGACTGCCTATAGGAACCCCCTTTCCAACTCCTTGGCCGAAGTTGACTCTAGTCATTGAAAAACTTTTTACTAACATGGTTGTGCGGCTTACAGGCCCATGTCGCCATTGGGTGGTATTAGGATCTTTTATTCCTCGACCTATACTCTGGGACTCTGGTCTCTCTTCTATTCGGGTTAAATGATTTTACTAACTCTGACTCTAGGTTCTCGTAACTACTTCCTCCCGGAGAGCCCCTCACTCCAGATGATTGCTTGGTACACCAGAAGATTCCGAAGATACTCTCCGATGTTCTCTCGAGACATTATGCCCGTCGTTTTTGCAATTCCCTACCATGGATATATCCATATGGATAAATACATACACGTGTCATTCTTACTTTTATTTGCAGCTCCTCTTGTTATTACAAGATACATCGAATTATTCTCTGACTTTTTAAGAATCCCTTGTCCCACTGCCTTACAGATCTTTCCTGCATGAATACCCCTAGGAATAATTCCTCACACTTATCGATTATTTGTTCATTCCTAGTTGTTCTTGTGTTTCACAAAATTCTTCGAAATACTATTTGATTTTCTAAAAATCCTCAACAGCCTATTGCTCCTGAATTCCTTGCCTTCCTGCATTATGGTTAATTCCATATTTCTAGTAATCTCCATTGATATCCTCTGTCACGATCATTTCGAGTCCCTTGTTTTGATATGCTGCGAATGCTCGCAATCCTCAATCAGAACCTAGAATTCATCCTTCCGGCTCAGACGTCATTTTAAACATGAGCTGGATCCTGACCAATCAAATTGCCATCGAGTGTACCCCTAAGCCTACTCAACTTATCCATCCTTAATCAGAGCGTTTGCTCCTGATCCCTTGAATTGGAAATCATAACTCCTTTGCATTTGAGCTTTGAATTAGTCAGTTGTTTCTATAATCCAATGCCTTTGCATTGTTTCTTCCTCTGATTGTGTGCCGATGCTCACATCAGCTCCGTTATGGACCTTCAGATCCTTTGTTGAATTATCATCCGATAGTGTTCTTTCTATACAAAAACCTCCAGAAGTTCTTTCCTTGATACATAATGCCATTGGTAAATCCCGTTCTCTGATTTGGCCAACCATGCTCTGCCTTCGAGCTGGTGATATTTACTCTTGAAGATTGTGGTATATGTTTCTAAGATGCCCCGATGGGTTGAACCTATGCCTTCCTTAATCTGTGAGAACCCGAAAGTTTTCACGGGTCAAACTCCTCTGGTAATTCACTAGGTAGGTTAGCACACTCAAATCATTTTTAGTAGAGCAGTGAATGAATGGTTATGCATTAGAGAAGTGGGAGTCAACCTTGAACTTTGTGTTCATGCCCATGGACATGATGTAGATCTTATCATGGAAGCTTCTCTTAAATTAATTACTCCCGTGGTATAAGTTCACCTTATATCTGGATCTGGTCTTTTGCAATCATGGTTCCGACCATATTGATCTTCTTTTATCACTTTTCTCGGACAAGTTAAGGTACTTGTCTTCTGCAGATCAATACACATGTCCAACCTTTATTCTGTCCTACCTTTGAGTATTACCCTCTGGTATCTTGATAATATCACAGAACCATGTTTCTTATTATGAGTCTTCTCCAAGTATTACATTCTCACTGATTCCAATTTTCCCGGGTTCTGAGTTGTTAGACACTCAAGGACACCGATAACTAGATCGAGTCCGCACCGTGATTAAACAACTCTTAGTAATCTTCTTTACTTACGAGTTTGTACTTGATCATGTCATTCTTAGCCTGATCGGCTATATCATTATCGTGCTGATTTTAACTGTGCTACCTGGTCCTTATTCCCAGAGGACAACTGTCGATGATGAGCTAAGCTTACGTCAATCTTCCTCGTCTTATCATTTCACCTCGAACACCAAGCTTGATTCTGAGTTGGTGTCGTATGCATGGTTCCAATAATCTTTCGCTGCATCATTCCTTTTGCTTGATGCAGTCGCTATTCGATTGCTTCTTCATGGAGCCACTCGACAAAATTTGTCGTGATCATCATCAACATTTTGACTCCTTCCAGGAAATCAATCGAATTCATGATGATGGGTACCATCCTCGTCCCTTGGTCATTTGAGTTACCATCGACAACATCCTTACCTTCCTTTCATCACAAACTTGTTCATGTTATGGATACACCTTGCTATCCAGCTTGTATTATGTTCTACCTTGAAGTATTACTGTCTATTATGTCAAGGATGTTGTGAGGATTGCTCCAACTCTTACGAATTCTTGGTATAGTGATACTTCTCACCATCACCATTCTTTCTTGGTCCCCGTGTTGATTCTAACCGGGATACCAACAAATGAACGATGCTGCTTGGATTATATACTTCTAGCAACCCTGCTTTGAAGTTAATGGTCGATAGTTCATTCTTAGACTATCGGTTATTGAATCACCATTCTAACATTGATCATGCTACCTAAGCCCATATTTTGGGAGCACCTTTCAACCAATGTTTAATTGTGTATGTTTTCCTCGATCATACATCATTATATCATTTGATCTGACAAATGTGATATCCTTTTTCACATAATTGTCAAAATCCATCCATTTGGAAATCTCGATGAATTGTCACTGAGTCCATCAGCCACCTCCTCATCCTCTCCTTGGTTTAATGATGAACTTTTGATTCGGAACTCGCTTCCATAGTTCATTTCCCGAGAATCTTACAATGTGTGATGACCCCGGCTTAATCGTGCACTAACCATACACGCAAATGCACACGATCAAGCCTAAGGACTCACTTGAAGATATCACAACACAACTCTAAAACATAAATAAAGTCATACAAGCTTTATATTACAAGCCAGGGCCTCGAGATCTCGAATACATAGCTCGATGGCATACAAGCGTCAGCGGAAGCATCAGATATCAGGGTACAGATATATTACAGAACAGAGATAAGCCTTTAGAAGGCGGGGTAAAATAAAATACTACGATCGAAAGGCGTAGGCCTCCTGCCCTGGACCCTCCGATCCTACTCCTGGTCGTCAGTCGGCTCCTCGTAGTAGTAGTACTCTCCGGGCTGGTAGTAGTAGTGGTCGTCGACGGGGGCGTCTGGCTCAGGGGCTCCGACGTCTGGTGGCATCAAAAGGATATGGGGAGAAAAACAAAGTAAAGCAAACGTGAGTACTCATCCGAAGTACTCAGCAAGCAAGGATCTACACTAAAAATGCAACATTTCCAAAGGAGGCTGTATATGTGGACTGGGCTGCAGAAATGCCAGAATAGAGGGGAAAGCCTAGTCCTATCAAAGACTAGCATCTTCAACATCTTCAGTAGTCTTGCAGCATCAGAAGAGTGCAGATTAGCATAAAGTAAAGTAGTAGTAGTGATATCAACCTCGGCCAGAGATCCTTTCTCAACTCCCTGCGAGAAAGCAATCCCAGAGCCGTACTATCCAGTTCTCATCTTAAGTTCTAGTTGTACCGATCGGGATACAACTCCGAGTGTCCGTTACCGTAGGATAGGCTATCGATAGATAAGTTCTTCCTTGCAGGGGTGCACCAAGTTACTCACCACGCTCGCTTAACTCCGGCCAGACAAACTTTACTGGGTCATGCCCGGCCTCGGCCAAGCGATACGCCGCAACCCGACCGAATACTTAACAGAGAGGTCAGCAAGCCGGACTAAACCTATGCCCCCAGGGGTCTTGGGCCATCGCCCCGGGAACTCCTGCACGTTGCGTCAAGCGGCTGGAAGCAGACCTAGCAACCCCTTAATACAAGCGCGGTTGCGTAACTAGTCCAATCCAGCGCGCGCCGCTCAGTCGCTGACATCTATTAAGCTCCGGCTGAAGTATACGACGCAGAACGCCCATACTATGCCCACGTGATGGTTAGTGCTATCAGGACAGAGGCCCCTCAGATCAATTATCCAAACCGTTTAGTGGATTTGGAGCACGCGGACACGAGCAGAGACTCACGATCGGTGTGACCCCGTCGCCTCGTCTCGAGGACTTGCGGCAAGGGCTAGGAATTACCGGCCACGCCTCGTAATTAACTCGCGGGCACCCTCCAGGTCAACCCGTCTCCACATCACTTCGCAAATATGCTCGCGCGGGTACCCCTCAGGGCCGACCCGTCTTTAGTAACCAGATATAGTGTAAAGTCAAAGTCACCATAGTAATTGTGTGTCTAACACCAAGGGGGAACCCTGAGGAATCACCCTCGATGGAATTCCCTCTGATGTTATCATCAAGGTGAACGAAGGTGGAATCACCCTCGAGGTCCACACTTGAGAAGTTGCATGACGGCGTCGTTATCGGGGGTGGTGTAGGAGGAATCACCCTCGCTTACCACGACCGAGTAACTAACCTACAAGGTTATCATCCGAAGTGCTGACGAGGTATCACCCTCGGCACTCGATAGTAACCCAGTAGTGTCGGCAACTAAGGGGTAAGTGATGTGCAGTGCCGGGGCCTGGTCTTCAATCCCGTTGATCGGGTCTTCTGATAATCCAGCGGGGCAGTCGGGATATAGCGGGGGTCTCTGTCGGGTCTATACCCAGCCTATACTAAGCAGTTTAGGATAAGCAGGAAAGGTAACAAGGCAGGTTACAATAAACAGGCAATGCAACAGATATAGGATAACAGTAGCAGTAGCAGTTCTAATGCAAGCATAAGAGAGGAGAGAATAGGCGATATAGGCATGTTCAAAATGGGGGTGCTTGCCTGTTTGCTCTGCGGCAAGGGCAAGGTTGTCAACGGTGTCGTCGGGGACGTAGTCGTACTCCGGAGCTGCATCTGCCTCGGGAGCTACGTCAACGTCGGGGTCTACCGAGAGAGAAGAGGGGGAAGAAATAGGTAAACATAATGCAAAAAGATGCAACACGGGGCATGCTATGATACGATGCAGTGCAGGGTTGCCTAAAGATGCATCTAAGTCACTTTAGTTATTTTAGGATTAATTGTGGGATTTATTTACCGGTATGTGTGCACTATTCATCTACCGGAATCGGGCTCGGAGTTACGAGCTCTCCTACGTAGGAGGCTCCGACAAGGAAACGGACGACACGATCAGATTCGTCTCGTCGTTCTGAGCAACTTTCATGTTTTAAGTTTTTCAATCCGAGTTACGGTTTATAAGTTATTAATTTTCAAAGATTAAATGATTTTCTGGATTTATTTTTATTTACAGAAAATGATATATGATGTCAGCATGATTTCACTATGAAATCAGTAGTCAACAGCGGCTGACCAGAGTCAAACCTGACATGTGGGTCTAGTGGGACCCACATGTCAGTCTCTGTTAGTTAACAGTGCATCAAACTAAACTAACTAAGCTAATTAGGGGTGTGGGCCTCGGGTGTCAGTGAGATATTGGACTAACTAATTAATTTTATTTATAAAAACATTTAATTAGCCTAATTAGCCGAGTGGGCCCACATGTCAGAGAGAGGGGGGTGAGCAGTGTCGCGTTGACCCTGGTCAACGAGGTCAAAGTGGGGTCAAGGGCCCACTGGCAGTGTCCTAGGGCGGACCCCATGTTTGCCATGTCGGCGGTGACCGGCGGATCGCCGGCGGCGACACCAAAACCCGGCGGAGGGCCTCGAGCCACGTCGGATTTCGCCTACGGGCGACCATTTTGAGCGCGCGAGGGCGCGTTCGAACAAGTCGAACGAGCCACGTCGACTGGTGGTGGTGGCGCAGCCGGGCTCGGCCTGATTCGACGTCGGCGACGAGGTTCACGGCGGCGCGGCTTCGGGCGATGGTGGAAACGGAAAAATAGCGTGCTACGACTCGAACTAATGGGCAGGCATGCTCTACGCGCGCGTGCGAAGATGGTGGACACGGACCCGTGTCCTTTTGGACAACGGAGGCACGCCGGCGACGAGCTCGCGTGACGTCGCGTTCGGCCATGCTGGAGGAGGTAGCTAGGAGGCGCGCGAGAGAGAACAGAGAGATGGAGAAGGAAGTGGAGCTCACAGCGGAGGCACACGGTGGCCCGGCGACAGTTTAGGAGCAGCAGAGGAGCTGGGGGCGCCGGAGATCACCGGAGTCCAGGAAGAAGAGGGGCGGCTCGATCCATGGCCTGCCATGCTTGCCGTCTCCACCGGAGGGTGCCAGGCGACGTGGTCGAGCACGGCGCTCCTCCCAGGCATGGTGGTGACACGCAGGGATGCCGGTGGCCATGGCGAGCAGCAAGGCGCGGCCTCTGCAGCGCTCGGCAGCGGATCTGAAGAAGGAGGAGAGGCGAAGCAAGCGAGGGAGAGAATGGGGAAGTGATGGAGGAGGCACGGGGGATGGATGGGGCTCGGCCTTATCACCTCCGCCTCCCTGTTTCATCGGTAGACGTCGGCGTGTCGCGCGCCCGCCGGTGCGCGCGAGCTCGGCCATGGGGGAGGTGACACGCGAGGGAGAGAGAAGGAGCTGGGCCAGGTGGGCCGGTGTTCGGGGCACTATGCACTAAGACCCAGTGCACAGTGCCTCGTTTTATTTTTCTGATTTCTGTTTTATTTTTCTTTATTTATTTTCTATTTTGAATTAGTTAGGACACTTTTGCACTTTTATAGAATATGAGACTCGGCCCATATATTGCAATGCAATATTCCTTGTCACCAAAAACTGGTTTGGGTGAACTTGGATTTCATTTGAATTTGAAATGAATTTACTTAGATTAAATAATTCTATTTTGGTGCTGTTTCATATTGTTGGAGTCATTTAACTAGTTCCAATTCCATTGTTTATATTTTTATGAGTGCTTCTGGAATATTTGCTATTTAGTGAACATTTTTGCAACAGTGTTTGAGCAAACTTATTTTCGCAGTTTTGAAATTGAGTTGATTTTCAGAATGGAGTTTGAATTGCTATGGTTAACCACTATGTTTAAGCACTGCAAAATGATATGACTCGGCATTATTAGCAGTTGATCACAGTGGCTATTACACAGGGGTGTTACAAGTTCTCCTCCTCTAAAAGAAATTCTAGTCCTGAGAATTTAGGAGGTAGAAGGAAAGAGTTCGGGATATTCCGCTCGAAGATTTTCCTCACGTTCCCAAGTGGCTTCATCTTCGGTGTGATTCGACCACTGCACTTTTAGAAACTTGGTCGTCTTCTGGCGGGTTCGACGTTCAGCTTCATCAAGGATGCGGATTGGATGCTCCTTATAAGAAAGATCATCTTGCAATTCGAGCATCTCATGATCCAGTGCGCGATGCGGAGATTCCTTGAAGCATTTGCGAAGTTGTGACACGTGGAAAACATCATGGATATGAGAGAATTGCGGTGGCAACTCCAATTTATATGCCACCTGTCCACGTTTGGCCACAATGCGAAAAGGACCAATATAGCGAGGAGCTAGCTTGCCCTTGATTCCGAAACGACGGGTGCCCTTCATAGGAGTGACACGAAGATAAGCTTGATCACCTCGTTGATAGATCACACCCCATCGTTTGCGATCATAGTTGCTCTTCTGACGGTCCTGAGCTGCTTTGAGATTTTCCTGGACAATTCGGACTTCTTCTTCGGCATGCTGAATGATATCTGGACCCACAAGTGGTCGTTCCCTAGTTTCTGACCAATTCAGAGGGGTTCGACACTTACGTCCGTAAAGCCCTTCGAAGGGGGCCATTTTCAATCTAGCTTGATAGCTGTTGTTATAAGAGAACTCAGCATATGGGAGATATTCCTCCCACTTCTTACAGAAAGATATAAAGCAAGCTCGAAGCATGTCTTCAAGCACTTGATTAACTTGTTCAACTTGGCCTTGGGATTGAGGATGATAAGCTGAACTCCAGGTAATATGAGTTCCCATGGTTTTCTAGAAACTTTCCCAGAAATAGCTAGTGAAGATGCTGCCACGGTCTGAACTGATCTCCTTCGAAATACCGTGGAGTGAAACAATTCTGGAGATATATAACTCTGCTAACTGACTAGCAGTGATGGTCTCCTTGACAGGCAGAAAATGTGCAACTTTGGAGAGTTGGTCGACGACGACAAGAATAGCATCGTGACCCTTCTGAGACTTGGGAAGACCAGTAATGAAGTCCATTTGCACTTTATCCCATTTCCATAACGGAATAGGAAGGGGTTGAAGAAGTCCAGCAGGCTTCGATGTTCTGCTTTCATGCGACGGCAAACCTCACATTCAGCAACATAACGAGCAATATCCTGCTTCATTCTAGACCACCAGTACCTTTGACGAAGATCACGATACATCTTGGTACTACCCGGATGGATAGACAATGGTGTATCATGGGCCTCTTTCATGACTTTGTCAGTCATCAGCTCGAAGCGAGGTACTACGATGCGGTCTCTGAAATACAATGTTCCGTCTTCAGCGATCGAGAAATCCCTATACATTTCAAGGTGAAGATTTTTCTTCATCAGTCCAATTTCAGCATCTTTAGCTTGCGCAATCTTGACAGCTTTCTCAAGATCTGGTTGTATCACAAGGTTATTAAGAGAACCTTGCTGTCGGGGTAATTGACCACGGGTACCCTGAAGACGGCAAGACAATATTTCAAGACATCGGGGCTAGCAAAGCCCCTCAGTCCGACTGCTCAGGCCGCCCAGGCGGCCCCCTGTCCGACTGCCCGGGCCGACTCGCCACCCGGCCTGCTCCCTGTCCGGCTGCCCCAGCCAGCCGGCTGCCGACTGCTCCAACCAGCTGGCTGCCCAAAGTCAACCGCCGACACCAACAAGACGGCCATACCGCGGACGCAACTGCTGTACCTATGAACTGTTGGCAAATAGTGGAGCACTGTACACGTATATTGTCACTTGTCCCTGGGCACTATTTATGAAGTGACCCAGGGGACAAGTGTGACATCCACACCATGCCACCACACCACCCATGTCCCCTAGTCCCTTGGCTATATAAAAGGAGCCAACCATCCATCCATCCAGGAGGATGGGCACCCACGGACACACACACATATCCATTCGGCCACAGGCCATGGGCATAGCCGGCCACTTGAGCATGCCACATACATGCATATACGAGATCAGGTGCCTACGGCACTGACCTCAGATACAGCTCCATGAGCACTCTATACTGCAGATATACCACATACATACAAACATGCACGAGTAGGGGTATTATCTCTCCGGAGAGCCCTGAACTGGGGTAAACTAGCGCGTGCTACTCGCATACCTGTCCCCGGATATTCCGGCGGCAGTCTTGCACTCACCTCAAGCCACCCAGTGGCATCTGTAGTCTCGCAACCCCCCCCCCCCCCGTGAGAATACCACGATAGTTGGCGCCCACCGTGGGGCAAGCTGCTGCTGGTTTAGCAGTCCGGGCGGGACCCCTTTTCGTCATCGTCGCCGCGGCGCCGCCCGCCTCTCCGGCCACGCTCGAGGGCTCAACATCGACTCGCCCCCGGGGCGGCGCCGTGCGGAGCGGCGCATCCTCATCGTCGGCCTCGGCCTCTTCTTCACCACCGCAACGCCGGCCGTCCGTCCGCGCGCGCGCCGCGCGCGGGGCCTTGCTTCGGTCGGCCGCATCCATCCACACGCCGCTTGTGTCTGCTCCCCTCTGCGTTGCACCTTGCTCCGGCCGAAACGCGCGTTCGCTCCTCCATATACTATCTATGGAAGCTAGCTAGATGCAAGTCAAACCGTGGTCATGCACCATCCATACACTACTCAAACAACGGCGTGATTTCCTGTTAGCGCCTACACTGCACCATGCCTCGTGCATCTCCGGCCGCGCCAGCGTTGCTGCGGTTTGCTGCGTCCCCGTCCGAACCCCGCGCGGCCGCGCCCTGAGCGCCGCCTCGCCCGCCTCCGCAGCTGCTCCACCGCCTGCAATCTCCACCACCCGACGGCCCTGCTCCGAGCCGCGTTCGGGCGGCCCCGCCTCGCCTCAACCGCCTCTGTGTTCGTCCGCCTGGTCGCTGCGAGCCCACTGCCGCCTCCTCGCTTGCAAGCTGGCCCAACTCCCTCGCGCCCGCGACCCGGCCCGTGGCTGGCCGGCCGACTCCTCCTCGCGCCCGTCAGCCGCCGTCCGGCTGCTCCTCCGCCCGGCTGCCCGCGCCAGGTGCGCTCACGGCCCCGCTCGGCTTGCCGTCTCGCTGCCTGAGTCGGGCCCGCTCACCCCGGACCACGGACGGCTGCGCCGCGCCCGCCGTCGGCCGGCGCCTCCTCGTCCGGCTGCCCCGCCGTCTGCTCCACCTCCCGCGCCCGGCCTTCCCCGTCGCCAGAGCCACCCGGCTCCGCCTTCGCCCACGCACGACCGCCGGGTCCCCAACGCACCACGCTCCGGCTCCTCCCTCATGCCGGCTTCGCTCCGCCTCGCGGGCGCGCCCCGTGCCGGCTCCGAACCCGGCCTGCCGGCTGTGCGGCCCGGCCGCCTACTGGCTTCGCGCCCGGCCTGCTGGCTGAGCGACCTGGCCGCCTGCTGGCTCCGCGCCGGCTTCTGCCCGCCACGCCCGCCTGCGCCGGCTCCCGCGACCCGGCCCTGCGTCCTCCCGCGCGCCGGCCTCGCTCGCCGCCTTGCCTGGCCGGCTCCCAGCCACGCCGGCTCCTCCTCCCTCCGTTGGGCGCTGCTCCGCTCTGCGCCATGCCCAGCTCCCGCTGGCTGCGTCTGTGTGCTCTATCGCCGGCTGTGGAGGTGGAGAAAGAAAGAGAAAGAATGCGGCCGGCTGGAGGAAAAATCGGGCCGGCTGCTCAGCCCCTACCGACTGGTAAAATAAAGAAAAGAGTCAGTGGCCGGGTGCTGCAAAAAAAAGAGATAGGATGCGAGCCGGGCGCTCCTTTCCAGACAGCCGAAAAAGAGAGTCTGACTGCTGGGTCGGTAAAAAGAGACAAAAGAAGAGTTTTGTCCGGCTGCCAGCAGCCGGCAGAAGAGAAAAAAGATGAAAAAGGGCGCTGCCAGACGCCTGGCCGCTTGTGCCAAGCCGGCTCAGCCGCGTCCCGCTCGCCGCCTGGCCGGTCAAGCCTGACCGGCTGGGGCATCCCTCGAGCGCCTGGAGGCTCGGGCCACCTGCCAGAGATCATCTCCACCCCGACTGCGCCGAAAGCAATGTGAGCTCCACACCCGCATGATTTTGCACCACGCAAACATGGATAATCCTGAGCGATGCTTGGGGGGCTATCTCCGCATTTTATTACAGTTGCATCACTGTTTGCCCCGGCGCCAACCAGAGTAGGCCCGGAGGCTAGACGCTTGGCTTGAGACGTTCGCTCCCACAGACGGCTTAGTAGCGTGCACGGTACCAAAGGCTCACTCTTAGTCACAGACCACAGAGCGGCTGTCCGGCTAGCAAGAGCGAACGCTGGAGGCCACCCACGCGAAAAACGCCTCAGGAGAAAAAACGGTTCGGGCAACCCGGCCGTTTGCTTTATGAGTATCTGCTCAGTTAAATCCGCTCCTAGAGTCTGAGTACTGTACGCTCCACCCCGCGGCCCACTCTCAGCCACAGACCGCAGAGTGGCTGTCCGGCTGGCGAGAGCGCAAGCCAAAGAGCGGAGGGGACATGAAAAAGATTGAAGGGGGCTCGGACGAAACCGAGTCGGCACCCTCCGCATAGAACCTGCACCACTAAAAGCAAAAGTTTGATATATCTGCGCAGACTAACTTTGTCTTTTGCATGATCATCTCCGAGGGAACCCCCTCCTCGCCCGAAAGCTCGGAGGCTGGTTGCAGGCCTGACACCGGCTGCAACCGGCATCCCACCGCCTGCTTCATCTACAGCAAAAACCCTCCACCCGACTCTTCGAGTCGCCCGGAGGCTCGGAAGCTACACCCAGCGGGTGCGCTGGCACGCCCCCACTGGAAGCAAGCTGCGTCGGCTGCAGCCCACAGCCGGCTGTCATTAACAACATCAGTCGGCGGACTCCGCGTCCGCGCCCTACACCATCAGTCGGCGGACTCCGCGTCCACGCCCGACGACACCAGTCGGCGGTCTCCGCGTCCGCGCCCGACGACATCAGTCGGCGGACCCCGCGTCCGCGCCCGATAGCACCAGCCGGTGGACTCCGCATCCGCGCCCGACAGGGCCCCGCGCCCATCAGCCGGCGGACTCCGTGTCCGCACCCGGCACCCTCGACGCCATCGTCTGCACCAACAACCGCGAAAAGCCTCCGCCCAACTTGTCCAAAGTTGCCTGGAGGCTCGGAGGCCACACCCAGCGGGTGCGCTTGCGCGCCCCCACCGTAAGCAAGCCACGCCGGCTGTCGTCCGCAGCCGGCCATCATCGACATTTTCTACATCAACAGCCGCTAAAAAACCTCCGCCCAACTTTGCCAAGTTGCCCGGAGGCTCGGAGGCTACTGTCGGGGTAATTGACCACGGGTACCCCGAAGACGGCAGGAAAATATTTCAAGACATCGGGGCTAGCAAAGCCCCTCAGTCCGACTGCTCAGGCCGCCCAGGCGGCCCCCTGTCCGGCTGCCCGGGCCTACTCGCCACCCGGCCTGCTCCCCGTCCGGCTGCCCCAGCCAGCCGACTGCTCCAACCAGCCGGCTGCCCAAAGTCAACCGTCGACACCGACAAGACGGCCATACCGCGGACACGACGGATGTACCTGTGAACTATCGGCAAATAGTGGAGCACTGTACACGTATAGTGTCACTTGTCCCTGGGCACTATTTATGAAGTGACCCAGGGGACAAGTGTGATATCCACACCATGCCACCACGCCACCCATGTCCCCTTGTCCCTTGGCTATATAAAAGGAGCCAACCATCCATCCATCCAGGAGGATGGGCACCCACGGACACACACACATATCCATTCGGCCACAGGCCATGGGCATAGCCGGCCACTTGAGCATGCCACATACATGCATATACGAGATCAGGTGCCTATGGCACTGACCTCAGATACAGCTCTAGGAGCACTCTGTACTGCAGATATACCACATACATACAGACATGCAGGAGTAGGGGTATTATTTCTCCGGAGAGCCCCGAACCTGGGTAAACTAGCGGGTGCTACTCGCATACCCGTCCCCGAATATTCCGGCGGCAGTCTTACCCTCACCTCAAGCCACCCTGTGGCATCTGTCGTCTCACAACCCCCCCGTGAGAATACCACGACACTTGCGGAACGATACAGAGGTTCAGTTTGCGCAGTTCTTCATACAGCTGGGGTTGAGCTTGCTTAACCATGAGGTTGTTGCAATAAGACTTGCGGCTAAAGGCATCAGCCATCACATTAGCTTTGCCAGGAGTGTAGGAAATACCACAGTCATAGCCCATGATTGTTTCCATCCATCGCTATTGACGGAGGTTATGTTCCAGCTGAGTGAACAAATACTTCAAACTTTGATGATCAGTATATATCTCACACCGATTACCCAGAAGGTAGTGTCGCCATTGCTTCAAAGCATAAATCACAGCAGCAAGTTCCAAATCATGCACTGGATAGTTTTCCTCATGCGGACGCAACTGACGCGAAGCATACGTGATTACTTTTCGCTCTTGCATTAGGACACAGCCTAATCCTTGATGAGAAGCGTCGCAGAAAATCACAAAGTCTTTACGAGAGTATGGAGGAGCAAGCACTGGAGCAGAAGTCAGCTTGTCCTTAAGGGTCTGGAAACTTTTCGGACATTTGTCTGTCCACTCAAACTTAACGCCTTTGTGAAGCAGATTAGTCAGGGGCTTGGCAATCTTGGAAAAATTCTCGATGAATCGGCGGCAATAACTAGCGAGGCCGAGGAAACTTCTCACTTGCTTGACATTCTTCGGAGGGGTCCAGTCAAGAATAGCCTGAACATGCTCCGGGTTAACTGTGATACCATCCTTGGAGATGACATGTCCAAGGTAGGTTACCGCAGAAAGCCAGAATTCAGACTTAGAGTACTTGGCATATAACTTGTGCTCTCGAAGTCTCTCCAGAACAAGGCGAAGATGTTCAGCATGTTCTTCCTTATTCTTTGAATAAACCAGAATATCATCCAGATATACCACGACAAACTTGTCGAGGTAATCCATGAATATGTAGTTCATTAAGCGGGAGAACATAGCTGGAGCATTTGTTAAGCCAAACGACATGACGGTGTACTCGTAGGAACCATAACGAGTAACGAATGCAATCTTCGGAATATCCTCTTTGCGGACACGGATCTGGTGATAACCCAACCTCAAGTCGAGTTTAGAAAACACCAAAGATCCAGCAAGTTGATCATATAAATCGTTGATCCCGGGAAGCGGATATTTATTCTGAATGGTTGCCTGGTTGATAGGACGGTAATCTTGGACCAGCCTATTCGTGCCATCTTTCTTCTTGACAAAGAGAGATGGTGCTCCCCAGCCAGAGGAACTAGGACGAATGAAACCCTTCCTTAAGGATTTGTCGATTTCTTCCTTAAGCTCGATAAGATGGTGCGGAGGCATCTTGTAAGGACGCTTAGCAATAGGAGTGGTGCCAGGCTTCAAGTCGATGACGAACTCGACAGCTCTAGCAGGGGGTATTCCTGGAAGTTCTTCTAGAAAAACATCCTGGAAGTCACAGACGACTAGGATGTTCTCGATCCCCTCAAGCGGAGAAGCGTTCAACGCATTCAAGGCATAAATTTGAGCCTCGGCGTTCTGAGTGATATAAGCATGGTAGTTCACTATCTCATCTGACGGGTGCAGAAGGTGTACAACTTTTGTAGCACAATTGATTGAGGTGTAATGAGCCTTTAACCAATCCATTCCCAGAATGAGATCAATCGAGGAAGACTTGAGTATAATGGGAGAAGCGCGGAACTTTAACCCTTCAATATCGATGATGACATCGGCACTGGCCCACGGGAGTGTTTACAGCTAAAGAATGGTGTAGCGCTTCACTTCTAATGTCATGCATGAGTGCAAAATGCTCTGACATGAATGAATGCGATGCTCCTGAATCAAATAAAACAGATGCTGGTACTGAATTAACAAGAAGTGTACCCATCACAGTATCTGGTTGATCTTGAGCTTCAGCCATGTTGACGTGGTAGTTCTGCCCACGGCCATAAGAAGGTCTGGCATTATAGTTTCGTTGCTGAGGAATACCACGGCCAATACCACGACCAGCAGAAGGAAGAGCTAGTTGATTCTGATTCTGAGAACAATCCCTAGCACGGTGACCTGGCTGGCCACACTTGAAGCATAGACCGCTGTCAGGACGAGGTGCTGGAGCTCAGGGTGCTGGAGCTTGCAGAGGCTATCTCGGTGGTGGTGGAGGCAGACGAGGTGCAACATAAGAAGGCCTGTTCAAAGGAGCTGCTGGACGGTACATCCTCTGAGGGATCCAGATTCGGTGCTTCTGGGAAGACGAGCCCGAGGATGAGCCCGCTTCACGAGTGCGTCTGGTCGCTTCCTTGTGCTTCTTAAGACCAGTTTCAACCATGATAGCCTTATTCACCAAGGTGGCGAAATCAGGATAGTCTTGTACTAGCAGAGCTAACTGTATATCATGATGCAGTCCTTCACGGAACTTCTCCTGCCTTCGGTCATCAGTAGGAATGTCCTCTTCAGCATAGCGAGACAAGTCAAGAAACTCGCGCTGATAGACTTCCATAGTCTTGTTACCTTGAACGAGACTACGGAATTCTGCCTTCTTCCGAGCTATGACAGCTTGAGGAATGTAGTGGGCACGAAAAGCAATCTTGAATTCTGCCCAAGTGACGACGGTACCAGGTGGTAGGGTCTGTCGGTGAGTAGCCCACCATTGTGATGCGGGACCCTTCAGAAGATATGTTGCAAAGGTGACATAATTGGCCGGGGCGACATTAGGAGACTCCATCTCATAGGAGATGTCACGCAGCCAGTCATCTGCATCCAGTGGGTTGACTATGTTGCGGAAGAACGACGGACTGAGTCGCATAAACTCTGGCAATGTGATTGAAGGTGGCTGCTGGTTAGCATCAGGACGAGGGAACTGTTGCATAATCCCCGTCATGAATTGGCGGTTGAGTACAAACTGTTGCATCATAGCCGCCATATAGTCAGGCGGTGGCGGCGGTGGTGGATTGTTATCAGCCATCCTGCTCAATTCAACAGGGGTAGTTTAGAAATAGCTTATGCAAGTGTTTAGCAATAAACATGATGTAACTCGACGTTATTTGAAATAGTGTAATAGATGCTTAAAAGTAGTCACTTAAGACATACAGATCCATACACAGTCGATTACAATCGGGCAGCATAACGGCGTAAATTGAAAAGCTAGACATGCTAGGCGGCGCGTAGGCACGCGGTAAGGAAGTACACAACGAGACATAGCAAAGGCTACATCAACGTCGGAGAAAACCACTGAAATGGGGTAGCTGCAAGTGCAGGCGACGAATGCTCGTCGTAGAAGGATCCTGAGCTCCATGTGCACTCTGATGCAGAACCCGGTCTCGAACTGTAAGAAGAGGTCCACGTGCAGGCGTGTGACCTCCCACTGCAGGCCAATCAAGCCCTGGTGGCATCTCGGTCCTGCGTGGGTAAAGGATATGCTCCGGATGTATCCCTGCATGAACAGCTGGTAGCAACTATGTCATAGCCTCGTAGTAGCGTGCTCGAGTGGTAAACAACTCGACGGCAAGAGCCCGGACAGTGCGATCCAGAGCCTGAGTGCACTGAATCAGAATCTGCGGGTCGTAGCGTTGAGGCTCGTACGGGGCACAGATAGCTGTGTAGTATCCAGTAGCATCTCCAACATGTGCATACGGAATGTATCGAAACTCAGAGACATCCAAGCTAGCATTGTGCTCTCCTCGGAGACGTGCGACAGCAGAGTAGGCGGCACCATGGACTGCCATCTCAATCGTCACGCCGATACCGTGGAAAAGGAGTAGCTCAGTGTCGATCATAGATATGAACATCAGCATAGTACTGCTCCTGGTTGAACTCATGGTAAACCTCATAGACCATGTACTCGGGGTACCAGCGGTAACCCAGTCTAGTCAGGAGGGCGATCAGAACAGCTGGAAACCCAGGGGCATCACGAGCCCAAGTGCGAAGCACAAGCTGGGTCGTAGGCCGCGGTGGAAACAGTCGATCCATCTGAAATAGAGAAGTTCAGGTTGTCATAAGACGATGAGTAATATAACAGATCTCGGAAGGAAAAGTTAAACAAAACAATGGAAAGGAAAATGATTATCAGACTAATCAGATCAATGACAGGGAAATCGCACAGATATCCAGCTCTCCGGGAAGATGGGATTTATGAGATCCTAAATGTCGGTGTTAATAAAAAATTTAATCCAAATAGAAGAGAGATCAGAGTCCCAGAGTAAAGATCGAGGAGTAAAAGATCCTAATACCACACAATGGCGACGTGGGCCCATAAGCCACACAGCCAAGTTAGTAAAACAGTTTTGGACCACTAGACTCAACTTCGGCCAAGGAATTGGGAAGGGGGATTCCTAGAGGCAGTCGGCTCTGATACCAACCTGTGATGACCCCGGCTTAATCGTGCACTAACCATACACGCAAATGCACACGATCAACCCTAAGGACTCACTTGAAGATATCACAACACAACTCTAAAACATAAATAAAGTCATACAAGCTTTATATTACAAGCCAGGGCCTCGAGGGCTCGAATACATAGCTCGATGGGATACAAGCGTTAGCGGAAGCATCAGATATCTGGGTACAGATATATTACAGAATAGAGATAAGCCTTTAGAAGGTGGGGTAAAATAAAATACTACAATCGAAAGGCGTAGGCCTCCTGCCTTGGACCCTCCGATCCTTCTCCTGGTCGTCAGTCGGCTCCTCGTAGTAGTAGTACTCTCCGGGCTGGTAGTAGCAGTGGTCGTCGACGGGGGCGTCTGGCTCAGGGGCTCCGACGTCTGGTGGCATCAAAAGGATATGGGGAGAAAAAGAAAGTAAAGCAAATGTGAGTACTCATCCGAAGTACTCAGCAAGCAAGGATCTACACTACATATGCAACATTTCCAAAGGAGGTTGTATATGTGGACTGGGTTTGCAGAAATGCCAGAATAGAGGGGAAAGCCTAGTCCTATCGAAGACTAGCTTCTTCAACATCTTCAGCAGTCTTGCAGCATCAGAAGAGTGCAGATTAGCATAATGTAAAGTAGTAGTAGTCATATCAACCTCGGCCAGAGATCCTTTCTCGACTCCCTGTGAGAAAGCAATCCCAAAGCCGTACTATCCAGTTCTCATCTCCAGTTCTAGTTGTACCAATCGGGATACAACTCCGAGTGTCCGTTACCATAGGATAGGCTATCGATAGATAAGTTCTTCCCTGCAGGGGTGCACCAAGTTACCCACCACGCTCGCTTAACTCCGGCCGGACACACTTTACTGGGTCATACCTGGCCTCGGCCAAATGATACGCCGCAACCCGACCGAATACATAACAGAGAGGTCAGCACGCCGGACTAAACCTATGACCCCAGGGGTCTTGGGCCATCGCCCCGGGAACTCCTGCACGTTGCGTCAGGCGGCTGGTAGAAGACCTAGCAACCCCTTAATACAAGCGCGGTTGCGTAACCAGTCCGATCCAGCACGCGCCGCTCAGTCGCTGACGTCTATTAAGCTCCGGCTGAAGTATACGACGTAGAACGCCCATACTATGCCCACGTGATGGTTAGTGCTATTAGGCCAGAGGCCCCTCGGATCAAATATCCAAACCGTTTAGTGGATTAGGAGCGCGCAGACACGAGCAGAGACTCACGATCGATGTGACCCCATCGCCCCGTCTCGAGGACTTGCGGCAAGGGCTAGGAATGCCCGGCCACGCCTCGTAATTATCTCGCGGGCACCCTCCAGGTCAACCTGTCTCCACATCACTTCGCAAATATGCTCGCGCGGGTACCCCTTAGGGCCGACCCGTCTTTAGTAACCAGATACAGTGTAAAGTCAAAGTCACCATAGTAACTGTGTGTCTAACACCAAGGGGGAACCCTGAGGAATCACCCTCGATGGAATTCCCTCTGATGTTATCATCAAGGTGAACGAAGGAGGAATCACCCTCGAGGTCCACACTTGAGAAGTTGCACGACGGCGTCGTTATCGGGGGTGGTGTAGGAGGAATCACCCTCGCTTACCACGACCGAGTAACTAACCTACAAGGTTATCATCCGAAGTGCTGACGAGGTATCACCCTTAGCACTCGATAGTAACCCAGTAGTGTCAGCAACTAAGGGGGAAGTGATGTGCAGTGCCGGGGCCTGGTCTTCAATCCCGTTGATCGGGTCTTCTGATAATCCAGCGGGGCAGTCGGGATATAGCAGGGGTCTCTGTCGGGTCTCTTCCCAGCCTATACTAAGCAGTTTAGGATAAGAAGGAAAGGTAACAAGGCAGGTTACAATAAATAGGCTATGCAACGCGGGGCATGCTATGCTACAATGCAGTGCAGGGTTGCCTTAAGATGCATCTAAGTCACTTTAGTTATTTTAGGATTAATTGTGGGATTTATTTACCGGTATGTGTGCACTATTCATCTACCGGAATCGGGCTCGGAGTTACGAGTTCTCCTATGTAGGAGGCTCCGACAAGGAAACGGATGACATGATCAGATTCGTCTCGTCGTTCTAAGTAACTTTCATGTTTTAAGTTTTTCAATCCGAGTTACAGTTTAAAAGTTATTAATTTTCAAAGATTAAATGATTTTCTAGATTTATTTTTATTTACAGAAAATGACATATGACATCAGCATGATGTCACTGTGACGTCAGCAGTCAACAGCGGCTGACCAGAGTCAAACCTCACATGTGGGTCCAGTGGGACCCACATGTCAGTCTCTGTTAGTTAACACTGCATCAAACTAAACTAACTAAGCTAATTAGGGGTGTGGGCCCCGGGTGTCAGTGGGATATTAGACTAACTAATTAATTTTATTTATAAAAATATTTAATTAGCCTAATCAGCCGAGTGGGCCCACATGTTAGAGAGAGGCGGTGAGCAGTGCCGCGTTGACCCTGGTCAACGAGGTCAAAGTGGGGTCCGGGGCCCACTAGCAGTGTCCCAGGGCGGACCCCACGTGTGCCACATCGGCGGTGACCGGCGGCTCACCAGCGGCGACGCCAAAATACGGCGGAGGGCCTCGGGCCTCGTCGGATTTCTCCTACGGGCGACCATTTTGCGCGCGCGAGGGCGCGTTCGAACGAGTCGAACGAGCCGCGTCGACTGGTGGTGGTGGCGCAGCCGGGCTCGGCCTGATTCGACGCCGGCGACGAGGTCAGCGGCGGCGCGGCTTCGGGCGATGGTGGAAACGGAAAAATAGCGTGCTACGACTCGAACTAATGGGGCAGGCATGCTCTACGCGCGCGTGCGAAGATGGTGGACACGGACCCGTGTCCTTTTGGACATAGGAGGCACGCCGGCGACGAGCTCGTGCGGCGTCGCGTTCGGCCATGGTGGAGGAGGTAGCTAGGAGGCGGCGAGAGAGAACAGAGAGATGGAGAAGGAAGAGGAGCTCACAGCGGAGGCACACTGTGGCCCGGCGATAGTTTAGGAGCAGCAGAGGAGCTGGGGGCGCCGGAGATCACCAGAGTCCAGGAAGAAGAGGGGCGGCTCGATCCACGACCTGCCGTGCTTGCCGTCTCCACCGGAGGGTGCCAGGCGACGCGGTCGAGCACGGCGCTCCTCCCAGGATCGGTGGTGACACGCAGGGACGCCGGTGGCCACGGCGAGCAGCAAGGCGCGGCCTCTGCGGCGCTCGGCGGCGGATCTAAAGAAGGAGGAGAGGCGAAGCGAGCGAGTGAGAGAACAGGGAAGTGACGGAGGAGGCAGGGGGGATGGATGGGGCTCGGCCTTATCCCCTCCGCCTCCCTATTTCGTCGGTGGACGCCGGCGTGTCGCGCGCCCGCCGGTGTGCGCGCACTCGGCCATGGGGGAGGTGACACACGAGGGCGAGAGAAGGAGTTGGGCCAGGTGGGCCGGTGGTCGGGGCACTGTGCACTAAGGCCCAGTGCACAGTGCCTCGTTTTATTTTTCTGATTTCTGTTTTACTTTTTCTTTATTTATTTTCTGTTTTGAATTAGTTAGGACACTTTTGCACTTTTATAGAATATGAGACTCGGCCCATATATTGCAATGCAATATTCCTTGTCACCAAAAACTGGTTTGGGTGAACTTGGATTTCATTTGAATTTGAAATGAATTTACTTAGATTAAATAATTCTATTTTGGTGTTGTTTCATATTGTTGGAGTCATTTAACTAGTTCCAATTCCATTGTTTATATTTTTATGAGTGCTTCTGGAATATTTTCTATTTAGTGAACATTTTTGCAACAGTGTTTGAGAAAATTTATTTTTTCACTTTTGAATTTGAGTTGATTTTCAGAATGGAGTTTGAATTGCTATGGTTAACCACTATGTTTAAGCACTGCAAATGCTATGACTCGGCATTATTAGCAGTTGATCACAGTGGCTATTACACAGGGGTGTTACACAATGTCATCTCGTCAATTTGTGTTGCACCTTTACTTCTCAGGCATCCTGAGTCTGAGGTATCATCACACCAATCAGATCTGAATCTCGGTCAGATATGATGGTTGGAACATATTTCCAAGAGTTATAACATTGGTCTTTATATGACCCGGTAAGGTGATGTCATGCCTATCACACTTGGCCGGAGGACCTATTGTTATAGTTTCCTTTTTAGCAAGGTTAGCCATTCTTCCATGAGGAAATTGTAAGACTTATTCTATAAGTTGTTCCTGATGGATCCTTTGTGAATCTAAAGTATGATCTTTACCTGATGACCATGTCAATGCTATCTCGAAGCATGACTGTGGTACTCAAACGTCAACTAGAACTTTGGAAGCATAATGCTAAATGTTTCTTGATAAATTGTCCAAATGCCATTGTATGGGTAACGTCATGAATTTCCTCTCCCCTTACCTAAATGGTTGTCTACTTCTATCCTGTCTTGGAGATCATGCTCTGTTTGCCCTTGGGAAGGATATAGTCCAGATAGATGAGTTTAAACACATTTTCCTTTCCATTGTTCTGTTTAAACTGATAATCTCATTTTCCCTTCCATTGTTTTGTTTAACCTTTCTGGTGATTTATATGATCTTAGCAGTAATAATTCATTGCTTAAGTAAACACCCTAGTGTACCACTCTGTCAGCAAGACCTTGTTACTATTGTTGATGACATTCCGGTAACCACTGATGGATGAGAACTTTGCCTATTGGTCCGCCTCGTCCTAACAAGTAGGAAAATGGTTCTCTTCATCCCTCACCCTTGGTACCAACGTTGTTGCCAACATAACTGACAGTCTATTCTCTGACATGCCTTGCTATAATGATCATGCAAGATGACAGCGCCCTTCCTACTCTTAACCCACATGGTGGGCCCATAACCCATAGTCCACAGGATCGAAACCTGACTCTCCTGTAAAACCTTAATTCTGAAGCATCCTTTGAACTTGACTTCGTATGTAATTCAGAAGCTAATTTCCTTGCTGTGTTTTATTCCGGTATCAGATGCAACATTCCCATTGCTCTGAACCCCTTCATCACCTATTTTAGGCATCAGCTGGAGGCCTACCTAGTTGAAACTTGTTGAACCTCCTTATATCACTCTCGATATGATTCCTGATGCTTCTAAAATCCCCTTCCCCGAGATAATTACCGGATGCCAATCCTTTCAGACTTCCGTCTCTATAAAGTTTTCCCCTCTTATCCTATTCGTAAGCACGATGGAGTTTCTGAACAAAGGATGATGACTTCATCCTGATGCCTTGATTCAACGGATTGAAGACATCAACGTAATGGATCAACCTCTTCGAGAAGAGCAACCAAGATCGAGAAGACTCGTTAGAATTTCGTAACCAGTTCTTTCCCCTTAACTCCACCTCTTAAATCTCAGGATGACATTTGCTACTTCTTGAGCTTGCGTTGGTTTTTCCCTTGAAGAGGAAAGGGTGATGCAGCAAAGTAGAGATAAGTATTTCCCCCAGTTAGAGAACCAAGGTCTCAATCCAGTAGGAGGCACAAGCAAGTCCCCAATATATGCACCAGCACAAACAATCAAACACTTACACCCAACGCGATAAAGGGGTTGTCAATCCCTTCACGATCAATTGCAAAGGTGAGATCTGATAAAGATTGGTATAAAAGATTGCTAGAACATAAAACAAAATAAAAGTAAATAAATTGCAGCAAGGTATTTTTGGTTTATAGATCTGAAAATATATGATGGAAAATAGACCCGGGGGCCATAGGGTTCACTAGAGGCTTCTCTCTTGAAGGAAAATAATACGGTGGGTGAACAAATTACTGTCGAGCAATTGATAGAAAAGCGCAAAGTTATGACGATATCCAAGGCAATGATTATGCGTATAGGCATCATGTCCGTGTCAAGTAGACCGAACCGATTCTGCATCTACTACTATTACTCCACACATCGACCGACTCCTGCCTGCATCTAGAGTATTAAGTTCATAAGAATAGAGTAACGCATTAAGTAAGATGACATGATGTAGCGGGATAAACTCAAGCAATATGATGAAAACCCCATCTTGTTATCCTCGATGGCAACAATGCAATACGTGTCTCGCTACCCCTACTTTGTCACTAGGTGAAATCACGCAAGATTGAACCCAAAGCTAAGCACCTCTCCCATTGCAAGAAATACCAATCTAGTTGGCCAAACCAAACCGATAATTCGAAGAGAAATACAAAGATATCAAATCATGCATATAAGAATTCAGAGAAGATTCAAATAATATTCATAGATAAGCTGATTATAAATCCACAATTCATCGGATCTCGACAAACACACCGCAAAAGAAGATTACATCGGATAGATCTCCAAGAACATCGAGGAGAACATTGTATTGAAGATCAAAGAGAGAGAAGAAGCCATCTAGCTACTAGCTATGGACCCGTAGGTCTGTGGTAAACTACTCACGCTTCGTTGGAAGGGCAATAGAGTTGATGTAGATGCCCTCCGTGATCGATTCCCCCTCCGGCAGATCGCCGGAAAAGGCCCCAAGATGGGATCTCACGGGAACAGAGGCTTGCAGCGGCGGAAAAGTATTTTCGTGGACTCCTCTGATGGTTTGGGAATATTTTAGGAATTATAGAGCTGAGAGGGAGGTCGGTGGACTCCCGGGGGGGCACAAGCCAGGGAGGCGCCCCCCCTAGGGCGCGCCCTGGAGGCTTGTCGCCTCCTCGGGACTCTTCTGACTTGGACTCCAAGTTCCGTGGGTGTCTTCTGGTCCAAGAAAAATCATCGCGAAAGTTTTATTCCGTTTGGACTCCATTTGATATTCCTTTTCTGTAAAACTCAAAAACAAGGAAAAAACAGAAATTGCCACTAGGCTCTAGGTTAATAGGTTAGTCCCAAAAATAATATAAAATAGCATATTAATGCATATAAAACATCCAAAATAGATAATATAATAGCATGGAACAATAAAAAATTATAGATACGTTGGAGACGTATCAAGCATCCCCAAGCTTAATTCCTGCTCGTCCTCGAGTAGGTAAATGATAGAAATAGTATTTTTGATGTGGAATGCTACCTAACATATTTATCCATCTAATTTTCTTTATTGTGGCATGAATATTCAGATCCATAAGATTCAAAACAAAAGTTTAATATTGACATAAAAACAGTAATACTTCAAGCATACTAATAAAGCAATCATATCTTCTCAAAATAACATGGCTAAAGAAAGTTATCCCTACAAAATCATATAGTCTGGCTATGCTCCATCTTCTTCACACAAAGTATTAAATCATGCACAACCCCGATGACAAACCAAGCAATTGTTTCATACTTTTGATGTTCTCAAACTTTTTCAACTTTCACGCAATACATGAGCGTGAGCCAAGGATATAGAACTATAGGTGGAATAGAATATGGTGGTTGTGGAGAAGACAAAAAGGAGATAGTCTCACATCAACTAGGCGTATCAACGGGCTATGGAGATGCCCATCAATAGTTATCAATGCGAGTGAGTAGGGATTGCCATGCAACGTATGCACTAGAGCTATAAGTGTATGAAAGCTCAAAAAGAAACTAAGTGGGTGTGCATCCAACTTGCTTGCTCATGAAGACCTAGGGCAATTTGAGGAAGCCCATCATTGGAATATACAATCCAAGTTTTATAATGAAAAATTCCCACTAGTATATGAAAGTGACAAAATAGGAGACTCTCTATCATGAAGATCATGGTGCTACTTTGAAGCACAAGTGTGGAAAAAGGATAGTAGCAATGCCCCTTCTCTCTTTTCTCTCATTTTTTTTTATTTTGTGTTGTTTGGCCTCTCTTTTTTTCTCTTTCTTTTTTTTTTGTCTAGAGTATCATCCCGACTTGTGGGGGAATCATAGTCTCCATCATCCTTTCCTCACATGGGACAATGCTATAATAATGATGATCATCACACTTTTATTTACTTACAACTCAAGAATTACAACTCGATACTGGAACCACTGTTCAAGAAATCGGCCGATTCAATGATTTATCGTCCGATTTATCGCTTATCGTGTGGTGACCGCTAAGATAAGGCCTTATCTTTGACATTTATCATTCGGGCCGATTTATCGTGTGGCTGGGCCCCTGCGCCACTCTTCGCGTTGCAGCACCGGAGCCACGCATCTGTGTTGCTCACCGCCGCCACCCTTCCCCTAGCAGCAGTAGAGCGGATCCATCCTCTGCCTCCTACTCTGACGAACGGCAGCAGCTAGACAGGCTATTCGTTCTCCAGTAGAAAGACCACATCCTGGTATTGTTTCTTTGTTACGCTGTTGTCCTCTTTTTAAGTTTTATTTTCTTGGCTGATACAATAGTGAACTACGGTCGAAGGAGGAAGGATTGAAGGAGCAAGCAAAGTAAATTTTCATTGCCATGTATTAAAGAAACTAGATTTAGATGTTAAATCAGTCAGACCGTCACATTATTGGGCAAGATATATGCACTAGATTTAGATGAAACAGCACACCACACAGTCCTTTTCCAAAAGAGAGAGGGTTAAGAAAGTGTGAACAAGATATATGCACAAGATGCACATTTTGTTTCAATTTATGTCCTGATGCACTCATGCATATTTTTTCTTTTAGTTTGAAATTGACCCCCTCTTGCTTGCTTGTCATGCTCCACCACTGTTACTAGTAGTGATAAAATTGAGTCATTTTTTGAGTTTAACTGCAGGTCTGCAGCTACTGACTACTAGTTGTTGTTGCCCTTCAGTCATTCAGTCAGTAGTGATAAAATTCAGTCAGTTTTGAGTTTAACAGAATCATGTACAAAATAACTTGCCCTTCTATGTTGTTGCCCTTTTTTTAAAGGATGTTGTTTCCATTTTCTTTTATGTACATAATAAGAATCATCAATCATGTACAGAATAAGTTGCCCTTTTATTAGTATGATTCTCATACATGTTGTTGCCCTTTTTTTAGATGTCTGCTTCCGGTGCTTCTGAGGTTACAAGTTCCAGACTTAAGTGGACCTATTGTTGCTTGTTCTGTAAATGAGTAAATCTATGCACTGCTATCCCATTTGAAAATGCACTACTATCCCATTTGAAAATGCCCAAACAGGATATGTACTATTGAAGTGATGTCCAATTTTTGTTTGCTATGTAATATTGTAGTATCTATGTACCCGTCCTATTTTAATTTCAAACATGCAAAAACATGACATGTGCTGTAGTGTTAAAGGCTTAAGAGTGCACACTTGTTGATTGTTTCCATTTTTTCCTATGTTCTTGAAAATGTAGGTCTTGCAAAAAAAACTTGCCGATTAATAGTCGACCGATAAAATCGATTAATCGGTCGATTTCCGATTAATCTCTAATCCCCAGCCAACCGAGACGATAACGATAAGCGATATCCCAAACATTGACTGGAACAAAATATGACTCTATATGAATGCCTCCGGCGGTGTACCGGGATGTGCAATGACTCAAGAGTGACATGTATAAAAAAATGAATGGTGGCTTTGCCACAAATATGATGTCAACTACATGATCATGCAAAGCAATATGACAATGGTGAAGCGTGTCATAATAAACGGAATGGTAGAAGTTGCATGGCAATATATCTCGGAATGGCTGTTTTGAGGAAGGTATAAGGTGGGTGTAATGCACCGGCGAAAGTTGCATAGTTATTGCAAAAGTCTATTAGCTATCGAAACAAAGTACTACACACATGCTCCTAGGGGGATAGATTGGTAGGAAAAGACCATCGCTCGTCCCCGACCGCCACTCATAAGGAAGGCAATCAATAAATAAATCATGCTCCGACTTCGTCACATAACAGTTCACCATACGTGCATGCTATGGGAATCACAAACTTTAACACAAGTATTTCTACCAATCCACAATTACTCACTAGCATGACTCTAATATCACCATTTTTATATCTCAAAACAATCATAAGGAATCAAACTTCTCAAAGTATTCAGTGCACTTTATATGAAAGTTTTTATTATATCCCTCTTGGATGCCCATCAAATTAGGACTAAATTCATAACCTAAGCAAATTACCATGCTGTTTAGAGACTCTAAAAATAATATAAGTGAAGCAAGAGAGTTCGTCAATTTCTATAAAATAAAGCCACCACCGTGCTCTAAAAAGATGTAAGTAAAGCACTAGAGCATACTGCCTAGCTCAAAAGATATAAGTGAAGCACATAGAGTATTCTAATAAATTCATGATTAATGCGTGTCCCTCTCAAAAGGTGAGTACAGCAAGGATGAATGTGGCAAACTAAAAAGCAAAGACTCATATCATACAAGACGCTCCAAGCAAAACGCATATCATGTGGTGAATAAAAATATAGCCTCAAGTAAATTTACCGATGGATTGAAGACGAAAGAGGGGATGCCTTCTGGGGCATCCCCAAGCTTAGGCTCTTGGTTGTCTGATACGTCTCCAACGTATCTATAATTTTTTATTGTTCCATGCTATTATATTATCTATCTTGGATGTTTTATATGCATTTATATGCTATTTTATATGATTTTTGGGACTAACCTATTAACCTAGAGCCCAATGCCAGTTTCTGTTTTTTCCTTGTTTTTGAGTTTCGCAGAAAAGGAATATCAAACGAAGTCCAAATGACCTGAAAATTTACGGTGATTTTTTATGGACCAGAAGAAGCCCCCGAAGCAAAAGAGTTGGGCCAGAAGAGCCACGAGGCCTCCACAAGGGTGGAGGGCGCCCCCCCCCCAGGGCACGCCATCTGGTCTTGTGGGCTCCTCGTGGACCCCCCTAACTTGTTCTCGAAGCCAAAAATTCCTATAAATACAGAAACCCCTATAAATAAACCTAGATCGGGAGTTCCGCCGCTGCAAGCTTCTATAGCCACGAAAAACCAATCGGGAGCCCTTTCTGGCACCCTGCCGGAGGGGGAAACCATCACCGGTGGCCATCTTCATCATCCCGGCGGTCTCCATGACGAGGAGGGAGTAGTTCACCCTCGGGGCTGAGGGTATGTACTAGTAGCTATGTGTTTGATCTCTCTCTCTCTCGTGTTCTTGATTTGGCACGATCTTGATGTACCTTGAGCTTTGTTATTATAGTTGGATCATATGGTGTTTCTCCCCCTCTACCTTCTTGTGATGAATAGAGTTTTACCTTTGAGGTTTCACTATTATCGGATTGAATACTATTATGGATTTGAGAACACTTGATGTATGTCTTGCGTGGGATACCTGTGGTGACAATGGGGTATTCTATTGATTCACTAGATGTATGTTTTGGCACTCAACTTGCAGATTCTTGAGGTGACATTGGGGTAATCTATGCATAGGGGTTGATGCACGTTTTCGTCCTTGTTTCTCCGGTAGGAATCTTGGGGAACTCTTTGAGGTTCTTTGTGTTGGATTGAATATTATGAACTTGATGTTGTTTGATGCATATCGTATAATTGACCCACGGATACTTGTGGTGACATTGGAGTATCTAGGTGACATTAGGGTTGATTGATGTGTGTCATATGGTGTTATTTTACTACGAACTCTAGGGCTGTTTGTGACACTTATAGGAATAGCTCAATGGATTGATCGGAAAGAATAACTTTGAGGTGGTTTCGTACCCTACAAGCAATTTCATCTTATGTTCTCCGCGATAGGAACTTTGGAGTGACTTTTGTCGCACGTTGAGGGATTGCCATATGATCTATTTATGTTATCATTGTTGAGAGAACTTGCACTAGTGAAAGTATGAACCCTAGGCCTTATTTTCAAGCATTGCAATACCATTTTTGCTCACTTTTGTTACTAGTTACCTTGCTGTTTTTATATTTTTAGATTACAAAAACCTATATCTACCATCCATATTACACTTATATCACTATCTCTTCGCCGAACTAGTGCACCTATACAATTTACCATTGTATTGGATGTGTTGGGGACACAAGAGACTCTTTGTTATTAGGTTGCAGGGTTGTTTGAGGGAGACCATCTTCATCCTACGCCTCCAACGGATTGATAAACCTTAGGTCATCCACTTGAGGGAAATTTGCTACTGTCCTACAAAACTCTGCGCTTGGAGGCCCAACAGGGGTCTACAAGAAGAAGGTTGCGTAGAAGACATCAAGCTCTTTTCTGGCGCCATTGCCGGAGAGGTTAGTGCTTGAAGGTATATCTTTAGATCTTGCAATCGAATCTTTTAGTTTCTTGTTTTATCACTAGTTTAGTCTATAAAATACAAGTACAAAAAAATGGATTTGAGGTTGCCTCATATGCTTCATCTATTTAATGTCTTTCATGAAAATGATGGAAAGGAAAATTGTGCTCAAGTGTTAGAAGAAGAAGTTCATAAAATGTTTGGCATAAAATCTTTGTATGATGAGCATGATTGCAATGTTGTTAGTATGAATTCTTTGAATATCCATGATGCTAATGATATGCAAAGCTACAAGCTTGGGGATGCTATGTTTGATGAAGATGATATTTTTAGTCCCCCAAGTTTTGATGAGCAAATTTATTATGATGAAAGCATGCCTCCTATCTATGATGATTATTGTGATGACATGTATTCTATAAAGAATAATGATAACCATGAAACTTGTCATCTTGATTTTAATTTTCAATCCCATGATAGTTATTTTGTTGAGTTTGCTCCCACTATTATGAATGAGAAGGAATTTGCTTATGTGGAGAGTAATAAATTTTTTGTGCATGTGAATCATGAAAAGAATGCTTTATGTGATAGCTATATTGTTGAATTCATTCATGATGCTACTGAAAATTATTATGAGAGAGGAACATATGCTTCCACATATTGCAATAATATCAAGTTTCCTCTCTTTGTGTTGAAAATCTTGAAGTTTTGCTTGCTTTATCTTCCTATGCTAGTTGATTCTTGCTCCCATAAATTGTTTTATCACAAAATTCCTATGCATAGGAAGTGGGTTAGACTTAAATGTGCTAGTAATATTCTTCATGATGCTCCCATTATGTTTCAATTCTTATCTTTTATGTGAGCATCATTGAAATCATCATGCCTAGCTTAAAAGGCATTAAAGAAAAGCGCTTGTTGGGAGACAACCCAATATTTACCCTTACTGTTTTTGTGTGTTAACATGATTAAGATACTGTAGTAATCATGTTTTATAGCGTTTTTTTCAATAAAGTGCCATGTAAAGCCTTTGGGATAGTGTGGATGATAGTTGACTTGATTCTGTGCAAAAACAGAAACTTTTGCGTCCAGTAAGAGAATTTTTAAAATTAACTGGAACATTGAAAAACTCTGAATTTTTTACATAGGATTGATATACAAATGTTCTACGTTTTTCCAATGTTTCAGAACTTTTGGAGTAACTGAAGTATGAGCTCAATTCAGATCTTCACAGACTGTTCTGTTTTTGACAGATTCTGTTTTCGATGCATAGTTTGCTTGTTTTCTAGTTTCTATGGCTTATATTGCTTAATATAAATTGTAGAAATGATAGGGTACAGTAGGAATCATGTAAGAAAAGTTAGGAATCTTGTCTTGACAGTACCAAAGTGAATGATTTGTTTTATTATACTAACGGATCTCACGAAGGTTTTGTTAAGTTTTGTGTGATTGAAGTTTTCAAGTTTTGGGTGAGATATCGATATGAGGAGAATAAGGAGTGACAATACCCTAAGCTTGGGGATGCCCAAGGCACCCGAAGGTAATATTCAAGGAAGATCCAAGCAACTAAGCTTGGGGGATGCCCCGGAAGGAATCCCCTCTTTCGTCTCCAACATCATCGGTAAATTTATTTGAGGCTATATTTTTATTCACCACATGATATGTGTTTTGCTTGGAGCGTCATTTTATTTTATTAGTATTTGCTTGCTGTTATTTAGAGTAATGTTTTGCATCTTTTAGTTCAATAAAAAGGTCAAGTGTAGCCGTTACCATGCTTATTTTGCAAGTCTACATGTTGCTGTATTGAAAACAGAAAGTTTTCTATTGTTGTCTGAATTCTTATGGAAAATTAGAAAACGATAAAATCTTTAAATTTTTACACGTTCAGAAATAAAAAAATTTATAAAGTGAGGTAATTGTTCAGAATTTTTGGAATTAGGGAAGTATGAGTACAATTGCACTCTTTACAGACTGTCCTGTTTTGACAGATTGCTATTATGTTTGCATTGTTTGCATATGTTTGCTTGTTTAATGATTCTATTTGAGGATAGGAGTATTAAATATGCAGAGTCATTTAGTATGAAATGTTAAATAATAATTTTAGTGATTTGCTACAGTAGAGAATGATAAGGTTTTGCATTTGATTTATACTAACTTTTCTCACGAGTTCTTGTTGAGTTTTGTGTGGATGAACTTTTTAAGATTTAGGGAAACCATCATATAAAAGGAATTAAGGAGACACAAAAGCTCAAGCTTGGGGATGCCCAAGGCATCCAAATATAATATTTCAAGAAGTCTCAAGCATCTAAGCTTGGGGATGCCCCGGTAGGCATCCCACCTTTCTTCATCAAGAATTATCGGTTAGTATCGGTTGAGCCTAAGTTTTTGCTTCTTCACACGATGTGTGCTATTTTAGAATGTCATTTTATTTTGTTTTGCTTGCTGTTTGAATAATATCCCAAGATCTTAAATTCTTAAATGTTAGAGCGTCCTCACATAGCAACATAATTATTTGACAACTCATTGATTTTCACTTATATCTTTTTGGAGTAGTTTGTCAGTTGCTCTAGTGCTTCACTTATATCTTTTTAGAGCACGACGGTGGTTTTATTTTGAAGAAATTCATGAACTCTCATGCTTCACTTATATTATTTTGAGAGTCTCTAAACAGCATGGTAATTTGCTTGGGTTATGAATTTAGTCCTAATATGATGGGCATCCAAGAGGGATATAATAAAAACATTCATATAAAGTACATTGAATACTATAAGAAGTTTGATTCCTTATGATTGTTTTGAGATATAAATATGGTGATATTAGAGTCATGCTAGTGAGTAATTGTGGATTGGTAGAAATACTTGTGTTAAAGTTTGTGATTCCCGTAGCATGCACGTATGGTGAACCGTTATGTGATGAAGTCGGAGCATGATTTATTTATTGATTGTCTTCCTTATGAGTGGTGGTCGGGGACGAGCGATGGTATTTTCCTACCAATCTATCCCCCTAGGAGCATGCGCATAGTACTTCGTTTCTATAACTAATAGATTTTTGCAATAAGTATGTGAGTTCTTTATGACTAATGTTGAGTCCATGGATTATACGCACTCTCACCCTTCCACCATTGCTAGTCTCTGTAGTGCCGCGCAACTTTAGCCGGTACCATACACCCACCATATACCTTCCTCAAAACAGCCACCATACCTACCTATTATGGCATTTCCATAGCCATTCCGAGATATATTGCCATGCAACTTTCCACCGTTCCGTTTATTATGACACACATCATCATTGTCATATTGCTTTGCATGATCATGTAGTTGACATCGTATTTGTGGCAAAGCCACCATTCATAATTCTTTCATACATGTCACTCTTGATTCATTGCACATCCCGGTACACTGTCGGAGGCATTCATATAGAGTCATATTTTGTTCTAAGTATCGAGTTGTAATTCTTGAGTTGTAAGTAAATAAAAGTGTGATGATCATCATTATTAGAGCATTGTCCCATGTGAGGAAAGGATGATGGAGACTATGATTCCCCCACAAGTCGGGATGAGACTCCGGACGAAAAAAAAGAAAAAAAAGGGGCCAAAAAAAAGAAGAAGAGAGAGAGCCCAAAAAAAATGAATGAGAGAAAAAGAGAGAACGCAATGCTACTATCCTTTTACCACACTTGTGCTTCAAAGTAGCACCATGATCTTCATGATAGAGATTCTCCTATGTTGTCACTTTCGTATACTAGTGGGAATTTTTCAATATAGAACTTGGCTTGTATATTCCAATGATGGGCTTCCTCAAATTGCCCTAGGTCTTCGTGAGTAAGCAAGTTGGATGCACACCCACTCAGTTTCTTTTTGAGCTTTCATAAACTTATAGCTCTAGTGCGTCCGTTGCATGGCAATCCCTACTCACTCACATTGATACCTATTGATGGGCATCTCCATATCCCGTTAATACGCCTAGTTGATGTGAGACTATCTCCTTCTTTTTGTCTTCTCCACAACCACCATATTCTATTCCACCTATAGTGCTATATCCATGGCTCATGCTCATGTATTACGTGAAAGTTGAAAAGGTTTGAGAACATCAAAAGTATGAAACAATTGCTTGGCTTGTCATCGGGGTTGTGCATGATTTAATACTTTGTGTGATGAAGATGGAGCATAGCCAGACTATATGATTTTGTAGGGATAGCTTTCTTTGGCCATGTTATTTTGAGAAGACATAATTGCCTTGTTAGTATGCTTGAAGTATTATTGTTTTTATGTCAATATTAAACTTTTGTTTTGAATCTTATGGATCTGAATATTCTTGCCTAAATAAAGAAGATTATATGGATAAATATGTTAGGTAGCATTCCACATCAAAAATTCTGTTTTTATCATTTACCTAGGACGAGCAGGAATTAAGCTTGGGGATGCTTGATACGTCTCCAACGTATCTATAATTTTTGATTGCTCCTTGCTATTATATTATCTATCTTGGATGTTTTATATGCATTTATATGCTATCTTATATGATTTTTGGGACTAACCTATTAACCTACAGCCCAATGCCAGTTTCTGTTTTTTTCCTTGTTTTTGAGTTTCGCAGAAAAGGAATCTCAAACGGAGTCCAAATGACCTGAAAATTTATGGTGATTTTTTATGGACCAGAAGAAGCCCCCGAAGCAAAAGAGTTGGTCCAAAAGAGCCACGAGGCCTCCACAAGGGTGGAGGGCGCCCCCCCTAGGGCGCGCCCTCCGGTCTTGTGGGCTCCTCGTGGACCCCCCCTGACTTGTTCTGGACGCCAAAAATTCCTATAAATACAGAAACCCCCAGAAATAAACCTAGATCGGGAGTTCCACCGCCGCAAGCCTCTATAGCCATGAAAAGCCAATTGGGAGCCCGTTCCGGCACCCTGCCGGAGGGGGAAACCATCACCGGTGGCCATCTTCATCATCCCGGTGGTCTCCATGACGAGGAGGGAGTAGTTCACCCTCGGGGCTGAGGGTATGTACCAGTAGCTATGTGTTTGGTCTCTCTCTCTCTCTCTCTCTCTCTCTCTCTCTCTCGTGTTCTTGATTTGGCACGATCTTGATGTACCGCGAGCATTGTTATTATAGTTGGATCATATGGTGTTTCTCCCCCTCTACCTTCTTGTGATGAATTGAGTTTTACCTTTGAGGTTTCACTATTATCGGATTGAATACTATTATGGATTTGAGAACAGTTCATGTATGTCTTGCGTGGGATACCTGTGGTGACAATGGGGTATTCTATTGATTCACTTGATGTATGTTTTGGCACTCAACTTGCGGATTCTCGACGTGACATTGGGGTAATCTATGCATAATGGTTGATCCATGTTTTCGTCCTTGTTTCTCCGGTAGGAATCTTGGGGCACTCTTTGAGGTTCTTTGTGTTGGATTGAATATTATGAATCTGAAGTTCTTTGATGCATATCATATAATTGACCCACGGATACTTGTGGTGACATTGGAGTATCTAGGTGACATTAGGGTTGATTGATGTGTGTCATATGGTGTTATTTTACTACGAACTCTATGGTTGTTTGTGACACTTATAGGAATAGCTCAATGGATTGATCGGAAAGAATAACTTTGAGGTGGTTTCGTACCCTACAAGCAATTTCATCTTATGTTCTCTGCGATAGGAACTTTGGAGTGACTCTTTCTCGCATGTTGAGGGATTGCCATATGATCTAATTATGTTATCATTGTTGAGAGAACTTGCACTAGTGAAAGTATGAATCCTAGGCCTTATTTTCAAGCATTGCAATACCGTTTTTGCTCACTTTTGTTACTAGTTGCCTTGCTGTTTTTATATTTTCAGATTACAAAAACCTATATCTATCATCCATATTACACTTGTATCACTATCTCTTCGCCGAACTAGTGCACCTATACAATTTACCATTGTATAGGGTGTGTTGGGGACACAAGAGACTCTTTGTTATTTGGTGGCAGGGTTGTTTGAGGGAGACCATCTTTATCCTACGCCTCCCACGGATTGATAAACCTTAGGTCATCCACTTGAGGGAAATTTGCTACTGTCCTACAAAACTCTGTGCTTGGAGGCCCAACACGAGTCTACAAGAAGAAGGTTGCGTAGTAGACATCAATGTCCTTGAATATTACCTTGGGGTACCTTGGGCATCCCCAAGCTTAGGCTCTTGACACTCCTTAGTCCATTGTCCATCAAATCTTTACCCAAAACTTGAAAACTTCACAACACAAAACTCAACATAAAACTCATGCATCCGTTAGTATAAGAAAATAAATCACCACTTTTGGTACTGTTGTGAACTCATTCTTTATTTATATCGGTGTAATATCTACTGTATTCCAACTTCTCCATGGTTCATACCCCCCGATACTACCCATAGATTCATTAAAATAAGCAAACAACACATAGAAAACAGAATCTGTCAAAAACAGAACAGTCTGCGAAGATCTGCATTTTTCTAATACTTATGTAACTCCAAATATTATGAAAAGTTAGGAAAACATAGGAAATTTGTATGTAAATCTTTTGTAAAAAATTCAGGGATTTTATACGCTCCAGTGAATTTGAACAATTATGTTACTTGACGCAAAAGTTTCTGTTTTTCAGCAAGATCAAATCAACTATCACCGTAAGCCATCCCAAAGGTCTTACTTGGTTCAAACACTAATTAAAACACCAAAACACATAACCAGAGGCTAGATGATAAATTTATTGCAAAACAGCAAGGATAAATATTGGGTTGTCTCCCAACAAGCGCTTTTCTTTAAAGCCTTTTAGCTAGGCATTGATAATTTCAATGATGCTCACATAAAAGAGAAGAATTGAAGCACAAAGAGAGCATCATAAAACACGTGACAAACACATCTAAGTCTAACACACTTCCTATGAATAGGCATTTTATAGCCAAACAAATTATCATGGAAAGCAAAAACTATCATATGCAAGGAAGAAGAAAGAAGCAATAGCAATCTCAATATAACGAGAGGTAATTTAGTAACATGAAAATTTATACAACCATATTTCCCTCTCTCATAATAATTACATGTAGGATCATAATCAAATTCAACAATATAGCTATCACATAAAATTTTCTCTTCATGATCCACATGCATGGAAAGTTGACACTCCTCCAAAATAGTGGGATTAACATAAAATAAAGTCATGACTTTTCCAAACCCACTTTTATCAAAAAATTCATGAGATTGATCATACTCCAAAGTAGTGGGATCATTATTACTTAGAGTTGACACTCTTCCAATCCCACTTTCAATATTATTACAAACATATTCATCATGAGGCTTAAATAAATTTTTAAGATCATAAGAAAAATCATCCCAATCATGATCATTGGAACAAGTAGTGGACATAGCAAAATTAGCATCCCCAAGCTTAGGGTTTTGCATATCATTAGCACAACTGACATTAATAGAATTTATAGTAGAACCATTACAATCATGCTTTTCATCCAAGGAGCTATCATGAATCACTTCATAAATTTCTTCTTTTAACACTTCATCACAATTTTCAGATTCACGAATTTCAAGCAAAACTTCATAAAGATAATCTAGTGCACTCAACTCACTAGCAATAGGTTCATCATAATTGGATCTCTTAAAAAGATTAGCAAGTGGATGAGGATTCATAAACTCTTTGCTTACTAATTTTAAATAAATACACAATTATTCCAAGTGAACAAGCAAACAAACCAAGTAAGACATAAAGGCAAACAAAAAGACGAACGGGAAGAAGGCGAATAAAAAGGCAAATCTTTTTGTGTTTTCTTAAATCATTTTAGAAGTGGGGGAGAGGAAAATGAGAGGCAAATGGCGAATAATGTAATGCAAGAGATGAGAGTTTATGATGGGTACTTGGTAGGCTCGATGTAGAACCTCCCCGACAACGGCGCCAGAAAATCTTCCTGCTACTTCTTGAGCTTGCGTTGGTTTTTCCCTTGAAGAGGAAAGGGTGATGTAGCAAAGTAGAGATAAGTATTTACCTCAGTTAGAGAACCAAGGTATCAATCAAGTAGGAGGCACAAGCAAGTCCCCAATATATGCACCAGCACAAACAATCAAACACTTGCACCCAACGCGATAAAGGGGTTGTCAATCCCTTCACGGTCAATTGCAAAGGTGAGATCTGATAGAGATAGGTATAAAAGATTGCTAGAACGTAAACCAAAATAAAAGTAAATAAATTGCTAGATGTAACGACCCGAGACCGACGCTCCAGATGCCTTTCATATTTGGCGTGCCAGCTGTGTTAAGTATTTGTTTGTTGCATTCATCATGTCATCATTTGCATTGCATCGGCACTCCGTTGCCGTCATGTTTTAAAACTTGCATTCATTCGTCGTTGCCGTTTCTCCCTTTGCCTTCATCACCTTCCCTCGGACCGCTTTGCCTTCGTTGACCGTTCCAGACCAATCAGGTTTTCACTTCCCTCTTGACCGTGACCGCCTAACCCCTCTTTGCGCAATGCATAGACCCCTCCCGCACGTCTGAAACATCCCCGAACTCGAACCGACCAGTCATGACCGATGGGTTCGGATCATCGCCAAACACCCTAAAACATCTTCGTTTTCTCATTTGAACTCCTTGGCCTATTTTTCTCGAACGTTTGATCTAATCGGTGGGTCCAAAATTAGTCCACCCTCTAACCCACCTACCTATTTAATCAGCCTAAACCCTAGTCCTAGCCTGTCCCGTCCACCCTTCCCTCACGCTGCCGCCACTCCGTTTTCCTCGGGATCCCTCCCGATCCAGCCGACCTCACCATCTCCCTCGTTTTTAGCGCAGACCAACTACCTCCTCCCCTCAATCCACCCAAACCCGCAACCCTCCTCCTTGCTCGATCCCTCGCACCCGAGGAACCAGCATGCCCCGAGCCCCCCTCGCCGGAGTAGTAGCTGCAACCGGTGACCGCGCTGCCTCCACCGACAAGCATCGGCAGGACCGCATGCCGCTTCTCTCCCCTCTTTTCCCTCCTTCTCCTTCCCTCTCCAACTCTTTTTCTCTCATACGGACCATCTCTCTCTCTCTCTCTCTCTCTCTCTCTCTCTGTAACTCGCAGCAACAGGGAGGCCACCATGGACGCCAAGGCTGGAGCTCCCTCATCGCCGTTCGACCCAGCCGCTATCGCCGAGGTGCCTCCGCCCGCATCCGGCGCTGCTCTGCCTTCACAGCCCGGATCCACCTCCTCCTCGACCGGATCCCACCGTCCTTCATCAAGTCCAACCACCGCCACCTCAGCGCCCAACCTCGCCGGATCCGGCCTACTCCACGCCTCCCACGTCCGTCCCGGCCTCTTCCCCGCCGTCCTGGTCTTCAACTCGCGCCGGATCCCTTTCCTGCACGCCCTCCGCCATGCCAAGTCCCACGCCCCTACTTTGTCTCGCTGCAGGAGCAGCAGCGAGCCAGCGCCCAGCCGCCGCAAGCGACGACAGCGCCAAGTCCCGCTCGCCTGCGCCCGTTGACTCGCCCGCGTGGGCCTCCCAAACCGCTTCCCCGCCCAGCCGCGCAGGCCGCCTCCACCTACAGGGCCTTGGCCGAAGGTGAGAACCCCCAGCCCAGTGTGCCCTGTTTTAGCCCAGTGCATGTTTTTTTTTCAGATCTGCCAATTTAGCTATTATCCAAGGATTTACTGTTTTGCAGAAAAACCCTCATTGTTCATGCATATCATAACTCCAGAACCATGCATCATATGTAAATACTCTATACATGTAAAATGCTTACATTTCATCTAGTTTCACAATATGCCACTTTCATCCATGTTTGAAATGTTTAAATTGATGTTTGCATTTAATTTGCATAATGACATGTTAAAATGGTTTATTTCATAACTATTTAACCGTAGCTCCGAATTAAATAAACTTGATATGTAAATGGGGTAGAAATATGCATAGATTAACATGGTGCACTTTATTTTCCTTTTTAACACCTCTAAAATATGGTTTAGGGCAGAACAGTAGAAAATTCAAAATATGCACATGGGGATTTTCCGGAATTGTTGTTTGTTGTTCTGGCCTCATTTAAACTTGCCTAGATAGGTAGTTTACTTATGCTTCACCTATTGCCATGTTTAACAACATTTAATATTGTCTTGTCCATAAACGGGAGCGAACTAAATAATTGGATGTGGTGTTCCATCAATATGCAACTCGTTGCATATTGAGCTCCATTTAAAGTGTAGTATTGTTTGTTGCACTTTGCCATGCCATGACTCATTAGACCGGACATGCATCATACTTGGTTGTCCATCATGCCATGTTTATGCTTGTTGGTTTACCATGTTGTTGTTTTTTTTTGGTGTTGCTTCTTCTTGATAGTTCCGGTAACGTTGCGTTTGTGCGGATCCATTTGACTACATTGGTTCGTCTACTTCATGGATTCAGTCTTCTTCCTAGCGGGATTTCAGGCAAGATGATCATTACCCTGGATACCACTACTATCTTTGCTTTGCTAGTTGTCTCGATGCTATCGCTATGTCGCGCTACCTATCACTTGTTTATCAAGCCTCCCAATTGCCATGAAACAGCCTCTAACCTTTTCACCCTTCCTAGCAAACCGTTGTTTGGCTATGTTACCGCTTTGCTCAGCCCCTCTTATAGCGTTGCTAGTTGCAGGTGCAGTTGCAGGTTGTTCCAGGTTGGAACATGGATATCATGGGATATCACAATATCTCTTATTTAATTAATGCACATATATACTTGGTAAAGGGTGGAAGGCTCGGCCTTTTGCCTGGTGTTTTGTTCAACTCTTGCTGCCCTAGTTTCCGTCATACCGGTGTTATGTTCCTTGAATTTTGCATTCCTAACGCGGTCGGATTTTATGGGCCCCCCTTGACAGTTCGCTTTGAATAAAACTCTTCCAGCAAGGCCGAACATTGGTTTTACCATTTGCCTAATAACAACTAAAATTTGCATAGGGTGTAATTAACCTGAGGACTCTTAATCAACAACCCGGGGCAGTGCTCCTCATGAGTGTTGGTCCAAAACGGGCAGACTGCAGGGCCACCCAGGGGCAACTCGGGATTTGGTTTAACTCGTAGGCTGACCAATCCGATTGTGGCCTGACACGAGATACGCACGGCTACTATCAGGGTGTCAGCACGTAGGGAGGTCTTGCTGGTTTTGTTTTACCATTGTCGAAATGTCTTGTGAACCGGGATTCTGAGCTTGATTGGGTTGTTCCGGGAGGAGGATTTTCCTCCGTTGATCGTGAGAGTTTGTGATGGACTAAGTTGGGACACCCCTGCAGGGTTTAAACTTTCGAAAGCCGTGCCCGTGGTTATGTGGCAGATGGGAATTTTTAATATTCGGTTGTAGAGAACTTGACACCAGATCCGAATATAAAATACACCAACTGTGTGTGTAACCGTGACCGTCTCTTTTCGAGTGAGTTTGAGAAGAGAACACAGTGGGGTTATGTTTGACTCGTAAGTAGTTCAGGATCACTTCTTGATCATTACTAGTTTGTGACCGTTGTGCGTAGTAACTCTTCTTAATCTTGTACTCGTAAGTTAGCCTCCATACAATGCTTAGTGCTGCTGCAACCTCACCACTTATCCATTCCATACCCATTAAGCTTTGCTAGTTTTGATACCCATGGTAATGGGATTGCTGAGTCCTCGTGGCTCACAGATTACTACAACAACAATTGCAGGTACAGGTAATGCGATGCTTCATTGCTTTTGGAGTTCTTCTTCTTCTTCTTCGATCAAGGGATAGGTTCCGGGTCGGGAGCCTGGGATTAGCAGGGTGGATGTCGTTCTTCTTTTTCGTTTGTTTTTCATCCATAGTCGGATCCTGCTCTTCTGTTTGATGATTGCTATGTATTGATGTATTCATGTTGTAGCTTGTGGCGAGTGTAAGCCTTTATCTTGTATGTTCATCCATTCAGTACATGGTATGTTGTAATGATATCCACCTTGCTATGCGCTCGAAATGCGGTTGTGCCCCAATCATGAATTCATCACGTTATTGGGATAGAATCGCATATTGGGTGCTACAAGTTGGTATCAGAGCCTTACCGACCGCAGGAGCCCCTTGATTGATCGAACCGCTGCCGTTGTTGAGTCTACAAGAAAACTATTTTGAGTCTTAGTTATATCAGAGAGTAGGAATTCTTTTTACTCCTTATCCCCTTCATCGCTCTGGTGAGGACTCGTGTCGTAGGTGTTTTCCTCAGTCTTCTATCCTTTTTCACTCAAAAAAAATTTAGGATCACGCGGGTATTGTGGAATCGTTCCGATAACATTGTGACGGGGATTCTATCTTGGTGCCTCCTGGCATTTAGGGGTTGTGGCAGTGTCCCGGGGAGTTGAGCTCCAAGGGGTTTTCGTCACAGTGTTTACCGTTTCAGTTCCGGAATACCAGAGGACGCCGACATCGAAAACGCTTCTATACTTTTTGTGGTGAGATTAGTTTGACGCCACCCAGTACTGGGGAGAGCGATCATATGTATTGCCACAGCTAGTATATCGGATGTTTTTGAAGGTCTGAGGTACACGATTTTCGAGGTTTTCTTGGTTATGTGTTGACGGATGGATACAGTTGGAGTGTAGGATTTGTTAGTTGTGTGAGATAATTGTGCCTCCATGTATCCCCAACACCAGATTGCATAACCAGAAAGTTTTGGGAGTTCATAGGTGGGAATTCAAGTAGTTACTTAGGATATCTTTCCGACAGATGCATGATATGGGATTGGGGTTCGACATCTAGTGGTCCACCTATCCACGGTCGTTTTACAGTGGTCTCGTTGTGTCTTAAAGAGTCCTTGGCTATGCTGACTCGGGGACGCTTCGTATGTCATGTGCACTGCCTTGTACATGATGGTGCAGTACGATCGAGCCCGTGTGGGCCCCACCACGAAAATTTCAGACGGAATCTCTATCATATGTTTGTTCCGGCTTATTCTGCAAGACAAATCCTTTGTTTTGTTTTGAGTTGCAATGTCAAGTGTTGATTCCATACCTTTCCTAAGCGGTGTTCTCATGTTTCTATGGGAGTGCTAATTCTTCTTGATCATCGAGATTGCCATGTCAATCCTTTTCAACCGGCGCACTTCTCTTCAAGTTATTCCATACGAGCGCCATTGGGAAGCCTAAGGATTTTCTGTTTCATTCGTCCCAAGCTGCTTTTGTTTTCCCACCACCCACCCTTTTTTTCTTTAAGGACTCAGATTTCTTATTAAAGTATCCATTTTATTCATGTGAAGTCTCTTCATTCTTTTCAATCAATGTTCTTACCCGGTGATTCTCATGAAGATGCTCAGGAGCTACAAGTTTATCATTCTTCATTCTCTTTTCTTCTCCGGTGGATTAAATGCAAGCTTTCGGTGTTGATCATATTCCTTTCCTCATTTCAAATCTTTTCTCATGATGGTGCACCTCTTAATGATTCACCTCTCTATTTATATCCGGAGTGCCGAAGATATCTCAGAAAAATTCATGTTTTTGTTCTTAATCCGTTCAAGCTATTTTGAGGTTGTTATCTCATTCAAGCCATGTAATTCAACTGGTGCAATATCTCTTTAAAGATCGTTCAACGGTGTACCTTTTGAGTGGGCCCTAACCCATATGTCTTTCCCAGGATCTTACCTGACTCTTCTCATTCTTCCCGGAGTCATCCTCAATTCTTTTCAAAGTTTGACGTAAGAATGAATTTCATCAGTCAGATGCCTTTCCAAGATCGATTTCAAATTATTTTCATCGTTGGCTCAACCTCTTCGCTTTTCATTCTCCCGAAGCGTCTAAACAATTCATGGTGGTGTTTCTCATCGTCATTCTCAACATTTGAAGACCGAAGAAGAGTTTTCCTCTAAATCTTTTTCGTTCTCTTGAAGATTCATGGTTCTAGCTTCATGCCATCCTCACAATTGTTTTCCATTGTGAGAATTCTTTGCATACCCATCCGGAGCATTTCAGGAGTTGTTTTCATTTCTTGATCATCCAAAGGCCTTCCTTTAAGAAGATTACTTCATTCTAAGTTTTCAGATTCGTTCTCCAATTATTCCAAATTGATGCCTCTTTGTTCGTTCTCCAAATCCTATCTGTGATTTGTTGAAGACCTTCTTCAAGTTTGCGCTATATCTCGCCAATCCATTTCAAGAAGAATAAGTAGCATGCCTATCCATTGTTTGTCATCAATTTAAGTTGACGAAGGATACGCATAACATAATTCTTATTCTTGTTTCATCCAAGTGTTTAATCCCTTCCTTCGGAGTTTGTTCATGATGAGGAAATTCTCAGTTCAAGTTGCTCATCTTTCTTTTTCGGAGTTCCAAGTTTCCTCGGTTATCTCGTTGCAAAGCTCCATCTAAATCATCGCAAGGTTTCATCTTGTTCTTTCAACTTAACTTTCATTTCGATCATCTTGTTATCTATCCGGAGTCTTCCAAGGGCTTCATCATGGTGGTTCATCAAGATTTAATTCATTCTCGAAGTGTTCTTCAACATTCTATTGGAGGAGCTCAAGTATTCTTCTTCTTGCATTCCGAAGTGCAATTCTTTCTACCTTATCATTTGAGGTGGTGTTATGTCATTCTTGACAATTTCCCTTCGTGTTTCAAGGTTCACAAGTTGTTAAGAATGAGATATTTAAACCCACCATTTTCTCTTCGTTCAGGAGATCCTTTGCAACCCGTCAATCTAGTCATTGGAGTTATCTTGGGTTATATTCACCTTCCTTCCCTAAGGAATGTTGCTATTATGGTGCTTATCAATTATCCAAGTTATCTCTTATCATCTTGGTGGAAGAAGTGTTTCATCTCTTCGGTTCTCTCAATCAAATCAATTGTTTCCGTTAGTGGCAGAATTGCACCTCAAATTTTGAGATGTTTTCCATAAGCCCATAACAAGCTTATTCTTTTCGTTGTTGATTTTCCAACAACTCCGTTCAAGCCATTCTCCTAAGGATGCTCTTTCAAATTCATTTGAGGGAGAAGTTGTTGTTTTCACTTCTCCGTTCTTTTCATTCGATTCTTTCATTTCTTCCGGAGGCATTATGTTGTTGCTCACGTCAAGTATTATTCCATCTTGTTAAGTTCTCATTCAATTCCTTCCCTTTTCAGTCGGAGTGCTGTCCGAATTCTTTCATTCTAATGCCTTCTCTATCTCGTTTTAACCAGAGTGCATTCAAAGTCTATATTGTTTGTTGAGCTCTTGGTTCTTGTCGTATTCCTTGTTCCTCTTTGCTAATGGAGTGTTTGCAATCTCGTTCATCTCCATTGTATTCTTTCTTTCAATTTGTTCAACCTCTCCAGGCTCATGGTTTCACTTGTTTGTCAAAGAAGCAACTTTGTTTTACGTCTTCCTCTTCCGCTTCTCTCCGGTGCCATCCTTAGATCTCGAGGCGAGATCTCTTGTAAGTGGAGGAGAGTTATAACGACCCGAGACCGACGCTCCAGATGCCTTTGAAAGTGCGTTATATCGACTAGAGGGGGGGTGAATAGGCGATTTTTACAAATTCGTCACTGAGGAATTTCAAGGTGAGGAAATTCCTAAACGACGAACTACTTAGCAGCGGAATAAGTACTCAGATGCAAGCATAACAGAGCAGTAGCACAGTCATCATGATGAAATGAAAACAAGCACAGAGTACGAGTAGCGTAAACACAGGATAAGCAGGCTGAAGACAAACTGACTGAAGAAATTGAACTGAGAAAATTGAGAAAGTCTTTAGACAAAGTCTTCAAACAGTAATGATCAAATACATAGCAAGTATGCGAGGAAATGAAAGAATTGAGGAAATAGAACCAGTAGCTCGGTGAAGACAATGATTTGGTAGACCAGTTCCAACTGTTGTGACAGTTGTACGTCTGGTTAGAGCAGCTAGGTATTTAAACCTGAGGACACACAGTCTCGGACACCCAGTCCTGAACACACAGTCCAGGACACCTAGTCCTCACCGTATTCTCCTTGAGCTAAGGTCACACAGACCTCGCCCAATCACTCGTGGTAAGTCTTCAGGTGACTTCCAAACCTTCACATACTCGGTCACTCGGCAATCCACAATTTCCTCTTGGATGCTCTAGACCATGACGCCTAACCGTCTGGAGGATGCACAGTCCTCAAAGGTAACAAGCGTCGGTTCCACACAGGAACAATCTCTTCAGTGATGCTCAATCACTTTGGGTTTGTAGGTGTTTGGCTTTTTGGGTTTTTCCTCACTTGATGATTTTCGCTCAAAGTCCTCGGAGGATGGGATGCTCTAAATGACAAGTGTCAATCTATTTCTTGGAGCAGCCAACCAGCTAGTGGTTGAAGGGGGCGGCTATTTATAGCCTAGGGAGCAGCCCGACATGATAAGACATAAATGCCCTTCAATGATATGACCATTAGGTGGGTAGGATATTTGGACAGCTGGCGCGTAGCACAGCAACGGTCGGAAATTTGAGTATCAAATTCCTCAGGGCTATCATGTTCCTCACTTGTAGGCAATCCGCACTGGCGAATTCCTAACTCCTCAGTCAGAACAAATTCCTCAGAGAACAGAAGAACTTCGTCTCTGTCACTGAAGAACTTGACTAAACTGTATGAGATTTCCAATGGCTTCACTCGAAAGGATTGGGTAGGTGTAGGATTTTGAGTTGAGCATCACTTGGAAACTTTTCCTTAGTTTTACCTCGACCCCCTTTAACAGTACGATGTTTCCTATGACTCAAGAAGAAGAAAATGAAACTACGAAAACAAAAGTCTTCACACTTCATAATCCTCGCATGAATATCAAGTTTTCAGGGCCACACCAATTTCTTCACTTTCAAAGTCTTCAAGAAAACCAAAGTCTTCAGTTGAAGATATTCATTTTTAGGGGTCGACATTCATCGTAAATAACAAACTCCTCATAGACTTATAGACCTGTGTACACTCACAAACACATTAGTCCCTTAACCTATAAGTCTTCAATACACCAAAATCACTAAGGGGCACTAGATGCACTTACAATCTCCCCCTTTTTGGTGATTGATGACAATATAGGTTAAGTTTTCAACGGGGATAAACATATGAAGTGTAAATACTAATATTGAGGAATTTGACTGCAAGATATAGAAGAACTCCCCCTGAAGATGTGCATATTTGAAGAATTTGCTTTGAAATAGCAAATGCACATTGTTGAAGAATATCATGGAGATCTCCTCCTATATCTTGAAATTCATACACGCATTTATCATATGATATGAAGAATTTGAAATGCATGATGAAATATGGTGTCTGACAAAATTCAGCATGCGTGCATTATGGTATTGAGGAAATAGCATGCAGAAAAACAGAGCAAAAGTATCAGACCACCATAGGACTTAAGTTTGCAACTCATCAGAGCAAACACCTCAGAAAAGCAAGAGTTGAAACTTAACAGAAATATAGCCCATATATATAAGACCCGCTTGAAGACTAAACTCAAATTTCTCCCCCTTTGTCATCGAATGACCAAAAGGGACGAAAAATGAGGACTAACGCCCCTGAAGAATATCATCATGATGTCGATGGAGGAGCGCCAGCATTGTTGGGGTCGTCTGTTGAGGTAGGGCCTGCCGCAGTGTCGTTCAAGTCTTCAGCTTCATCCGTCTCGCGCGATGAAGAATATGAACTGGCGACAAGCTGAGGAACTTTGACTTTCTTGAATTTCTTCGAAGGTGGCTGGGACCAGTCAAAGTCCTGTTGGAAGCCCATCTCCTTGAGTTCTTCAGCACTATCAAGATTAGACAGAATCGCCCAAGTGCGGTCAAAGACTTCATGCAAGTAGTAGTGATTCTTCTTCACAGTATTTTGAGTGACTGTCATGTTCTGAAGAATTGCACCAAACAGACGCTTGACCCACTTGTGATTTCGATCAACTTTCTGATGAAGACTAAGGAGAAGTTCATGATCAGTCATCACACGCGGAGCTGTGGCTTGAGGATGATGTTCTGAAGCTTTGGCGGCAGAATCTTGAGTTGCAGAGTCATCATTGGTGGAATAGGAAGTAGCTTTGCGAAACTGTCCATCCAATGGACGAGTACCTTCATCAATAACAGCAGCCTTGCCCTTCTCGTCAGCTGAGGAAATAGTCCGTTTGAGGACTTCAATAGGGGGCAAATAGCTGAGATGATTTTGAAAGTCAGCCGTATAATGAATTGAAGACCTTGATCTGATGAATCTCATGAGCATAAGGCTTCAACTCAAAAGGCGACAGAGCAGCATTGGCCAAAGTCCTCATGAAGAAATCATGGTAGTTGATAGGAATACCGTGAATGATATTGAACAACAGATTCGTCATAATGCCAACAACTTCTTCATCATCAGAGTTGTGGCCCTTTATTGGACTAAGGGTTTTGGTCAATATGCGATAGACTGTCCTTGGCACATAGAGCAATTCCTTGACGAGGAATTTGGTCCTTGGAGCTTGGCCTGGCTTCAAAGGCTTCATCAGCACTTGCATCAGATGATCAGACAGTTCAGGTTCAACATAGAGAAGCCTTGCACCTTCAGTGGGAGGACTGACTGGGACGGCATGAAGCAATTCAGAGGCCGGTGCTTTGAAATGAGTATTATCGGTCATCCAGCCCAATACCCATGAATTGACATCATCAACATTTCCAGTAATGTGCAGCGTGGCGAAGAATTGAAGAATGAGTTCTTCATTCCAATCGCAGATGTCGGTGCAGAAATTGAGTAACCCAGCGTCATGAAGAACACTGAGGACTGGGGAGAAGCAGGGTAGCGATTCCATATCTACATGAGGAATTTGCTCATGTTCAAATATCTTATCCTTATCAACCAACAATGAGGAGTAGAAATTCATCTGGCTTGCAGTCCAGAAACGCTTGCGACGAAGACGAGCAGAGTCATAGGGATTGTAGTCAGTGAAGAATATGTGCTCGTTGAAGAAATCCTCAGCATTAAACTTCTGCTTCTTGGAGTGAGGGTTCTGTGGCTTGGGCTGAAGATTAACAGTTGAAGAATTTACAGCCTCTTGAGGTATAGCCACTGGAGCCATTGGCTGAGGAATTTCAGCAGCAGCCTTGGCCTCCATTTCTTCAGACATATGTACATCAGCGCTAGTGGCTGGAACTTCTTCAGGAATAGAATGAAGTGAAGCTTGACGTTCATCAGAGCCCGTATGAATTTCTTCAGTTGGCACAGGGGACTGAGGAACATGATGTAGAGGGGTTGTCAGAGGTGAATTGGGGTGATGACTTTCCCAAAAGTCATCATTCAGAATAGGTGTTGTAGACCCAATATCCACATCCTCATCTTCTTCAGTTCCTTCGACGCCTGCCTCTTCAGCTGTGAACTGAGGCATGGGCGATGATACCAATGGGGTTGAAGAGAAAGTATCCACTTCAATTTCTTCATCCATCTGCTCTGTCGAAGCAGCAGAAGGATCTTTTTCATCAGATTTACTTGGAATTTCATATTCCTCACCAAAGGGAATGATCTCCTTTGATGGCATGCTTGATATTGGAATAGCATCAATTGGGTTTTCAGATGAACTCGTCAAAGTCTTCAATTTCTTGGGAGCTGAAGACTCTGAAGATGCAGATGCTTTCCTTTTCTTCACAGCTGCTCGCTCCGCAGCCTTGGTTTTCTTCGCTTCAGATGCAGAAGGAAGGTTGATGCTTGTCATCAGTGCAGGAGGAGCAGAGGAAATTGGTTGAATTTCTTCAGGCACAACTGATGCAGTTGCCCTGGCTTGTTCAGATTCCTCAGGCACAGTAGCAGATGCTTCAACTGGCCTGGATTGCTCTTCAAGCGCAATATTGGAGGTTGCCCTAGCATTTTCTTCAGAGACTGGAATTTCTTCATCAGCTCTGGCGCTTTCATTTTCTTCAGCAGACTGAACAGATGTTCCAGTCTGAGGAAATTTGGGTTGTGATGAAGCTGCAACACTTGGAGTAAATCCTTTTGCCATTCTGACGAATCTGACTTTGGCACCTAGCCAATCTGCATGGAATGCATGAAATTCATCACTGAGTGCTTTGATCTCAGCCTGCATAGACACAAGTTCTTCAGGAGACATTTTCACAACATTGTTCTTCAGAAAACGCTCCTTCTTGTACTGAGCCTTCTTCACCTGCCTGTCCTTTTCAAATTTCCATTTCTCTTCATTTATGAAGGCCATCAACATGTGACTTTGACCAGGAGTGAGGTTTAATTCAGGCAAAGGTGTATTTGGATCCTTGTGCCATAGATCGATGAAATCAAGGATCTTCCTTGGATCCAGCATGAGGGGCACAGCACTGCCTTTGGCTCTAGCGGCCCTTTGTTGTCGATCTCTGATGATCTCAGCTAATTCTTCATCATCAGCTTCGTCTTCGCTTGACGGAACCTGAAAGGCGACTTGCTTCTTGTGAGGACTTGGCCTTGTGCCTCGTCCAGCAGTGGCCTTTTTCTTCAGCAAGGTCAGAGTTGTTGAAGACTGAGGTGGAGCTGAAGAACTTGCAGAGACTCCTGAAGCAATTGAGATTCCAGTACTCCTTTGGCATGTAGCAAGATGCACAGGTGCTGAGGACTTTGCAGGAGCAGCTGAGGATTTTGCAACCGAGGGAGTTGGAGCTGCTTTTGAGGAATTTGCATGAGGAACAGGCCGTGAGGGCTTTGAAGAGCTTGGCCGTGAGGGCATTGCAGCTGAGGAACTTGTCTTGACAGCTGATTTCTTCAGCATAGCCTTCTTAGGCTTGATAGCAGAGGCCTCAGCGGCGGCAGCAACAGAATCTTCATTGAATTTCTTTACTGCCTCTTTAGCCACTTTGGCCAGCTTGGCTTGACGCTTAGCCCACTCCTGAGGAAATTCCTCACCTCTTCTGATGCTAGTGGGATCAGCTTCTTGGCCAGGAGCCAATGGAGGTCTTGGACATGGAGGGTTAACAGCAAATTTCTTCATGTACTTGGGAGTGACATAGCGATATTCCCTCCATTCTCTTGCCCATCTCCTCTCAATCTTCTGAATGCGCACTTTGCGCTGATTTTTGTTCTCCTTACCATGAGTTGCTTCATCAGGAGTACAATATTCATCATAGATGTCATCAGGGATCTCAAAAGCAGTATTTGTTTCTGGCCTCTTTCCTCCCTTCTGAGGTCTTTTACCATCAGCCATTTTCTTCACTTGAGGGTTTTGAACAATCGAATTTTCTGATGAGGTATGCAATTTTTCTTCAAGGAACGCTGCAAATGAGTTAAGTTGATGAGAACCTAGAGATTCAGTAGCAGACATGTGTACCTGTGAACAGAATATAGGTGCGAAGAGTTTTGGAGAGGTCATATGCGTTCTTAGAAGATTTTCAAAAGTATCAAGTTTGAGGAAGATGACCAGGGGTGTCTTGAGGAATTTCACTAAGCATTTTGACTTAGGTTCCAGAGTTGTGTAGATTGAAAATCCACACAATTGAGGAATCTTGAAGAAAAACGTTGCTTAGAGAAACTGATCAAGGACAGAAGCAAGTTGGTGTTTAAGAACATGAAAGTTGAAGAATAAACACCTTTTGAAGATTTTGTGGAAATCATCAGAATCAACAAGGGCAGTAAAAATAAATTTTATTTACCCTCGACGAAGAACACGACGAACTGAGAGTGGCAGTGGAGATGTTCGTCCGTTCAGATCTTCCACGCCCTAACTTGGCAATGGAAAACAGCTACGGCGGCGGCGGAGTGAAGATTTCCGCGGCCGGCGTGAGTACGACGGCGATGAGGTCGAGGCAGTGAAGCTCTTCCTCACCGGCGACGATGGAGTGTAGCGGCGGCGCTAGGTCTGAGAGCTCGAGCGAGGGAGTAAGATCGAGCGGGGTAAATGAGCTCTGAGGAGGGTGAGGGGTATTTATAGCCGAGGTAAAAAAAACCGCTCGTCCGAGGAAAATGGACGAACCTGCCCCTGACCCTTCTCATCCTAGCGACATGTGTCACCCACGTACTGTGAAGTGGGGATCGTGTTAGATCGTGGGTGAATAGATAAATCTTATCGAGGGATATGGAACGGTTTGAGCGGCAAAAGCCGAAAATTCAGATAAGAATATTTTAATGTTTCGTTCGCAAATTCTTCAGCTGTCAAGGACACAGTGAAGACTTTGAACGGGTTTCAAATAGAACGCACATGAAGAATTTGTGAACGGACTGGATTGAGTTTAGCATAGAGGGGGAACGGGTCCGATCACATTCACTTAGAAGAAACACAACTTGAAGAATTAGCAATAAGTGAATGCTGTAGAGGACAGAAAACTCAAATATATATATATAGTCAATGAAGAACACAGTCGGAAAGAGTGAAGATTTTGCAAAGTTGAAGAATTTGAAAATTTGAAGAATTTGCACAATGATGAAAGACTCAGATTTTGAAGATTTTCAACTTTTTGTGGTGGCGTGACCCACCGTGTAAGAATGATGATTTCAGACACCACGTACAATTATCGTAGGGTTCTGAGAATCAAATTCTTCATTAATTTCTTCACACTTAGAGGGTTAGTCTTCATTGATTGAAGAAAAACGTTTCTTCGTGTGTTGCACATCTAAGTCATCAGTTTGCATAAGTGTGAGGGTGTGTGTCCTTTTCAAAGGACATTCAAAGATTCTAAGATATTTAGCTCACACCGCAACTTGCTAAATCTCTTCTCATCCAACGGCTTTGTGAAGATATCCACTAGGTGTTCTTTAGACTTCACGGGATCAATAGAGATGTCACCCTTCAACACATGATCTCGAAGAAAATGATGACGAATCTCGATGTGCTTTGTCTTCGAGTGCTGAACTGGGTTATGAGCAATTTTGATGGCACTCTCATTGTCGCAGTAGAGTGGCACATTCTTCACATTGATGCCGTAGTCCTTGAGGGTTTGCTTCATCCATAGCAATTGAGCACAGCAAGAACCAGCAGCAATATACTCAGCTTCAGCAGTAGAGAGTGATACGCAGTTCTGCTTCTTCGAGGACCAACATACTAAGTATCGTCCGAGGAAATGGCATGTGCCTGAAGTTGACTTGCGGTCCACACGATCACCGGCATAGTCAGAGTCAGAATATCCAATGAGATCAAAAACCGAGCCCTTGGGATACCATAATCCAAGTGTTGGAGTGTGAGCTAGATATCGAAGAATATGTTTCACAGCCTTATGGTGTGATTCCTTCGGTGTAGCTTGAAAACGGGCACACATGCAAACACTAAGCATAATATCCGGCCTAGATGCACATAGGTACAATAAAGAGCCAATCATGGAGCGGTATACCTTTTGATCGAAGTCTATTCCATTTTCATCAGCGCATAGATGGCCATTTGTGGGCATAGGGATTTTGACGCCTCTGCATTCTTGCATACCGAATTTCCTCAGAACGTCCTTGAGGTATTTCTCTTGAGAAATGAAGATGCCATTACGTTGTTGACGAATTTGAAGACCTAAGAAGAATTTCAATTCTCCCATCATGGACATTTGATATTCCTCACTCATCATGTAAGCAAATTCGTCACTGTAATGTTGGTTAGTACAGCCAAAGATAATATCATCAACATATATTTGGCACACGAATAATTCATCATCATAGGTTTTGGTGAAAAGAGTTGGGTCGAGTGAACCGGGTTTGAAGCCTTTCTTCATGAGGAATTCCTTCAGAGTATCATACCACGCCCGAGGGGCCTGCTTGAGGCCATAGAGGGCCTTATTGAGTCTGAAGACTTTGTCAGGATGCTTAGGATCTTCAAAACCTGGGGGTTGAGCAACATATACTTCTTCCTCAAGCTTACCATTGAGGAATGCACTTTTCACATCCATTTGATATAAGATGATATTATGATGGTTAGCATAAGCAAGCAATATGCGAATAGCCTCAAGTCTAGCAACAGGTGCAAAAAGTCTCATCGAAATCAATTCCTTCAACCTGTGTGTAGCCTTGAGCTACAAGACGAGCCTTGTTCCTCACCACTAGGCCATTTTCATCTTGCTTGTTGCGGTAGATCCATTTGGTACCGATGATATTGTGCTTGCATGGGTCCGGTCGCTTGACAAGCTCCCACACATTGTTCAGCTTGAATTGATGTAATTCCTCTTGCATTGCTTGAATCCATTCAGGCTCCAGAATTGCCTCATCAACTTTGGTGGGCTCTGTGATAGAGACGAAAGCAAAATGCCCACAAAAGTTAGATAAATGTGATGCTTTTGAGCGAGTCAGAGGACCTGGTGCGTTGATGTCATTGATGATTCTCTCAATCTATACTTCATTTGCAACGCGGGGATGAGCAGGTTGACGACTTTGATTTGGCTCAGCATTTTCTTTAGAGCCATTTTCTTTAGATGCGCCAGCATGCTGTTCTTCATGTTCTGGAATGATTTCTTCAGCAGATTCTTCAGTAGGAATGACATCCTCAGTAGCTTTGAACTTGATGGTTTCCTCAGGCGTCTTTTCATCTAGCACAGGAGGTAGGTGCTCTCTTTGCGAGCCGTTAGTTTCATCGAACCGCACATCTACAGTTTCAACAACCTTGTTGTGATAGGTATTGAAGACCCTGTAGGTGTGCGAGTCCTTTCCGTAACCAAGCATAAAACCTTCATGTGCTTTCGGTGCAAATTTAGAATTGTGATGTGGATCTCTAATCCAGCATTTAGCACCAAAGACTTTGAAATAACTCACATTGGGTTTCTTGTCAGTGAGGAGTTCATATGAGGTCTTCTTGAAGAATTTGTGAAGATATACCCTATTGATGATGTGGCATGCAGTATCAATTGCCTCAGGCCAGAAGTGACGAGGTGTCTTGTATTCATCAAGCATGGTGCGAGCCATCTCAACAAGAGTCCTGTTCTTGCGCTCCACAACGCCATTCTGCTGAGGAGTGTATGGGGCAGATAGCTCATGAGTAATACCAAGTTCATCGAGATAGTCATCAAGACCAGTATTCTTGAACTCAGTCCCATTGTCACTACGTATATGCTTGATCTTCACGCCGAAATTCGTCGAAGCCCTTGAGGAAAATCGTCTGAAGACTTCCTGCACTTCAGTTTTGTAAGTAATGACATGCACCCATGTGTAACGAGAATAGTCATCAACAATGACAAAGCCATATAGAGATGCTGCATTTGTTAGTGTGGCATAATGAGTAGGGCCAAAGAGATCCATATGAAGCAATTCAAAAGGACGAGAAGTAGTCATGATAGTCTTCAAGGGGTGCTTGGCTCTGGTCATCTTTCCAGCCTCACAAGCCCCACAAAGATGATCTTTGAGGAATTTGACACCCTCGATGCCAATGACATGCTTTTTCTTCACGAGCGTGTGTAAGTTCCTCATGCCAGCATGACCCAGTCGTCGATGCCATAGCCAGCCTTCTGAAGCTTTAGCAAGTAGACAAGTGGCAGGCTGTGGTCCTGCAGAGAAATCAACAATATACAAGTCTCCTCTCCTAAAGCCTTCGAAGACTTTGGAATTGTCAGATTCCATGAGCACTAAGCAACGATATTTGCCAAAGACAACAACCATATCAAGATCACAAAGCATTGAGACAGACATGAGGTTGAATCCGAGGGACTCGACAAGCATGACTTTATCCATGTGTCGATCCTTTGAGATTGCAACCCTACCTAGACCCAATACCTTGCTTTTGCCTTTGTCAGCGTAGGTGATATGCTTCAAGTGTGATGGAGATAAAGGAGTGTTCATCAGTAAGCTCTTGTCACCGGTCATGTGATTTGTACATCCACTATCGAGTACCCACTCAGTAGCTTTGGGTAAATCATCCTGCAGATGAATTAGTGCATCTTACGAACTCATATACTTCAGAGTGAAGAATATGACATCAAATTCATCAGACATATTTCATCAATTAAAGCAACATATGTATATATAGCAATGTGAGGACGTGAGAAATGAATAAATCATTTCTTCATGATTAGCTTGCGTCCTTTCAAGCATTTCAGGTCTCCAGCAAATTCTTTAGACGATTTAGTTCGTCTGGAGACCTGACCCTGCATAAGAGATTAGTTCCTTTTCTTCACCACCCACATCTGGAGGGGTGGCAAAGAGTTCATCATTCTGCGAGCTCCATAAGAGAAAGGTGGCATAGACGCCAGACCACTTCGTTTCACATAAGAGGGGTTAGGGTAAGCATATGAATAAGCAGAGAAATTCTTCGAGGACTTATGAACATAATGATTTGAAGAATAATGCACATATTCATAGCCCTTAGGCTTTCCCTGCGAAACAGAAGTGTTAGCACGATGATGTTCATGTGAGGACTTGGATCCATGTGAGGAATTTGATCCATAAGAGGACTTGGATCCATGTGAGGAATTTGATCCATAAGAGGACTTGGATCCATATGAAGACTTTGGTTCATATGAAGAATTTGATCTGGGGTTCTTATTCTTCACAGGTGGTGTCATGAGGACATTCACCTGAAGACTTTCAAGGCACTTTTTGGGAACCCAGATTTTCTTCATAGGGGGACCATTCCTGCAGTTAGATCCAACATATCTAGCAAATACCTCACCATTCTGATTTTTGAACAGTTTATAGTTGGAGTCAAATGACTCATCAGATGAATATGAGGATTCACAAGTAAAGCCAGATAAAGTGGATGGATCTATGGGAGGTCCCTTCGCAGCAACCCATGAGGTTTTGGGATACTGCTCCGGTTTCCAGTAGGTTCCATCAGCATTGAGTTTCCTCTCAAAGGCAATACCCTCTTTCCTAGGGTTCCTGTTCAAGATCTGCTTTTTGAGCACATCACAAAGAGTCTGATGCCCTTTGAGGCTTTTGTACATGCCTGTCACATACAATTCCTTTAACCCTGCATTTTCGTCAGTGATACTAGTGGTATCCTCAGATGAGGAATTTGTGACCACAGAGATAGTTGAAGAATTTGCAGCAATGGAAGCATTTGAACATTCAGGTGAAGAATTAGCAGTTTCACGTTCAATGCATTTCAAGCATGGTGGAATAAATTCTTCCTGAGCGGAACTGATCTGTTGAGCAAGCAAAGAATCATTTTCCTTCTGAAGAACTTCATGACTCACCCTTAGCTTCTCAAGATCTTGCTTTCTTTGAAGAAATTCATAAGAAAGCTTCTCATGATCGGCTAGGAGAGTTTCATGACGACCTTGAAGGTTGTCAAACTTAGACTGTAGTTGCTGAAGATTATCAGTCCGTGTTTGAGTTCAATCCATTTCCTCACCTAACAGATCATCGCTTTTGTCTAGCATATTTTGAACCTTTTCCAAAGCCTTTTGTTGTTTAACAGCAATATTAGCAAGTTTGGAATAGCTGGGTTTGAGGTTATCATCAGATTCATCCTCACTTGATTCAGAGGAGGGATATTTGAGTACCTTGGCACCTTTTGCCATGAAGCAATAGGTGGTAGCATAGTCATCATTGCCGTCATCAACAGTGTTGGGGAAGCCATTTTCCTCAGTGTTGAAGATGGACTTGCTAACGTAAGCAGTAGCGAGGGCTAGGCTCGCCACACCAGAGTCTGACTCCTCAGATGCCTCCTCTTCCTCATGTTCCTCAGATTCAGCTTCAGAGTCCATTTCCTTGCCAATGAATGCCCGAGCTTTCTTGGAGCTGCTCTTCTTGTGAGATGAAGACTTTGAAGATCTTGACGATGAGGACTTTGAAGATTTCTTCTTCTTCGATTCCTTCTCCCACTGAGGACAATCAGTAATGTAGTGACCAGGTTTCTTGCATTTATGGCAAGTTCTCTTCTTGTAATCACGGGATGAGGAATCTGATTTCATGTCATCACCTTTTGAGGATTTTCCAAATTGGCCACGTCTAGAGAACTTATGGAATTTCCTCATGAGCATTGCTAGCTCCTGACTTAGTTCTTCAGGATCACCAAGGCTGCTACCAGAATCTTCATCTTCAGATTCAGAGACTGCCTTGGCTTTCAGTGCACGAGATCTACCATAGCTCGGTCCGTAGAGATCTCTCTTCTCAGCTAGTTGGAATTCATGAGTATTTAGCCTCTCGAGGATATCAGCAGGATCAAGTGACTTGTAGTCTCCACGTTCTTGAATCATCAGTGCTAGTGTATCGAATGAAGAATCGAGTGACCTCAGCAATTTCTTCACCACCTCATGGTCGGTGATGTCAGTGGCACCCAGTGCTTGAAGCTCGTTTGAAATGTCAGTGAGGTGATCAAAGGTTTGCTGAACATTTTCGTTGTCGAGTCTTTTGAAGCGGTTGAAGAGATTGAGAAGAACGTCAACTCGAGAGTCACGTTGAGTTGAGACTCCTTCGTTGACCTTGGACAGCCTATCCCAGATAAGCTTAGCTGTCTCCAAAGCACTCACTCTGCCATACTGCCCTTTGCTCAGATGGCCACATATGATATTCTTCGCTTGAGAGTCGAGTTGCTTGAATCTCTTCACATCAGCAGCGTTTACGGAAGGAGTGATAGAGGGAACACCCTTTTCCACAACATACCAGAGATCATTGTCAATTGCCTCAAGATGCATGCGCATCTTGTTCTTCCAGTAGGGGTAGTCCGTCCCATCGAAGGTAGGACACCCAGCTGAGACCTTGATCATGCCTGCAGTCGACATAACTAAAACTCCAGGTGGTTAAACCAAAATCACACAGAACAAGGGAGTACCTTGCTCTGATACCAATTGAAAGTGCGTTATATCGACTAGAGGGGGGGGTGAATAGGCGATTTTTACAAATTCGTCACTGAGGAATTTCAAGGTGAGGAAATTCCTAAGCGACGAACTACTTAGCAGCGGAATAAGTACTCAGATGCAAGCATAACAGAGCAGTAGCACAGTCATCATGATGAAATGAAAACAAGCACAGAGTACGAGTAGCGTAAACACAGGATAAGCAGGCTGAAGACAAACTGACTGAAGAAATTGAACTGTGGAAATTGAGAAAGTCTTCAGACAAAGTCTTCAAACAGTAATGATCAAATACATAGCAAGTATGCGAGAAAATGAAAGAATTGAGGAAATAGAACCAGTAGCTCGGTGAAGACAATGATTTGGTAGACCAGTTCCAACTGCTGTAACAGTTGTACGTCTGGTTAGAGCGGCTAGGTATTTAAACCTGAGGACACACAGTCCCGGACACCCAGTCCTGAACACACAGTCCAGGACACCTAGTCCTCACCGTATTCTCCTTGAGCTAAGGTCACACAGACCTTGCCCAATCACTCGTGGTAAGTCTTCTGGTGACTTCCAAACCTTCACATACTCGGTCACTCGGCTATCCACAATTTCCTCTTGGATGCTCTAGACCATGACGCCTAACCGTCTAGAGGATGCATAGTCCTCAAAGGTAACAAGCGTCGGTTCCACACAGGAACAATCTCTTCAGTGATGCTCAATCACTTTGGGTTTGTAGGTGTTTGGGTTTTTGGGTTTTTCCTCACTTGATGATTTTCGCTCAAAGTCCTCGGAGGATGGGATGCTCTAAATGACAAGTGTCAATCTATTTCTTGGAGCAGCCAACCAGCTAGTGGTTGAAGGGGGCGGCTATTTATAGCCTAGGGAGCAGCCCGACATGATAAGACATAAATGCCCTTCAATGATATGACCGTTAGGTGGGTAGGATATTTGGACAGCTGGCGCGTAGCATAGCAACGGTCGAAAATTTGAGTATCAAATTCCTCAGGGCTATCATGTTCCTCACTTGTAGGCAATCCACACTGGCGAATTCCTAACTCCTCAGTCAGAACAAATTCCTCAGAGAACAGAAGAACTTCGTCTCTGTCACTGAAGAACTTGACTAAACTGTATGAGATTTCCAATGGCTTCACTCGAAAGGATTGGGTAGGTGTAGGATTTTGAGTTGAGCATCACTTGGAAACTTTTCCTTAGTTTTACCTCGACCCCCTTTAACAGTACGGTGTTTCCTATGACTCAAGAAGAAGAAAATGAAACTACGAAAACAAAAGTCTTCACGCTTCATAATCCTCGCATGAATATCATGTCTTCAGGGCCACACCAATTTCTTCACTTTCAAAGTCTTCAAGAAAACCAAAGTCTTCAGTTGAAGACATTCATTTTTAGGGGTCGACATTCATCGTAAATAACAAACTCCTCATAGACTTATAGACCTGTGTACACTCACAAACACATTAGTCCCTTAACCTATAAGTCTTCAATACACCAAAATCACTAAGGGGCACTAGATGCACTTACAGCCTTCCATATTTTGCGTGCTAGCTGTGTTAAGTATTTGTTTGTTGCATTCATCATGTCATCATTTGCATTGCATCGGCACTCCGTTGCCATCATGTTTTAAAACTTGCATTCGTTCGTCGTTGCCGTTTCTCCCTTTGCCTTCATCACCTTCCCTCGGACCGCTTTGCCTTCGTTGACCATTCCAGACCAATCGGGTTTTCACTTCCCTCTTGACCGTGACCGCCTAACCCCTCTTTGCGCAGTGCATAGACCCCTCCCGCACGTCTAAAACATCCCCGAACTCGAACCGACCAGTCATGACCGATGGGTTTGCATCATCCCCAAACAACCCTAAAATATCTTCGTTTCTCATTTGAACTCCTTGGCCTATTTTTCTCGACCGTCCGATCTAATCGGAGGGTCCAAAATCAGTCCACCCTCTAACCCACCTACCTATTTAATCAGCCTAAACCCTAGTCCTAGCCTGTCCCGTCCACCCTTCCCTCGTGCCACCGCGACTCCGTTTTCCTTGGGATCCCTCCCGATCCAGCCGACCCGACCATCTCCCTTGTTTTCATCGCGGACCAACCACCTCCTCCCTTCGATCAACCCAATCCCGCAACCCTCCTCCTCGCTCGATCCCTCGCGCCCGAGGAACCAGCATGCCCCGAGCCCCCCTCGCCGGAGTAGTAGCAGCAACCGGTGACCGCGCTGCCTCCTCCTCGCCTTCAACCTCCGCCGACGAGCATCAGTAGGACCGCTTGCCGCTCCTCTCCCCTCTTTATCCTCCTTCTCCTTCCCTCTCCAACTCTTTTTCTCTCATACGGACCATCTCTCTCTCTCTCTCTCTCTGTAACTCGCAGCAACAGGGAGGCCACCATGGACGCCAAGGCTGGAGCTCCCTCGTCGCCGTTCGACCCAGCCGCTGTCGCCGAGCTGCCTCCGCCCGCATCCGGCGCTGCTCTGCCATCACAGCCCGGATCCACCTCCTCCTCGACCGGATCCCGCCGTCCTTCATCAAGTCCAACCACCACCACCCCAGTGCCCCACCTCGCCGGATCCGGCCTCCTCCGTGCCTCCTGCATTCGTCCCGGCCTCTTCCCCGCCGTCCTGGTCTTCACCTCGCGCCGGATCCCTTTCCTGCACGCCCTCCGCCACGCCAAGTCCCGCGCCCCTTCTTCATCTCGCTAAGGGAGGAGCAGCGAGCCAGCGCCCAGCCACCGCAAGCAACGACAGCGCCAAGTCCCGCTCGCCTTCGCCCGTTGACTCGCCCGCGTGGGCCTCCCAAGCCGCTTCCCTGCCCAGCCGCGCAGGCTGTCTCCACCTACTGGGCCTTGGCCCAAGGTGAGAACCCCCAGCCCAGTGTGCCCTGTTTCAGCCCAGTGCATGTTTTTTTCCAGATCTGCGAATTTAGCTATTATCCAAGGATTTACTGTTTTGCAGAAAAACCCTCATTGTTCATGCATATCATAACTCCAGAACCGTGCATCATATGTAAATACTTTATACATGTAAAATGCTTAGATTTTCATCTAGTTTCACAATATGCCACTTTCATCCATGTTTGAAATGTTTAAATTGATGTTTGCATTTAATTTGCATAATGACATGTTAAAATGGTTTATTTCATAACTATTTAACCGTAGCTCCGAATTAAATAAACTTTATATGTAATTGGGGTAGAAAAATGCATAGATTAACATGGTGCACTTTATTTTCCTGTTTAACACCTCTAAAATATGGTTTAGGGCAGAACAGTAGCAAATTTGAAATATGCACATGGGGATTTTCCGGAATTGTTGTTTGTTGTTCCGGCCTCATTTAAACTTGCCTAGATAGGTAGTTTACTTATGCTTCACCTCTTGCCATGTTTAACAACATTTAATATTGTCTTGTCCATAAACGGGAGCGAACTAAATAATTGGATGTGGTGTTTCATCAATATGCAACTCGTTGCATATTGAGCTCCACTTAAAGTGTAGTATTGTTTGTTGCACTTTGCCATGCCATGACTCATTAAACCGGACATGCATCATACTTTGTTGTGCATCATGCCATGTTTATGCTTGTTGGTTTACCATGTTGTTTGTTTCTTTCCGGTGTTGCTTCTTCTTGATAATTCTGGTAACGTTGCATTTGTGAGGATCCGTTCGACTACGTTGGTTCGTCTACTTCATGGATTCGGTCTTCTTCCTAGCGGGATTTCAGGCAAGATGATCATTACCCTAGATACCACTACTATCTTTGCTTTGCTAGTTGTCTCGATGCTATCGCTATGTCGCGCTACTTACCACTTGTTTATCAAGCCTCCCAATTGACATGAAACAGCCTCTAACCTTTTCACCCTTCCTAGCAAACCGTTGTTTGGCTATGTTACCGCTTTGCTCAGCCCCTCTTATAGCGTTGCTAGTTGTAGGTGCAGTTGCAGGTTGTTCCATGTTGGAACATGGATATCATGGGATATCACAATATCTCTTATTTAATTAATGCACATATATACTTGGTAAAGGGTGGAAGGCTCGGCCTTTTGCCTGGTGTTTTGTTCCACTCTTACCACCCTAGTTTCCGTCATACCAGTGTTATGTTCCTTGAATTTTGCGTTCCTAATGTGGTCGGGGTTTATGGGCCCCCCTTGATAGTTCGGTGTGAATAAAACTCTTCCAGCAAGGCCCAACATTGGTTTTACTATTTGCCTAATAACAACTAAAATTTGCATAGGGAGTAATTAACCCGAGGACTCTTAATCAACAACCCGGGGCAGTGCTCCTCATGAGTGTTGGTCCAAAACGGCAGACTGCGGGGCCACCCAGGGGCAACTCGGGATTTGGTTTAACTCGTAGGCTGACCTATCCGATTGTGGCCTGAGACGAGATACGCGCGGCTACTATCAGGGTGTCGGCATGTCGGGAGGTCTTGCTGGTTTTGTTTTACCATTGTCGAAATGTCTTGTGAACCGGGATTCCGAGCTTGGTCGGGTTGTTCCGGGAGGAGGATTTTCCTCCGTTGATCGTGAGAGTTTGTGATGGACTAAGTTGGGACACCCCTGCAGGGTTTAAACTTTCGAAAGCCATGCCCGCGGTTATGTGGGAGATGGGAATTTTTAATATCCGGTTGTAGAGAACTTGGCACCAGATCCGAATATAAAATACACCAACTGTGTGTGTACCATGACCGTCTCTTTTCGAGTGAGTTCGAGAAGAGAACACGGTGGGGTTATGTTTGACTCGTAAGTAGTTCAGGATCACTTCTTGATCATTACTAGTTTGCGACCGTTATGCGTAGTAACTCTTCTTACTCTTGTACTCGTAAGTTAGCCTCCATACAGTGGTTAGTGCTGCTGCAACCTCACCACTTATCCATTCCATACCCATTAAGCTTTGCTAGTTTTGATACCCATGGTATTGGGATTGTTGAGTCCTCGTGGCTCACAGATTACTACAACAACAGTTGCAGGTACAGGTAATGCGATGATCTGAGGTGAGAGCGATGCTTGATTGCTTTTGGAGTTCTTCTTCTTCTTCTTCGATCAAGGGATAGGTTCCGGGTTGGGAGCCTAGGATTAGCATGGTGGATGTCGTTCTTCTTTTTTGTTTGTTTTTCATCCGTAGTCGGATCCTGCTCTTCTGTATGATGATTGCTATGTATTGATGTATTCATGTATTCATGTTGTAGCTTGTGGCGAGTGTAAGCCTTTATCTTGTATTCTCATCCATTCAGTACATGGTATGTTTAAATGATATCCACCTTGCTATGCGCTCAAAATGCGGTTGTGCCCCAATCATGAATTCATCACGTGATTGGGATAGAATCGCATATTGGGCGCTACAAGTTTATAAAAGATTACTAAAACGTAAAACAAATTAAAAGTAAATAAATTGCAGCAAGGTATTTTTGTGTTTTTTGGTTTATAGATCTGAAAATATATGATGGAAAATAGACCCGGGGACCATAGGTTGCACTAGAGGCTTCTCTCTGGAAGGTAAATAATACGGTGGGTGAACAAATTACTATCGAGCAATTGATAGAAAAGCGCAAAGTTATGACGATATCCATGGCAATGATTATGCATATAGGCATCATGTCCGTGTCAAGTAGACTGAAACAATTCTGCATCTACTACTATTACTCCACACATCGACCGACTCCTGCCTGTATCTAGAGTATTAAGTACATAAGATCAGAGTAACACATTAAGTAAGATGACATGATGTAGCGGGATAAACTCAAGAAATATGATGAAAACCCCATCTTGTTATCCTCAATGGCAAAAATGCAATACGTGTCTCGCTACCCCTACTTTGTCACTGGGTGAAATCACGCAAGATTGAACCCAAAGCTAAGCACCTCTCCCATTGCAAGAAATACCAATCTAGTTCGCCAAACCAAACCGATAATTCGAAGAGAAATACAAAGATATCAAATCATGCATATAAGAATTCAGAGAAGATTCAAATAATATTCATAGAAAAGCTGATCATAAATCCACAATTCATCGGATCTCGACAAACACACCACAAAATAAGATTACATCGGATAGATCTCCAAGAACATCGAGGAGAACATTGTATTGAAGATCAAAGAGAGAGAAGAAGCCATCTAGCTACTAGCTATGGACCCGTAGGTCTGTGGTAAACTACTCATGCTTCATCGGAAGGGCAATAGAGTTGATGTAGATGCCCTCCGTGATCGATTCCCCCTCCGGCAGATCACCGAAAAAGGCCCCAAGATGGGATCTCACGGGAACAGAGGCTTGCGGCGGCGGAAAAGTATTTTCGTGGACACCTCTCACTAGTAGAAAACAGGGTACTAGTCCCGGTTCCAGAGGTCCTTTAGTCCCGGTTCTGGAACCGGGACAAATCAAACGGGACTAATGCCCAAAACCTTTAGTCCCGGTTTGCTTACGAACCGGGACCAAAGGTGGGCCACGTGGCCGCTCTGGGGCACCAAGGGAGGAGGACCTTTAGTCCCGGTTGGTAACACCAACCGAGACTAAAGGGAAGCCACGCGTCAGTAGCTCCCAGGCTCTAGGGTTTTTATTTTTGAAAAGGGGGGTTTATTAGGTGTTTTGGATGGTTTAATTAGGGGTTTCATATTGTGTTAGCTATAGCTACTACATATAGAGAGAAGTGACCTCTCTTTCTCCGAGCTTGGTCGACGCTAGCTACTACATATAGAGAGAACTCGACGCTACTAAGCAAATGAAGGAACCATTAATTACACAAGATCATCATGAACATATACAGAGAGAAGTGACCTCTCTTTCTCCGAGATTGGTCGAACAACAAGTTTTCGTATTTCTATCCGACGCTACTACATATATACAATATAACATATCTTACGATCCCTGACATCATCTACCGAAAGTCAGCTTCAATTTCCACATGGTATTCTCCGTCTTTATGTATGACGTGGCCAAGAAACAATCCCGCCAATTCCTCTTGAATTGCTCGTATGCGATCATGTGGTAGGAGTTCATCCCGCAACTGCCACATCTAATTTAAAGAAGGGGGTCAATACATATATATGAATGAATCTCAACACAATTGATGGTAATAAAATAAAATTGTTAATATTATTGTTTACGTACTTCATATTGTTTGTCAGAGTAGCCCCGCTCAGAGGTCGAGCTGTGCATGAACTCGCAAATGTAGTATCCACATAAATGATTCCCGCCTTCCTGCCACAAGCACTTTACGAGAATAGAGTTCAATCAAACTGAGAGATGCGTGGAACTAGCTAGTACTAATTACTTTGGGGTGTGTAAATCGCAGCTCATTCGGCAGACCCGGAACCATTTCGGTGAACTTTTTCCAAACCCTGCCAGGCAAACAAAATGATTACTTGATATCAGGAAATGAATGAAAGTTGCCGATATGGTGCGATAATGATTGAACTTACTTCTGGAGCATTGCAGTCATGTCCGCATAATCATGGGGATCTTTTCGTCTCGAGTCTAAGACAGTTACTACTCCCCCGTCAAGGTTAATGGATAGCAGAATAAAGTGGAAGCTGCGCACGCATAACTCATCAATTACACTACTTAACCTCGAGTAAGTGAAACCGAATATGCACAAGACAGTAAGACTCACTTGAAGTTGTAAGGAAAGAGTATTTTCCCTTTGTTTTGATGTCGAATGAACGATTGTAGCATGTTGTCCTCAGTATCTTTGACTCTCTCTTTTACCGACCATTCATTTACTGTATTTGGGCTAATGAACCCAATGTCATAGATTTGTCCTTTTTTGCATTCGACGACCTTAAATCTGCATAATATAGTGAGGATAATTATATATACATGCAATGAACAAGCTGAGCTAGTGACTTAATTACAGAAGTAATACTTACAGACAGTAGCAAGTGATGAGTTTTTTTGTTAAGGGCCTCTTGATTGAATAACTGAAATAACTCCACAAATTCAACAGGCAACACCTCAACTCCAATGAGGTCGTGCTCCTCTTTAATTCTCAGCAACATACTGTCGGCCCCACTCTTCCTGCAGGTATCCATGTACCATTCATGCAATCTTCGCATCATCATTGTTAGAGGAGGATGATCAGGTTTGATGAGAGGCTTCCTGTGCTCGTATCTGAAGATCTCTACTGTCTCTAACGTTTCAAACTGTACATCATCGCCCAGGTAATCACCAAGATTGGTACCGGGCAGTAGCCCCGGATGATTAGCGACGATATCGCTACACACCTTGAGCGGGGGGCATGATTGCTTCGCCTGTTCGCCGAGCTGGGGAATTATTTTCCCACTTCTTCGTTTTGCTTCTCTTGTAGCACTGCAAGTACTTCCCGACCGCTGCGCTTCCTTATATGTCCTTTCAATAATGCACTCATAGTTGGATTGCGGCGGAGACGGTGGTGGTCGCTTAAGGGCACGCAGAGTGCGCTTCACTTTCACCTGATCTATTGTTTCCTTCGGAGGTGGAGGTTTCCGTGCAAAATGAGCCTCCACTTCGGCAGCGCTGATTTCCGCATTTTCCTCATCGGTCCTCTCATATGGTAACTTTTCCAGAGGCTTGAGGCTTGGACCATATTTGAATTTCTTCCCGCCTCTTGTACTGCTAGCCGCCTGAGCGGCGCTGTCTCTCTTCCGCCGTTGCTGATGCGGCGGAGTCCGCTGACACGTCGGAGGAGGCGGAGGAGGAGGCAGAGTGCCCTCACGCGTCGGAGGAGGTGGAGGAGGAGGCGGAGTGCCCTAATCACTCGCAAGAGGAGGAGGAGGAGGAGGCGGAGTGCCCTGACTCGCCGGAGGAGGAGGCGTGCAGTTTGGAAGCTTGATGTACTCCTTTCTCCATAGACAGCTACTCCTTAAAGCATTTACCAGATGAATCACCCTTCACCTATAGGGTAGTCAAGCACCAGCTCCTAAAATCCCTCCATTATTTCATCCACAAAAACTTTCTTCTATGAACAAAAAACTTTCTATGAACATCATTGCTCATATATCAATGCATACATACATGGACCATCATTGCTCATATATCCATGGATCATATATAAAAACTTTCTATGAACAAAAAACATTCTATGAACATCATTGCTCATATATCAATGCATATATAAAAACTTTCTATGGATCATCATTGCTCATATATCAATGCATATATAAAAACTTTCTATGGATCATCATTGCTCATATATAAAAACTTTCTATGAACAAAAAAAAGCATACATCAATGGACAAAAAAAATCTATGAACAAAAAAAAATTATACATCAATGCATACATATCCATGGATCATCCATACATCTGCATATACATACATACAGCATCCATACGTACATACATCAATGGAAAAAAATGTATGAACAAAAAAAAGGCAGAGCAGGCCGGGGCGGCGCGGCAAGCAGAGCAGGGGCACGGCGCGGCAAGCAGAGCAGGGGCGGCGGCGCGGGGGAAGGGGGGCTCACTGGGAAAGTGTCGGGGCAGGGGCAGGGGCACGGCGGCGTCGGGGCAGGGCAGGGGCGCGGGGAGCGGTGCCAGCGTCGGGGTAGGGAGCGCGTCGATGGACCTGAAGGCCGGCGACGACGAGGAATGGGCTCAGGGGCGCACGAGACGATGGGGAGGAGGGCGCGCGAGGAGGTCCGGGCTCGAGGGCATCGGGGAGGGAGAGGGCGAGGTCCGACAGCCTAGCAGCATCGTGGTGTTCGGCGCGGTGTTGAGGGGAAGAAGAACTGATATTGGAAAGCGCTAAATGTCGGCTTATAAAGCAAAGCCTTTAGTCCCGGTTGGTGCCACTAACCGGGACGAAAGGTTAGCATTCGTCCTGGTTGGTGCCACCAACCGAGACGAAAGGGCTGCGGCTGGCACGGCGTCTGGCGGGTGGATGTTTATTCCCACCTCGCTAGCTGAGGGGCGCCGATAGTGGTTTATAAGCGCTGTTGCGCCACCCCTTTCGAGCTCCTCTCTTATGCAGGCCTACGGGCCTAAACGCGTCTCTCTGCCTGTGGGCCTAATGGGCCTGCTATGGGCATGCATCCTAGCCCAACTAGCGGGTTGGGTTTCTAGTCGTATGCAGGCCGTGGTGGCACAAGAGGGGGCATTTTTTTCCAGTATTTTTGTTTTGTTTTTTGCTTTATTTATTTTCTTTTGTTTCTACTTACAGCTAAATACTTAGAGTTTTTGAATGATTCTTTTTGCTTTAGGTCACAAAAATTATGAACTTTCTGTTAGTGCCATTAGTTTTCAAATTTGAATAGTTTAAATTTGAAATTTGTGTGAATCACTAGTTTGTGAATAACTTTACTTTAAAAATATATTTTTGAGTGATTCTTTTTCCTGCTATTTAATATTAGTGTGTTTTATCATTATATTCAATTTGGTAATTTTTAGGTTATTTTAAATGGGTGTTTTAATCAAAAACAGATTTTGTTATTTTAGTTTGCTATTAAAGTTTCTTACGAAAAAAATACTTTATGAAAATTCTTTTTGCCATTAATGTTTTGAAAAAATATACTTTGATAATTTTAGTTGCATAAATTTTATATACTTTTAGTTTCAAAAATACTAGAGGTTTATAAAAGCTTTTTAGGTTATTCTTTTTGCTATTGAAGAATATTATAGTTTTCTTTTAGTTGATCATAACAGAATATTTTAATTGATTCTTTTTAGTTCATTCTTTTTTGCTATTAGAGTTTTATAAAAGTTTTCTAATTCATTCTTTTTGCTATTAGTTTATTCTTTGAGCTAAATGACCCTGAAATTGAAAAGCACTACAAATGAACTCTGAAAAGGTTGAAAGTTGGCATGGTATCATCATTTCATCCACATAGCATGTGCTAAAAATTTGAGAGGGTTACGGCAAAAACTGGATGCACTTCATGTACAAAATGGACAATCTCTTTCGAAGTATCAGGGCTTCAAACGAAAACTCATCTGTTACAAAGGGATTTCATTTTTTGAACTTATTTGAACTCCAGACTTTTTGTGTGTTCAAAATGCACCATTCAAAGCCACATCATAAATTTTCAACCCTTTCTGACTTCATTTGGTATTTTTCATGCATTTACTAATTTTTTTGAGCTAAATGACCCTGAAATTGAAAAGCACTACAAATGAACTCAGAAAAGGTTGAAAGTTGGCATGGTTTCATCATTTCACCCACATAGCATGTGCTAAAAAGTTAAGAGGGTTACGGCAAAAACTGGATGCACTTCATGTACAAAATGGACAATCTCTTTCGAAGTATCATGGTTTCGAACGAAACTCATCTGTTACAAAAGGCATTTCATTTCTTGACATGTAACTGCAGTGATATTCTAGATCAAAGGTGTAGGAGATATGCCCTAGAGGCAATAATAAATGTTATTATTTATCTCCGTGTTCATAATTAGGTTTATGTTCCATGCTATAACTGCTGTGGTTCCCGAGCCCGTATATCCATAAAGGCTCTGGGGAAAACCCATGTGCACGTGTGGAATAATAAACGGTAAAATGTATTCCTAGTCATGCCTCTAAGACTAGCTCAGGTGTTGCATGATGATTATGTTTTCCCAATCATAGGCATGTCTATGCCAGCAACTTTGAGGGCACAAATGTTAGAAGAACATTTGTGTTGAATCGACCCGATTGATGTTATGCTATGAGATACATTCGTCACAAGTTTATGGTTAATAACACGGAGATGGTTAATGTTTGCATGATTCCTCAGACCATGAGAGTATCGAGTTTCTTCATGCTTGATTCATGAACTTTGGGGTTTGTTAAACGTCATCCGTAAATGGATGGCTATTACGGCGGCTTACGGGTTCATGGGAAAGTATGTCAAGTAACTTGATAGCTCAAGATTGGGATTTGCTCCTCCGACGATGGAGAGATATCTCTGGGCCCTCTCGGTGTTACGGTATCCATCATCGTCTGGCCAGACACTATGTGATTTGATCACGGGGATGCTGGAACACGGTAACGAGAAAAGAGAACAATACCGGTAACGAGGTAACTAGCATAGTGGACAAGTTGTTGATCCACGGGAATGCCTACATGTCTCACCTCGGGTATTTGTAACATATCGCGAAGCAACAGGAATAGCACACGGCAACTGGAGGTTCACTCGAATATTCATTCGTGTGGGTATAGGGGTCAATATGGGTGTTCACGGCTCCGATGTTGATCATTGATCGGAAGGGGTTCCGTGTCATGTCTATACTTCACCGAACCTATAGGGTCACACGCTTAAGGGTCATCTATCTGCTGAATACTAGACAGGGAGTCTGAGAGAAAATCACCGAAAAAGTTTCGGACACCGAAAAGTTTCGGACAGCGGAAAAGTTCCGCAGAGAGAGGTCACCGGATGAGTTCCGGTGAAACTGAAAAGTTGTTTCAGGGGATACCATTAAGTCAAAATGGTTTCGGCACATGCCTGATAATTCTTGGAGGATGCCAGAATCATTCTGGAAACTTCTGGGAATTTTCTGGAAGAAAAACCGGAAATGTTCCGGGGCTGCCGGAACCGCTTCAGATGCTTTTCGCAGATGAAATCACTAAACTGGAATTGTTCCAGAACGCGTTGAAAATTATTTTAGTGGGTAATGGAAATGTTCTAAGCCCACATAAATATTTTCAGTTTGAACGGACGCTGAAAAATGTCGTCGTGAATAGTGAAAGTGCTTTTTGGGTGGCTTCTTGGAGAAGCCACCTTGAGGGTCCTTTGGTATTTTTCCCCTTGGCTTCTTGGAGAAGCCACCCTTGGGCTTGGCCTATAAATAGGGGTGGAGGGGGCTGCCTAAAGACTCACTCCTTCTCACATACAAGTGCCATGCAATGATCTGGCTTCTCTCTCCCTCCCACGAAAAGAGTTTCGTAGAGCCGAAAGGCTGTCTGGGTTCCGGTGGGAACTAGTTCTGGACGGCGAAGCCCTGCCGGATAGTTGACACCGTATGTGTGCAACTCTGTAGAGAGGTCGTAGTTTCGATCTTAGTGCTCGAGGGGCTGTTCGTGAGTGCCTCCCGAAGGGCTGTCCAAGTGACGGTCCGAGTTCTTTGAGTCCTCCCGAAGGGCTGTCCGAGTGACCGTTCGAGTTTCGAAGGTCCTCCCGAAGGGCTGTCCGCGACACCATCCGGGGGACTGTTTGACCGCCTCCCGGAGGGCTGTCCGAAGGGAAGACGAGGGTATACATCCTCGCGGTTGGGAGGTTGTAAATCCTAGCTGCGGGGATCTGCACCACCGATCGTCATCGACTCTACTTTCGCTGCGCTACGAGTCGGTAACGAAAATGATCAAACCTTGTATGCAGTCTCCATAGTGGTCCTGGGCTGGTGCGTAGGTCGGAAATTTTTTGTTTTCTGCTGCGTTACCCTACAGTGGCATCATGAGCCGTGCTATGCGTAGATGCAGGTTGCGATCTAGAATACATAGAGATGTATGGGTGTTGCACAATATAATTAGGTAGTAGATGAGTTCTATTACTGAAAATTATTTGTGCGGGTAGCAGATGAAATCTGTTACCCGATGTTCTTGTTGCTTCCCTAGAATTTGCGTATTTCTGATCTTGATAACAGTATGGTGGAGTTTCAAAGTTCTGGCAATCCGCGATCCTGATTGATCAACGAAGTGCTTACAGTTCATTGAATTCCACCGTAGTTAAAAGGAAAGATGAAATTTCGCAGACAAAAGGGCAATGCAGATATGATCTGCACGGGGGTCACGCGTATGACGAAGTTTAGTATGGGGCTCGAGATTTTATTATCTCGGTTTTCATACACCCTGGAAAGTTAATCTAGCGACTTGAATTATCATACTTGATGATGGACGTTGGTAGTTTTGGTTTGTTTCGAAACCTTAGAAGCCACGTAAAAACAAGTTTTGGCATGAACCGATTAGAGGCGTCTAACTTGGTTTTGCAGGAGGGTTTGCATGTGCATATGATGTGGTATAGGAGTGCTCATATTTAATTTGATTATGTATGAGATGACTATATGATGTAAATTGATTAACATGACCTGTGTGTCATGATTCGGCATGATGGCTGGAGCCATATGATTGCACTTTAAATAACCTGCGTGTCAAACTTGTTGTAATGCATTATTTTATTAGCTATAGAGATTGCAATATTATCTGGTGCATCGACAAGGTGGTGGCAATCTTCGCAAAGGTGAACACCGACGCGAATGCCGAAGACGAAGAAATACAAGACTTCTCCGTCAGAAAGGGCTATACCATATCATGCTATTATGAATTGCCTGAGATGTTTATCCCTTATGTTGCACCCTTCTTGATTGCGCGGTAGTCGATTTTATTAGGGTGATCTCTCACAAAATATCAAGTAGTTAGTGTTCTCCCAAGTGTAGCACCGTCACGGCACCTAACTTTTCGGGGCATCACATGGACACATGGGTGCGAACGATTAGGGAAGTGTGAGGCGGGTGAGTTGAGACCTCGCAGCAAGATCACTTGGTTGTCTTGACGTTCTGGAGGAGCGTCCTGAGCTCGGAACACGCCCATCGAAAGATGAACAAGAGTCACATAGAGATGTGATTGGCAAGTTGGCCTATCGATTGCAATTCTCGTCACTTGAGATGGACACATCCTTGGCGTTGAATTGTAATATGGATCTTGAATCACTCACAATCAATTATGAGAGATATTGATTTGAGTGGGAGCGCACTGTTGAATTAACTTGTTTAATTCTCAGTGCAATTAATTTTGAACACTGTCTAAGTGTGGTTTGCTAATAGTTGTAGAATAATGGCTCGCGTTTCCACCTTCCCTATTAAAATTGAATAGCTGTTAAATATCTGGTTAAAACTTTACGGTTGGTAACGTAATGTGAGGATTGTCCTCAAGAGTGCCAAGAAGGACTTTGTCCTATCGCATACTTTCGATATTCTCTCGCTTATGCTATGGATCATGTGACTCTCGTCCTTCGATCCAAAAGCTAGAATTCCATTTTTAGTCAAGTGCAATATGTTTGCGTCCATGAGACCCGAACTTCGAAAGTTTGGATAGTTATGTGATATTCATGGAATCTGAAAATCATTTTCAGAGACAGACAAAGGCTAAAAGATATGAGATATCCAAAGCAATGTTTGTTTGCAAACTATTAGTAAAGGAGTTTACTATGCATTAGACTAATAAGAGAGGGATCCAGTAGAACGCCTGTCATATGATGAAAGGTGAATAAAACAAACAACTTAAAGAGAATGGAAGTGTCCGAAGGGTGTTGGTGAAACTTTCACGCCTAGGAAGTCCGGGGCTAACGCCACTCTTAAGTTGGATGCTTCTTCTGAGAGTAGGAGAAATACTGAAAGTTAAACTGTTAGAAGTATAAAGGCAAAAAGAAAGAAGACTGGAATATCCAGCTCATGTATGAATGTCATACAAGTTTTTGATGTATAGAAGGCTGGTAAAAGATATAGTTCTTGGGAATTATGGTTAAACATGTTAATCACTAATTCTTGGGTATTGTGAGACAATCACAAAGATACCCGCTCGATTGCATTATGTTGCAATTCGATGTAAGAACTACTATGGCCTAAAAGACTAGCCAGAAATGAGGTTTAGGTATACACAGGGAACATAGTAAATGTTACTATACCTTCCATCGGTGTATTACCGTCTGTATTTATTTTTATAATTCGTTTGGAGTTTCACAAACTCTAGCCCATTGCATAAGGTATCTTGCAAGAAGGTTGTTTATAAGAGAACTTTTGATGTTCGATGTTATGAATAACATAAGGGCCATACTTTCATTATGAATGAGATGTATGTTATGAATATTGATAATAATACATTACCTCTGGGTTTACTTTCATAATTCATTTTAGAGTTTCATACACTCTAGCTCGTTGCACAATGTTTGTTGCAAAAGAGTTGTTCATAAAAACAACAATTGTTGTTCAGTATTATGAATAACATGAAGGGCCATGCTTCCATCCTAGATGGGATGTATGTTATGAATATTGATGGTAATATGATACATCCATAACACTGACGCTAAATGTCATAAGACTAAAAGAATACCACACAAGTGTGGCACTGCATTTGGTCACATTGGAGAAACCCGCATGGAAAATTCCATTATGATGGATTTTGAAGTCGTTTGATTTTGAATCACCTGACACTTGCAACTTTCCTCCGAAAAGTAAAGTGACTGAAATACCGTTCACAGGCCATAAGGAACGAGCAAAGAACTTATTGGTGATCATACATTTTGATATATGTAGTCCGATAAATGTTGTTGCAAGTAGTGGATTTATCTATCTTCAGAAATGACTCAAGTAGATATATGGATATTTACTTGATGAGACGTAAGTCTGGATCTTTTGAAATCATTTGAAAGGTTTTCAAAATGAAGTAGAAGTTATTGTAACAAGAAAATTATGTTTCTACAATTCGATTGCAGAAAGAAATACTTGAGTTACAAGTTTAGCGAATGTCTGATGAGTTGTGAAAAGAGTTTCATAACTTACACCTCCCGGAACACCGCTGTGAGTGGAAAGTCCGTGAAGATGTAATCGAACCATTTATGACATGGTAAGATCAAAGATGACATAAATAAATTTGCCATTATCCCTTTTAAGGTGATGCTTTAGAGACTGCGGCTTTTACACTGAAAAGAGCTCCATCGGGTCTGTTGAAATGACACCATGGTATGGTATGCCCAACCATGTCATATCTTTTCTTAACATTTGGAATATGGGGCTTGTGTAAAAGGTTACAAACCTATTTCAAATCAGGCAAGTGCTACTTTGTAGGTTATCCCAAGTAATTGGGTATTCCTCCCTCACTATACCGAGGCAAATAGGTTTGCCACAAAGAACGGTATGCTTTTTGAAGAAAATGGTTCTTTCAAAAGGTGAGTGGGAGAATAGTGCAACTCGACAAGATAAACAGTATCTTCGTCATCAGGTCAAAGGAAAGAGACCTTGGAAGCAATTCCAGAGTTTCCTACTGCGACTGATACGGAAGTATCTACAATAAAATGTATGGACTTCGGTCGAACTTGCAGCTGAACCACGTAGGCAAGGCTCGTGCAAACCTCTCAGGTGCGCAAACGAGATATTGTTGTTAGACAACAGTATACCTACGATACACAAGGAAGCATTGATGGGCCCTGACTCCGGAATTGGCTAAATGCCAATACAATCCGAGATAGTTTCCATATAAGTGATTCAAGATTAAAACCTTGATACACCTTTCGGAAGACTTAGAGTCTGACGAATATTTATGGAACTATAACTGATACGAATAAAAATGTTTTATCCATAAAGCTCGACTTGTTGCAATATACAAGTTCAAGGAGTTGACTACGATGAGGTTGCTTCATCGTAGCGATGCTTAAAGTCGGTTCGGGTTGAACTAGCAATTAATACATATTTCATATCATGAGATATAAAACAATGGATGACAAAAGGATTTCCACCTGATGGAAATGAAACCAAGGACTTGCATGTGTTACAGTCCAAGGTATTTTGTCAATCCAGAGGATGCTAGTAAGTATGCAAACTTCAGAGTTCCAGCAATGGACAGAAGAGAGCAAAATGGAGTTGGAATCTTTGTGTTTTGATGAAATGGTTAAAAGGGTTTTGACTTCATCAATGGGTAACGAAGATGCTTGTGATTCAAGAAAGTAAGTGGGAGCATAATAATATTTCTAAAAACGTTGTGTGCTTGACACATTGTTAATTGGAATTAAATTTCTTGACACGAATTAGGACTTCATTTAAAAAGGGTTTTTTGATGAAGTGCTTGGGCTAAATAGCCTTAATATTAGGCATGATGATCTATGGAGATAGATTTACCTGATGGGGCTGAGAAAAGATACATATTGACAAAATGCTAAAACCTTTTAGCATTAAAAACCGTCAAGGAGTGATTCTTGCCGAAGTCACATGGAAAGAGTTTTTGCAAGACTCGGTGTCCCAAAACACTGATGAGCAAAATACATGATGGAGATTCCACACACTCTTGTGTTTGGATTAATCATGTATTCCATGGTATGTAAAAACAACCAGATATGTCCAATACTCCAAAGTTGTTGCGAGTATAAATACCAAGGTGATCAAAAGTTCTGATCATGGGACAACAGTGAAAAAGGGTCATTGAGTACTATAGTAGCACTGATGACATGTTTTCTCGCAAGCGGAGATCATGAAGATTTCGTTGTAAAAGGTTACATCGATACAGTCTTCATCCATGCTCCAAGCGATTTTTGATTTAATTTGAGGGTTTTGTGTAAAACACAATATGGTGGCACGGTAGTTGGAAATTGTTCCAAACAAGTTACTGTGGCGAATTCTATAACAGAGGCGAAGTATGTTGCCGCTTTTAAAAGCGAGAAAGAAGATGTTGAATCATATAGTTCATTCATGAACTTAGTATGGTTCCAAGATGGCTTTTGTCAATGGGACACTACTGCAGGTAGTTGCTCCGGTGTGCCACAGGTGTAAAGTGCATTAGCATTAACTAGATTATTGACTCTAGTGCAAGTGGGAGTCTGTAGGAGATATGCCCTAGAGGCAATAATAAATGTTATTATTTATCTCCGTGTTCATAATTAGGTTTATGTTCCATGCTATAACTGCTGTGGTTCCCGAGCCCGTATATCCATAAAGGCTCTGGGGAAAACCCATGTGCACGTGTGGAATAATAAACGGTAAAATGTATTCCTAGTCATGCCTCTAAGACTAGCTCAGGTGTTGCATGATGATTATGTTTTCCCAATCATAGGCATGTCTATGCCAGCAACTTTGAGGGCACAAATGTTAGAAGAACATTTGTGTTGAATCGACCCGATTGATGTTATGCTATGAGATACATTCGTCACAAGTTTATGGTTAATAACACAGAGATGGTTAATGTTTGCATGATTCCTCAGACCATGAGAGTATCGAGTTTCTTCATGCTTGATTCATGAACTTTGGGGTTTGTTAAACGTCATCCGTAAATGGATGGCTATTACGGCGGCTTACGGGTTCATGGGAAAGTATGTCAAGTAACTTGATAGCTCAAGATTGGGATTTGCTCCTCCGACGATGGAGAGATATCTCTGGGCCCTCTCGGTGTTATGGTATCCATCATCGTCTGGCCAGACACTATGTGATTTGATCACGGGGATGCTGGAACACGGTAACGAGAAAAGAGAACAATACCGGTAACGAGGTAACTAGCATAGTGGACAAGTTGTTGATCCACGGGAATGCCAACATGTCTCACCTCAGGTATTTGTAACATATCGCAAAGCAACAGGAATAGCACACGGCAACTGGAGGTTCACTCGAATATTCATTCGTGTGGGTATAGGGGTCAATATGGGTGTCCACGGCTCCGATGTTGATCATTGATCGGAAGGGGTTCCGTGTCATGTCTATACTTCACCGAACCTATAGGGTCACACGCTTAAGGGTCATCTATCTGCTGAATACTAGACAGGGAGTCTGAGAGAAAATCACCGAAAAAGTTTCGGACACCGAAAAGTTTCGGACAGCGGAAAAGTTCCGCAGAGAGAGGTCACCGGATGAGTTCCGGTGAAACTGAAAAGTTGTTTCAGAGGATACCATTAAGTCAAATTGGTTTCGGCACATGCCTGATAATTCTTGGAGGGTGCCAGAATCATTCTGGAAACTTCTGGGAATTTTCTGGAAGAAAAACCGGAAATGTTTCGGAGCTGCCGGAACCGCTTCAGATGCTTTTCGCAGATGAAAATCACTAATCTGGAATTGTTCCAGAACGCGTTGAAAATTATTTTAGTGGGTACTGGAATTGTTCTAAGCCCACATAAATATTTTCAGTTCGAACGGACGCTGAAAAATGTCGTCGTGAATAGTGAAAGTGCTTTTTGGGTGGCTTCTTGGAGAAGCCACCTTGAGGGTCCTTTGGTATTTTTCCCCTTGGCTTCTTGGAGAAGCCACCCTTGGGCTTGGCCTATAAATAGGGGTGGAGGGGGCTGCCTAAAGACTCACTCCTTCTCACATACAAGTGCCATGCAATGATCTGACTTCTCTCTCCCTCCCACGAAAAGAGTTTCGTAGAGCCGAAAGGCTGTCTGGGTTCCGGTGGGAACTAGTTCTGGACGGCGAAGCCCTGCCGGATAGTTGACACCGTATGTGTGCAACTCTGTAGAGAGGTCGTAGTTTCGATCTTAGTGCCCGAGGGGCTGTTCGTGAGTGCCTCCCGAAGGGCTGTCCAAGTGACGGTCCGAGTTCTGTGAGTCCTCCCGAAGGGCTGTCCGAGTGACCGTTCGAGTTTCGAAGGTCCTCCCGAAGGGCTGTCCGCGACACCGTCCGGGGGACTGTTTGACCGCCTCCCGGAGGGCTGTCCGAAGGGAAGACGAGGGTATACATCCTCGCGGTTGGGAGGTTGTAAATCCTAGCTGCGGGGATCTGCACCACCGATCGTCATCGACTCTACTTTCGCTGCGCTACGAGTCGGTAACGAAAATGATCAAACCTTGTATGCAGTCTCCATAGTGGTCCTGGGCTGGTGCGTAGGTCGGAAAATTTTTGTTTTCTGCTGCGTTACCCTACAAAAGGCATCATCAGAATAGTTGTGGAGAGAAAGTCTTCACTTTTTCTTCGCGTGTGTCCCTTGATTATTGCGCCGTAACCATGGATAATCTTCATCGTTTAACATGATGCTTGCGTCAGCCTTGACTTTGAAGGGAGGAATTTCATGAAACTTTTCATAATCTTCAGACATGTCTGTCTTGCCCTCCACTCCCACGATGTTTCTTTTCCCTGAAAGAACTATGTGGCGCTTTGGCTCATCGTATGATGTATTCGCTTCCTTATCTTTTCTTTTTCTCGGTTTGGTAGACATGTCCTTCACATAGAAAACTTGTGCCACATCATTGGCTAGGACGAATGGTTCATTTGTGTACCCAGGATTGTTGAGATCCACTGTTGTCATTCCGTACTGTGGGTCTACCTGTACCCCGCCTCCGGACAGATTGGCCCATTTGCACCGAAACAAAGGGACCTTAAAATCATGTCCATAGTCAAGTTCCCATAAGTCCACTATGTAACCATAATATGTGTCCTTTCCCCTGTTGGTTGCTGCATCAAAGCAGACACCACTATTTTGGTTGATGCTCTTTTGATCTTGGGCGATCGTGTAAAATGTATTCCCATTTATCTCATACCCTTTGTAAGTCAATACAGTCGAAGATGGTCCCCTAGCCAACGAGTATAGCTCATCTGCAATGGTGTTGTCACCCATGAGATGTGTTTGCATCCAACTGCCGAAAGTCCTGATGTGTTCACATGTTATCCGGTCGTCACACTGCTCCGGGTGTTTGGAGCGCAGAATATTCTTGTGTTCATTGACATACGGGGTCACCAAGGTAGAATTCTGTAGAACTGCGTAGTGTGCTTGAGACCAAGAATGCCTGTCCCTACATATTATTGAGTCCGCTCCTAGCGTGCCTTTTCCAGTCAGTCTCCCCTCATACCGCGATTGAGGGAGACCAATCTTCTTAAGGTCAGGAATGAAGTCAACACAAAACCCAATGACCTCCTCTGTTTGATGGCTTGTGGAGATGCTTCCTTCTGGCCTAGCACGGTTACGAACATATTTCTTTAAGACTCCCATGAACCTCTCAAAGGGGAACATATTGTGTAGAAATACATGGCCCAGAATGGCAATCTCGTCGACTAGATGAACTAGGACGTGCGTCATGATATTGAAGAAGGATGGTCGGAACACCAGCTCGAAACTGACAAGACATTGCATCAAATCACTCCTTAACCTTGGTAGGATTTCTGGATCGATTACCTTCTGAGAGATTGCATTGAGTAATGCACATAGCTTTCCAATGGCTAATCGAACATTTTCTGGTAGAAGCCCCCTCAATGCAACCGGAAGCAGTTGCGTAATAATCACGTGGCAGTCATGAGACTTTAGGTTCTGGAACTTTTTCTCTGCCATATTTATTATTCCCTTTATATTCAACCTGAAGCCAGACGGGACCTTCATACTGAGTAGGAATTCAAAGAAGATTTCCTTCTCTTCTTTGGTAAGAGCATAGCTGGCAGGACCTTCATACTGCTTTGGAGGCATGCCGTCTTTTTCGTGCACATGTTGCTGGTCCTCCCGTGCCTCCGATGTATCTTTTATCTTCCCATACACGCCCAAGAAGCCTAGCAGGTTCACGCAAAGATTCTTCATCACGTGCATCACGTCGATTGCAGAGCGGACCTCTAGGTCTTTCCAATAGGGTAGGTCCCAAAATATAGATTTCTTCTTCCACATGGGTGCGCGTCCCACAGCGTCATTCGAAACAGATAGTCCGCCGGGCCCTTTCCAAAGATTACATGTAAATCATTGACCATAGCAAGTATGTGATCACCAGTACGGACGGCGGGCTTCTTCCGGTGGTCTGCCTCACCTTTGAAACACTTGCCTTCCTTTCGACATTGATGGTTGGTCAAAAGAAATCGATGATGTCCCAGGTACACATTCTTCCTGCATTTGCCCAAATATATACTTTCGGTGTCATCTAAACAGCAAGCGTGGTATCCCTTGTTTGTCTGTCCTGAAAGGTTACTAAGAGCAGGCCAATCATTGATGGTTACAAACAGCAAGCATGTAGGTCAAATTCCTCCTGTTCGTGCTCATCCCACACACGTACACCTTTTCCATTCCATAGCTGTAAAAGTTCTTCAACTAATGGCCTTAGGTACACATCAATGTCATTGCCGGGTTGCCTAGGGCCTTGGATGAGCACTGGCATCATAATGAACTTCTGCTTCATGCACAACCAAGGAGGAAGGTTATAGATACATAGAGTCATGGGCCAGGTGATATGATTGCTGCTCTGCTCCCCAAAAGGATTAATGCCATCCGCTCTTAAACCAAACCATACGTTCCTTGCATCACCTGCAAAGTCCCCCCACGTTCTCTCGATTTTTCTGCACTGCGACCCGTCAGTGGGTGCTCTCAACTTCCCATCTTTCTTACGGTCCTCTTTGTGCCATCGCATCAACTTGGCATGCTCTTTGTTTCTGAATAGACGTTTCAACCATGGTATTATAGGAGCATACCACATCACCTTGGCAGGAACCCTCTTCCTGGGGCGCTCGCCCTCAACATCACCAGGATCATCTCGTTTGATCTTATACCACAATGCACCGCATACCGGGCATGCGATCAATTCCTCGTACTCACTGCGATAGAGGATGCAGTCATTAGGGCATGCATGTATCTTCTGCACCTCTAATACTAGAGGGCAGACAACCTTCTTTGCTTCGTACATACTGTCGGGCAATTCGTTATCCTTTGGAAGCTTCTTCTTCAATATCTTCAGTAGCTTCCCAAATCCCTTGTCAGTTACACCATTCTCTGCCTTCCATTGCAGCAATTCCAGTGCGGTACCAAGCTTTGTGTTGCCATCTTCGCAATTTGGGTACAGCCCTTTTTTGTGGTCCTCTAACATGCGATCGAACTTCAACTTCTCCCTTTCACTTTCGCATTCTCTCTGTGCATCAACAATGACCCGGCGAAGATCATCATCGGGCACATCGTCTGGTTCCTCTTGATCTTCAACTTCCCCCATTGCACAATCACCATATTCAGGGGGCGGATAGTTGTCATCATCCTCGTCTTCTTCGTTGTCTTCCATCATAACCCCTCTTTATCCGTGCTTGGTCCAAACATTATAGTGTGGCATGAAACCCTTCTCAAGCAGGTGGATGTGAAGGGTTTTTGAGTCAGAGTAACCCTTCGTATTCCCACAGATAGGGCATGGACAACAGATAAAACCATTCTGCTTGTTTGCCTCAGCCTCTTCGAGAAAATTATGCAGGCCCTTAATGTACTCGGAGGTGCGTCTGTCACCGTACATCCATTGCCGGTTCATCTGCGTGCATTATATATAATTAAGTGTGTCAAAAACCATTACAGAACATCATGAATAGAGAAGTGACCAAATTAATAGAAGTTCATCATCACATTAAAACCAAAGTACAGTAGTGATCAAATGTTATTACTAAATAAATAAATACATAAAGTTCATACATAGTTCTCATTGAACAACATATAGCTCTCTAGAGCATCTAATTAAAACATACATTGAAACTATGTAAACCATTTCAATGCAACAACATATGCGATCAAAATCGCAACTAAGGTAAGAATTGATCCAACGGCATAATGATACCAAGCCTCAGTATGAATGGCATATTTTTTAATTTTTCTAATCTTCAAGCGCATTTCATCCATCTTGATCTTGTGATCATCGACGACATCCGCAACATGCAACTCCAATTCCATATTCTCCTCCTCAATTCTTTTCAATTTTTTCTTCAAGTAATCGTTTTCTTTTTCAACTAAATTTAACCTCTCGACAAGAGGGTCGGTTGGAATTTCCAGTTCACATACCTCCTAGATAAAAACATCTATGTCACATTGGTCGGCATAATTGTCATAAACACTAAATGAAACAAATAGTTGTAAAAGATAATATACCACATCCGAATCATAGACAGGACGAGGGCCGACGGGGGCGGATACCAAAACCATCGCACTATATAATAACAAACAATAATAAAATTAAGAAAATTATACAAGTATCTATCTAAATCATACTAGTAAGAATTTTTTTCTTTTAGAAAGAAGATAAGAAGAAGAGGCTCACCACGGTGGTGCCGGCGACGAGATCGGCGCGGGTGATCGACGGCGGTGAGGACGGGGACGGGACAGGATGGACCGGCAAACCTAGACAAATCTTGAGGAAAATGGAGCTTGGACAAGGAGCTTCGAGAGGAGAAAGCTTAAGTGTGGCACGGGCATATCATCCAACTCCTCATGTGCATAGGAGGTGAGCTAGAGCAACACACACCTCTCCCACGGTCAGCCAAAAAAACAGAGCAGTGGCTCTGTTCACGGGCAGGGCCGGGGGTATATATAGGGATCTCTTTAGTCCCGGTTGGTGGCTAAAACCGGGACTAAAGGACAACATTAGATCCCGGTTCCAGCCACCAACTGGGACTAAAGGTGTTGGGCCAGGAGCGAGGCCCATTGGCCCCGGTTCGTGTCTGGAACCGGGGCCAAAGGGGTCAGACAAACCGGGACCAATGGCCCCCGAGGCCCGGCCGGCGCCCTAGCCTCACGAACCGGGACTGATGCACCCTTTGGTCCCGGTTCGTGAGTGAACCGGGATTAATGCCCTTACCCAAGCCTCAACCAAAGCCCTGTTTTCTACTAGTGTATGATGGTTTGGGAATATTTTAGGATTTATAGAGCTGAGAGGGAGGTCGGTGGACTCCCGGGGGGCCACAAGCCCGGGAGACGCCCCCCTAGGGCTCGCCCTGGAGGCTTGTCGCCTCCTCGGGACTCTTCTGACATGGACTCCAAGTTTCGTGGGTGTCTTCTGGTCCAAGAAAAATCATCACAAAAGTTTATTCCGTTTGGACTCCATTTGATATTCCTTTTCTGTAAAACTCAAAAACAAGGAAAAAACAGAAACATGCACTGGGCTCTAGGTGAATTGGTTAGTCCCAAAAATAATATAAAATAGCATATTAATGCATATAAAACATCCAAAACAGATAATATAATAGCATGGAACAATCAAAAATTATAGATTCGTTGGAGACGTATCAACATTTCTTTTAGTGGAGGAGATTTGTCACGCCCGGATAATTAAGCTACAGTAATCCCCTACTAATGATACCATGTCACCACTGTTACTGTTGCTAAATCTCGCTTAGATTCAAATCCCATTCAAATTCAAATATAAAATAAAGTCAACGATAAAAGTTTTCAAATGTCAAAACTAAAATTTTCTAAATTTGACAAATATTCACAAGTAATAATGCTGGAGAAACCACATTTTTATAAAATATTTAAATGCACTAAAATAAATAAAACAGTAGCTAAAACAATTAACTAAATGCCTTTTGTAATTTATAAAATATTAATATATTTTATTTGGGAGTTAAACTTTTTGAGGCAGTGGTATAAATAGAAATACTAATTTAGGAACTAATTTTAGATTTTGTAATACTATAATAAATTGAAAATTAAAAGGAAACAGAAAAGAAAAAAAAAGAGGTCAACCCCCCCCCCCCCAACCGGCCCAGCTGGCCACCAGACCAGCCAGCCGGCCGGCCCAGCCGGCCCACCCGATCGCCTCAACCTATATGGCCCATCTACCCCCCCAAACCCTAACCAACCCTCCCCACTCTCCCCTCGCGCCCCCCTCCACACTCTCCCGATTTGGGCGGCACCCCGCCCCCGACGGCGTCACCGTCGCCGCCCCGACCCCGTCGCTCACCTCGCCCCCGACCCGGCCTCCCTGAGCCACGCCGCCCCTCTCCTCGGCAGCGCACATGAACGCCCCCTCTCTCCCCCATCTGGCCCCGCGCTCGCCACGGCCGGGCCGTGCCCGCTCGCGCTCGCCGCGCGCTCTGGCAACCCCCGCTCGCGCCCTCTGCTGCTCGCCGCATCTTGCCACCTATCCCGCGCCCACGCCACGTTCCTACTGTCCACGCGCGCCCTGTGGCCCCTGCTAGCCAGTCGCCACGTTCGCCAGATGTTGCACTCCATCCCTGCTCGCCCCGCTCCGACAACCGCCGCCTGAGCGCGCTCCCCGTGCCCGGTTCGCACCCCGCACGCCCCGGCCTCCCCCTGCACGTCCCGCGCGCCCCGCGCCTCCCTTTACGTCGCCTGCCGCTGTTGCTTCCCTGCGGCGCCCCCTTCCCCTGCTCCCACATCTGAGCCCCACTGCAGCCCGCCCCTGGCCTCGCCTCTGGCCGCCGCTAGCTGCCGTCGCCGCCCCCTGCCACGCGTCGGCTCCGCCCACCACCGCCTACCGCTCGGCCATGGCCTCACCGTCCTCTACTGGACATGCGCCCGTGATAACCCACAAGTATAGGGGATCGCAACAGTTTTCGTGGGTAGAGTATTCAACCCAAATTTATTGATTCGACACCAGGGGAGCCAAAGAATATTCACGAGTATTAGCGGTTGAGTTGTCAATTAAACCACACCTGAAAGACTTAATATCTGCAGCAAAGTATTTAGTAGCAAGGTAGTATGGAAGTAATGGTAACGGTGGCAAAAGTAACAGTAGCAGTTTTGTAGTGATTGTAACAGCAGCAGCAAAGAAAGTAACTTAGCAAAGATCAATATTTGAAAAGCTCGTAGGCATTGGATCGGCAATGATAATTGTGTTGGATAATATTCATCATGTAGCAGTCATAACCTAGGGTGGCACAGAACTAGCTCCAATTCATCAATATAATGTAGGCATGTATTCCGTATATAGTCATATGTGCTTATGGAAAAGAACTAGCATGACATCTTTTGTCCTACCCTCCCGTGGCAGCGGGGTCCTAATGGAAACTAAGGGATATTAAGGCCTCCTTTTAAAAGAGAATCAGACCAAAGTAATAGCACTTAGTGAATACATGAACTCCTCAAACTTCGGTAATCACCGGAAAGAATCCCAATTATTGTCACCTTGGGGTATGCGCATCATAACTCATAATAGGTGTCTACAACTTCAAGATAGGATCAAGAACACAAATATATTCATGAAAACATAATAGGTTCAGATCGGAAATCATGGCAATCGGGCCCTAGTGACAAGCATTAAGCATAGCAAAGTCATAGCAACATCAATCTTAGAACATAGTGGATACTAGGGATCAAACCCTAACAAAACTAACTCGATTACATGATAAATTTCATCCAACCCATCACCGTCCAACAAGCCTACGATGGAATTACACACTCCTAGCAGTGGACATCATGAAATTGGTGATGGAGGAAGGTTGATGAAGATGATGGCGACGGATTCCACCCTCCGGAGCACCGAACGGACTCCAGATCAGCCCTCCCGATGAAGAACAGGAGGCGGCGGCGGCTCCGTATCGTAAAACGCAACAAATCCTTCTCTCTGAATTTTTTTCTCCATGAATAGGTATTTATAGAGTTGGAATTAGGGTCGGAGGCGGTCTAGGAGGCCCACAAGCCTGGGAGGCGTGCCCTAGTGGGGTAGGCGCGCCCCCAGGGCTTGTGGCCTCTGGATGGCCCCCTCTGGTAACTTTTTGCGCCAGTATTTTTTATATATTCCACAAAAATTCTATGTAAATTTTCAGTTCAATCTGAGAACTTTGATTTCTGCACATAAATAACACCATGGCAATTCTGCTGAAAACAATGTCAGTCCGGGTTAGTTCCATTCAAATCATGCAAATTAGAGTCCAAAACAAGCGCAAAAGAGTTTGGAAAAGTAGATAGGGTGGAGACGTATCAACTCCCCCAAGCTTAACCCATTGCTTGTCCTCAAGCAATTCAGTTGATAAACTGAAAGTGACAAAGAACTTTTACAAACTCTATTTGATCTTGTTGTTGCAAATATGTGTAGCCAATATTCAGGTTTTCAGCAAAGATAATGAACTAACCATATTCACAATAACACTTAGGTCTCACATTTACTCATATCAATGGCATAATCAACTAGCGAGCAATAATAATAAATCTTGGATGACAATACTTTTTCAAAACAATCATGATATAATATGACAAATTGGTATCTCGCTAGCCCTTTCTGAGACCAAAAACATAAATGCATAGCACCCCTGAAGATCAAGGACCGACTAGACATTATGCAAGTCCCCAACAATAAGAACATCATATTTCTTTTTGACAGTAGGAATAGGGAATTCAAAACCTCCAATAGTAATTGATGAATTTTTTCCAAAAGAATTGATACTATTCACTTGAGGTTGTTTCTTTGGAAAGTGTACCGTATGCTCATTACCATTAACATGAAAAGTGACATTTCCCTTGTTGCAATCAATAACAGCCCCTACAGTATTCAAAAAGCATCTACCAAGGATGATCGACATACTGTCGTCCTCGGAAGAATAACAAAGTCCGTTAAAATAGTAACATTTGCAACTACGACAGGTACATCCTCACAAATACCGATGGGTATAGCAGTTGATTTATCAGCCATTTGCAAAGAGATTTCAGTGGGTGTCAACTTATTCAAATCAAGTCTACGATATAAAGAGAGAGGCATAACACTAAGACTGGCTCCTAAATCGCATAAAGCAGTTTTAACATAGTTTCTTTTAATGGAGCATGGTATAGTTGGTATTCCAGGATCTCCTAGTTTCTTTGGTATTCCACCTTTAAACGTGTAATCAGCAAGCATGGTGGAAATTTCAGCCTCCGATATCTTTCTTTTATTTGTAACAATATCTTTCATATACTTAGCATAAGGAGACATTTTCAGAATATCAGTCAAACGCATACGTAAAAAGACAGGTCTAAGCATTTCAACAAAGCACTCAAAGTCGTCATCATCCTTTTTATTGAAAGCTTTAGGAGGAAAGGGCATGGGTTCCTGAACCCATGGCTCTCTTTCTTTACCATGTTTCCTGGCAATGAAGTCTCTCTTATCATATCTTTTATTATTAGGTTGTGGGTTATCAAGATCAACAGCAGGTTCTATCTCCACATCATTATCATTACTAGGTTGAGCATCAACATGAACATCATCATTATCATTACTATTAGGTTCATGTTCATCACCTGATTGTGTTTCAGCATCAGAAATAGAAATATCATTTGGATTCTCAGGTGTATCTATAGCAGGTTCACTAGAAGCATGTAAGGTCCTATCATCATTCTTTTTATTTTTATTAGAAGGACTAGGTGCATTAGTATTAATTCTCTGAGAGTCTTGCTTAATTCTCTTAGGATGGCCCTCAGGATACAAAGGTTCCTGAGTCATTTTACCACCTCTAGTCATAACTCTAACAGCATGATCATTCTTTTTATTGTTCATCTCATTAAGAAAATCATTTTGTGCCTTAAGAACTTGTTCTACTTGAGTTTTTACCATGGAAGCATGTTTACTAGCAAACTTGAGATCATTAACAGTTCTACACATATAGTCACTCGAGTGTTCAAGCATATAAGCATTTCTTTTCAATTGTCTACTAACATATGCAATGATGTTTTCTTGTTTAACAATAAAGTTATCAAATTCATCCAAGCATTGACTAGCAGAGTTATTATGAGGAATATCACCGTCATCAAATCTATAGAGAGAATTTACCTCTACTACCTGTGTCGTAGTGTTAATACCATGTATGTCTTCAATAGCTGGTAAATTCTTAACATCTTTAGCTTTAATACCTTTTTCTTTCATAGATTTCTTTGCCTCTTGCATATCTTCAGGACTGAGAAATAGAATACCTCTCTTCTTCGGAGTTGGTTTAGGAGGTGGTTCGGGAAGAATCCAATCATTATCATTACTCAATATATTATTCAATAGTACTTTAACTTGCTCAACAGTTCATTCCCTGAAAACACAACCATGCTTGTGGGAGACTCTCTTCTTCAATTTGCACAAAGTTAAATATTTCCTGTAAAGCAGCTTGTTTCTTATGAGCAGGAAAATATTTTTCAGAGAAGTAATATATCATATCCTGGGGACTACGCACACAACCAGGAGCAAGAGAATTAAACCATGTCTTAGCATCACCCTTTAATGAGAAAGGAAACAACTTAAGAATATAATAGTAGCGAATTTTTTCCTCATGAGCAAGTAGGGTGGCTATATCATTCAATTTAGTAAGATGTGCCACAACAGTTTCATATTCATAACCATGGAAAGGACCAGATTCAACCAAAGTAATTAACTCAGGATCGACAGAGAATTCATAATCCTTATCAGTAACAAAGATAGGTGAATTAGCAAACTTAGGATCATATTGCATTCTAGCATTCAAACATTTTTCTTTCAACTTGACTAGTAATTTCTTAAGATCCTCTCTATCCTTACAAGCAAGAAAGTCCCTAGCTACCTCTCCATCCATAACATAACCTTCAGGTATAACAGGCAATTCATATCTAGGAGTGCTAGGTCTAATGGGTGTTTCAAAGTTTTCAGTTTCAATAATTTCATCAGTTTCAGAAATATCATCGGTTTCAGCATTCTCAATATCTTTAGCTTTAGCAAGTTGTTCATCAAGAAATTCACCTAGTGGCACAATATTATCAAGCAAAGTACCAGTATCATCATAAGCATCATGCAAAGCAGATGTAGCATCATCAATAACTTGCGACATATCAGGAATAATAGCAGGTGGTGGTGTCGCAAGCTTACTCAAAACAGAAGGTGAATCAAGTGCAGAGTGTGATGGCAGTTCCTTACCACCCCTCGTCCTAGAGGGAACGATCTTAGTTCTTGGATCTTTCAGATTCTTCATAGTGATTAGAAGATATAAATCCCAAGTGACTCAGCAAATATAGCTATGCTCCCCGGCAACGGCGGCAGAAAAAGGTCTTGATAACCCACAACTATAGGGGATCGCAACAGTTTTCGAGGGTACAGTATTCAACCCAAATTTATTGATTCGACACAAGGGGAGCCAAAGAATATTCCCGAGTATTAGCAGTTGACTTGTCAATTCAACCACACATGAAAGACTTAATATCTGCATCAAAGTATTTAGTAGCAAGGTAGTATGGAAGTAACTGTAACGGTGGCAAATGTAACAGTAGCAGTTTTGTAGTGATTGTAACAGCAGCAGCAACGAAATTAACTTAGCAAAGATCAATATGTGAAAAACTCATAGGCATTGGATCGTCAATGATAATTGTGTTGGATAATATTCATCATGTAGCAGTCATAACCTAGGGTGACACAGAACTAGCTCCAATTCATCAATATAATGTAGGCATGTATTCCGTATATAGTCATACGTGCTTATGGAAAAGAACTTGCATGACATCTTTTGTCCTACCCTCCCGTGGCAGCGGGGTCCTAATGGAAACTAAGGTATATTAAGGCCTCCTTTTAATAGAGAACCAGACCAAAGCATTAGCACTTAGTGAATAGATGAACTCCTCAAACTACGGTAATCATCGAAAAGAATCCCAATTATTGTCACCTTGGGGTATGTGGATCATAACTCGTAATAGGTGTCTACAACTTGCAAGATAGGATCAAGAACAGAAATATATTCATGAAAACATAATAGGTTCAGATCTGAAATCATGGCACTCGGGCCCTAGTGACAAGCATTAAGCATAGCAAAGTCATAGCAACATCAATCTTAGAACATGTGGAGACTAGGGATCAAACCCTAACAAAACTAACTCGATTACATGATAAATCTTATCCAACCCATCACCGTCCAACAAGCCTACAATGGAATTACTCACTCCCAGTGGTGAGCATCATGAAATTGGTGATGGAGGAAGGTTGATGATGATGATGATGATGGCGATGGATTCCACTCTCTGGAGCCAAGAACGGACTCCAGATCAGCCCTCCCGATGAAGAACGAGAGGCGACGGCGGCTCCGTATCGTAAAATGCGATGAATCCTTCTCCCTAATTTTTTTCTCCACAAATAGGTACTTATAGAGTTGGAATTAGGGTTGGAGGCAATCCAGGGGGCCCACAAGCCTGGGAGGCACGCCCTGGGGGGTAGGCGCGCCCCCAGGGCTTGTGGCCTCTGGGTGGCCCCCCTGTGGTAACTTTTTGCGCCAGTATTTTTTTATATTCCACAAAAATTCTTCGTAAATTTTCAGGTCAATCCGAGAACTTTAATTTCTGCACAAAAATAACACCATGGCAATTCTGCTGAAAACAGCGTCAGTTCGGGTTAGTTCCATTCAAATCTTGCAAATTAGAGTGCAAAACAAGGGCAAAAGAGTTTGGAAAAGTAGATACGATGGAGACGTATCAGCCCGCACGGCCCCTGCGCTGGCCACCACCGCAGACTGTGCCCCTGACTGCTGGGGCCCGCACCTGGAGATAAGGATTAAAAAATGAATGATGAATGATGAAAAATGAAAATGATAATTAATTAACTTAAACTAATTAACCTAATTAACTAGATTAGATAATTAAACCTGATTAGGTAACTAATGGGTCTATGATAGGGGGGCCCACCCCCTGGTGACCAGTCAACTTTGACTGGTCAACGGGGACCCCCTGGACCCACCTGTCATCCACTGTGGCCTGTCCACAGCTGGGTGCACATAGCATTTTGCTATTTAATTCGAATTAATTTAAATAATAATAATATTATAAAATCATTTCAAACTTTGAATATTAATATAAAATAATCCATAACTCAGGTAAAAATACTTTGTACATGAAAGTTGCTTAGAAAAATACAACGATTCCGAATATGCAATCCGTTCATCTGTCACATGCCCCTAGCATAGCGAACATGGAACCATTCCCTCTAATTCATCTGTCCGAAAATGCCAAACTTTGGGAAAACATTCCCGGATGTTTGTCATCCTCGCCTGTATCACCTGGCACCACGTTAGATCACACCTAGCACCGCTTATTGCCATGTCATGCATCGTGATGCATCTATTTGCATTGTATTTATTGTTTCTTCCCCCTCTTCTCTCCTTTAGACATCGAGACTGACGCCGCTGCTACCCAGTATGACTACGGTGCCGACGAGACCCTCCTTCTCAGTAGAGCTTCCAGGCAAGCAAAACCTCCTTGATCATCCCGATACCGCCTACTCCTTCTCTCTACTGCTTGTATTAGAGTAGTGTAGCTGTTACTGTTTCATCAGTTTGATCCTATACTGCTGCATAGCATGTCTTTGCTACTACTGTTGATACCCTACATGCATTCCTAAATGTTTAGTATAGGATGCTAGTAGTCCATCAGTGGCCCTACATTCTTGTCCGTCTGCATTCTATACTATCGGGCCATGATCACTTCGGGAGGTGATCACGGGTATATACTATATACATATTATACATGATACATGTGGTGACTAAAGTCGGGTCGGCTCGTAGAGTACCCGCGAGTGATTCACGGACTGGGCGCTGAAAGGACATGTTTTTCGATGGCCCTCTGAGTGGATCTTTGTGGCGGAGTGACAGGGCAGGTTGAGACACCTAGGACAGAGGGGGTCTGGTCCCTGGCCGTTGTCCGCAGTTATTTCATAATAACACGCCTAACGAGTTTGGATATTTGATCTGAGTTGGTAGTTGACCTATATGCACTAACCGCCATGCGGGACAAGATATGGGCAACTGGCATCATAGTATCAGCCGAAGCTCTTTAGACGTCAGCGACTGAGTGGCGCGCGCCAAGTTGGACTGGAACGCCTTCGCTTGTATAAGGGGGCCAGGTCTGCTCACCGGTCGCGTACGCAACTTGCAGGAGTGCAAAGGGCGATGGGCCCAAGACCCCTACGCGCTTAGGATGTAGAACGGCATGCTGGCCTCTCTGTTGAGCCTAGGTAGGAATGTGACGTGTTGATCTTCCGATGCCGGGCATGACCCCAGAAAGTGTGTCCGGCCAGAGTGATCAAGCGTGTTGGGCAATGTGGCGCACCCCTGCAGGGAAGTTGATCTATTCGAATAGTCGTGTCCACGGTAACAGGACGCTTGGAGTTGTATTCCGACCTCTTACAACTAGAACCGGATACTTAATAAAACACACCCAGATGAGTTCTAGATACAACCCGGTGATTGCTCTCTCACAGGGTGACGAGGAGAGGATCGCCGGGTAGGATTATGCTGTACGTTGACACTTGTTCTATACCATCTACTCTCTTCTAGTGCTTCAAGATGGAGGCTACCAGAAGCATAGTCTTCGATAGGACTAGCTTCTCCCCCTCTTATTCCAGCATTCTGCAATTCAGTCCACAGATACTACCCCTTTCATTGATACCGATGAATATGTAGTATAGACCTGTTGTCAGTCTTGCGAGTACTTTGGATGAGTACTCACGGATGCTTTGCTTCCCCCTTTTCCCCTTTACCCGGTTGGTGCGATCAGATGGTGGATCCCAAGAGCCAGCTGCCTCCACCGACGATCACTACTGCTACTCCGAGGATGCCTACTACTACGTGCAGTCCGCCGATGACCCGGGGTAGTTAGGAGGCTCCCAGGCAGGAGGCCTTGCCTTTTCGATCGTTCCTACTTTTGTGCTAGCCATCTTATGGCAACTTGTTTAACTTACGTCTGTACTCAGATATTGTTGCTTGCGCTGACTCATTTGTATTTGAGCCCTCGAGGCCCCTGGCTTGTAATATAAAGCTTGTATGACTTTTATTTGTGTTTAAAGTTGTGTTGTGATATCTTCCCGTGAGTCCCTGATCTTGATCGTACACGTTTGCGTGTATGATTAGTGTACGATTGAATTGGGGCATCACACCCATCGAGCACAAGCTTTGTGATCAATGAGGATGACCATAACACCCCTGTGTAATAGCCACTGTGATCATCTGCTAATAGTGCCAAGTTACTTCATTTGCAGTGCCTCGTCATAGTGGTTAATTAAAACAATTCAAATTCTACTATGAAAATCAACTCAAATTCAAAAGTGAAATATGAAGTTGCTCAAAACTTGTGGGAAAAATGTTCACCTTATAGCAAATAATCCAAAACCATTAGATATTAAGGAACACAACATCAACATCAATTCAAAATGGCATTAGCATTTAAAACAGTGCAAAAAGGAGCCTTTTAAATGCCATATTCAATTTTTGTAAATTCCAAATGAATTCACAAAATGCCCAAACTTTTTGTGGCAGTGCCAACCATTGCCAAGTAATTGATTTGGCAAGTCACATATTTTACAAAAGTCAAATGGACTTAAAAATAAAATGTAACAGAAAAGAATAAAAGAAAACAGAAAAATAAAAAAAAAGAGGCACTGTGCACTGGGCCTAAGTGCATAGTGCCCCGATTCCGGCCCACCTGGCCCATCTCCCTCTCTCTCCTTCATCGTGTCGCCACCGCCGTGGCTGCGCACGCGCGCGCCGGTCGGGCGACACGGCGGCAGCCACCGACGCAGCGAGGAGATAAGGGCGAGCCGAGCCGTCCCCCTGGTCCTCCTCGCCCATTCTCCCCCTCTCTCCCTCGCTCGCCCCTCTCGCCCTCTTCCTAAGATCCATCACCGCGCCGTCACCGTCGCGCCTTACTGCTCGCCGTGGCCACCAGCGCCTGCTTCCTCCTCCGTGGTGTCCAGGCGATCTGCCAGCAACCGCTGCGTCGATCGGTGCGCTCAGGTGGAGCAGGACGGCCCTGTAGCTGCCGGATGCCACCGCCCCTTTCTTGTCCGACTCCGGTGCGCGCCGACGAATTCGGGCTCCTCTGCTGCTACTAATCCATCAAGGGCCTTCGGCATGCCGCTCGGTGAGCTCCGTCACCTACTCCCTCTTTTCACTTGTCCTGCTGCGCCCGTAGCTCGCCGCTCCGCGTATGCCCGAACCCGCGGCCGCCGACGAGCTCGCTGCCGTGACCAGCGTCGCCGTCACGCGCGACCGAACCCAGCATCGAGCTCCTGGAGCTCGTGTGAGTCCAGCGAGACCTCTAGCACATCTCCCTGTGCCGTGTAGAGTCGAATCCGACGAGGCCCGAACCTCGGCGCCTCTCCCTAGCCTAGATGGACGCGGCATCGAACGCCCGTTCCAACGCGCCCAAGCGCACGCGAAAAGACCCCTTGTGGGGCATTTCCGACGCATTCCGGCGAGCTCCGCCGCGGATTTGGTCGCCGGCGTTGCTCCGGCGCCGCCCGCCGACGTGGCTGGGTGTGCCCCGCCTCTGAGTCGCTGCCCGTGGGCCCAGCAGGTCCACTAGTCAGGGTTGACTATGTCAACCCTGCTGACTGGGCACACTGGCCCGTTGACATGCGGGCCCTGCTAGTTAAAACATTTTAAAATAAATAAAACTATTAATTAAAATCTGTTAATTGATTATTTAGATAATTAGTCACTGACATCAGGGGCCCACCCCAATAATTATCCCCGTTAGATTAATTTAATCCACAGCTAAGCTAACAGAGGCTGACATGTGGGGCCCACATGTCAGGTTTGACTCTGGTCAGCTCTATTGACTGCTGACGTCACTCCTACGCAATGCTGACGTCAAATATCCTTTTCTGTTAATAAAAATAATTTCAGAAAATAGTTTAAACTTTGAAAATTCATAATAAATAAACCGTAGCTCAGATCGAAAAACTTTATACATGAAAGTTGCTCAGAATGACAAGACAAATCTGATCGTGTCTTCTGTTTCCATGTCGGAACCCCCTACATAGAAGAACCCATAACTTTCAGCCCGATTCCGGTATATGAATAGTGCATATACACCAGTTAATAAATCGAACTTAAATCCTAAAATAACTAAAATGGCTTAAACACACTTTAGGCAACCCTGCATTGCATCCTAGGCATGGCATGCCCTGTATTGCATTGTTTGCTGTGTATTTATATGTTTCTTCCCCCTCTTCTCTCTCGGTAGACCCCGACGTCGACGTAGCTCCCGAGACCGACGCAGCTCTGGAGGTCGACTACGCTCCTGACGATCAAACCCTTGCCGCACAGCTTCCAGCCAAGCACCCCCCTTTTGAACATGCCTATATCGCCTATTCTCTTCTCTCTTATGCTTGCATTAGAATTGCTGCTGTCACTGTTATCCTATATCTGTTGCATAGCCTGTTTATTGTAACCTGCTTTTGTTACCTACCTGCTTATCCTAAACTGTTTAGTATAGGCTGGGTAGAGACCCATCAGAGACACCCACCTTATCCCTACTGCCCCGTTGGATTATCAGAAGACCCGATCAACGGGATTGAAGACCAGGCACCGCACATCACCTTCCCTTAGTTGCTCGACACTACTGGGTTACTATCGAGGATCGAGAGTGATACCTCATCAGCACTTCTTATGTTAACCTTGTAGGTTAGTTCACCGGTTATGGTGTTCATGGGTGATTCCTCCTTCTCCATTCCCGGTAACGACATTGTCGAGAAACTCCTCAAGAGTGGACCTCGAGGGTGATTCCTCCTTCGTTCACCTTGACGCTAACATCAAAGGGAATTCCATCGAGGGTGATTCCTCAGGGTTCCCCCTTGGTGTTAGACACACAGTTACTATTATTACTATGACTTATACTGAACCATGTTACTCAAGACGGGTTTGCCCTGAGGGGTACCCGCGTGAGCTTAATTGCGAGTGATGTGGAATCGGGTGGACCTGGAGGGTGCCCGAGAGTTGAACACGAGGCGTGGCCGGGCATTCCTAGCCCTTGTCGCAAGTCCTCGAGACGGGGCGACGGGGTCACATCTTTCGTGAGTCTCTGCTCGTTACCGCAATGCCAACACACTAACGGTTTGGATATTTGATCCGAGGGGCCTTTGGCCTGATAGCACTAACCATCACGTGGGCATAGTATGGGCATTCTACATTGCATACATTAGTCGAAGCTCTGTTGACGTCAGCGAGGAGCAGCCCGCTTTGGATTGGACTGGTTAAGCCCGCACTTGTATTAAGGGGCTAGTTCTGCTTCCGGAGCATCCTCGCAACGTGCAGGGTTCCCAGGGCGAAGGCCCAAGACCCCTGGGGGCATAGGATAGTCCGGCGTGCTGACCTCTCTTTAGAGCTTAGGTCGGGTTGCGGCGTGTTGTTTGGCCGAGGCCGGGCATGACCCAGTAAAGTGCGTCCGGCCGGAGTTAAGCGAGCGTGGTGGGTAAGTTGGTGCACCCCTGCAGGGAAGAAGCAATCTATCGATAGCTTATCCTACGGTTACGGACACTCGGAGTTGTATCCCGATCGGTACAACTAGAACTTGAGATGATAACTGGATAGTATGGCTCTGGGATTGCTTTCTCGCAGGGAGTCGAGAAAGGATCTCTGGGCGAGGTTGATGACACTACCACTACTTTACCTAATGCTAATCTGCACTCTTCTAATGCTGCAAGACCGCTGAAGATGTTGAAGATGCTAGTCTTCGATAGGACTAGGCTTTCCCCTCTATTCTGGCATTTCTGTAGCCCCGTCCACATATACAGCCTCCTTCGATAATGTTGCATATGTAGTGTATTTCCTTGCTTGCTGAGTACTTCGGATGAGTACTCATGTTTGCTTTGCTTTCTTTTTCCCCCATTTCCGTTGGTGCAACCAGATGATGGAGCCCCTGAGTTAGCTGCCCCCGCAGACAGTTACTACTACTACCCTCCCGGCGAGTACTACTAGGAGGAGCCGACTGATGACCAGGAGTAGGTTCGGAGGATCCTAGGCAGGAGGACTACGCCTTTCGATCGTAGTATCTTATTTTGCCCCACCTTCCTAAAGGCTTATCTCCATTTCTGTATTATATCTGTACTCAGATATCTGATGCTTCCACTAACGCTTGTATGCCATCGAGATATGTATTCGAGCCCTCGAGGCCCTGGCTTGTAATATAAAGGTGGTATGACTTTATTTATGTTTTAGAGTTGTGTTGTGATATCTTCAAGTGAGTCCTTAGGCTTGATCGTGTGCAATTGCGTGTATGGTTAGTGCACAATTAAGCCGGGGTCGTCACAGGTTGGTATCAGAGCCGACTACCTCTAGGAATCCCCCTTTCCAATTCCTTGGCCAAAGTTGAGTCCAGTAACCGAAAACTGTTTTACTAACTTGGCTGTGTGGCTTACGGGCCCACGTCGCCAATTGGTTGGTATTAGGATCTTTTATTCCTCGTCCTTACTCTGGCACTCTAATCTCTCGTCTATTCGGGTTAAAAAATTTACTAACGCCGACACTTAGGATCTCGTAAATCCCATCCTCCCGGAGAGCTGGATATCTGTGTGATTTCCCTGTCATTGATCTGATTAGTCTGATAATCATTTTCCTTTCCATTGTTTTGTTTAACCTTTCTCTCCGAGATCTGTTATATTTCTCGTCGTCGTATGACAATCCTGAATTTCCTTTATTTCAGATGGATCGTCTGTTTCCACCACGCCCTACGACGCAGCTTGTGCTTCGCCCTTGGGCTCGTGATGCCCCTGGGTTTCCAGCTGTCCTGATCGCCCACCTGACCAGACTGGGTTACCGCTGGTACCCTGAGTACATGGTCTACGAGGTACACCGCGAGTTCAACCAGGAGGAGTACTATGCTGACGTTCGTATCTATGATCAGCAGAATGACTCAGACACTGAGCTGTACCTTTTCCACGGTATCGGCATGACGATTGAGATGGCAGTCCATGATGCCGCCTACTCTGCTGTCGCACGTCTTCGGGGAGAGCACAACGCTAGCTTGGATGTCTCCGAGTTCCGATATATTCCGTATGCCCCTGCTGGAGATGCTACTAGATACTACACAGCTATTTGTGACCCGTACGAGCCTCGTCGCTATGATCCGCGAGTTCTGATTCAGTGTACTCAGGCTCTGGATCGCACTGTTCGGGATCTTGCCGTCGAGTTGTTTGCCACTCGAGCATGATACTACGATGCTATGATGCAGTTGCTACCAGCTGTTCGTGCAGGGTTACATCCGGAGCACATCCTTTACCCGCGCAGGACCGAGATGCCACCAGGGATTGATTGGCCTATTGTGGGAGGTCACACGCCTGCACGTGGACCTCTTCTTGCAGTTTGAGACCGGGTTCTGCATCAGAGTGCACATGGAGCACAGGATCCTTCCGCGACAAACATTCGTTGTCCGCACTTGCAGCTACCCCGTTTCAGTGGTTTTCTCCGACGCCGATGTAGCCTTTGCTATGTCTCGTTGTGTACTTCCTTACCGCGTGCCTGCATGCCGCCTAGCATGTCTAGCTTTTGAATTTGCGCCGTTATGTTGTCCGATTGTAACCGACTGTGTATGGATATGTATGTCTTAAATGACTACTGTTAAGCATCTGTTACACTATTTAAATATCGTCGTGTTACATCATGTTTATTGCTAAACACTCGCAAAAGCTAATGCTAAACTACCCCTGTTGAATTGAGTAGGATGGCTGATAACAATCCACCACCGCCGCCACCGCCTGACTATATGGCAGCTATGATGCAACCGTTTGAACTCAACCGTCAGTTCATGACTGGGAGTATGGAGCAGTTCCCTCGACCCAATGCCAACCAGCAGCCACCTTCAATCACACTGCCAGAGTTTGTGCGACTCAACCCGTTGTTATTCCGCAACACAGTTAATCCGCAGGATGCTGATGACTGGCTGCGTGACATCTTCTATGAAATGGAGTAAGCTGATGTTGCCCCTGCCAGCTATGTCATCTTTGTGACGTACTTCCTGAAGGGTCCCGCAGCACAATGGTGGGCCACTCATAGACAGACCCTACCTCCTGGAACTATTGCCACTTGGGTGAACTTCAAAGCTGCTTTTCGTGCCCGGTATATTCCTCAAGCAGTTATAGCTCGGAAGAAGGCCGAGTTCCGTAGCCTCTTTCAAGGTAATAAAATTGTAGAAGTCTATCAGCGAGAGTTCCTTGACTTGTCTCGCAACACTGAAGAAGACATCCCCACTGATGCTCGTAGACAGGAGAAGTTTCGTGAAGGGTTGCACCATGACATTCAGTTAGCTCTACTTATCCAAGATTTTCCCGACTTCGCCTCCTTGGTGAATAAGGCTATCATGGTCGAGACTGGTCTGAAAAAGCACAAGGAAGCGACCAGACACACCCGTGAAGCGGGCTCATCTTTGGGCTCGTCTTCCCAGAAGCGCCGTATATGGATTCCGCACAGCATGTATCGTCCAACAGCTCCAGTGTATAGACCTGCTTATGCTGCACCTCGTCTGCCTCCTCCACCACCAAGGCAGCCTCTTCAAGCTCCACCACCTCGAGCTCTTGCACCCCGTCCAGACAGTGGACTCTGCTTCAAGTGTGGCCAGCCAGGTCACCATGCCAGAGACTGTTCTCAGGGTCAGAATCAGCTAGCTCTTCCTTCAGCTGGCTATGGAATTCCTCAGCAGCGAAACAACAATGCTAGGCCTTCTTATGGTCGTGGGCAGGCCTATCATGCCAACATGAGTGAAGACCCAGAGCAGCCAGCTACTGTGATGGGTACGCTTCTTGTTAATTCAGTATCTGCATCCATTGTATTTGATTTAGGAGCATCGCATTCATTCATGTCGGAAGATTTTGCATTCATGCATGGCGTTAAGTGTGACAACCTTCATCATCCGTTAGGGGTTGACACTCCCGCGGGTAGATGTCGAGCCACCCTGTTCAGCCTCGAAGTCACTATCAAAATTGAGGGGTTGAAGTTTCAGGCACTCCCAATTATCCTGAGATCTTCCAAGATTGATCTTATTCTGGGAATGGATTGGTTGAAGGCTCACTATGCCTCAATCAATTGTGCCACTAAAGTTGTCCACCTCCTACACCCATCAGATGAGATAGTGAATTATCATGCTCACCTCACTCAAAATGCCGAGGCTCAGATTTATGCCTTGAATGCGCTAAACGCTTCTCCCCTTGAGGGGATCGAAAACATTCCAGTCGTCTGCGACTTCCAGGATGTTTTTCCAGAAGAACTTCCAGGGATACCCCCTGCTAAAGCTGTCGAGTTTGTTATTAATTTGAAGCCTGGCTCAACTCCTATTGTGAAGCGTCCTTATAAGATGCCTCTGTACCACCTTCTTGAGCTTAAGGAAGAAATCGACAAATCACTAAAGAAGGGTTTCATCCGCCCTAGTTCCTCTGCTTGGGGAGCACCTTCTCTCTTTGTCAAGAAGAAAGATGGTACGAATATGTTGGTCCAAGATTACCATCCTATCAACCAGGCAACCATTCAGAATAAATATCCGCTTCCCCGGATCAATGATTTATATGATCAACTTGCTGGATCTTCGGTGTTTTCTAAACTCGACTTGAGGTTGGGTTATCACCAGATCCGTGTCCGCAAAGAGGATATTCCAAAGACTGCCTTCGTAACTCGCTATGGCTCTTATGAATACACTGTCATGTCCTTTGGCCTAACGAATGCTCCAGCTATGTTCTCCCGCTTAATGAGTTATATCTTCATGGATTACCTCGACAAGTTTGTCGTGGTTTATCTAGATGATATTCTGGTATATTCGAAGAATAAGGAAGAACATGCTGAACATCTTCATCTTGTTCTGGAAAGGCTTCGAGAACACAAGTTGTATGCCAAGTACTCTAAATGTGAATTCTGGCTTTCTAAAGTAATCTACCTTGGACATGTGATTTCCAAGGACGGAATCACCGTTAACCCGGAGCATGTTCAGGCTATTCTTGACTGGACTCCTCCGAAGAATGCCAAGCAAGTGAGAAGTTTTCTCGGACTTGCAAGTTATTGCCGCAGATTCGTTGAGAACTTTTCCAAGATTGCCAAGCCCCTGACTAATCTGCTTCACAAAGGCGTTAAGTTTGAATGGACAGATAAATGTCAGGAAAGTTTCCAGACCCTCAAGGATAAGCTAACCTCTGCTCCAGCGCTTGCTCCCCCAGATTCTCGCAAAGACTTTGTGATTTTCGGCGACTCCTCTCGTTAAGGATTAGGCTGTGTCCTAATGCAAGAGCGAAGGGTAATTGCATATGCTTTGCGACAATTGCGTCCGCATGAAGAAAACTATCCAGTGCATGATCTTGAACTCGCTGCTGTGATCTATGCATTGAAGCAGTGGCGACATTACATTCTTGGTAACCGGTGTGAGATATATACTGATCATCAAAGCTTGAAGTAATTGTTCACTCAACTGGAACTTAATCTCAGTCAACAGCGATGGTTGGAAACAATTACGGATTATGACTATGGTATTTCTTACACCCCTGGCAAGGCTAATGTGATGGCTGATGCCTTGAGCCGCAAGTCCTATTGCAACAACCTCATGGTTAAGCAAGCTCAACCCCAGCTATATGAAGAACTGCGCAAGTTGAACCTCTGTATCGTTCCACAGGGATCTCTTAATAACCTTGTGGTACAGCCAGATCTTGAGAAAGTTGTTAAGATTGCGCAGGCTAAAGATGCTGAAATTGGTCTGATGAAGAAAGAACTTCACCTTGAGAAGTACAGGGATTTCCCGATTACTGAAGATGGAACCCTGTATTTCCGAGACCGCATTGTGGTACCTCGCTTCGAACTTATGACTGACAAAGTTATGAAGGAGGCACATGATACAGCGCTGTCTATCCATCCGGGTAGCACCAAGATGTATCATGATCTTCGTCAAAGGTACTGGTGGTCCAAAATGAAGCAGGATATTGCTCGATATGTTGCTGAATGTGACGTTTGATGTCGCGTGAAGGCAGAACATCAGAAGCCTGCTGGACGTCTGCAACCACTCCCTATTCCTTTGTGGAAATGGGATAAAGTGCAAATGGATATCATTACTGGTCTTCCAAAATCTCATAAGGGTCACGATGCTATTCTTGTCGTCGTTGACCAACTCTCTAAAGTTGCGCACTTTCTGCCTGTCAAGGAGACTATCACTGCTGGTTAATTAGCAGAGCTGTATATCTCCAGAATTGTTTCACTCCACGGTATTCTGAAGGAGATTAGTTCGGACCATGGCGGTCTTTTCACTTCCAAATTCTGGGAAAGTTTCCAAGAAGCTATGGGAACTCACATTACCTAGAGTTCAGCATATCATCCACAATCCCAAGGCCAAGTTGAACGAGTAAATCATGTACTTGAAGAAATGCTTCGGGCTTGTGTGATATCCTTTGGCAAGAAGTGGGAGGAATCTCTCCCGTATGCCGAATTCTCTTATAACAACAGCTATGAAGCCAGCTTGAAAATGGCCCCCTTCGAAGTGCTTTATGGACAAAAATGTCGAACCCCTCTCAATTGGTCAGAAACCGGGGAATGACCACTCGTGGGACCAGACATTATTCAACATGCCGAAGAACAAGTCTGTATTGTCCGAGAAAATCTCAAGGTGGCTCAGGACCGCCAGAAGAGCAACTATGATCGCAAACGATGGGGCTTGACCTATCAACCAGGTGATCAAGCTTATCTTCGTGTCACTCCTATGATGGGCACCCGTCGTTTCGGAATCAAAGGAAAGCTAGCTCCTCGCTATATTGGTCCCTTTCGCATTGTTGCCAGGCGTGGACAGGTGGCATATAAATTGGAGTTGACACCGCAATTCTCTCATATTCATGACGTCTTCCATGTGTAACAACTTCGTAAATGCTTCAATGAATCTCCAAACAGAGCAGTGGATCACGAGATGCTCGAATTGCAAGATGATATTTCTTATAAGGAGCATCCGATCCGCATTCTCGATGAAGCTGAACGTCGAACTCGTCAGAAGACAACCAAGTTCATGAAAGTGCAATGGTCGAATCACACTGAAGATGAAGCCACTTGGGAACGCGAGGATCATCTTCGGGAAGAATATCCCGACCTCTTTCCTTCTACCTCCTAAATTCTCGAGACGAGAATTTCTTTTAGAGGAGGAGAATTTGTAACACCCCTGTGTAATAGCCACTGTGATCATCTGCTAATAATGCCAAGTCACTTCATTTGTAGTGCCTAGTCATAGTGGTTAATCAAAACAATTCAAATTCTATTCTGAAAATCAACTCAAATTCAAAAGTGAAATATGAAGTTGCTCAAAACTTGTGGGGAAAATGTTCACCTTATAGCAAATAATCCAAAACCATTAGATGTTAAGGAACACAACATCATCATCAATTAAAAATGGCATTAGCATTTAAAACAGTGCAAAAAGGAGCCTTTTAAATGCCATATTCAATTTTTGTAAATTCCAAATGAATTCCAAAAATGCCCAAACTTTTTGTGGCAGTGCCAACCATTGCCTACTAATTGATTTGGCAAGTCACATATTTTACAAAAGTCAAATGGACTTAAAAATAAAATGTAACAGAAAAGAATAAAAGAAAACAGAAAAATAAAATGAAAAGAGGCACTGTGCACTGGGCCTGAGTGCACAGTGCCCCGATTCCGGCCCACCTGGCCCATCTCTCACTCTCTCCTTCGTCGTGTCGCCACCGCCGTGGTTGCGCGCGAGCGCCGGTCGAACGGCAACACTGCGGCAGCCACCGACGCCGCGAGGAGATAAGGGCGAGCCGAGCCATCTCCCCAGGTCCTTCTCGCCCATTCTCCCCCTCTCTCCCTCACTCGCTCCTCTCCCCCTCTTCCTCAGATCCATCACCGCGCCGTCACCGCCATGCCTTGCTGCTCGCCGTGGCCACCGGCGCCTGCTTCCTCCTCCGTGGTGTCCAGGCGATCCGCCAGCGACCGCCGGGTCGATTGGTGCGCTTAGCTGGAGCAGGACGGCCCTGTAGCTGCCGGACGCCACCGCACCTTTCTTCTCCGACTCCGGTGCTCGCCGATGAATTCGGGCTCCTCTGCTGCTACTAATCCATCGAGGGCCTTCGGCGTGCCGCTCGGTGAGCTCCGTCACATACTCCCTCTTCTCCCTTGTCCTGCCGCGCCCGTAGCTGGCCGCTCCGCGTATGCGCGAACCCGCGGCCGCCGATGAGCTCGCTGCCATGACCTGTGTCGCCGTCACGCGCGACCGAACCCAGCATCGAGCTCCTGGAGCTCGTGCGAGTCTAGTGAGACCTCTAGCACATCTCCCCGTGCCGTGTAGTGTCGAATCCGACAAGGCCCGAACCCCGGCGCCGCTTTGGCTGATCGCCGGCGTCGTTCCGGTCGTCCCCGGTGCCTCTCCCTAGTCTTGATGGACGCGGCGTCGAACGCCTGTTCCAACGCACCCAAGCGCGCGTGAAAAGACCTCCTGTGGGGCATTTCCGATGCATTCCGGCATGCTCCGCCGCGGATTTGGTCGCCGGCGTTGCTCCGACGCCGCCCGCCGACGTGGCTGGGTGGGCCCCGCCTCTTAGTCGCTGCCCGTGGGCCCAGCAGGTCCACCAGTCAGGGTTGACTAGGTCAACCCTGCTGACCCCGCTAGTTAAAACATTTTAAAAATAAAGAAAACTATTAATTAAAATCTGTTAATTGATTATTTAGATAATTAGTCACTGACATCAGGGGCCCACCACACTAATTATCCCCGTTAGATTAATTTAATCCACAGCTAAGCTAACAGAGGCTGACATGTGGGGCCCCCATGTCAGGTTTGACTCTGGTCAGCTCTGTTGACTGCTGACGTCACTCCTACGCAATGCTGACATCAAATATCCTTTTCTGTTAATAAAAATAATTTCAAAAAATAGTTTAAACTTTGAAATTTCATAATAAATAAACCGTAGCTCAGATCAAAAAACTTTATACATGAAAGTTGCTCAGAACGATGAGACGAATCTGATCGTGTCATCTGTTTCCATGTCGGAACCCCCTACGTAGTAGAACCCGTAACTTTTAGCCCGATTCCGGTATATGAGTAGTGCATATACATCGGTTAATAAATCCAACTTAAATCCTAAAATAACTAAAATGGCTTAAACACACTTTAGGCAACCCTGCACTGCATCCTAGGCATGGCATGCCCTGTATTGCATTGTTTGCTGTGTATTTATATGTTTCTTCCCCCTCTTCTCTCTCGGTAGACCCCGACGTCGACGTAGCTCCCGAGACCGACGCAGCTCCGGAGGTCGACTACGCTCCTGACGATCAGACCCTTACCGCAGAGCTTCCAGGCAAGCACCCCCCCCCCTTTTGAACATGCCTATATCGCCTATTCTCTTCTCTCTTATGCTTGCATTAGAATTGCTGCTATTACTGTTATCCTATATCTGCTGCATAGCCTGTTTATTGTAACCTGCTTTTGTTACCTACCTGCTTATCCTAAACTGTTTAGTATAGGCTGGGTAGAGACCCATCAGAGACACCCACCTTATCCCTACTGCCCCGTTGGATTATCAGAAGACCCGATCAACGGGATTGAAGACCAGGTCCCGGCACCGCACATCACCTTCCCTTAGTTGCTCGACACTACTGGGTTAATATCGAGTGCCGAGGGTGATACCTCATCAGCACTTCTGATGTTAACCTTGTAGGTTAGTTCACCGGTTATGGTCTTCGAGGGTGATTCCTCCTTCTCCATTCCCGGTAACGACACTGTCGAGCAACTCCTCAAGAGTGGACCTCGAGGGTGATTCCTCCTTCGTTCACCTTGACGATAACATCAGAGGGAATTCCATCGAGGGTGATTCCTTAGGGTTCCCCCTTGCTGTTAGACAGACGGTTACTATTATTACTATGACTTATACTGAACCATGTTACTAAAGACGGGTCGGCCCTCAGGGGTACCCGCGCGAGCTTAATTGCGAGTGATGTGGAATCGGGTGGACCTGGAGGGTGCCCGAGAGTTGAACACGAGGCATGGCCGGGCATTCCTAGCCCTTGCCGCAAGTCCTCGAGACGGGGCGATGGGGTCACATCTTTCGTGAGTCTCTGCTCATTACCGCAATACCAACACACTAACGGTTTGGATATTTGATCCGAGGGGCCTTTGGCCTGATAGCACTAACCATCACGTGGGCATAGTATGGGTGTTCTACGTCGTATACATCAGCCGAAGCTCTATTGAAGTCAGCGAGGAGCGGCCAGCTTTGGATTGGACTGGTTAAGCCCGCGCTTGTATTAAGGGGGCTAGGTCTGCTTCCGGAGCGTCCTCGCAACGTGCAGGGTTCCCAGGGCGAAGGCCCAAGACCCCTGGGGGCATAGGTTAGTCCGGCGTGCTGACCTCTCTTTAGATCCTAGGTCGGGTTGCGGCGTGTCGTTTGGCCGAGGCCGGGCATGACCCAGTAAAGTTTGTTCGGCCGGAGTTAAGCCAGCGTGGTGGGTAAGTTGGGGCACCCCTGCAGGGAAGAAAGAATCTATCGATAGCCTGTCCTACGGTAACGGACACTCGGAGTTGTATCCCGATTGGTACAACTAGAACTTGAGATGATAACTGGATAGTATGGCTGTGGAATTGCTTTCTCGCAGGGAGTCAAGAAAGGATCTCTGGGCAAGGTTGATGACACTACCACTACTTTACCTAATGCTAATCTGCACTCTTCTAATGCTGCAAGAACTCTGAAGATGTTTAAGATGCTAGTCTTCGATAGGACTAGGCTTTCCCCTCTATTCTGGCATTTCTGCAGCCCAGTCCACATATACAGCCTCCTTTGATAATGTTGCATATGTAGTGTAGATGCTTGCTTGCTGAGTACTTCGGATGAGTACTCACGCTTGCTTTGCTTTCTTTTTCCCCCATTTCCGTTGGTGCAACTAGATGACGGAGCCCCTTAGTTAGCTGCCCCCGCAGACGGCTACTACTACCCTCCCGGCGACTCCTACTACGAGGAGCCGACTGATGACCAGGAGTAGGTTCAGAGGGTCCTAGGCAAGAGGCCTACGCCTTTCGATCGTAGTACCTTATTTTGCCCCGCCTTCCTAAAGGCTTATCTCCATTTCTGTATTATATATGTACTCAGATATCTGATGCTTCTGCTGACACCTGTATGCCATCGAGATATGTATTCGACCCTCGAGGCCCTCGCTTGTAATATAAAGGTTGTATGACTTTATTTATGTTTTAGAGTTGTGTTGTGATATCTTCAAGTGAGTCCTTAGGCTTGATCATGTGCAATTGCGTGTATAGTTAGTGCACGATTAAGCCGGGGTCGTCACAGGTTGGTATTAGAGCCGACTGCCTCTATGAATCCCCCTTTCCAATTCCTTGGCCGAAGTTGAGTCTTGTAACCGAAAAATGTTTTACTAACTTGGCTGTGTGGCTTACGGGCCCACGTCGCCAATTGGGTGGTATTAGGATCTTTTATTCCTCGTCTTTACTCTGGGGCTCTGATCTCTTGTCTATTCGGGTTAAATTTTTTACTAACGCCAACACTTAGGATCTCGTAAATCCCATCCTCCCGGAGAGCTAGATATCTATGCGATTTCCCTGTTATTGATCTGATTAGTCTGATAATCATTTTCCTTTCCATTGTTTTGTTTAACCTTTCTCTCCGAGATCTGTTATATTTCTCGTCGTCGTATGACAATCCTGAATTTCCTTTATTTCAGATGGATCGTCTGTTTCCACCACGCCCTACGACCCAGCTTGTGCTTCGCACTTGGACTCGTGATGCCCCTGGGTTTCCAGCTGTCCTGATCGCCCTCCTGACCAGACTGGGTTACCGCTGGTACCCTGAGTACATGGTTTACGAGGTATACCACGAGTTCAACCACGAGCAGTACTATGCTGATGTTCGTATCTATGATCAGCAGAATGACTCAGACACTGAGTTGTACCTTTTCCATGGTATCGGCATGACGATTGAGATGGCAGTCCATGATGCCGCCTACTCTGCTATCGCATGTCTCCGGGAAGAGCACAACGCTAGCTTGGATGTCTCTGAGTTCCGATACATTCCGTATGCCCCTGCTGGAGATGCTACTGGATACTACACAACTATTTGTGCCCCGTACGAGCCTCGTCGCTATGATCCGCGAGTTCTGATTTAGTGTACTCAGGCTCTAGATCACACCATTCGGGCTCTTGCCGTCGAGTTGTTTGCCACTCGAGCATGATACTACGATGCTATGACGTAGTTGCTACCAGCTGTTCGTGCAGGGTTACATCCGGAGCACATCCTTTACCCGCGCAGGAACGAGATGCCACCAGGGATTGATTGGCCTGCTGTGGGAGGTCACACGCCAGCACGTGGACCTCTTCTCGCAGTTCGAGACCGGGTTCTGCATCAGAGTGCACATGGAGCACAGGATCCTTCCGCAACGAACATTCATCATCCGCACTTGCAGCTACCCCATTTCAGTGGTTTTCTCCGACGTTGATGTAGCCTTTGCTATGTCTCGTTGTGTACTTCCTTACCGCGTGCCTGCATGCCGCCTAGCATGTCTAACTTTTGAATTTGCGCCGTTATGTTGTCCAATTGTAACCGACTGTGTATGGATTTGTATGTCTTAAATGACTACTGTTAAGCATCTATTACACTATTTAAATATCGTCGTGTTACATCATGTTTATTGCTAAACACTCGCAAAAGCTATTGCTAAAACTGCCCCTGTTGAATTGAGCAGGATGGCTGATAACAATCCACCACCGCCGCCACCGCCTGACTATATGGCAGCTATGATGCAACAGTTTGAACTCAACCGTCAGTTCATGACTGGGATTATGGAGCAGTTCCCTCGACCCAATGCCAACCAGCAGCCACCTTCAATCACACTGCCAGAGTTTGTGAGACTCAACCCGTCGTTATTCCGCAACACAGTTAATCCGCTGGATGCCGATGACTGGCTGCCTGACATCTTCTATGAAATGGAGTCAGCTGATGTTGCCCCTGCTAGCTATGTCACCTTTGCGACATACTTCCTGAAGGGTCCCGCAGCACAATGGTGGGCCAGTCATAGACAGACCCTACCTCCTGGAACTGTTGTCACCTGGGTGGACTTCAAAGCTGCTTTTCGTGCCCGGTAAATTCCTCAAGGAGTTATAGCTCGAAAGAAGGCCGAGTTCCGTAGCCTCGTTCAAGGCAATAAAACTGTAGAAGTCTATCAGCGAGAGTTCCTTGACTTGTCTCGCAACGCTGAAGAAGACATCCCCACTGATGCTCGTAAACAGGAGAAGTTTCGTGAAGGGTTGCACCATGACATTCAGTTAGCTCTGCTCATCCAAGATTTTCCCAACTTCGCCACCTTGGTGAATAAGGCTATAATGGTCGAGACTGGTCTGAAAAAGCACAAGGAAGCGACCAGACGCACCCGTGAAGCGGGCTCATCTTCGGGCTCGTCTTCCCAGAAGCGCCGTATATGGATTCCACACAGCATGTATCGCCCAACAGCTCCAGTGAACAGACCTACTTATGCTGCACCTCATCTGCCTCCTCCACCACCAAGGCAGCCTCTTCAAGCTCCACCACCTCAGAGCTCCTGCACCCCATCCAGACAGTGGACTCTGCTTCAAGTGTGGCTAGCCAGCTCACCATGCCAGAGACTATTCTCAGGGTTAGAATCAGCTAGCTCTTCCTTCAGCTAGCCGTGGTATTGGCCGTGGAATTCCTCAGCAGCGAAACAACAATGCTAGGCCTTCTTATGGTCGTGGGCAGGCCTATCATGTCAACATGAGTGAAAACCCAGAGTAGCCAGCTACTGTGATGGGTACACTTCTTGTTAATTCAGTACCTGCATCCATTTTATTTGATTCAGGAGCATCGCATTCATTCATGTCAGAAAATTTTGCATTCATGCATGGCGTTAAGTGTGACAACCTGCATCATTCGTTAGGGGTTGACACTCCCGCGGGTAGATGTCGAGACTCCCTGTTCAGCCCCGAAGTCACTATCAAAATTGACGGGTTGAAGTTTCAGGCACTCCCAATTATCCTGAGATCTTCCAAGATTGATCTTATTCTGGGAATGGATTGGTTGAAGGCTCACTATGCCTCAATCAATTGTGCCACTAAAGTTGTCCACCTCCTACACCCATCAGATGAGATAGTGAATTATCATGCTCACCTCACTCAAAATGCCGAGGCTCAGATTTATGCCTTGAATGCGCTAAACGCTTCTACGCTCGAGGGGATCGAAAACATTCTAGTCATCTGTGACTTCCAGGATGTTTTTCCAGAAGAACTTCCAGGGATACCCCCTGCTAGAGCTGTCGAGTTTGTTATCGATTTGAAGCCTGGCACAACTCCTATTGTGAAGCGTCCTTATAAGATGCCTCCGCACCACCTTCTCGAGCTTAAGGAAGAAATCGACAAAATCACTAAAGAAGGGTTTCATCCGCCCTAGTTCCTCTGCCTGGGGAGCACCTTCTCTCTTTGTCAAGAAGAAAGATGGTACGAATAAGTTGGTCCAAGATTACCGTCCTATCAACCAGGCAACCATTCAGAATAAATATCCGCTTCCCCGGATCAATGATTTATATGATCAACTTGCTGGATCTTCGGTGTTTTCTAAACTCGACTTGAGGTTGGGTTATCACCAGATCCGTGTCCGCGAAGAGGATATTCCGAAGACTGCCTTGGTAACTCGCTATGGCTCTTATGAATACACTGTCATGTCCTTTGGCCTAACGAATGCTCCAGCTACGTTCTCCTGCTTAATGAATTATATCTTCATGGATTACCTCGACAAGTTTGTCGTGGTTTATCTAGATGATATTCTGGTATATTCGAAGAATAAGGAAGAACATGTTGAACATCTTCGTCTTGTTCTGGAAAGGCTTCGAGAACACAAGTTGTATGCCAAGTACTCTAAATGTGAATTCTGGCTTTCAGAAGCAACCTACCTTGGACATGTGATTTCCAAGGACGGAATCGCCGTTAACCCGGAGCATGTTCAGGCTATTCTTGACTGGACTCCTCCGAAGAATGCCAAGCAAGTGAGAAGTTTTCTCGGACTTGCAAGTTATTGCCGCCGATTCGTTGAGAACTTTTCCAAGATTGCCAAGCCCCTGACTAATCTGCTTCACAAAGGCGTTAAGTTTGAATGGACAGATAAATGTCAGGAAAGTTTCCAGACCCTCAAGGATAAGCTAACCTCTGCTCCAGTGCTTGCTCCCCCAGATTCTCGCAAAGACATTGTGATTTTCTGCGACGCCTCTCGTCAAGGATTAGGCTATGTCCTAATGCAAGAGCGAAGGGTAATTGCATATGCTTCGCGACAATTGCGTCCGCATGAAGAAAACTATCCAGTGCATGATCTTGAACTCGTTGCTGTGATCTATGCATTGAAGCAGTGGCGACATTACCTTCTTGGTAACCGGTGTGAGATATATACTGATCATCAAAGCTTGAAGTATTTGTTCACTCAACCGGAACTTAATCTCAGTCAACAGCGATGGTTGGAAACAATTACGGATTATGACTGTGGTATTTCTTATACCCCTGGCAAGGCTAATGTGATGGCTGATGCCTTGAGCCACAACTCCTATTGCAACAACCTCATGGTTAAGCAAGCTCAACCCCAGCTGTATGAAGAACTGCGCAAGTTGAACCTCTGTATCGTTCCGCAGGGTTCTCTTAATAACCTTGTGGTACAGCCAGATCTTGAGAAAGTTGTTAAGATTGCGCAGGCTAAAGATGCTGAAATTGGTCTGATGAAGAAAGAACTTCACCTTGAGAAGTACAGGGATTTCTCGATTGCTGAAGATGGAACCCTGTATTTCCGAGACCGCATTGTGGTACCTTGCTTCGAACTTATGACTGACAAAGTTATGAAGGAGGCACATGATACAGCGCTGTCTATCCATCCGGGTAGCACCACGATGTATCGTGATCTTCGTCAAAGGTACTGGTGGTCCAAAATGAAGCAGGATATTGCTCGATATGTTGCTGAATGTGACGTTTGCTGTCGCGTGAAGGCAGAACATCAGAAGCCTGCTGGACTTCTGCAACCGCTCCCTATTCCTTTGTGGAAATGGGATAAAGTGCAAATGGATTTCATTACTGGTCTTCCCAAATCTCAGAAGGGTCACGATGCTATTCTTGTCGTCGTTGACCAAGTCTCTAAAGTTGCGCACTTTCTGCCTGTCAAGGAGACTATCACGGCTAGTCAATTAGCAGAGCTTTATATCTCCAGAATTGTTTCACTCCACAGTATTCCGAAGGAGATCAGTTCGGACCGTGGTGGTCTTTTCACTTCCAAATTCTGGGAAAGTTTCCAAGAAGCTATGTGAACTCACATTACCAGGAGTTCAGCATATCATCTACAATCCCAAGGCCAAGTTGAACGAGTAAATCAAGTACTTGAAGACATGCTTCGGGCTTGTGTTATATCCTTTGGCAAGAAGTGGGAGGAATCTCTCCCGTATGCTGAATTCTCTTATAACAACAGCTATCAAGCCAGCTTGAAAATGGCCCCCTTCGAAGTGCTTTATGGACGAAAATGTCGAACCCCTCTCAATTGGTCAGAAACCGGGGAACGACCACTCGTGGGACCGGACATTATTCAACAGGCCGAAGAATTCCGAGAAAATCTCAGGGCGGCTCAGGACCGCCAGAAGAGCAACTATGATCGCAAACGATGGGGCTTGACCTATCAACCAGGTGATCAAGCTTATCTTCGTGTCACTCCTATGATGGGCACCCGTCGTTTCAGAATCAAGGGCAAGCTAGCTCCTCGCTATATTGGTCCCTTTCGCATTGTTGCCAGGCGTGGACAGGTGGCATATAAATTAGACTTGCCACCGCAATTCTCTCATATTCACGACGTCTTCCATGTGTCGCAACTTCGTAAATGCTTCAAGGAATCTCCACACAGAGCAGTGGATCACGAGATGCTCGAATTGCAAGATGATATTTCTTATAAGGAGCATCCGATCCGCATTCTCGATGAAGCTGAACGTCGAACTCGTCAGAAGACAACCAAGTTCATGAAAGTGCAGTGGTCGAATCACACTGAAGATGAAGCCACTTGGGAACGCGAGGATCATCTTCGGGAAGAATATCCCGACCACTTTCCTTCTACCTCCTAAATTCTCGGGACGAGAATTTCTTTTAGAGGAGGAGAATTTGTCACACCCCTGTGTAATAGCCACTGTGATCATCTGCTAATAATGCCAAGTCACTTCATTTGCAGTGCCTAGTCATAGTGGTTAATCAAAACAATTCAAATTCTATTATGAAAATCAACTCAAATTCAAAAGTGAAATATGAAGTTGCTCAAAACTTGTGGGAAAAATGTTCACCTTATAGCAAATAATCCAAAACCATTAGATGTTAAGGAACACAACATCATCATCAATTAAAAATGGCATTAGCATTTAAAACAGTGCAAAAAGGGGCCTTTTAAATGCCATATTCAATTTTTGTAAATTCCAAATGAATTCCAAAAATGCCCAAACTTTTTGTGGCAGTGCCAACCATTGCCTAGTAATTGATTTGGCAAGTCACATATTTTACAAAAGTCAAATGGACTTAAAAATAAAATGTAACAGAAAAGAATAAAAGAAAACAGAAAAATAAAAAGAAAAGAGGCACTGTGCACTGGGCCTAAGTGCATAGTGCCCCGATTCCGCCCACCTGGCCCATCTCCCTCTCTCTCCTTCGTTGTGTTGCCACCGCCGTGGCTGCGCGCGCTCGCGCCGGTCGAACGGCGACACGGCGGCAGCCACCGACGCCGCGAGGAGATAAGGGCGAGCCGAGCCGTCCCCCTGGTCCTTCTCGTCCATTCTCCCCCTCTCTCCCTCGCTCGCCCCTCTCCCCCTCTTCCTCAGATCCATCACCGCACCGTCGCAGCCGTGCCTTGCTGCTCGCCGTGTCCACCGACACCTGCTTCCTCCTCCGTGGTGTCCAGGCGATCCGCCAGCGACCGCCACGTCGATCGGTGCGCTCAGCTGGAGCAGGATGGCCCTGTAGCTGCCGGACACCACCGCCCCTTTCTTCTCCGAATCCGGTGCTCGTCGACGAATTCGGGCTCCTCTGCTGCTACTAATCCGTCGAGGGCCCTTGGCGTGCCGCTTGGTGAGCTCCGTCACCTACTCCCTCTTCTCCCTTGTCCTGCCGCGCCCGTAGCTCGCCGCTCCGCGTATGCCCGAACCCGCGGGCGCCGACGAGCTCGCTGCCGTGACCAGCGTCGCCGTCACGCGCGACCGAACCCAGCATCAAGCTCCTGGAGCTCGTGCGAGTCCAACGAGACCTCTAACACATCTGCCCGTGCCGTGTAGCATCGAATCCGACGAGGCCCGAACCCCGGCGCCGCTTTGGCTCATCGCCGGCGTCGTTCCGGTCGTCCCCGGCGCCTCTCCCTAGTCTAGATGGACGCGGCGTCGAACGCCCGTTCCAACGCGCCCAAGCGCGCGCGAAAAGACCCCCTGTGGGGCATTTCCGGCGAGCTCCGCCGCGGATTTGGTCGCCGGCGTTGCTGCGGCGCCGCCCGCCGACGTGGCTGGGTGGGCCCCACCTCTGATTCGCTGCCCGTGGGCCCAGCAGGTCCACCAGTCAGGGTTGACTAGGTCAACCCTGCTGACAGGGTACCCTGGCCCGCTGACATGCGGGCCCCGCTAGTTAAAATGTTTTGAAAATAAATAAAACTATTAATTAAAATCTGTTAATTGATTATTTAGATAATTAGTCACTGACATCAGGGGCCTACCCCACTAATTATCCCCATTAGATTAATTTAATCCACAGCTAAGCTAACAGAGGTTGACATGTGGGGCCCACATGTCAGGGTTGACTCTGGTCAGCTCTGTTGACTGCTGACGTCACTCCTATGCAATGCTGAAGTCAAATATCCTTTTCTGTTAATAAAAATAATTTCAAAAAATAGTTTAAACTTTGAAAATTCATAATAAATAAACCGTAGCTTAGATTGAAAAACTTTATACATGAAAGTTGCTCAGAACGACGAGACGAATCTGATCGTGTCGTTTGTTTCCATGTTGGAACCCCCTACGTAGAAGAACCCGTAACTTTTAGCCCGATTCCGGTATATGAATAGTGCATATACACCAGTTAATAAATCCAACTTAAATCCTAAAATAACTAAAATGGCTTAAACACACTTTAGGCAACCCTGCACTGCATCCTAGGCATGGCATGCCCTGTATTGCATTGTTTGCTGTGTATTTATATGTTTCTTCCCCCTCTTCTCTCTCGGTAGACCCCGACGTCGACATAGCTCCCGAGGCCGACGCAGCTCCGGAGGTCGACTAAGCTCCTGATGATCAGACCCTTGCTGCAGAGCTTCCAGGCAAGCACCCCCCCCCCCTTTTGAACATGCCTATATCGCCTATTCTCTTCTCTCTTATGCTTGCATTAGAATTGCTGCTGTTACTGTTATCCTATATCTGCTGCATAGCCTGTTTATTGTAACCTGCTTTTGTTACCTACCTGCTTATCGTAAACTGTTTAGTATAGGCTGGGTAGAGACCCATCAGAGACCCCCACCTTATCCCTACTGCCCCGCTGGATTATCAGAAGACCCGATCAACGGGATCAAAGACCAGGCCCCGGCACCGCACATCACCTTCTCTTAGTTGCTCGACACTACTGGGTTACTATCGAGTGCCGAGGGTGATACCTCATCAGCAGTTCTGATGTTAACCTTGTAGGTTAGTTCACCAGTTATGGTCTTCGAGGGTGATTCCTCCTTCTCCATCCCCGGTAACGACACTGTCGAGCAACTCCTCAAGAGTTGACCTCGAGGGTGATTCCTCCTTCGTTCACCTTGACGATAACATCAGAGGGAATTCCATCGAGGGTGATTCCTCAGGGTTCCCCCTTGGTGTAAGACACACCGTTACTATTATAACTATGACTTATACTGAACCATGTTACTAAAGACGGGTCGTCCCTGAGGGGTACTCGCACGAGCTTAATTGCGAGTGATGTGGAATCGGGTGGACCTGGAGGGTGCCCGAGAGTTGAACACGAGGCGTGGCCGGGCATTCCTAGCCCTTGTCGCAAGTCCTCGAGACAGGGCGACGAGGTCACATCTTTCGTGAGTCTCTGCTCGTTACCGGAATACCAACACACTAACGGTTTGGATATTTGATCCGAGGGGCCTTTGTCCTGATAGCACTAACCATCACGTGGGCATAGTATGGGCGTTCTGTGTCGTATACTTCAGCCGAAGCTCTATTGATGTCAGCGAGGAGCGGCCCGCTTTGGATTGGACTGGTTAAGCCTGCACTTGTATTAAGGGGGCTAGGTCTGCTTTCGGAGCGTCCTCGCAACGTGCAGGGTTCCCAGGGCGAAAGCCCAAGACCCCTGGGGGCATAGGTTAGTCCGGTGTGCTGACCGCCCTTTAGAGCCTAGGTCGGGTTGCGGCGTGTCGTTTGGCTGAGGTCGGGCATGACCCAGTAAAGTGTGTCCGGCCGGAGTTAAGCGAGCGTGGTGGGTAAGTTGGTGCACCCCTGCAGGGAAGAAACAATCTATCGATAGACTGTCCTACGGTAACGGAGACTTGGAGTTGTATCCCGATCGGTACAACTAGAACTTGAGATGATAACTGGATTGTATGGCTCTAGGATTGCTTTCTCGCAGGGAGTCGAGAAAGGATCTCTGGGCGAGGTTGATGACACTACCACTACTTTACCTAATGCTAATCTGCACTCTTCTAATGCTGGCAGACCACTGAAGATGTTGAAGATGCTAGTCTTCGATAGGACTAGGCTTTCCCCTCTATTCTGGCATTTCTGCAGCCCAGTCCACATATACAGCCTCCTTTGATAATGTTGCATATGTAGTGTAGATCCTTGCTTGCTGAGTACTTCGGATGAGTACTCACGTTTGCTTTGCTTTCATTTTCCCCCATTTCCGTGGGTGCAACCAGATGACGGAGCCCCTGAGTTAGCAGCCCCTGCAGACGGCTACTACTACTACCCTCCCGGCGAGTACTACTACGAGGAGCCGACCAACGACCAAGAGTAGGTTCGAAGGGTCCTAGGCAGGATGCCTATGCCTTTCGATCATAGTATCTTATTTTGCCCCGCCTTCCTAAAGGCTTATCTCCATTTCTGTATTATATCTGTACTCAGATATCTGATGCTTCCGCTGACGCTTGTATGCCATCGAGCTATGTATTCGAGCCCTCGAGGCCCTGGCTTGTAATATAAAGCTTGTATGACTTTATTTATGTTTTAGAGTTGTGTTGTGAAATCTTCAAGTGAGTCCTTAGGCTTGATCGTGTGCAATTGCGTGTATGGTTAGTGCATGATTAAGCCGGGGTCGTCACAATGACGATGGGGCCACATGGATTTGTTCTTTAGTTCTTTAATTTAGGTGTCATGATATACAATTTGTTGGATGCATGGATGCTTCTCGGGTGATTGACCGCGGGAAGCGGATCGAGGGCCCGGTGACGAGGACCGAGAAGCTCCATGATCATGCCTTGGATTTGGACGGCTGCTACAGATCAGGCGGATTTCTCCTGGAGAAATCATCCGCCTACCCAGCCATCCGATCTAGCGATGTGGATGTCCAATCCGTCGTAGCAACAGGAGCCGTCGGGTGCTATCCAGAGAAACATCAAGCACAACCCCCGACAACAGCCCTCGGCTAGCTTCATTGCAACCCCCGGCGGCAAGACAAAGATGCAATGCAGCACCGCCAGCGCCGGTGAAGCTCCATGGCAGCCTAACGACCCCCGACGATGTGCCGGCGAAGCTCCATTGCAGCACCACCGGCGCTTCATTGCAGCCCCGGGCAACGCTTCATTGAAGCCCCGTGCGGCGCTGCGAAGCTCCAATGCAGCACCGGCGGCATCCCGACGAAGCTCCATTAAAGCACTAGGCGCCGGATTTGCTGCATTAGCAGCGGTGGCGAAGCTCCATTCAAACGCGGGTTTGCAGCAGCAGTAGCAGCGGTGGAGGCGGAGCTTTTTCGTCTGGTGTATGGAACCGGATGCAACGGCAACGATTGTTGCGTCCAAGCACCGACGGTCGTGTACGAGTTGCTGCGTTGCAGCACCGGCGGTAGTCAACGAGCACCGCATCTCATTGTCGGCAACGCCAATGAGCGGCCGGCTACCCCCTTGCGTGTTGCATTGCATGAGCGCGACGAGCATCGCCTCGCGGGGTTGCAGCATGACATCGGTGGCACGACAGGATGCAACAGCTTGTGGGTGCCGTCGCTACTCCCGGGTCGCAGCAGCGTGGGGGGTTGCTCGGTATCGCCATGGGAGCCAGAGATGGGGAGAAAAAACAGAAGCGAGGAGTCGTGCGGAGGAGAAAGGGTCGTGCAAAGAGATAAGGTGGGTTGGAGGGGCAAGCGGCTGGGCCCAGAGGGGCACGGGTCGAGCAACGCAGGAGGCTTGCATTGCGCTATTTTCAGTCGGCTTAAAACAAACGTTTTCCTTGGATTTGAGGACCCAGGCCACACGGATCCGTAGGATGTGTGATACCAGAACATGAAGATCAAGCTCAGCGTCGCCGTCATCGTCCTCTCCATCTGCTACCCCGGTCACTGGCACGTGGGTCCTAGATGTCATGTTTCACATCGAGTGAATAATCGAACAAATTACATGTTTAGCCTAGCATCATACTTTTGAATGAGAAAGTTTCGACCATCAATTCCACTACAAATTCGAATTGCAAACTAAAAGAATCCACAGCCAATAAATCTCGTGATCATCTCAAGTCATAAATCAAATAGGTTACATATAAATCAACTTAACTCAAGAAGAAACACAAGAAAACAGTGTAACATCTTGAACTAAACAAGCAAACAATGTGTAGAGTTATATTTTTAGTAACTCTTTGATCAGCATCCCTTCCTTAACGACGTCCACCGCGGCCGCGGCCGCCGGCGTTGTAGTCCTCCTCCTCGTCTTCCACTGCCTCCGCATCATGCTCCTTGTGCTCTGGCACCACCGGCTCGTCCAGGAAGACAGCAGCGAGAGGATCATCGTCGGCGGCGGCCTCCACCACGACCACCCGGGCTGGCGCGGCGCCCGGCTTGGCCTTGGGACGCGGCACCGGGAGCAGCGGCGGCAGGCGGTGGCGAGGAGCAGGAACTCTCCCCGGCACCGCGCCCTCGTTCTTCCTGATGTCGGTGAGCGCGGCGAACGCCTGGTTGACGAGCTTGAAGGCGCCGGCCACGGCCGCGCTGGTGCCGCCGGCCTTGCCGGGGTCGAACATGTCGCAGAGCGCCTTGTGCTGGGACTTGACGGCGTCGTGGGACTCCTTCGTGGGCCTGCCGCCGGGCGGCGCCGCGACGCCGAGGACGGCGTAGTGGTCGGCCTTGTCGGCGGCGAGGACCCTGTAGGCGGCGCGCGCGCGCTGGGCCTCCGGGCAGGCCCCAGAGCGGTCCATGGCCACGGCCATGTCGACGTGCATCTTGGCCTTCCTCAGGTCGCCGGCCGCGAACAGCTTCTCCGCCGCCTCCAGCTGCTTTTTCTTCGCCGCCTCCATGATCTGCTGCCTCGAGTTGCAACCAATCGATCGCCGGCTCGCCGTCAGTTAGATTTGCAAGCGATCGATCTTCTGCAGGCTCTCGTTGTTGCTGCCGGTGCTTGGTTTGGTTTGCTGCGTGTGAATTTAAAGCACTCATCCTGGCCGAGACATGATCGGCGTCGGATTCGCGTGGGAAGGCAGAGCGGATAGCGACGTACGCTCTGCGTGTCCGGCACATGTTCAGCGACTCATCACATTTTTTTTTTTTAAAGAAGAAGCAACTCATCACATTGGATCAGCTAATGTGTGGGCCGGGTTTATTGGGTTGGAGCCCAAATTGGCTTATCATATTTCTTTTCAAGTTTGACCAAGTCTATAACAAAACTTATCAACTTCTTCTAAAACAAATATACTTCATTAGATTCATTATGGATTGGATTTTCATATTAAATATATTTGATATCGCCGACCTTTGTGGGATTTCTATAGGCTTGGTCAAACTTTAAAAAGTTTGACTTAGAAAATCGAGAGCAACTAGTTAACGAGCGCTCCTTTAGGAGGCTCGCAACGATCAGCGCCACTTGGCGCGCTCCCAGACGCCCCGCCACGTATCGCGCTGGACGCTCCCTCCGGAATTTTTTTTTACTTTTTCCGCACGTGTTTTTGGCTTTTTAACAGTTTTTTTTTTCAGTTTTTTTCGACGTTTCAGTTTTCCACCGGTCTTCCTGAACTTTTGGACAAAAAAAATTTTCAAAAAAAATTTATTTGCACGAAAAAACGCATTTTCTTTTTTTTTCCTTTCGCGAGAGTCACGGTTTTGCTTTCGCGAGAGGCATGGTTTTGCTTTGGCGAGAGCCACGGCCATGCCTCTCGGAAAAAAAAAAAACATGTTTTCTATTTTTTTTTCCGCAAGAGGCACGGTTGTGCTTTTGTGAGAGTCACGGCCGTGCCTCTCGGAAACGAAAAAAAAATGCTTTTTCTGTTTTTTTTCCTTTCGCGAGAGGCACGGTTTTGCTTCCGTGAGAGGCACGATTGTGCTTTCACGAGAGACACGGTCGTGCCTCTCGGAAACGAAAAAAAAGTATTTTCTGTTTTTTTCTTTCACGAGAGGCACGGTTTTGCTTCCGCGAGAGGCACGGTTGTGCTTTCGCGAGAGGCACGGTCGTGCCTCCTCGAAAACGAAAAAAAAAGGGTTTTCTCTTTTTTTTTCCTTCCGCGAGATGCACGGTTTTGCTTCCGCGAGAGGCACGCTTGTGATTTCGCGAGAGGCACGGGCGTGCCTCTTTTGGAAAGGGAAAAAACCCATGCTCCTGGTTCGGTTTTTTAGTCCGGTTTTTTTCGTCTGGTTTTTTCATGAAAAAAAGTTCATCAAAACCTATCAACATGGGATATAGTTTTGAAGATCTCGACGCGAGGAATTCAACGGTGAAAACGGTTCGATATTTAGACGCACGGTTTAAGAGATAAAACGTTTTGAATAAACTAATCTACGAAAACAGGAAAAACTACAAGGTTGCGACAAGTGCCGCACATGCCGCGCGCCATTTGTCGCAACCTGGGAAGATGGGAGTGATCTTTGCAAGGAATACTCCTTAACTAGTGATTTCATAGAAAATCCGTCGTACGGCTGTGCATGCGGCGATTTGAAGCCTGCGCGGCGACCGTCGAACTATGGTCGACCTGCGCCAACCACCGAAAGAAAATAAAAAACTTACAACAATTTTGCACTAAAATTGCACCTTTCTCATATGCAAAGAATAATCATATAATAGTATCATTTTTGCACATATTATATAGTACGTATGTACGTACATTTACACTCACCCGACAACCCAAAAATACCCACAAAAGAAACTTTAAAACCGACTAATAAACAAAAAGAATAAAGAAAAGCAAAAGCAGACAGCATAAAAACAGAAAAGAATTTTTGTTGCGGGAAAAAAGAAAAAAAAAGATAGACAAGGAAGATATAGGAAGGCTGGGTCGTCGTGCTGATGGGCCTCAGCCTGTTAAGGATTGGCTGACCCAAAATAGAGGTCAGTAGAATTCCTAGCCCAAAATCAGACACACCACAAAAACAGGAAAAAAAAAAAGAAGCACGGATTTTGCAGCAACAATCAACGGTCAGAAAAATCGACTGAACCAAATTTGGTTCAGTTTTGAGGTATGGTAGTCGTCTCTTTATCGCTCCCTTGGCGCTGGTCGAGTCTTGGGTGCGCGTGCTCACCCCGAAAAGCATGAGAACCTAGGGCACGCCGCGGCGCGCTTGTTGAGGTGGTCATAGGAGCTTTTCACTTCACTAGCGAGTTGGACGAAGTGATGGTGCAGCTCGCGCCCGTTGTTGAGATCAGCCAGCATCCTGAAGAACACCCACCGTTGCGGTATCCGGTGGGTCGCCGTGCACAGTGTTAGAATGCCTGCGTCCTGCAGCACATTCATGTCCTTCTTGTTCATCATCAGCTCCCCCATAAACACCGCGTAGCTTAGAAACAAGGGCTGGCTGCTCTCCCATTCTAGCTCCAGGGCCACCAAGTTGACGAGCAGATCACAGTCGAATCCGATGAACTCCAGAGGTGGCAGCTCCAGCACACCATCCCGGAAACCCACGGCTGCCAGGCACCGCGTCCCTTTCTTGGGCCGTAGCCGGATGCCCACCCTGCAGAGGTCCCGCGCCGGCGGGATCAGGTTGTAGGACCACCACACGGTCCGAAGGAGCGCATGCCCAGCGACATCCGGCTCCGGCGCACGCCGCCTGATTATTGCCACTGCCTTCTTAGCAGCTGACCTGGCCGCCTCCGAGAAGGCCTTGCAGTTGCAGCGTGCCCAGCAGGGGCACAGGGGCCTCCGCCTCCGCGGCGGCAGCAGCGGCGACTGCTCCAGGTGCAGGTACACCAAGTGCAAGAGGTGGTACACTGGACCCGTGTACTTGGTGAGCACCCACTCCGAGGCCTGCTCGGCGACCACGTAGCCAATGGCGATGCTTCTCAGGAAGTATTCTTCGCCCATGCTGCTGCTCTCATTGCCCGCCGCTAACGGTGGCGGGGCTGCTGCTGCTGCTGGAATCTTCACCATATGTATGAGCTCCTGGAGGAGAAGGTATGGGATCTGGTTGGGGAGCAGCACCATCTCCAAGCGGTACTGCTTCGGCCGCATCGCCATGGCAGGCCGCGTTCCGACTTCCCACTGCCGCAACAGCTGCTCCAGGACGAAGCCGGCGTCAAGGAGCAGCTCCTCCAGCACATCGTAATCATCGCCATGACCTTCATGTTGCTCCATCACCTGTGGGCTGTGCTGAAGCCGGATCTCCGCTTCCCTCGACTTGAAGCGGAGCAGCGCACGGCGCGTGAAATTGGCGGCGTCCTGGCCGTCGGCGCTGCGGCCGGCAAGACTGTGCAGGTGCTCGATCTTGAGTTGGCGGGACTCTTGGCGTCTATGGCGCGAGGAGACCAGGCCGAGGTGGATCATCTTGTCGACGGCCACATCATCGTCTGCCGAGGTCTTTCTCGTCATGAGTGTCTCCATGAGTGTCTTGGACATGCGCCAGTTCTGCAATGGGGCAATGCGGCCAGGTCGTTGCCCGTCCCCGCGGACACTAGCCTTGGCCACATCGTCTGCCAAGCTCCTTTTCTTTTCCATGGCTTGCTCACCAGCTTCCACGACTACGAGCAACGCTGCATCGTCTGCCAAGATATTTTTCTTCTTTTTGTCTTGCTCAACAGCTCCCACGGGCACCGGCACGGCCACATCTTCTGCCAAAGTCTTTTTCTTCTTTATGTCTTGCTCACCAGTTCCCATGGGCACGGGCACGGGCACGGGGGGTGCGCTGTTGCTAGGCGCCGGTACAACCTACGGACAATACACATGTGCAGCAATTCAAACAAACTTAATTATGAGATTTGCAAAAAAAAAGTTTAATTAAGATTGAGTGGATCCGTCAATTCACTTGAGCATTTTATGCAGACTTCTAATTCGTCAGACATAAATAAACGTATAGCAGCCAACTACGGTCTGACTACTTCTTTAGATAGTTTATTATACTCCTCCATTCCTAAATATTTGTCTTTCTAGAGATTTCAACAAATGATTATACATACGGAGCAAAATGAGTGAATCTACACTTTAAAATATGTCTATATAAATCCGTATGTGGTAGTCCATTTAAAATCTCTAAAAAGACAAATATTTAGGAACCGAGAAAGTAGTATATAATAAGTATCGATGAAAAAAAAACTAGTTTACAGTAGTATTTTTTTACGGGTTTTTTATAGTAGTAGTATATATACTGTAGATGTGGCTAGATCTCAGTCAACTGAGATTTTTAATGTGGCTAGATCTCAGTCAACTAAGACTTTTAACAATCTTGTATACTATACTTCTTTGAGGTTGAGTTAGAAATCACACTATCAGTGTACCCCTTTGTCCTCACGCAACAAAGTCATCCGGCGCTAGGGTTTCGCTGCCTCCCACCACGCAGCCGCCGGCCTACCTCGTCTCCTATGGCCTTAATTAGGGCCAAGGAGGCGCGGTGGATCTTGGTCCTTGCTAGGAGGAGGGCTCCGCTTTTAGGTTTTTTTTTTTTTTTGAGTTTTGGTGGGTTTGTGTCCTGCTCAGGAAGAAGAGGCGCGGCGGTTTTCTGAAGATGGAATAAGATTCTTCCCGCCCTAGCCCATGTCCTGGTGGTGCTTCTAGCATCGTTGGAGGGCATGTGGAGGTTTGTCTTTGGCGGATCTCGTAGGATTCGGTTGGCGTTTGTCTTCGGTGGATCCACTTGCATTCGGTCTTTGTTCGTGTATTTACAGGTTGGATCCTTCTGATCTACGCTTCTCTTCATCGGCAGAGATTGTTGTTCCGGGGCGCTTGTCCCCTGAGGCCTTAGCACGACTTCCCGACTGTCTACTATAATAAGGTTTGCCCGGCTCCGATGACGGAGGGGCGATTACGGCAGCGCGCCTTCGGCTCGCTTCAGTGCTTGTATCGTCGCTAGGTGGTCTAGAAATCTGGATGTAGTTTTTATTTCTGGTGTTTTTTGTACTATCTTGACAATTAATGAATAGATCGGAAGTTTTCGAGCAAAAATATATAATATACTTCTTTGTGACGGTATTGATAAGCTGTCTGCAGAGGGATGGCCACTTCTCTACGAATCCTATTCCGAAAACTTCATTCTTCCCAAAAGCTAACGAACCGACGCCCCAGGACATCTTTTCGTGCGAACTCGCCCCAAGCCATTGGATGACGGGCACGAATCTTGGCGCACGGGGCCTTCGCCACCTCACTTTTCACTTCTGTTCTATGAGGAAGTCTCAGCGAGAACGCACTCCAAGCCGTTGTAAGAGCATCCCCAACAGACGCATGGTAGGGTGGCGCTAAGAAAAAATTGCAGCGTCGAAATAGCGTTTAGCGCGCGTGGGAGGGTGGTTGCTTTTCTAGGCACTCCAAAATTTAGCGCAGCTGCAGTTTTCCCCTGCGTGCTGGAGCTGGCGCACAAAATATAGGGCGCGCGATGCAGTTTTTCCCAGCACGCTAGATCTTGTTTACCGCGCGTAGGATTATAGCGCGGCTGCTGGAGCGCTACTTTCGGTCACGCGCGCTATATAGCCGTTTTATCCAACACGCGGCTTATTTAGCGCATCTGTTGGAGATGCTCTAAGAGCATATCCAACAGCTGATGCAAAACATATATTTTTGTAGTCCCATTTTAGGGCTGCCCAAAAAATCACCCCTAAGTGATGTAAATTTGCATCACGCAGGCTGTGCCAAAGACAAAAAAGGCGTATGCGCCGCAACCAACTGCTCAGGAAACTTCACCGCGCGCCCCTCTCCCTTGTTCCGCCTCCCGCGCGTCACCACTAGATTTCACCTACCGCCGCAGCCGCTGCCACATCCACTGTTCCTCCACTTGGCCCCGTCCCTGCCGTTGCTCCCTTGACCTATCCTGTTCCCCTGGACGGCCGCGGGCTCCCCTCTGGCTAGAGGTTTGAGCTCTGCCGCAGCGCCGCCATCAAGAGTGATTCCAACCACGAGCTATCCTTGGACGCGTGTAATGAAACTCATCGCCCCACGGCAGGACGCCGACATGGACTAGTAGCTGTCGGGCGGCTGCTACTTCCTCGTCACGTCGCCACCAAGCCGCGCCGCTTTGCTCCACCGGCCATCGTAGACGGCGCGGTGGCGGCATTTTTTTACCATGAATTTCACCTGTTGGCGGCTATGAGGCCCTTCCCGACGTCCATGCGGCCGATTCGCCCCGGCACGACTACCACATAACCTCCGAGGCACCGTCGACCGATATGCTCCTCCGCGCATTCTATGTGTTCAAGGAATTGTGTGCAAGGTAAAAAAATTGTTTTCTTTCATTTTTGCTTTGAACAAATGAGTAGATGGTAATGCAAACTATTGCATTGTAGATGAGTTCATGCGATTCCTGTTCTTCGTGGGATGATTCCTTATCCGAAGAGGAGGACGTTGCTTTGATCTTGATGATGCGCAAGGACAAAAAGCGAAAGCATGGTGGTTCCGTTTACGGATGTGATGTGATTCGGAGCGATAGGCAAGAGGCTCACGATAGATTGATGTGCCTCTACGTTGGTCCATCTCCAACCTATCCAAAGCAATACTTTCGGCATCGGTTTAGGATGTCTTTGGATTTGTTCCATCACACTGCCAACTATGTGAAGCAAAATGATCAGTACTTCGAGCAGAGGAGAAACTGTGTCGGCAATCTTAGACATATCACCAGCCACAAGGTGACAGCCGCATTGCGCATGATGGCATATGGTGTTCCGGTTTTATTTCATTGATGAATAGTTTTGTGTGATGTGTGATGAACAATTTGTTTGTATGGATTCATTTGAGATGAGTTTGATATGAATATGTTCAAATTATATACAATTGTCGTGCCCAAAATAGGGCATCTAATGGAGCAACATAGTGCCCTAGTTTACATCATCTGTTGGAGCAAAAATACTTCAGTTGACGTAAAATGCACTTATTGGTAATGTAAAACTGCTTTTTGTGTGTCCGAGATACATCACCTATTAGAGATGCTCTAACCTTATCTCCTACCCACTAGCTCCTCATTCCCCCCTCCTATGCCTCCTTCAATTTCTGCTGGCGACGACTTCGTCTTCTCCTCGCCGCCCCGCCATTGTATCCACGGGTTTCTGGTCACGCCGCTCTCCACCTTCGGGCGTAGACATTCACATCCTCCTCCTCTACCTTCGGCTACTCCTCCTTCTCTTACTCTAGCGTCTAGGCCCATATGCTATAGCTCCTCCTAAATGACGTACCTTGTAGTTGCTCTTCCCGGGGTGAGGACCATCTGCTACATGCCCCCGTCACTCCCCTCGAGGTACAGGACCCTAGATGTCGGTTAAAAGGCAACAACGGAAGTGGGGAGCTCGGAGGAGTAGGTGAAGGTGAGGCTGTGGGAGTCAGAGAAGGAAGAGAAGATGAAACAACAGGTGGACATGGTGGAGCGGATTCGTCCCTAGAGACGATCCTGCCCGTTGTTCTCCATCGAATCAAAAGTCATTGTGCTTTCTAGTGGGGAGGTACAAATCAAGCCACTCCACTATTTTTGCCCCGATTTGATTGACTAGGGTTTGGTAGATGGCCAACGCTAGGCATTGTGCGACTGGCCAAAATTTTGCCCGCTCGCCACGTGGCCATTTGATTGGACAAACCACAATCGCTCGATCACCCATGTTTCTCCCCCTCCTTCATGTACACGTCTTCGTCCTCTCATCCTTCCCTCATGGCTCGTGCTCACCACGCCGTGAGGCCATCTTTAGCATCGTGATTTGCGAGAGCCCTGCCCACCACTACCGGCGAGCTTGAAGCGCTGCATTGGCGAGCTTGAAGCACCCCTCCGTCGAGATCACAAATATGAAAAAGGCATTATAGGGGAAAAAACCTAGCCATGGCCACGACACCACCGCGTGAGGTTCCGTGTGTCCCTCGTCGAAACACCAATGCTTAGTGTCGCCGTCCGTGGGCACAGCACGCACCACCTCTGCCCCCTCAAGCTAAGTTTCCAGCACGTTCCCCCTTATCCTGTGTGGCCCCATGCTTGCAGCTCCGGCCATGGCTGGTTGCAGCCCCCACCGAAGCCAGTTCCAGCAAAAAGAAGTGCATCGTAGCACCATCTCCTGCCGCTCCACATTTGCAACTTCCGGTTCCAACAACCTAGATGGCTGATTGCATCATCCACCACCATCGGTTCCTGCACCTGCCACCACAGGTTCCAGCAAATTTCTGGCAGCTGTCGTAGCACCGGTTGGCACTGATTCTAGCAAAAAATAATGCCGGTTTTAGCATTTTCCCACCGTGGATACAGCTCTGCCTAGTGTCATGGTTGGTTGTAGCAGATTGTCCCGCCACAATGGTTGTACCAAAACACCCAATTGATCACAGCAGATTTTCCCATCGCTTGAAGCATGGCCGGACGAGAACATATTGATCAACCCAACAACCACCACCCTGAGAGCACAAAGCGATCTATGGGGAATCTGCACATGTCGGTGTGACACTAACGGATGAGGTCATGTGTCGACGCACGTAAGGAGGCCGCCATGGATGGCCACTTTAATGACCTCCCTCAGCAGGTACAATCACACACATATCCTAGTAGACTACTACCTCCATCTTCCTAACCCAATCAACATTGTAAAAGATTGATGTCGCCTACAAAACATGTTCCACCAAAAGCTACTGATAACTGAAATGTCGGTTTAAAACAGAACAATTGCTCTGCCAAATCTGTAATGCTTGGTCTGTCATTCTTTTGCCTATAGTTCACGATTTCTTTTCAATTATGTAATTTAGAAAATAAGCATGTTATTGTCCAAATATACCATGTCAGTATAGGTTACGGAGGATGGTAAAGTGATTATTTGTTAAAAAGCATAGGTCAAGCTTGATTGTTTTAATCTGTAGTTACCTAACCTCTTATATAAAGTAGTCATTCACTTTGTGATTATCAAGCTTCAATTGCATGATGCTTTCGTTGATTAATTCCATCTTTTGCAGGTTCGTCATAAGCAAGGCTGCCACAAAGTTGAGGAAGATGATGTCCATTGATTCCGACAGGCGACAACTATTTAGGTTGTAGGGCCTATCGGAGAAGACATTCACAAGAGAGTGGACATGTATTATTGATTTGCATTGGGCGATCTTGCACTCTATCCCAAGATATCAAAAGATCAGTTATGTCATCTCATTAGTAAATGACTTCTTATAGACATTTTTTTCTTTCACAATTCCATGTTAACCGCATACATTCACAAATTGTACAAACTCTTGGATTTTTGTAAAGATAAATATTGTTCTTCTTTTAAAATGGATATGTGTTCCTACACACATTCCAAAAATTATGTAAGCAATCATTCTTGATACCAAGGTCATGCATGTCTAATTAGTGAATTTTATTTTGTAGCTCAAAATTTTCTCCATGATATACTAACAACCAAAATAATAAAGAGTGCATTTACAAAAAATAGTAGGTGTAACAGACTAGATTGAGGGGCATAATTGGATTAAGAGTTCAGGCTAGAGATGCTTCCTAAAATATACGCATTAGCCCATAGCAACGCACAGGCGTTCTATTAGTGTTTCAAAAAGGCTGGCTAGCTCTAATTGTTCTAGTATTACTCTAGAAATAATCTATTAACCTGAAAAGTGAACCTTGCCTTTCAAACAACCATACAAAAAACCCTGAAAAGTGAAGGATGCACCCGCAATGCGAACATGCAGTTTTGGCTTCCGAGTTCACATCCACCCTTGTGAACATTAAAATTCGAAAACATAGCAAAGAGATTCCAAAAATTCTGTATTTTATTTTACAAGCATGTTTGAATGTTCTACATACGAGTAAATTTTCATGAAGAAATGACATTTGTGGTGCTATGAACAAAAAAGGTGCTCTAAGGTCATTTTTATACCATTTTGGAGCACTGGTTTTTTTAGAGCACCGTGAATGTCACATCCAATACACGTACATGTTTGTTGCAAAAAGTTCATATGTTTTGAATTTTTTTGCTATTTTTAAAATTTTACGGTTCACTATAGTGCATGTGAGCTCGGGAGCAGAACTTAAGCTGCACCGCTGTCATCTAGCTACTGGGTTGATGAATTATACAAATTGTTGAGGAAATCGTTAACGGGTAACTGCTCGGTTGGCTGGCGAGTAGGGGATTAATAGGCTAATTGGCAAGTTAATAAGCCATTTAATCAATTAATCAGTTGATTTATCAGTTTATCGGCTACTCGGTGGCCCTACGAGTAGGGATTAATCGGCAAGTTTACTGATTAATTGAACGAATTCTTGACCAGGGGTTATACATGTACGTTTAGATTGATGGGAAATGACATATATGAAGCTCAGCATATTGATTCATATACTAGTTTTCTTTTAGAGAGAGACCGACAAAGCCTAGCTTCACACGTTCTCTATGTAGAAATCTTCTGAGTATAATTAATAAAATAAGATCGACAGAGCCTAGCGTCATACTCTCATTGTACAGTAGAAATCTTTGTGAGAAACTGAGGATAGAATAAAATAGATTAAATAAACTTAATCAAGAAAATTACCATTTCTGTTGGTCCTTGAGAAGTGGTTCCCTCCGTCTCCATCCTGCATGGCTCAAGAAGCCTGATAGACCATCTGTGGATATTTATAGAAGACTTATTTTGCCCAGCATGCAAGGTACTTTTCTTGTGTGCAGTGTGGACGCTGGGATCGGCTTGAACGTACCAAAAGCATAATAAAAACTTGGGTCGCACTGCAGACTTAATTCCTTCCTTGCACAGAAATTTGTCAGTTCACTTTTCTTGATGCCATCAGCAAAGAACAATTAATTTGCTAGAGCAAGGTATATGCTTGCCTTTTTGGGTGGCACCTGCAGACGTCAAAATTTAGGCCTTCTCCATCACGAAAAAGGCACCATTTTTGTTACATTTTCCAAGGGAGGAATTCCCTGCCATCTTCGCCAATAATTCATCTTGCGCTGCTCTGTGATGAGGTGCGAGTAGTCTACCCCTAGCTCTCTCTCTCTCTCTCTCCCTCTCTCTCTCTCTCTCTCATGCTTGGTTGTCTAGATGACCTGAGCTGTCTAACTTGAATGTGATCATCTATATGTAATCATGCGTGCATCTTTTATTATGTGATGAATAATTACTTTATGTTCAGATTATTATGGTTGATTGGATAATTTATAGGTGCATATTGCTATCTGGTGTATTAATCTATTAATTGGTCAGTTTAGATGAAAGAAAATTAGAGGGAGTGATGTGCATTCTATGGAGTAGTTCCCTATATGTGAAGTACTTTTGGTGAGTTTTTTTTCAAAAGGGAGGTTGAGACGCCTGGCTCGCATCAATGTGATGCAAACTATCATCTTTATTAAAGTCGATGTAAGGTAACGAGGCCAAAATCATCAACAAGCGGAATACAAAACATCAACAACTACGACAGAACCATTACAATATTTGAATTTAACACCTACGACTAAGTCGACTTCTTCCACAACAACACCTTCAAGAAGGGATAAAATCCCTAGCGCAGCCGTTGCCACGTCTGGCCAAAGATGGCTGGGACAAGGATTTTCATCATGATTGTTGATGCCAACAAGTGAAGGCAAACACATCAGCAAGGAGACAATGCCTTTGACAAGGTAATGGCACAAGTTTGTAGCTGCTGAGCCCGATCAACAAAGCCCAGAACAAGAGTTTTCACCCAGGACATGAAGTGGTGCTCCAGTCACCATCTTGACGATGAATCTTTTGTTGTCGTGCCAGGCAGGACTCCGCGCCAGGCTGAAGAGGCGCTAGTAGATAGGTGGGACATCTTCCCACCTTAGACCACCACCCTGGCCGTCGGAAGGGGTTCATCTATGACGCGGCATGGAACTGACTGTTGCCACTCCACAACGACGTGAACCAAACTGATGTACCCACCACAACCTCGGGCACGCTGCCCGGGCATCCTCTATGTGACCTAGCTTGACGGACACCATCGTGCCTGAAGCCGTCGGGGATCGCCGATGTGCCCATGCCCCAAAGACGTTGCTGCTGGAGCCTCCCCTTAAGTTTCACTGCCTGACACCAGACGACAAATAGTCAGACTGACTGACAACCATTGTGCAGACGACGAAGCAGTGCAGTCCAAAGTGCTCCATCTACTGGACATGACACATCGCTGCTTGTCCCCACGAACATTCGGCGCTCCGCCTTTGGTAACTTTCAGTGACAGTAAGAGAGGAAATGTTAGTCGATTTACCTCACTAAGAATAAAAAGATTGCATAACTCAGAAAGTGGTTTTGTCTACAAATATATGTCATCATGTTCTATGCAATGTTCTGTATTATTACTTAATACTCGAATGTATATGTCAGGGTTTTAGTCACCTAGGGTGGAGTATCAACCATTAGATATAATGTTAGCTTATTGTATAGTTGTAAAATATTTATTGAATATAAGTAGCACAATAAGATGGAAATGGCTAAACCTTTTTCCATGCATGGGTGCATGTTGAAGTGAGCCTTTTCTACGCATCATTGCATGTTAATGTGGAACTTTTCTCAAGTATGGTGGGTGGATGTTGAGGTGACATGGTTGCATAGTGAGATAAATATATTAGTGGGATCACAAGTTTAGTTGTAATTATAATAGTTTTCTTTTGAACACTAATGGTTTTTCTCTGATATGTAGAAATCATAGTGACATTTCTTTTCGCGAATAAGCAAAGCTTGCGTATCTTTTCTTTGATAGAAGAAGTTATAATAAGAACAAAGAGGGTACACATGGCACAACCACAAGACAACATAAACATGGTGCTTGGAGCAGAGAGAAATGAGAAGCTCAACCCAAACAAAAGTTACAAAGCAGCGCCAACTAATTTGGCCAAGAGAAGCAACCCAACCTAAAAACGTCGTTCAAAATCTCGAAATCCATCACCAGGGACGCCACGAGCAATCAAGATGGCACCTTCATGAAGGGGAACGAAGCTATCATGTTATCACCGTCCGATCAGAGGATCCAGATCTAGGGTTTTGCTTGGTGCTTGAAGAGGGGACGGAGAAAGGCCATGGCAACGCCTCCAAGAAGGGGATGGTACCTGTAGGTGTCGCTGCTACCAGCATCGGTAATCCGAAGATGGGGAACATGTTGCTAGCTGGAACCGCCACCGACAGAAGGGGAGCTACGCCTGCCGCGGAAGGGTGGCAACGGGCACCGCCGGACGAACGAGCATTGGATCTGGCAGAGCAGGGGAGAGGCAGGGGGCGATTGGGGTTCGAGAAGCGATGGCGGGGCTAAGAGAGCCAAGACACGGGATGCGACTGCATTCGGCAACACCAGGGAGCTAGGATCTGGAGAGACAGATCTGGTCCGATCCTTCCATTTTTCCGTTAACAGCTCGGAAAAGGATGGCACAGTCATCATCTACGTGAGGACAAGGAGAATTTCTAGAGGGAAGCACTGTCAGATGACGTGAACCTGGAAGTGTTGATTTGCTAACAACAGTTTTAGCTATCCAACGGCCCTCATCGCCTTCACTCGACAGCCAAGATGGGAGCCGGAATGATTGACCTCTTTTACCTGTACCAATGGACTGGAGCAGCACAGGCAAGATCCACCATCACGAGTAGAAAAACAAGCATTAGCAATGTCTTGAGCATGATGCTCCGTCTGGAATGGACTAAGAGCATCTCCAACAGGCGCATAAAATAGTTTTAGCACGCCACTGTAGTACTTTTAGCGCGCCGGATCCAACATTGATTTAGCAGATGTCTAAAAACGCGCTTCCAAAAAAACACGCAGTGCAAATTGTGAAGTGCGCATAATCCGGTGCCCTAAATTTGCAGCTTCTGATAGCGCTTTTTAGCGCGTGCCCAATCCTTTTTTGTGCATGCACTATTTTACAGATTCTGCTGGAGCTATCTGGCGGCTAAAAAACTTGAATTTTAGCGCGCACAGCAGTTTTTGTGCGCCTGTTGGACATGCTCTAAAGCTAGAAAAATATTCTTAGTTGCGTGACAAACAGCAAATGTGATCTCTCTTTTTTTCACTGTATAAGGAATCGACGACGAACGCTTGCTCAGAACAAAAGTGATAAGTAACATGCACTAAAGTTAGAGTTAGCTTTCAAGCTTAGCAAGCAAAGTAGCGATCGAGCAGCACACATGCATATGCAAGGGACCGTGGGCGATATATACACATACATACATACGCCAGATCCATTGAGAAATCTCTCCAAATTAATTAACCCGCCAGCATGCAGATGGCCTTCCGAGCTCGTGTGGAAACCGGATCGATTCCGTTGGGGCCGAGTGCAAAGACATGCTTCGACAACATAATCAAGTCCACCGAAGCAGCAACGGCCTCTTCGCCCACCACTAGAGAGGTAAAGAAAAAGAAAAAGAAAGCTCTGACTACTATCCGCTTCTTCGACGAGTACAGCTGCTACGTGAGGGACGAGCTCGAGAACAAGGAGGACGGGCGGAAGATCTTCCACCCTACGTGCGTCGCCATCGGCCCACGCTTCCACGGGCAGGACGGCCTGAAGCGAGGCGAAGAGCTCAAGCGCATGGCGGCGCGGGACTTCTGGGAGTACTCGGACCAGCCCTTCAGCGCCCTCTACGCACAGGTCCAAGAGGTCGCTGCCGCGGCCCGGGCCAGCTACGCAAGGGCAAGCAGCTTCACCTTCACCGATGACGAGTTCACCGCCATGATGTTCGTCGACGGCTGCTTTCTGCTGCAGCTGATCGCCCTTCAAAATAACTACGTGGACGGCGGCATGGTACTGGTGGACGCAGCCCCCACCTTCTCATCATCGTACCTCAACCAGGTCGGCGCCTCCACGTTGTTGGCGGACATCTTCATCGTGGAGAACCAGATCCCCTGGGTCGTTCTCCACGCGCTAATGTCCATCAGGCCCATCCAAGTCATGCTGTTCGTCGACGCGCACATCGCCTCCACCTTCGACGTGCGATCGGCGAGGCCTGAGCTTCCTACAGGACAGCCCGGCGATTACGGACCTATCCACCTGCTTGACCTGCTCTGGAAGAGGCATATAGGGCCAGCAGCCTCCCCAGTGACGGCGGATACATATCTCACGTACAAACAGCTGGAGGTCGCCACCTTGACGTCGGCTACAGAGCTGGTGGAGGCCGGCGTGGATATCTGCCCTAGCAGCACCACGCGCTTCGCCGACATCAGCTTCGGGTGGCGATGGCAATTGTTTGGCCGCCTATCGCTGCCGCCCTTCATCCTCGACCACACTAACGTCGCCCTCTTGCTTAATATGCTCGCCTTCGAGCTCTTCTATTGGGACAATGACCACAACAGGTACAACTATATATAGGTGTTAATTCTTTTCTTACCTATATTATGTTATGTGACTTTAAATCATATTATTGAAAAGGTAATGAAAAAAATGGAATATGAGAATTCAAAGGTATTAACTTTTGTCGCATATAATCCAGCTGGTTTTGTCCGTTCAAATGATGGTCTTACTCGACTCGAATGGAGGGAGGATTTGTTGATACCCATACATATATTTAGACTAATAAGGACCAGTTAGTTTTAGAGAGCATATAGTAAGTAATATCCTTCTAGATATGCAGAGACCGGATGTGTGCTCTTTGGGTATGTACTTCTTTGAGCCAATAAAATCCACCCTTTGTCCAATTTTTTTTTTAGTATGTCCTTCCATTCCCAAAAAGCCAAATGTGTCCTCTCGATCGATGTGTTTAGAATTAGATTAAGAATGTAGAAATGAGACGTGTACATTTGCTTCTACATATGCATGTGCGCATACAAGTAAGGACTTGCATACAGTAAATAAATTAATACTTCCTCCGTCTAAAATTACTTGTCGTAGAAATGAATATATCTAGACGTATTTTAGTTCTAGATATAATCATTTTTATCCATTTACGTGACAAGTAATTCAGGGCGGAGGGATTAGTATATGTGTATATACCCTACAATTAAAGACTTACATGCATTAAATAATATACGTGCATATACTACCTTACAATTAAGGAGCAACGTGGCTGCCTACTTCGGGATGCTGTCGGCGCTGATGATCAGAGAGGAGGACGTGCGGCAGCTGCGGCGGAAGGGCATCGTCGTGACAACACTTAGCGACAAGGAAGTGATAAAGCTCTTCAACAAGCTAGGGGCGCATACCAACGGGCTGAACGCTGAAGTCAGCACCTACTTGATCCAAGCCAACATCAACGACTTCTTCAAGAGGCAGCGAATGTGGATCTCCATCCACCGCTTCATCTACAACAACCTCAAGTTCCTCATCACCATCGGCTCCTTCCTCAGCGTGTCCCTCTCGATCCTCAAGGCCATCCTCGCCCTCCCGGCGGGCTCTTCCAGCAACTAATTCATTCATTGCAAAGGTTTTATATACGATTGACTTGTTCGGTTTCCTTTCTGGAAAGGTTTGTTTTGGGTCACCTTGTATGTGTACGGCAAAGGTTTATTTGTGCTGCTTGAGGTTAATTTGGTCAAATAAGATTTCTCTCATTGGAGAGGATGACTGTGTTGTGCCAGTAGGAATCTATTGCTGCTGTTATTCAGACAAGATGCATGTGGCCCTTCTAAAACTGCATCTGGTGACCCACGCAGACCATATGTCACCTTTTTCCTGCGCCCAAGTCGTGGGTAGGGGTGGCTCTAAAATTGAATGGTTTATAAAGAGCTTAGTGCACTTGAACCCACAACATTTTGGTAGGGCCGGGCCGGCAAAATCTGGGACCCTGTGCGAAGCAAAAAAATGGGCCCTGTCTTGCTTAAAAAATGACTAACGAGCAATTATAATATATATATATATATATATATATATATATATATATATATATATATATATATATATATATCTTGCAAAAATTGACTAATGGGTACCCGTTTTGAAGACGTGAAGCGCCCGAGGGATGGAAGCCGCGAGAGCTGCAGCCGTGTGCCCATGTCAATCCTCTCGCCAAGAACTATTGCCGTGAGGCACTCTCGCCAGGAATTGTCGCCGTGTGCCCGTGTGACTCGTCGCCGGCGCTCTGGAGTGTTGAGTTTTCACGGTCGCTGATCGATCCGACGATCCCGTTTCCAGTCGAGAAGCGGCCTGAGGATTGTCTCCGATCGATCTGACGATCCCGTTTCCCGTAGGCTGTAGCCAGGGGCGGAGCCATGATTTTGGGATAGGGGGGTTGTGGGGGCGCCGAGAGGCAACGATCAAGGAAGACATTGCTGTGTACAATTAACAAATAGTTTTCATCTATAGAATACGCAAACGGCAGGATGAATTAAACCAATGAGTACCTAAATTTTATTGTAAACGCGAGGCCCAGCGCTAAGGAAACATTTGTTTTTGAGAGTATATAAAATTTGGGGCCCCCAAAAATCATGGGCCCTGTGTGGGCCGCACGTTTTGCACAACTGCGGGCCCGGCCCTGCATTTTGGTGTTAGGGTCACAACTGGCGCTAAGTGTATGATTACCTAAAATTTAGAGTTTGCCATTTGTCTCACAACAAACTTATGATTAAAGGTAACTTAGGAAGGAGAATATGGGCAAAACCCTAGGCTGTGTTTTCTCCTCTGAGCATGACACCACTGCACAATTATCCTTTGAATTTGTCGTGCCAAAACAAATGTGGGAGTATTTGTCTAATTTATTTTGTTTGAACCTAGGAACTAATTTTATCTCTGTTGCTAGATATTGACCTGCTAATAAGAATCACATTGTCCTTAATTCGGTCTATGTTTGTGCTTTATGGTGCATTTGGAAAACTAGGAATGCCCATGTTTTTAACAATGCACCTTGGACGGCCATTAAGGAAATGTGGTGACTGATTATGGTGGCAATCAAGAAGTTGCCCGCGTAAAAAAAAAAAGACAATCAAGAAGTGAGAGATCTTGTTCAAAGAAAATAATCTCGAGACATTAGAAGCCACCTCTCATATGATATCCTCTCTGATCAAAATTCCACATTGCCTGGGAGTGGGGTAGCTATCTCTGAACATTGCACTCGAGGTACCCTGCTTGGGCATGTTCAGCTCCGCTACCCCTCTCCATCTATACATGATTATATACAGAACATTTTGCTGCTTGGCGACGGCCAAGGTTCCCCTCCACATGGTACACCACGCAGGATGAAGAAGGTCAACATACTCGGTCCATGTACTCCCCTAGAAATGCCCGGGTCTCCCAACCAGTCGCCACTCAAGAAAACCAAGCTCAAAAGTCAAAAGCACTTCATCGGCACTGCTGGTCACTAGAGAGCCGAAGAGCGTTGGCAAAAGCTCTTGATTACTGTGTGTGGACTGTTGGCTCTGTTGTAGCTTTTTATTGAATTTTATTCTCGTTTCCCTTTTATTTCTTGTACTTGACTGTTGTTCTGGATGATATGGTTTCTTATTAATGGAACCAGGGGTTTTGTAGCCTAAGTCCTAACGCTATAAAACCTTAAAATTTCGACCATTCACAAACATGCATGATTTTGGTTGCCCGCGTGGTTATGTTCAAAAGATTGTCAATTCTCTTACCAATTCTCATGCACACATCATGAAGCAAACAAAACTTGTGTGCTAAACCGAAGAACAAAACACAACCAAAGCAAACAATCTGACCTTTCTTTTGGCTCGCAAACTAAAGTAAAACATCTAACAACGGACAATGTATTTCACACACATTTTTAATAATTCACGAACATTTTTGAATTCATGAATATTTTTAAGTTCAGAACATTTATAAAGTTTAAACATTTTAAAAGTTGTGAGCGAATTCAAATTGTGAACATTGTTTGTAACCTATCAATATTTTTCAAATTCATGAACATTATATTAGATTCATGTTTTTAAATTCACGAACATTGAGTGGGATCTACAAATATTTTTCAAATTCATGAACTTTTTTTAGATTCATGTTTTTTAATTCACAACATTTTTATGTGTGTCGCTAGGCCGGACGATTTTTCTAGTTTTGAGAAAGTACTGCCTGGATTTTTGTTCCTTTTCTATGTTTCACCGGTTTTAATAGTTTTTTCTTTTTCTGTTTGTTTTGTTTTCTTCTCTTTTTACTTTTTTCATATCTATTTCATGAATATTTATTAAATGTTGTAAAATAACTAAAAATATATTAACTGTTTTAGAATTCACGAACATTTGTTCGAATTCATGATCATTCTTTAAACTCATGAGCATCTTTTAAGTCTGTGAACATTTTAAATTTTGTGAAACTTTTTTAAATTTACAAACATTGTTTGGAATCCATGAATATTTTTCAAATTCACAAACATATTTTTGAATTCGTATTTTTAATTTGCAACATTTTTGTATGTATCACTTGGCCAGCTGGTTTTCCCGGTTTTGAGAATGTATTGGCTGGTTTTTTTTAATTATTTTTCATTGGTCTCATCCGTCCATTTGTTTTCGTTCTTCAAGATCCACTCATCGCTAGCCATTTCTTTCGTTTCCGCCACGTCGGAACTACTCATCGATGGGTTACCATTTTATGTTGTGTGTGTGTATGTCGCCACAAGGACACCCCGCCAATCCATCCACTATGTGTGTGTGTGTGCCGTGCCCTTGAAACTTCTTCGTCGCTCCCTTGCGTCCTTTTTCACCAATTTACTTTAAGATTGGTCAGGTGGGCCTGAGAACATGGGCGGAGGAGAGAAGTACAATGAGCTCAGTAGAACCCGCTTGTGAATAGGCTAGGGTCTCGCTCAATCAATATGTCTTGAGCTCCTTCTCTCTCCCTAACCACCAATTGTGTGGACCAATGGCAGGAGAAATCTCCTCTGATGAGGGTTGTAGGTACCAGATGTGGCGTATGGGCTAATATGTCGGTTGGTTGACGCACGAGTCGAATGAGCCATTGAGCGCATGCAACAGGCACGTCTAGAAGAAGTCGGACGCCATAGCGAGGCTGATCGACAATGGGCCAGTGGCGAAGCCACCTATAGGTTGTGTAGTCACTTGACTACACAACTCTTTGGCAAAACGTCATACATCAACTATAAATCATGCAATTTTTTTTTAAATGTACATTTGACTACACAACTTTGATTTATACTTGCAAGTGCCTGGTTTGGTTTGCTGCGTGTGAATTTAAGCACTCGTCCTAGCCGAGACATGATCGGAATCGGATTCGCACGGGAAGGCAGAGCGGATCACGACGTAAGCTCTCCGTGTCCGCCACATGTTCAGCAACTCATCACATTGGATCATAATTGGATCAGCTAATGTGTGGGCCGGGCTTATTGGACTGCAGCCTAAATTGACTTATGATATTTCTTTTCAAGTTTGACCAAGTCTATAACAAAATTTATCAACATCTTCAAAAACAAATTTACTTCATTAGATTCTTTATGAAATGAATTTTCATATTATATATATTTGATGCCGCAAATCTTTGCTGGTTTTTTCCATAGAGTTGGTCAAACTTTAAAAAAATTGACTTAGAAAATGCTAGAACTTAAATTATTTTGGTACTGAGGGAGTACATTTCAAACATGTTTAAATTTTACCTTTTCAATCCATTGACAATTTAACTTTGTGAAACTGCTTATTTGTGAACCTAATTGCTTCAGTATACGAAACTGATATTTGTGAAATATATAACTAAAATTTAAACATGCTATTTTCTGAAGCTGCTTATTTCACCGAGATTATTTGTGAAGTTAGTTATTTCATTCATTTAAATTTTCAATGTGAAATAGTTTTTCTTCATATATGTGAAATTGATTTAAAATTTGTGAAGCTGCTTATTGCAGTGTGTGAAAGTGATATTTTTTAAATATAACTGAAACTGAAATATGCTATTTGTGAACATGAGTGAAATCAGTTTTCTAAAATAAGTTACTCAGTTAAATGGAATGAGTGATATCGGTTTTTTAAAATGAATAAAATCCATTTCTCAAAATGGTTGAATACATTGTTTGGAAGAATTGAAATCAGTTTTGTCAAATTCATTGTTTCAGTGTGTGAAATCGATTATTTCAAACATATGAAACTATGAGTTTTCACAAAATAGATTTCACTGCTTTTCTTAATATGTGCAAACAATTGAAATGAGTGAAACAATTTGTTTTAATGATTGAAATCAGTTTTTGAAATGAGGGAAATTATTTCTTGAACTGAGGGAAATCAGTGGTTTAAAATAAGCGAAATATTTTTTTAAATGAGTAAAATAAAACTTTTGAAATGTGTGAAATGTTTTTTAAATTGAGCGAAATATGTTTTCCAAATTAGTGAAATTATTTGTTTGAAATGAGTGAAATTCAATTCTTGAAATTGGTGAAATTGTTTTTTATCAATGAAATCGGTTTTTTGAAACTCGTTTAAAATATATCCAAGGTTGATGTTGTTTTAAAGGTCCCATGAAAATAGAAACGGAAATTTGGTTCAAAAGTTATGAGTCATTCAAAATATAAGAAGAAAAATAAAATGCAAGTTTGATAGATAGAATCTTGTCTGCATGCAATCAGCCATTCTTCTATTCTCTCTCACTCTCTTACGTGACAAAAGGCTATTATGGTGGACCCCCTACCAATGTGTACTTGCAATGTATAGCTGGAACAAAATGTTTCACTCTCTTATATGTGAAAACGTGCACCGATCTTGATGCCGGTGCGAACGATGCTAGATCTTTCAATATGTACCAGTACCGCTTGATTTTCCACTTTCCCCGGTCACCCACTCCATGTCGGTATGAACTATGAAGCTCGTCGTCATCGCTACCTTAATCCTTGCCATCATTCTCTCCATTTGCAATGTAGAATGCCATTTGGCTAATATTCGTCCGTTTGAAAATCATGGAACACATATCCATTTTCCATGGTCTGACCTGTGAGCCCCGATCTATGCGAATTGGAGATCAGAACACGTGAGGGGATATGCAGGATTAGGCGAGGAAAAAGAAAAGAAGAGGACAAAACAGAGAACAGGGGGACGAGGAACAGAATCCTTTTCTTCTTCGATATCTTTCCCGGGAGGGTTACAACCACTTAAGTGACACACAACACTCCAGCCACACGGGGATTGAGCATGCCGACTAAAGCTTACATCCTCGGCCCACTACCCCTTGTCATGCACTAGCATCTCTAGTCCACTCTGCCAGTAGGTACAACTGTGACATTTTCCTCCAAACGAAACCCCATCCTAGATTGCTGCTCAAGGAAATATGCCCTAAAGGCAATAATAAAGTTGTTATTTTATATTTCCTTATTCATGATAAAGGTTTATTATTCATGCTAGAATTGTATTGATCGGAAACTTAAATACATGTGTGAATATATAAACAAATACCGTGTCCCTAGTAAGCCTCTACTAGACTAGCTCGTTTATCAAAGATGGTTATGGTCTCCTAACCATAGACATGTGTTGTCATTTGATAACGGGATCACATCATTAGGAGAATGATGTGATGGACTAGACCCACCCGTTAACTTAGCATATTGATGTTCGGAATTGTTGCATGGAAAACAAAAAAAATTCTACGCACACGCAATGATCTATCGATGGGGATGCATAGCAACGAGGGGGAGAGTGTGTCTACATACCCTCATAGACCGTAAGCAGAAGCGTTTGACAACGCGGTTGATGTAGTCGAACTTCTTCTAACTCCGACCGATCAAGTACCGAATGTACGGCACTTCCGAGTTCTGCACACGTTCAGCTCGGTGATGTCCCTCGCCTTCTTGATTCAGAAAGGTGTCGAGGTAGCAGATGAGTTCCGTCAGCACGACGGTGTGGTGACGGTGATGGTAAAGTGATCCTCGTAGGGCTTCGCCTAAGCACCGCGATAATATGACCGGGGGTATAAACTGTGGAGGGGGCGCCGCACACGGCTAACAATTGATGTTGTGTGTCCTTGTGTGGCGCCCCCTACCCATGTATATATAGGTGGGAGGGGAGGAGGCAGCCCCTAGGGCGCCCCAAGAGACCTGGCGGCAGCCCTAGGGCTGTTGCCTTGCCCTGCCCCCCCCCCCCCTTCCTTGTAAGAAGAAGGAGGAAGGAAAGAGGGGGGAGAGGGAAGGAAGGGGGAGTCCTACTCCACACTTTCCTTTCCCTCCCCTCTTTCCTTCTCCTCCTCATAGGTCCGGCCTGTATAGGGGCGCACCAGCCCCTTGTGGGCTGGTGTGTTCCCTCTCTTGGCCCAAAAGGCTCATATCTTTGCCGGGGATGCCCGAAACTCTTTTCCGGTGACCCGATAAGTACCTGGTACCCTCCGAAACACTTCTGGTGTCCGAATACCATCGTCCTATATATCAATCTTCACCTCTTGACCATTTCGAGACTCCTCGTCATGTCCGTGATCTCATCCGGGACTCCTAAGAACATTCGGTCACCAAATCACATAACTCATATAATACTATATCGTCAACGAACGTTAAGCGTGCGGACCCTAAGGGTTTGAGAACTATGTAGACATGACCGAGACACCTCTCCGGTCAATAACCAATAGCAGAACCTGGATGCTCATATTGGCTCCTACATATTCTACAAATATCTTTATCGGTCGAACCGTTATGACAACATACACAATTCCCTTTGTCCATATGTATGTTACTTGCCCGAGATTCGATCGTCGGTATCTTCATACCTAGTTCAATCTCGTTACCGGCAAGTCTCTTTACTCGTTCCGTAATACATTACCTCGTGACTAACTCCTTAGTCGTTTGCTTGCAAGCTTATGATGTGTATTATCGAGAGGGCCTAGAGATACCTCTCCGATACTCGGAGTGACAAATCCTAATCTCGATCTATGCCAACCCAACAAACACCTTCGGAGATACCTGTAGAGCATCTTTATAATCACCCAGTTATGTTGTGACATTTGATAGCACACAAGGCATTCCTCCTGTATCCGGGAGTTGCATAATCTCATAGTCGAAGAAATATGTATTTGACATGAAGAAAGCAATAGCAATAAAACTGAACGATCATTATGCTAAGCTAACGGATGGGTCTTGTCCATCACATCATTCTCCTAATGATGTGATCCCGTTATCAAATGACAACACATGTCTATTGTTAGGAAACCTTAACCATCTTTGATCAACGAGCTAGTCTAGTAGAGGCTTACTACGGACATGGTGTTTGTTTATGTATTCACACATGTATTTAAGTTTCCGATCAATACAATTCTAGCATGAATAATAAACCTTTATCATGAATAAGGAAATATAAAATAACAACTTTATTATTGCCTCTAGGGCATATTTCCTTCTGTCTCCCACTTGCACTAGAGTCAATAATCTAGTTCACATCGTCATATGATTAACACTCATAGTTCACATCGCCATGTGACTAACACCAAAGAGTTTACTAGAGTCAACAATCTAGTTCACATCGCCATGTGATTAACACCCAAAGAGTACTAAGGTGTGATCATGTTTTGCTTATGAGAGAGGTTTAGTCAACGGGTCTGCCACATTCAGATCCGTATGTATTTTGCAATTTTCTTTGTCTATAATGCTCTGCACGGAGCTACTCTAGCTAATTGCTCCCACTTACAATATGTATCCAGATTGAGACTCAGAGTCATCTAGATTAGTGTTTAAAGTTTGCATCGACGTAACCCTTTATCACCTCCATAACCGAGAAACATTTCCTTAGTCCTCTTTAAGGTACCTAAGGATAATTTTGACTGCTGTCCAGTGATCTACTCCTAGATCACTATTGTACCGCCTTGCCAAACTCATGACAAGGTACACAACTGGTATGGTACACAGCATGGCATACTTTATAGAACCTATGGCTGAGACATAGGGAATGACTTTCATTCTCTCTCTATCTTCTGCCGTGGTCAGGTTTTGAGTCTCACTCAACTTCATACCTTGCAACACAGGCAAGAACCCTTTCTTTGACTGGTCCATTTTGAACTTCTGCAAAATCTTGTCAAGGTATGTGCTTTGTGAAAGTCCTATTAAGCGTCTCAATCTATCCCTATAGATCTTGATGCCCAATATATAAGTAGCTTCACAGAGGTCTTTCTTTGAAAAATTCTTATTCAAATATCCTTTTATGCTATCCAGAAATTCTATATCATTTCCAATCAATAATATGTCATCCACATATAATATTAGAAATGCTACAGAGCTCCCACTCACTTTCTTGTAAATACAGGCTTCACCGTAAGTCTGTATAAAACCATATGCTTTGATCACCTCATCAAAGCGTATATTCCAACTCTGAGATGCTTGCACCAGTCCATAGATGGATCGCTGGAGCTTGCACACTTTGTTAGCACCTTTAGGATCGACAAAACCTTCTGGTTGCATCATATACAACTCTTCTTTAAGAAATCCATTAAGGAATGCAGTTTTTACGTCCATTTGCCAGATTTCATAATCATAAAATGCGGCAATTGCTAACATGATTCGGACGGACTTAAGCATCGCTACGGGTGAGAAAGTCTCATCGTAGTCAACCCCTTGAACTTGTTGAAAACCTTTTGCGACAAGTCGAACTTTGTAGACAGTAACATTACCATCAGCGTCAGTCTTCTTCTTGAAGATCCATTTATTCTCTATGGCTTGCCGATCATCGGGCAAGTCCACCAAAGTCCATACTTTGCTCTCATACATGGATCCTATCTCAGATTTCATGGGCTCAAGCCATCTGTCGGAATCTGGGCTCATCATAGCTTCTTCATAGTTCGTAGGTTCGTCATGGTCTAGTAACATGACTTCCAGGACAGGATTACCGTACCACTCTGGTGCGGAACGTGCTCTGTTCGACCTACGAGGTCCAGTAGTAACTTGATCTGAAGTTTCATGATCATCATCATTAGTTTCCTCTCTAGTTGGTGTAGGCATCATGGGAACGGATTTCTCTGATGTGCTACTTTCCAAATTGAGAGAAGGTACAATTACCTCATCAAGTTCTACTTTCCTCCCACTCACTTCTTTCGAGAGAAACCCCTTCTCTAGAAAGGTTCCATTCTTGGCAACAAAGATCATGCCTTCGGATCTGTGGTAGAAGGTGTACCCAATTGTTTCCTTAGGGTATCCTATAAAGACGCACTTCTCTAATTTGGGTTCGAGCTTATCAGGCTGAAGCCTTTTGACATAAGTGTCGCAACCCCAAACTTTAAGAAACGACAGCTTAGGTTTCTTACCAAACCACAGTTCATACGGTGTCGTCTCAACGGATTTAGATGGTGCCCTATTTAACATGAATGCGGCTGTCTCTAATGCATAACCCCAAACGATAGTGGTAAATCGGTAAGAGACATCATAGATCGCACCATATCCAATAAAGTACAGTTACGACGTTCGGACACACCATTACGCTGTGGTGTTCCACGTGGCGTGAGTTGTGAAACAATTCCACATTGTTTTAAATGAAGGCCAAACTCGTAACTCAAATATTTGCTTTTGCGATCAGATCGTAGAAACTTTATTTTCTTGTTGCGATGATTCTCCACTTCACTCTGAAATTCTTTGAACTTTTCAAATGTTTCAGACTTGTGTTTCATTAAGTAGATATACCCATACCTAATCAAATCATCTGTGAAGGTCAAAAAATAACGACACCCGCCGCGTGCTTCAACACTCATCGGACCTCATACATCGGTATGTATAATTTCCAATAAGTCATTAGCTCGCTCCATTGTTCCGGAGAACGGAGTTTTAGTCATCTTGCCCATGAGGCATGGTTCACAAGTATCAAATGATTCATAATCAAGTGATTCCAAAAGCCCATCTGCATGGAGTTTCTTCATGCACTTTACACCAATATGACCTAAACGACAGTGCCACAAGTATGTTGCACTATCATTATCAACTTTGCATCTTTTGGCATCAATATTATGAATATGTGTATCACTACGATCGAGATTCAATAAACCATTCACATTGGGTGTATGACCGTAGAAGGTTTTATTCATGTAAACAGAACAACAATTATTCTCTGTCTTAAATGAATAACCGTATTGCAATAAACATGATCCAATCATATTCATGCTCAACGCAAACACCAAATAGCATTTATTTAGGTTCAACACTAATCCCGTAGATAGAAGGAGTGTGCAATGGTGATCGTATCAACCTTGGAATCACTTCCAACACACATCGTCACCTCACACTTAACTAGACTCTGTTCATTCTGCAACTCCTGTTTCGAGTTACTAATCTTAGCAACTGAATCGGTATCAAATACCCAGGGGTTACTACGAATACTAGTGAAGTACACATCAATAACATGTATATCAAATATACCTTTGTTCACTTTGCCATCCTTCTTATCCGCCAAGTATTTGGGGCAGTTCTGCTTCTAGTGACCATTCTCTTTGCAGTATAAGCACTCAGTTTCTGGCTTAGGTCCAGCTTTGGGATTCTTCATGGGAGTGGCAACTTGCTTGCCATTCTTCTTGAAGTTCCCTTTCTTTCCCTTGCCCTTTTCTTGAAACTAGTGGTCTTGATAACCATCAGCATTTGATGCTCTTACTTGATTTCTACCTTCGTCGATTTCAGCATCGCGAAGAGCTTGGGAATCATTTCCGTCATCCCTTGCATAATATAGTTCACCACAAAGTTCTAGTAGCTTGGTGATAGTGACTAGAGAACTCTGTCAATCACTATCTTATCTGGAAGATTAACTACCACTTGATTCAAGCGATTGTAGTACCCAGACATTCTGAGCACATGCTCACTGGCTCAGCTATTCTCCTCCATCTTGTAGACAAAGTACTTGTCAGAGGTCTCATACCTCTCGACTCGGGCATGATTCTGAAATAACAATTTCAGCTCATGGAACATCTCATATGCTCCGTGGCGTTCAAAACGTTTTTGAAGTCTCGGTTGTAAGCCGTAAAGCATGGCGCACTAAACTATCAACTAGTCATCATATGGAGCTTGCCAAACATTCATAACGTTTGCATCAGCTCCTGCAATAGGTCTGTCAGCTAGCGTGCATCAAGGACATAATTCTTCTGTGCAGCAATGAGGATAATCCTCAGATCACGGACCCAGTCCGCACCATTGCTACCATCATCTTTCAACTTAGTTTTTCTCTAGGAACATATCAAAAATTAGGGGAACTACATCGCGAGCTATTGATCTACAATATAGATATGCAAATACTATCAGGACTAAGTTCATGATAAATTAATTTCAATTAATCAAATTACTTAAGAACTCCCATTTAAATAGACATCCCTCAAGTCATCTAAGTGATACGTGATCCAAATCAACTAACCCATGTCCGATCATCACGTGAGATGGGGTAGTCATCAATGGTGAACATCTCTATGTTGATCATATCTACTATATGATTCACGTTCGATCTTTCGATCTCCAGTGTTCCGAGGCCATGTCTGTACATGCTAGGCTCGTCAAGTTTAACCCGAGTATTTCGCATGTGCAAAACTGTCTTGCACCCATTGTATGTGAACGTAGAGTCTATCACACCCGATCATCACGTGGTGTCTCAACACGACGAACTATCGCAACGGTGCATACTCAGGGAGAACACTTATACCTTGAAATTTAGTGAAGGGATCATCTTATAATGCTACCGCCGTACTAAGCAAAATAAGATGCATAAAGATAAACATCGCATGCAATCAAAATATGTGACATGATATGGCCATCATCATCTTGTGCTTTTGATCTCCATCTCCAAAGCATCGTCATGATCTCCATCGTCACCGGCTCGACACCTTGATCTCCATCGTTGCATCATGGTCATCTCGCCAACTATTGCTTCTACAACTATCGCTAACGCATACTGATAAAGTAAAGCAATTACATGGCGTTTGCATTTCATACAATAAAGAGACAACCATAAGGCTCCTGCCGGTTGCCGATAACTTTTACAAAACATGATCATCTCATACAAAAATGTATATCACATCATGTCTTGACCATATCACATCACAACATGCCCTGCAAAAACAAGTTAGACGTCCTCTACTTTGTTGTTGCAAGTTTTACGTGGCTGCTACGGGTTTCTAGCAAGAACCGTTCTTACCTACGCATCAAAACCACAACGGTGATTTATCAAGTTTGCTGTTTTAACCTTCAACAAGGACCGGCTGTAGTCAAATTCGATTCAACTAAAGTAGGACAAACAGACACCCGCCAGCCACCTTTATGCAAAACTAGTTGCATGTCTGTCGGTGGAACCGGTCTCATGAACGTGGTCATGTAAGGTTGGTCCGGGCCGCTTCATCCAACAATACCGCCGAATCAAAATAAGACATCGATGGTAAGCAGTAAGACGATCACCGCCCACAACTCTTTGTGTTCTACTCGTGCATATCATCTACGCATAGACCTGGCTCATGATGCCACTGTTGGGAATCGGTGCATGGAGAACAAAAAAAATTCTACGCACACGCAATGATCTATCCATGGAGATGCATAGCAACGAGGGGGACAGTGTGTCTGCATACCCTCGTAGACCGTAAGCGGAAGAGTTTGACAACGCGGTCGATGTAGTCGAACTTCTTCTAGCTCCGACCGATCAAGTACCGAACGTACGACACCTCCGAGTTCTGCACACGTTCAGCTCGGTGACGTCCCTCGCATTCTTGATCCATCAAGGTGTCGAGGTAGTAGATGAGTTTCGTCAGCACGATGGTGTGGTGACGGTGAAGGTGAAGTGATCCTCGCAGGGCTTCGCCTAAGCACCGCGAGAATATGACCGGGGGTGTAAACTGTGGAGGGGGGGGGGGGGGGGGGGGCGCACACGGCTAACAATTGATGTTGTGTGTCCTTGTGTGGCGCCCCCTACCCATGTATATATAGGTCGGAGGGGAGGAGGCAGCCCCTAGAGCGCCCCAAGAGACCTGGCGCAGCCCTAGGGCTGCTGCCTTGCCCAGCGCCCCCCTTTCCTTGTAAGAAGAAGGGGGAAGGAAAGAGGGGGGAGAGGGAAGGAAGGGTGAGTCCTACTCCACACTTTTCGTTCCCTCCCCTCTTTCCTTCTCCTCCTCATAGGTCCGGCCTGTATAGGGGCACACCAGCCCCTTGTGGGCTGGTGTGTTCCCTCTCTTGGCCCATAAGGCCCATATCTTTGTCGGGGGTGCCCGAAACTCTTTTTCGGTGACCCGATAAGTACCCGGTACCCTCCAAAACACTTCCGGTGTCCGAATACCATCGTCCTATATATCAATCTTTACCTCTCGACCATTTCGAGACTCCTTGTCATGTCCATGATCTCATCCGGGACTCCGAACAACATTCGGTCACCAAATCACATAACTCATATAATACTATATCGTCAACGACCGTTAAGCGTGCGGACCCTACGGGTACGAGAACTATCTAGACATGACCGAGACACCTCTCCGGCCAATAATCAATAACGGAACCTGGATGCTCATATTGGCTCCTACATATTCTACAAAGATCTTCATTGGTCGAACCGTTATGACAACATACACAATTCCCTTTGTCCATCGGTATGTTACTTGCCCGAGATTCGATCGTCGGTATCTTCATACCTAGTTCAATCTCGTTACCGGCAAGTCTCTTTACTCGTTCCATAATACATCACCTCGTGACTAACTCCTTAGTCATTTGCTTGCAAGCTTATGATGTGTACTACCAAGAGGGCCTAGAGATACCTCTCCGATACTCGGAGTGACAAATCCTAATCTTGAACTATGCCAACCCAACAAACACCTTCGGTGATACCTGTAGAGCATGTTTATAAGCACCCAGTTAAGTTGTGACATTTGATAGCACACAAGGCATTCCTCCGGTATCCGGGAGTTGCATATTCTCATAGTCGAAGGAATATGTATTTGACATGAAGAAAGCATTAGCAATAAAACTGAACGATCATTATGCTAAGCTAACAGATGGGTCTTGTCCATCACATCATTCTACTAATGATGTGATCCTGTTATCAAATGACAACACATGTCTATGGTTAGGAAACCTTAACCATCTTTGATCAACGAGCTAGTCCAGTAGAGGCTTACTAGGGACACGGTGTTTGTTTATGTATTCACACATGTATTTAAGTTTTCGATCAATACAATTCTAGCATGAATAATAAACCTTTATCATGAATAAGGAAATATAAAATAACAACTTTATTATTGCCTCTAGGGAATATTTCCTTCAATTGATCGTTCAGTTTTATTGTTGTAGCTTTCTTCATGTCAAATACATATTCCTTCGACTATGAGATTATGCAACTCCCGGATACCGGAGGAATACCTTGTGTGCTATCAAACATCACAACGTAACCAAGTGATCATAAAGATGCTCTATAGGTATCTCCGAAGGTGTTTGTTGAGTTGGCAGAGATCGAGATTAGGATTTGTCACTCCGAGTATCGGAGAGGTATCTCTGGGCCCTCCCGGTAATACACATCATAAGCTTGCAAGCAAACGACTAAGGAGTTAGTAACAAGGTGATGTATTACGGAATGAGTAAAGAGACCTGCCGATAATGAGATTGAATTAGGTATGAAGATACCGATGATCGAATCTCGGGCAAGTAACATACCGATGGACAAAGGGAATTACGTATGTTGTCATAACGGTTCGACCGATAAAGATCTTCGTAGAATATGTAGGAACCAATATGGGCATCCAGGTTCCGCTATTGGTTATTGACCGAAGAGGTGTCTCGGTCATGTCTACATAGTTCTCGAACCCGTAGGGTCCGCACGCTTAACGTTCGTTGACGATATAGTATTATATGAGTTATGTGATTTGGTGACCGAATGTTGTTCGGAGTCTCGGATGAGATCACAGACATGATGAGAATTCTCGAAATGGTCAAGAGGTAAAGATTTATATATAGGACGATAGTATTCGGACACCAAAAGTGTTTCGGGGGGTACCGGGTACTTATCGGGTCACCGGAAGGGGTTCCGGGCACGCCCCGGCAAAAGATATGGGCCTTATGGGCCAAGAGGGTGGCTGGTGCACCCCCCATATGGGCTGGTCTAAGAGGAGAAGGAAAGAGGGGGAGGGAAAGGAAAGAGTGGAATATGATTCCCCCTTCCTTCCCTCTCCCCCCCTCTTTCCTTCCCCCTCCGACAAACATGGCAGGGGGGTGCGGCTAAGGGTGGAGCCCAAGTAGGATTTGGCCTACTTGGGGCGCCTCCTGGCAGCTTCCCCTCTCCCTCCCACCTATATATATGTGTGGGGGGGGGCGCCCTAGCACACACCAGACAATTGCCTAGACGTGTGCGACACGCCCTCCGCCGTTTACACCCCCGATCATATTTTCGTAGTGCTTTGGCGAAGCCCTGCGGAGATCACTTCACCATCACCGTCACCACGCCGTTGTGCTGACGGAAATCATCTACTACCTCGATGTCTTGCTGGATCAAGAAGGCGAGGGACGTCACCGAGCTGAACATGTGCATCATGAGCCAGGTTTATGCGTAGATGATATGCACGAGTAGAACACAAAGATCGGTACTTGCTCGGTTGAAGCGCGAAGAAGTTCGACTACATCAACCGCGTTGTGAAAGGCTTCCGCTTACGGTCTATGAGGGTATGTAGACACACTCTCTCCCTCGTTGCTATGCATCTCCATGGATAGATCATTGCGTGTGCGTAGAAAATTTTTGTTTTCCATGCAACCATTCCCAACAGTGCCATCATGAGCCAGGTTTAAGCGTACGTAGATGATATGCACGAATAGAACACAAAGAGTTGTGGGCGATGATAGTCATACTGCTTACCACCAACATCTTATTTTGATTCGGCGGTATTGTAAGATGAAGCGGCCCGGACCAACCTTACATGTCCACGTACATGAGACCGGTTCCACCGACAGACATGCAACTAGTTTTGCATAAAGGTGGCTGGCGGGTGTCTGTTTCTCCTACTTTAGTTGAATCGAATTTGACTACGACCGGTCCTTGAAGAAGGTTAAAACAGCAAACTTGATGAATCACCATTGTGGTTTTTGCCGTAGGTAAGAACCGTTCTTGCTAGAAGCCCGTAGCAGCCACGTAAAACTTGCAACAACAAAGTAGAGGACGTCTAACTTGTTTTTGCAGGGCATGTTGTGATGTGATATGGTCAAGACATGATGTGATATACGTTATTGTATGAGATGATCATGTTTTGTAAAAGTTATCGGCAACCGACAGGAGCCTTATGTTGTCTCTTTATTGTATGAAATGTAAACGCCATGTAATTTCTTTACTTTATCACTATGCGTTAGCAATAGTTGTAGAAGCATTAGTTGGCGAGACGACCATGACGCAATGATGGAGATCAAGGTGTCGAGCTGGTGACTATGGTGATCATGACGATGCTTTGGTGATGGAGATCAAAAGCAAAAGATGATGATGGCCATATCATGTCACATATCTTGATTCCATGTGATGTTTATCTTTTATGCATCTTGTTTTGTTTAGAACGGCGGTAGCATTATAAGATGATCCCTTCACTAAATTTCAAGGTAAAAGTGTTCTCCCCGAGTATGCACCGTTGCTACAGTTCGTCGTTTCGAGACACCACGTGATGATCGGGTGTGATAGACTCTACGTTCACATACAACGGGTGTAAGACAGTTTTGCACATGCAGAATACTTGGGTTAAACTTGACGAGCCTAGCATGTACAGACATGGCCTCGGAACACTGGAGACCGAAAGGTCGAACGTGAATCATATAGTAGATATGATCAACATAGAGGTGTTCACCATTGATGACTGCCCCATCTCATGTGATGATCGGACATGGGTTAGTTGATTTGGATCACGTGTCACTTAGATGACTTGAAGGATGTCTATTTAAGTGGAAGTTCTTAAGTAATTTGATTAATTGATCTTAATTTATCATGAACTTAGTCTTATAGTTTTGCATATCTATGTTGTAGATCAATAGCTCGTGATATAACTCCCCGTTTATTTTTTGATATGTTCCTAGAGAAAAATAAGTTGAAAGATGATAGTAGCAATGATGTGGACTGGGTCCGTGATCTGAGGATTATCCTCATTGCCACATAGAAGAATTATGTCCTTAATGCACCGCTAGGTGATAGACCTATTGCAGGAGCAGATGCAGACGTTATGAACGTTTTGGCAAGCTCGATATGATGACTACTTAACAGTTTAGTGCGCCATGCTTTACGGCTTAGAACCGGGACTTCAAAAACGTTTTGAACGCCACGGAGCATATGAGATGTTCCAAGAGCTGAAACTGGTATTTCAGACTCATGCTCGTGTCACTATCACGAAGCTACTAGAACTTTGTGATGAACTATAATATGCAAGGGATGACGAAAATGATTCCCGAGCTCTTCGCGATGCTGAAATTGGCGAAGGTAGAAATCAAGAAAGAGAATCAAGTGTTGGTGATTACCAAGACCACTAGTTTCAAGAAAAAGGGCAAGGGAAAGAAAGGGAACTTCAAGAAGAATTGCAAGCAAGTTGCCGCTCCCATGAAGAAGCCCAAAGCTGGACCCAAGCCTGAAACTGAGTGCCTCTAACACAAAGGAAATGGTCACTTGAAGTGGAACTACCCCAAATACTTGGCGGATAAGAAGGATGGCATATTTGATATACATGTTATTGATGTGTACCTTACTAGTGTTCATAGTAACCCCTGGGTATTTGATACCGGTTCAGTTGCTAAGATTAGTAACTCGAAACAGGAGTTGCAAATTGACCAGAGACTAGTTAAGGGCGAGGTGACGATGTGTGTTGAAAATGATTCCAAGGTTGATACGATCACCATTGCACACTCACTCTACCTTCGGGATTAGTGTTGAACCTAAATAAATGTTATTTGGTGTTTGCGTTGAGCATGAATATGATTTGATCATGATTATTGCAATACGGTTATTCATTTAAGTCAGAGAATAATTGTTGTTCTGTTTACATGAATAAAACCTTCTATGGTCATACACTCCATGCAAATGGTTTATTGAATCTCGATCGTAGTGATACACATATTCATAATATTGATGCCAAAAGATGCAAAGTTGATAATGATAGTGCAACATACTTGTGGCACTGCCGTTTAGGTCATATTGGTGTAAAGCGCATGAAGAAACTCCATGCGGATGGACTTTTGGAATCACTTGATTATGAATCATTTGATACTTGCGAACCATGCCTCATGGGCAAGATGACTAAAACTCCGTTCTCCAGAACAATGGAGCGAGCTAATGTCTTATTGGAAATAATACATACTGATGTATGTTGTCCGATGAGTATTGAGGCACGCGGCGGGTATCGTTATTTTCTGACCTTCACAGATGATTTAAGCATATATGGATATATCTACTTAATGAAACACAAGTCTGAAACATTTGAAAAGTTTAAAGAATTTCAGAGTAAAGTGGAGAATCATCGTAACAGGAAAATAAAGTTTCTACGATCTGATCGCGGAGGCGAATATTTGAGTTACGAGTTTGGCCTTCATTTAAAACAATGTGGAATTGTTTCACAACTCACGCCACCTGGAACACCACAGCGTAATGGTGTATCCGAACGTCATAACCGTACTTTATTGGATATGGTGCATTCTATGATGTCTCTTACCGATTGACCACTATCATTTTGGGGTTGTGCATTAGAGACAGCCGCATTCACGTTAAATAGGGCACCATCTAAATCCGTTGAGACGACACCATATGAACTCTGGTTTGGCAAGAAACCTAAGCTGTCGTTTCTTAAAGTTTGGGGTTGCGACACTTATGTCCAAAGGCTTCAGCCTGATAAGCTCGAACCCAAATCGGAGAAGTGCGTCTTCATAGGATACCCTAAGGAAACAATTGGGTACACCTTCTACCATAGATCCGAAGGCAAGATCTTTGTTGCCAAGAATGGAACCTTTCTAGAGAAGGAGTTTCTCTCAAAAGAAGTGAGTGGGAGGAAAGTAGAACTTGATGAGGTAATTGTACCTTCTCCCAATTTGGAAAGTAGCACATCAGAGAAATCTGTTCCCGTAATGCGTACACCAACTAGAGAGGAAGCTAATGATGATGATCATGAAACTTCAGATCAAGTTACAACTAGACCTCGTAGGTCGAACAGAGCATGTTCCACACCAGAGTGGTACGGTAATCCTATCCTGGAAGTCATGTTACTAGACCATGGCGAACCTACGAACTATGAAGAAGCTATGATGAGCCCAGATTCTGATAGATGGCTTGAGGCCATGAAATCTGAGATAGGAACCTGTCGGCCCCTTTCTGGAATAAATCACAGAAAAGGCCCAAGTCACACCAGCCCCAAGATCAACACAACTGGTGAACTTCCTTGATACAGATAACTAGTACAATATAATATTACACAGGGTTGAGTCTGAGTGCTCAACGGAATTATTACATACTCGTCAGTGTATGGCAGTGGCGGAATATGACAGTGGTGTGGTGATGATACAATACTTGTACAATAAAATCGAGCCAAGCGTCAGTGTGAAGCTTGACTATTTTATTGGTGTAGCGGAAGCTCAGCGGCTGATACATGTGGTAGACTCCTACTCCATAGGTAGACTAACTGGGACTCCTCTAAGCGTCAGGCTCGCTAGTGCAATTCTCCTCCACAAGCTCGTCCTCCTCCAAGTCTGGCCAAGTAAATAGCTAGGGACAAGCCAGTGAGTATGTTGGAATGTACTCACAAACATTAAGAACAAAGATATAACGAATGCATATGCTTATGTTAAATCATGCTAGGATGCTCATGCTGACTAGAGATTTAAGACATGTCATGACAATAAAATGATATGGACGTGAACATAGCATGTTAGTCATAATCAAACTTATTAGAAATAAAACAAATGAATGCCACGGGTAGTCTAGCCAGCCCAAGTGAAATCCAGAAAAAAATAAAAGAAATGCCAATCAGGTGTCCACAGGAGTAGTGGCGTGATAAACCGCCTGTGAACTCGAGGGACGCCACGAAGAGGTCTTGAAAAGAAATGCCAGTCGGGTGTCAAGTGACACCTCGGTCGGACTTGAAAAGAAATGCCAACCGGGTGTCCACAAGAGTAGTGGTGTGATAAACCGCCTGTGAACTCGAGGGACTCCACGAAGAGGTCTTGAAAATAAAACATAATGTCCGGGGTAGTCTAGCCAGCCCCTAAGACACTCAGGAAAAGATAAGAGAACGAGTTAGTCCACAATAATATGCATAACCACAGTAATATTAACAAGCATAGCAAAATGATAGCATCAGGGTGACAATAAATATCCTGCAAAAATAATTCTGGCACTTTTTTATTATTTCCTCCGGAGACCGACACCGGGACCGACACTTGACCCACCCAGCTACGCCCTTAACCGAGGACTCGGCTATTCGAATAGGTTTTAACTCTGTAGAGGGTGTACTCTTTACCCACAAGTATAGGATTTCTTTAGTCAGCACCATGGCACTGGCTAATTCCCACTACGGTCTTTGGGCTGAAAACACACCTGACCAGCACACACTAGATTAACTTTCCGGATGCCAGGAATCACCCAAAGCATCGTTCAAGTAAAACTCTAAGACGGAGAGACCCAACGTCCTGCATGGGATCACTATTCATAGGCACGGATTACAAGGGGTGCCCCCCTCTCGGTCCAAGACCGGATACACCCATGCCCCCTGACCCGATGACAGGATTTAGTCCAAGGCCTTTGGAAACCCTCATCGTGGCCCTCTGTACGGTGTGTACCTGGACAGGGGTTAACAACTTACTCAGTCGTACCTTCCTTGCGGAAGGACCCGTGGTAGCATGGTATCCAGCTAGGTGTAATGGAACAAGACTCGATCTAGGCCGACTCAGGAGGCGTTAATTATTACCACCGGTATGTTCCACATACGTCACGTGACACCACCATGTCAAAAAAATGGCCCGTGCCCACCAGCACGTCCAAGGCAGGAGACACACTTCTGAATATCTCACAGCTTTACCAAGTAAGTAAATTTTCTTGTTTGAGTGAAGTGGAAGTTAAGCATAAGAAGTGATATGACCAAACATGCATGCACTTGAGATATATGTGGCGCAACTCCAACCGATGCAAGTATGCAAAATGCAATCACCATATCCCAAGTTCAATAATGCTTGCCTTGTCCAAAGTAGTCAGGTGAAAACCCTTCAAAAAATTTGGCAGAGTTTCCCTCTTCTTTTTCTGAAAAATGCAAATTCAACTCAAATTAAATTTTTTGACAATAGTGCAAAAGGTTGTCTCAAAACATTTTTGAATAAATACTAAAAAAACTAGAGAGAAAAATAAGAATTTAAAAAAAATCAACTCAAACAGAGTAGTGGTTTAAAAGTTATTAAACTTTCAAAACCAGGGGTGTTTCTGCAAAACTCCAGTCCCTGTGCGTTTATAAAGAAAACACTTCAGGCACGGATACGCTTTTCAGCATGGAAGGCGTAAAACAGGGAATACGCCTTCGATTAAAACAGAGAAAAAAGAAAAAGAAAGCGCGCGGGGTGGGGTCCACCCGTCAGGTTCAAAAGTTTGAACGCGCGCGTGAAGACAGAGGGGAGACGGCGATCGCCGGCGGTGATCACCGGGGTTTTGGGAGGTGGCGATGATTGGGGCGTGCTTGGGGTAGACTACCGCGTCGGTGGGAGGTGGTGGTGGTCGCCGGAGAGCAGCGAAACGCCGGCGAGGTCTGCGGCGGCGGATGATGGTTCGGTGTAGTTGGGATCTCGCCGGAGTGGGCTCGGGTGGTGAATTGAGGTGCGGAAAAGATGATTTGGTGTGATAGAGGGATACTGGCAAGATTTTGGTGGTGGTGGTGGCCTGACGGCGTCAAGCCGATCAGGGACAGAGGCGGCGGAGCGGTGATCGGAGAGGAGGGAGGAGACCTCCTCGAGTTCAGGGAGGTGGCGAGGGGGCGATTAGGAGGTTGTGGAGGCGATGGGTGGAACGATTGGAGCTCGGGGGCCTTTATATAGGCGATCCCGAGGTGGTCAGAAGCTTGCGGGTGACGCCGGAGTTACTCCGGCCGCTGAAGGTGGTTAGGGGCGGTGGTCAAGGGCGGCGAGGGAGTAATGAGGGCGGTGGAGAACTCCGGAAGACTCGGCGTGGACGGGCTCGAGCTCCTCGAGCTTATCTCGGAGCGGAGCTCCCGTACGGTGCGGCGGCGCTGTCCTGGTTCCGGTGACTGCCAGCGGGCCAGGGAGGGATTGGACGGTGCAGACGACATGCGAGGACGCGAAGAGGAGCTACGCGTGCCCAGGAGGTAGGCGGGGAAGCTACGGCGCAGTAATGGAGGTCGGTGGTCGAGGCGGCTCCGCTCGGTCCGCCACGGATGAGCACGGTGCAGGGGATTGCACCGGCCAGCCGCTAGCTCACCGGCGAGGAGAGACTGCGGAGTGGGCCAAGGAGGCACGATGCATTGATGATCTTTGGCGTCGCCATGAAGGAGAAGGAAGGGGAGGGGTGCACGGCACCGATCGTCTCTGCCACTGCCTCTGAAGATTCAGTTAACTGAATCTTATTCAGTGATGAACAGTGCCCGATCACTCATATGATCATATGGCAGAGAGTGCTAGAAATTTTTAGAATTTTTGGCAATTTTTGTGGAGAGGTGTTGATGCTCAAAAATGAGGTTGACAAACTTTTGGAATTTTTGGAGCATTTAAAAATTGGTTTGTATCAGAAATATTGAATCTGGTCCAAATTTGAATTGAGTGAAATTTGAAAATTTTGAACTGTGGCACCCCATGTTTTTGGAGAAATGGGTTGTGGGTACCATATATTTGCTGAGATAATTTTGGTGGAGGTAGAATCCTTGTAGAAATTGTGGTTCCTTTGTAAACCAAAGGGATGATGAAAAATATGAATTCCAACTTTGGAATTTATTTGAATTGTGAAAAATATTTTTTGTGTGGTAGGAGAGAGTTGGATACTACCCTAGAGTATGAGAATGACTTGAGGGATAAATTGGAGTGACAGAAAAATTATTAGTAAGTGAAAAGACCATTTTCTTTGAAAAAATTTAGTAACCCCAAAAACTTTCTTATATGAAAATTGTTTGAGATCCTCCAACATAATTTTTCAAGCAATCTAAACCTTTCAAATATAGAACCATTAAAGAAAATATAAAACCCAATTAAAATTTGAAAGGGTTTTCAAAACAGAACGGAAACAAAAATAAAAAAGAATGGTTTTCTAGAGTTTAGTTTTCTAAGAGAAGATTTTGAAAATTCAGGAAAATATTTTGGGGTGTTACAACACCTACCCCCTTAAGAAAAATCTCGTCCCCGAGATTTCAGCTGACCCTCAAACAGGTACAGATATTCAGTCCTCAGGTGATCCTCCCTTTCCCATGTTGCTTCTTCCTCGGTGTGATTACTCCACTGAACCTTGTAGAATTTTATTACGTTCTGTCGGGTTCTCCGTTCAGACTCCTCCAAAATCTTTATAGGACGCTCCCTATATGTGAGGTCTGGTTGAAGGTCCAGGTCTTGATGTTGAACTTGCTTGTCCGGGTTACTGACACATCTTCTTAGCTGTGACACGTGAAACACGTCATGAACATCTGACAATTCTGCTGGTAGCTCTAGTTGATAGGCAACCTTGCCTCTTCTTGCAATTACTCTGAACGGTCCAATAAACCTTGGTGCCAACTTTCCTTTGACTTTAAATCTCTGTAGTCCCCTTGTTGGAGATACTCTGAGATACACATATTCATCGGGCTCAAAACTGATCTGACGGTGTTTTTGATCATAGTAACTCTTTTGACGGTTCTGTGTTGCTCTCAGTCTGTCCTAAATAAGCTTCACTTTTGCTTCTGCCTCTTTAAGAATTTCGGGACCAAAGATTCGACTGTCTCCGGTCTCAGACCAATTGAGTGGGGTACGGCACCTTCGTCCGTACAGGGCTTCAAAAGGTGACATCTTCAAACTGGCTTGATAACTATTGTATGAGAACTCCGCATATGGTAAACTGTCTTCCCAGCTGACTCCGTAAATAAGCACACATGCTCTCAGCATGTCCTCCAATATTTGATTTACCCGCTCAGTTTGTCCTCCGGTCTACGGGTGATATGCTGTGCTGAACGTCAGTTGAGTCCCTAGGGCTTGTTGTAGGTGTTCCCAAAATCTAGAGACAAATTGGGTGCCTCTATCGGAGACTATGGTCTTGCGTACTCCGTGTAACCAAACAATCCGGGAGAGGTATAACCTGGCAAGCCTCTGTGTAGAGTATGTGGTTTTTACTGGTATGAAATGGGCCACCTTGGTTAATAAATCTGTTATAACCCAGATAGCATCATTTCTGTGTCATGACCTTGGCGATCCGACGATAAAATCCATTCCTATTACATCCCATTTCCATTCAGGTACTCTGAGTGGCTGCAATAGTCATGCTGGCCTCTGGTGTTCTACTTTTACACACTGACATGAATCACAACATGCCACATATACGGCTATATCTCTCTTCATCCCGTGCCACCAAAAAATTTCTTGTAGATCCTTGTACATCTTCGGTCCTCCTGGATGAATAGAATATGGAGTGGTATGGGCTTTTGCCAAATTTTTTTGCTTTAATTCTTCTTTGTTAGGCACGCATAATCTTTTTCTGAACCATAAAATTCCCTGACTGTCTATGGTGAATTCAGACGCCTTGCCCAATTTCATTTTCCTCTTAATCCCCTCAATACTTGGGTGTCCTTTTTGGGCTTCTGTGATTTGATCCTCTAATGTTGGTTTTATTTCCAGTTGGGAAACGGTTCCTTCTGTGACTAGGACCATATTGAGTTTGGCAAATTCCTGGTTGAACTCATGCTGCAAGAATCGCACACTGTTGTTGTTGGTGCAGGGATTTCGGCTGAGTTCGTCTACCACAACATTTGCTTTACCCGGATGGTAATGAATTCCCATATCATAATCCTTAATTAACTCAAGCCAGCGACGCTGTTGCCAATTTAACTCTGGCTGGGTGAAGATATACTTGAGACTTTTGTGGTCCGTGTATATCTCGCATCGATTACCCAGAAGGAAATGTCGCCATTCCTTGAGTGCATGTATTACCGCTGCTAACACCAGGTCATGTGTAGGGTAGTTTTCCTCGTGTCGCCGTAGTTGTCTCAAAGCATATGCCACGACTTTCCCTTCTTGCATTAATACACATCCTAGGCCTTTCCTGGATGCGTCACAATATATCTCAAAAAATTTGCGCACATCGGGCACGACCAGAACGGGTGCCGTTGTTAACCTCTTTTTCAACTCTTGAAAACTTTTCTCACAGGCTTCAGTCCATTCAAACTTCTTATCCTTCTTGAGTAATTGGGTCATGGGTTTAGCTATGGTGGAGAATCCTTCAATAAATCTCTGGTAGTAGCCTGCTAGACCAAGAAAACTACTGACCTCTGTCATGTTGGTGGGTTGTTTCCATTCTTGGACAGCTTTTACTTTGCTTGGGTCCACTGCAATTCCATCTTGTGTCAACACGTGACCCAGAAAACCAACTTCACGTAGCCAAAATTCACATTTACTGAATTTGGCATATAATTGATTTTCCTTAATTCTTCCAGGACAATTCGTAGGTGTTGCTCGTGCTCTTCTGGTGTCTTGGAATAAATGAGTATGTCATCAATAAATGCCACCACAAACTTGTCCAAATATTTCATGAAGACCTTGTTCATGAGATGCACGAAATAGGCAGGAGTGTTGGTTAAGCCGAAAGGCATTACTGTGAACTCGTATAATCCATATCGGGTGGTAAAGGCAGTCTTGGGTATATCTGACGTTCGGATTTTTAACTAATGGTAGCCTGACCTCAAATCTATCTTGGAGAAAACCTTGGCCTCTGCTAGTTGTTCGAACAAGTCATTTATTCTGGGCAATGGGTATTTATTTTTTGTGGTGACCATATTGAGTGCCCTGTAATCAACACATAGCCTTAAGGTACCATCCTTTTTCTTAGCAAATAAAACTGGCGATCCCCATGGTGATGAGCTGGGTCGGACATATCCTTTTTCCATTAATTCCTTAATTTGTTTCTTTAGCTCAGCCAATTCCGTCGGAGCCATACGATATGGCTTCTTATAAATGGGAGCTGTTCCGGGTGCCAATTCAATAACGAACTCAATTTCACGATCAGGTGGCATGCCTGGTAGCTCCTCCGGAAATACATCGGGGTATTCACTTACAACCGGGACATTGCTTAATTCTGTCATATCCACTTGATTTAATTTTCCCTGTGAAGTAGAAATCTTCCTTGTTCCAAATTTTATTGTCTTCCCTTGACAATTAGTGAGAGTCACTGTACGGTTGTAGCAGTCTATAAATCCTTTATTTGTTGTCAACCAGTCCAATCCCAAAATAACGTCCAGATCGACAGCTTCCAAAACAATGAGATTGGCTAGAAACTTCATTCCTTTGATTTCAATATTCACATCCTTGCAGTACCATTGGGTATTTTGCGTCGATCCCGGGGACTGAATAACCATTGAATTTTGCAAAGGCGAAAAAGAAAACTGGTTCTCTGAAGCAAATCTTTTAGAGATGCATGAATGCGAAGCTCCAGAATCCAACAAAATTGTAGCATTAATTGTGTTGACAGGGAACGTACCAAACACGATGTCCGGTGTGTTTTGTGCCTCCTCAAACGTCACATGATTAGCTTGTACCTTCCTTTGATTATTGTTGGGGTTGTTGCGTTGTGGGGCTGCGTTGATGTTGCGGTCATTATTGTTGGGCTTTGGGGCATTATTCCCTTGCTTTGTGCATTGCCTGGCAAAATGCCCTTCTTCTCCACAGGCATACAAATAATGCCTGGATGGTACGTCATGTCCTTGGTTCTGTTGTTAAAGATGCTGCGACTCTGCTGCGGTCGTGGTGCTGGTACTGCTGGTCGGGGTGTTGGAACTGTTGGTCTGGGTGCCACAGGCCTCTGAAATTCATTCTTGGGCTTGTTGTTGCGAACCTGAGCTGACTGGTTCATACGGCGCTTGCGAATTTCGTTCATATTGTGGTGCTCATTCTCCAGTATAATTGCCTTGTCCACTAGTGTCTTGAAGTCTGGAAATGTGTGGACTACCAGTTGGCACTTCAACGACGGAATAAGTCCATCAAGAAACTTTTCCATCCTTTTGTCTTTTGTCAAAAATTCATCGTTGGCGTACCGGGCCAGCTGAGTAAACTGATCCAGGTACTGTGTCACCATGGTGCCTCGCTGCTTGAGATCCTCAAACTCCCTCTTCTTCAATTTCATAATACTGTTGGGGATATGTGCTCCCCGAAAGTTTTCCTTGAATTGCTCCCAAGTCATATTGGCTCCGTTGGGGTGAGTGTGGCATAAGTTTTCCCACCATGATGCTGCTGTACCGGAAAAATAATGCGGAGCGTACAGCACTTTTTCCTTGTCCGTACATTGAGCAATAACCAATTTCCTCTCAATGTCACGTAACCAGTCATCTGCCTCCAATGGCTTATCTGTGTGAGTAAAGACCGCCGTTGGATGGGTCTTCTGGAACTCAGATAATTTTGACCTGTGCTAATTCTGTCCCTGGTGATTTCCCATATTGATCAAATGCTGCATCATTTCCTGGTGTTGTTGCTGATTCTGCTCATACAAACGACATACTTGGGAAAATGCTGATTCATTGTTCTGCTGACTTGTCTGCCCTGGGGTGAAGTTATTACCCATTTGAGTAAAGTTGTTCTCTGGAGGACTGGGCATTGAACGGGTCCAGGGACGATGCATTTTATTTCTGGAGGTATTTGTGTAACACCGATGAGAAAAAGAAAATATATAAAGGGAGGAAACAAAATTTTAAGAGACTGAAAATAATCTCCCTCCCAAAAATGTAAGTGCATGGATGCAACAGGTTGTAGAACACATGCAAATTTAATTATACAAGCAGGATTAATTTTTTACAGGCATAGCTTAATTAAACAGGCATGGTGTAATTATACAAGCAAGCTCGTCACAGCCGTATACTGCAAGACCACTTATTGGAACTAACGCGCTACTCCGTTCACAAGGCACACTATGGTCCAAGCCTACTACACGCTATCTTACAAAAAGAGAAGAAACAGAAAATAAATATTTTACAATCGTGCTCTCATAAAAGACTACTGCGGTGCTGATGCTCGCTCTATCCTCACGGGGTGTCCGTGACCTCTCAAGTTCTGCCGAGGGCAAGTTCCAGACGAGGTGCTGGAGATTCGACCTCCTACTCCTCCTCCTCTGGTATGGTCTCCAGTCGAGCGGAGGTCGATGCTATGCCTGTCTGAGGTGGCACTGTGCTCGTAGGTGGTGGAGCTCTGGTCGGAATAGAAGCAGCCAAGCGACCAGTCTCATCGCTCGGGGATGAGCGCTGAACCACGGGCTGGGCTGGGGAATATTGTAGTGGAGTCGGAATGCGAGGGGCACATGGTGAAGGGGAACGGAACTCACTCCTGCGAGAGGTCCTCGCACGAGCCAAGTCCATCCGTGCAGCAAGGTGGTCATCCACTAGAGATGTGAAGACTGACTCTAGTGACATGATGTACTGAACGAGGGGCTCGATCGCCTCGTCCCTTTCTCCCGCGGTGCAGGAAAAACATAGTGGCAAGTATATGGAACATGGCACAGAAGATAGTGATAGGGACGGGTCTCCATGACAGGTAGAATGTCCCTGAGACGGGCAATAGCCTCACGGGCGGCCATCTAGATAGCATGCCTCTTAGAGGGCATGACTCTCCCCATAAAACGGTAGTGAGGGAAACATAAGATACTTCCACCCCGAATATATACCGAAGCCTGGTACATAGTCAGAGTATCAGTAATCCTGTCAGGAAAAACTATGTACTCCGGACGGCCTGGTGACCTCATCGCGTCTCTAGCAAAGATGGTGAGAAGGCAGGAAAATCCCTCGGGCTCGTTGGCGAATATCTGGGATGAACAACCGCCACCAGACATCTACAACAGTAGACAAAAATCCAAACAGCCATATCATAAATATATGATGACTAAGGAAAATTGCTACAATGCATGAGATGCATGCTACAAAAAAATGTTAGTACTGTCTCGGGTGCTAGCGATCGTGCCTAGGGCTTCCTACAGTCAGCCTGGCTCTAGTACAAAGGAACCTGTCGGCCCCTTTCTGGAATAAATCACAGAAAAGGCCGAAGTCACACCAGCCCCAAGAGCAACACAACTTGTGGACTTCCTTGATACAGATAACCAGTACAATATAATATTACACAGGGTTGAGTCTGAGTGCTCAACGGAATTATTACAAACTCGCCAATATATGGCAGTGGCGGAATATGATAGTGGTGTGGTGATGATACAATACTGGTACAATAAAATAGAGCCAAGCGTCGGTGTGAAGCTTGACTATTTTATTGGTGTAGCGGAAGCTGAGCGGATGATACATGTGGTAGACTCCTATTCCACAGGTAGACTAAATGGGACTCCTATAAGCGTCGGGCTCACTAGTGCAATTCTCCTCCACAAGCTCGTCCTCCTCCAAGTCTGGCGAAGTAAATATCCAGGGACAAGCCAGTGAGTACGTTGGAATGTACTCGCAAACATTAAGAACAAAGATATAACGAATGCATATGCTCATGTTAAATCATGCTAGGATGCTCATGCTGACTAGAGATTTAAGACATGTCATGACAATAAAATGATATGGGCGTGAACATAGCATGTTAGTCATAATCAAACTTATTAGAACTAAAACAAATGAATGCCATCGGTAGTCTAGCCAGCCGAAGTGACATCCAGAAAAATAAATAAAAGAAATGCCAATCGGGTGTCCACAGGAGTAGTGGCGTGATAAACCGCCTGTGAACTCGAGGGACGCCACGAAGAGGTCTTGAAAAGAAATGCCAGTCGGGTGTCAAGTGACACCTCGGTCGGACTTGAAAAGAAATGCCAATCGGGTGTCCACAAGAGTAGTGGTGTGATAAACCGCCTGTGAACTCGAGGGACGCCACGAAGAGGTCTTGAAAATAAAACTGAATGTCTCGGGTAGTCTAGCCAGCCCCTGAGACACTCAGGAAAAGATAAGAGAATGAGTTAGTCCACAATAATATGCATAACCACAGTAATATTAACAAGCATAGAAAAATGATAGCATCAGGGTGACAATAAATATCCTGCAAAAATAATTCTGGCACATTTTTATTATTTCCTCCGGAGACCAACACCGGGACCGACACTTGACCCACCCAGCTATGCCCTTGACCGAGGACTCGGCTATTCGAATAGGTTTTAACTCTGTAGAGTGTGTACTCTTTACCCACAAGTATAGGATTTCTTTAGTCAGCACCGTGACACTGGCTAATTCCCACTACGGTCTTTGGGCTGAAAACACACCTGACCAGCACACACCAGATTAACTTTCCGGATGCCAGGAATCACCCAAAGCATCGTTCAAGAAAAACTCTAAGACGGAGAGACCCAACTTCCTGCCTGGGATCACTATTCATACACGCGGATTACAAGGGGTGCCCCCCTCTCGGTCCCAGACCGGATCAACCCGTGCCCCTGACCCGATGACAGGATTTAGTCCAAGGCCTCTGGAAACCCTCATCGTGGCCCTCTGTACGGTGTGTACCTGGACAGGGGTAAACAACTTAAGGGGTTAACAACTTACTCAGCCATACCTTCCTTGTGGAAGGACCCTTGGTAGCACGGTATCCAGCTAGGTGTAATGGAACAAGACTCGATCTAGGCCGACTCAGGAGGCGTTAATTATTACCACCGGTATGTTCCACATACGTCACGTGACACCACCGTGTCAAAAATAAATGGCCCGTGCCCACCAGCACGTCCAAGGCAGGAGACACTCTTCTGAATATCTCACAGCTTTACCAAGTCAGTAAATTTTCTTGTTTGAGTGAAGTGCATGTTAAGCATAAGAAGTGATATGACCAAACTTGCATGCACTTGAGATATATGTGGCGCAACTCCAACCGATGCAAGTATGCAAAATGCAATCACCATATCCCAAGTTCAATAATGCTTGCCTTGTCCAAAGTAGTCCGGTGAAAACCCTTCGAAATTTTCGGCAAAGTTTCCCTCTTCTTTTTCTGAAAATGCAAATTCAACTCAAATTAAAAAATTTGACAACAGTACAAAAAGTTGTCTCAAAACATTTACGAATAACTACTAAAAAAACTAGAGAGAAAAATAAGAATTTAAAAAAAAATTCAACTCAAACAGAGTTGTCGTTTAAAAGTTATTAAACTTTCAAAACCATGGGTGTTTCTGCAAAACTCCAGTCCCTGTGCGTTTATAAAGAAAACGCTTCGGGCATGAATATGCTTTTCAGCATGGAAGGCATAAAACAGGGAATACGCCTTCGATTAAAGGAAATGTTTCTCGGTTATGGAGGTAATAAATAGTTCGTCGTAATGGGTTATGTCGATGCAAGCTTTGACACTGATCTAGATGACTCGGAGTCTCAATCTGGATACATATTGAAAGTGGGAGCAATTTTGCTAGAGTAGTTCCATATAGAGCTTTGTAGCCATAGAAATTTGCAAAATGCATACGGATTTGAATGTAACAGACCCGTTGACTAAACTTCTCTCACAAGCAAAACATGATCGCACCTTAGTACTCTTTGGGTGTTAAATCACATGATGATGTGAACTAGATAATTGACTCTAGTAAACTCTTTGGGTATTAATCACATGGCGATGTGAACTATGGGTGTTGAATCACATAGTGATGTGAACTAGATTATTGACTCCAGTGCAAATGGCAGACTGAAGGAAATATGCCCTAGAGGCAATAATAAAGTTGTTATTTTATATTTCCTTATTCATGATAAAGGTTTATTGTTCGTGCTAGAATTGTATTGATCGGAAACATAAATACATGTGTGAATACATAAACAAATACCGTGTCCCTAGTAAGCCTCCACTAGACTAGCTCGTTGATCAAAGATGGTTATTGTTTTCTAACCATAGACATGTGTTGTCATTTGATAACGGGATCACATCATTAGGAGAATGATGTGATGGACTAGACCCACCCGTTAGCTTAGCATATTGATCGTTCAGTTTTATTGTTGTAGCTTTCTTCATGTCAAATACATATTCCTTCGACTATGAGATTATGCAACTCCTGGGTACCAGAGGAATACCTTGTGTGCTATCAAATGTCACAACGTAACTGGGTGATCATAAAGATGCTCTACAGGTATCTCCGAAGGTGTTTGTTGAGTTGGCATAGATCGAGATTAGGATTTGTCACTCCGAGTATCGGAGAGGTATCTCTGGGCCCTCTCGGTAATACACATCTTAAGCTTGCAAGCAAACGACTAAGGAGTTAGTCACAAGGTGATGTATTACAGAACGAGTAAAGAGACTTGCCGGTAACGAGATTGAACTAGGTATGAAGATACCGACGGTCGAATCTCGTGCAAGTAACATACCGATGGACTAAGGGAATTACGTATGTTGTCATAATGGTTTGACCGATAAAGATCTTCATAGAATATGTAGGAACCAATATGGGCATCCAGGTTCCGCTATTGGTTATTGACCAGAGAGGTGTCTCGGTCATGTTTACATAGTTGTCGAACCCGTAGGGTCCGCACGCTTAACGTTTGTTGACGATATAGTATTATATGAGTTATGTGATTTGGTGACCGGATGTTGTTCGGAGTCCCGGATGAGATCACGAACATGATGAGGAGTCTTGAAATGGTCGAGAGGTAAATATTTATATATAGGACGATAGTATTCGGACACCGGAAGTGTTTCGGGGGGTACCGGGTACTTATCGGGTTCACAAACCCACCAACAAAAAAGACAACCAAGACCAAGAAGGGGTTTCGGGCCCCCCCCCCCCCCCCCGGCAAAAGATATGGGCCTTATGGGCCAATAGGGGAAACTCACCAGCCACAAGGGGCTGGTGCGCCTCCCATATGGGCCGGCCTAAGAGGAGAAGGAAAGAGGGGAAGGGAAAGGAAAGAGTGGAATAGGATTACCCCTTCCTTCCCTCTCCCCCCTCTTTCCTTCCCCCTCCGACAAACATGGCAGGGGGGCGGCCAAGGGAGGAGCCCAAGTAGGATTCGGCCTACTTGGGGCGCCTCCTGGTAGTCTCCCCTCTCCCTCCCACCTATATATATGGGGGGGCGCCCTAGCACACACTAGACAATGTCCTAGGCGTGTGCGGTGCCCCCCTCCACCGTTTACACCCCTGTCATATTTTCGTAGTGCTTAGGCGAAGCCCTGCGGAGATCACTTCACCATCACCGTCACCAAGCCGTCGTGCTGACGGAACTCATCTACTACCTCGACGTCTTGCTGGATCAAGAAGGCGAGGGACATCACCGAGCTGAACATGTGCAGAACGCGGAGGTGTCGTGCGTTCGGTACTTGATCGGTTGAAGCGCGAAGAAGTTCGACTACATCAACCGCATTGTGAAACGCTTCCGCTTACGTTCTACTTGGGTACGTAGACACACTGTCCCCCACGTTGCTATGCATCTCCATGGATAGATCATTGCGTGTGCGTAGAATTTTTTTTGTTTTCCATGCAACGATTCCCAACAGCTACATATGGAAAACAGTGTCGCGAAACGTCATAGTCCTCCTAAGTAGCGGAGTCGACCAGTAGCAAGGACCAGCGCACCTTGAGTTGCATCACTAGTCCTTGGTTCAGTTTCATCACCTGGCGCTCAAGGATGGACTCTCGTAGGAGCTCCCGTGTTGTCATGTTCACGGTGCATGGTAGCGCGGCGAAGAGGGAAGTGTAGTCTGACGTTAACGGATTCAATTGTGAAATATTGAAGATAGGATGGATGCGACTATCTCCAGCAGCTCTAGCTTATAGGCGAGCGTGCCGATGCATTGCAGTACCTTGAAGGGCCAAAAGAATTTGTATGTAAACTTGGCGCAAGGCCAGTTCACCATGGAATCTTGTTCATATGGTCGCAGCTTGAGAAGTGATAACCCACAAGTATAGGGGATCGCAACAGTTTTCGAGGGTAGAGTATCACATGTAAAGCCAGATAGAGTGGATGGATCTACTGGTGGACCTTTTGCAGCAACCCACGTGGTTTTGGGATACTACTCAGGTTTCCAATAAAAACCATAAGCATTCAGCTTTCTCTCAAAAGCAATACCCTCTTTCCTAGGGTTCCTGTTGACAATCTGCTTCTTGAGCACATCACAAAGGGTTTGGTGCCCTTTGAGGCTTTTGTACATGCCTGTGATGTACAATTTCTTCAGACCTGCATTTTTGTCAGTGACACTTCTGGTCCCCTCTAATGAGGGAATTGAAACCACAGAGATATTTGAAGAAATAACAGCAGTTGAAGCATTTGAACATTCAATTGAAGAATTTGCATTATCACATTCAAGGCATTTTAAGCATGGAGCAACAAATTCTTCCTAAGAAGCGCTGATCTGTTGAGCGAGTAATGAATCATTGTGTTTTTGAAGATCATCATGAGACGCTCTCAACTTTTCGAGCCCTTGCTTCCTTTGAAGAAATTCATAGGACAACTTATGTGTAGCTGAGAGGGCCACATGACGACTTTCAAGTTCGTCATATTTTGACTGTAGACATTCAAGGTCTTCAGTCAGAATTTGAGAGCGTTTCATTTCATTGTTCAACAGATCATCACTTTTATCTAACAGCTTATAAACCATTTCTAGAGCAGTTTGTTGTTTAGCAACAATTTTAGCAAGTTTGGAGTAGCTTGGAGACATGAGTTCATGAGATTCACCCTCACTTGAAGAAGATGATGCATCATTGAGTACCTTGGTGCCTTTGGCCATGAGGCACAATGCAGAGGACGATGAGTCTTGATCGAAAGTCATTGTCTTGAGTGACTCTTTGAACTCGAGGAACCAGGGATCCTGACAGGTGTGGTGCCCTTCATAGACGTCAGAGATCCTGTCCAAAATGAGCTTTGAATTGGCAAGATGCATGATGAGCCCGAACTCCTTTCTGGATAGGCTGGAGCAGATGATATCCCTTGCCAAAGTATCCAGCCGAGTATACTTGCGAATTTCATCAGCATGCGCCATCTTGCATAGATCAGTCAGTCCTATCTCAGTGATAGTCCACAGCTCACTGTTCATGGATAGGAGACGCTTCCGCATCAAAGCCTTCCACTTGGGATAGTCACGACCATCAAAGATGGGGCACGCAACAGACACTTTCTTCATACCTGCGGCTGACATAGCTAAAACTCCTGGTGGTTAAACCAAAATCACACAAAACAAGTAAGTACTTTGCTCTGATACCAATTGAAAGCTAATAACCCACAAGTATAGGGGATCGCAACAGTTTTCGAGGGTAGAGTATTCAACCCAAATTTATTGATTCGACACAAGGGGAGCCAAAGAATATTCTCAAGTACTAGCAGCTGAGTTGTAAATTCAACCACACCTGAAAGACTTAATATCTGCAGCAAAGTATTTAGTAGCAAAGTAGTATGGAAGTAATGGTCACGGTGGCAAAAGTAACAGCAGCAGTTTTGTAGCAATTGTAATAGTGGCAACGGCAAAGTAACGTAGCAATGATCAATATGTGAAAAGCTCATAGGCAATGGATCAATGATGGATAATTATGTTGGATGGCATTCATCATGCAACAGTTATAACCTAGGGTGACACAGAACTAGCTCCAATTCATCAATATAATGTAGGCATGTATTCCGAATATAGTCATACGTGCTTATGGAAAAGAACTTGCATGACATCTTTTGTCCGACCCTCCCATGGCAGCAGGGTCCTAATGGAAACTAAGGGATATTAAGGCCACCTTTTAATAGAGAACCGGACCAAAGCATTAGCACTTAGTGAATACATGAACTCCTCAAACTACGGTAATCACCAGAAAGAATCCCAATTATTGTCACCTTGGGGTATGCGGATCATAACACGTAATAGGTGTCTACACCTTGCAAGATAGGATCAAGAACAAAAATATATTCATGAAAACATAATAGGTTCAGATCTGAAATCATGGCACTCGGGCCCTACTGACAAGCATTAAGCATAGCAAAGTCATAGCAACATCAATCTTCGAACATAGTGGATACTAGGGATCAAACCCTAACAAAACTAACTCGATTACATGATAAATCTCATCCAACCCATCACCGTCCAACAAGCCTACGATGGAATTACTCACGCACGGCGGTGAGCATCATGAAATTGGTGATGGAGGAAGGTTAGTGATGATGATGGCGATGATTTCTCCTCTCCGGAGCCCTCAACGGACTCCAGATCTGCCCTCCCGATAAAGAACAGGAGGTGACGGCGGCTCCGTATCGTAAAACATGATGAATCCTTCTCTCTAATTTTTTCTCCCCGAACGTGAATATATAGAGTTGGAGTTGGGGTCGGTGGATGTCCAGGGGACCCACAAGGCAGGGGGCGCGCCCTCCACCCTTGTGGACAGCAGGTGGGTCCCCCTCTGTTGATTCTTTCGCCAATATTTTTTATTTATTCCAAAAATATTCTCCGCGAAGTTTCAAGTCATTCCGAGAACTTTTATTTCTGCACAAAAATAAGACCAAGGCAATTCTGCTGAAAACAGCGTCAGTCCGGGTTAGTTCCATTCAAATCATGCAAATTAGAGTCCAAAACAAGGGCAAAAGAGTTTGGCAAAGTAGATACGATGGAGACGTATCAACTCCCCCAAGCTTAACCCATTGCTTGTCCTCAAGCAATTCAGTTGACAAACTGAAAGTGATAAAGAAAAACTTTTACAAACTCTGTTTGATCTTGTTGTTGCAAATATGTAAAGCCAGCATTCAAGTTTTCAGCAAAGATTGTGAACTAACCATATTCACAATAACATTTAGGTCTCACATTTACTCATATTAATGGCATAATCAACTAGCGAGCAATAATAATAAATCTCGGATGACAACACTTTTTCAAAACAATCATGATATGGTATAACAAGATGGTATCTCGCTAGCCCTTTCTGAGACCGCAAAACATAAATGCAGAGCACCCCTGAAGATCAAGGACTGACTAGACATTGTAGTTCATGGTAAAAGAGATCCAGTCATACTCAATATCAATTAATAACAACGCATACAAATGATAGTGGTGCTCTCTAACTGGTGCCTTTTATAAGAGGATGGTGACTCAACATAAAAGTAAATAGATAGGCCCTTCGCAGAGGGAAGCAGGGATTTGCGGAGGTGCCAGAGCTCGAGCATTTTGAAACAGAGATGAATATAATTTTGAGCAGTATGCTTTCATTGTCAACATAACAACCAAGAGATCTCGGTATCTTCCATGCTACATACATTATAGGCGGTTCCCAAACAGAATGGTAAAGTTTATACTCCCCCACCACCAACAAGCACATTCCACGGCTGGTCCGAAACAACGGGTACCGTCCAACTAACAACAATCCTGGGGGAGTTTTGTTTGAAGTTATATTTTGATTTGATTTGAGCAAGGGACTGGGCATCCCGATTACCAGCCATTTTCTCGTGAATGATGAGCGGAGTCCACTCATCATGAGAATAACCCACCTAGCATGGGAGATACTGACAGCCCCCAGTCGCTACATGAGCGATTCGGGCATACAAAATAGATTATCATTTGAAGGATTAGAGTTTGGAACAAGCAAATTACTTGGAAGCGACAGGTAAATACCGCATATAGGTAGGTATGGTGGACTCATATAGAACAACTTTGGGTTTATGGAAGTGGATGTACAAGCAGTATTCCCGCTTAGTACAGGTGAAGGCTAGCAAAAGATTTCGGAGCGACCAACTAGAGAGCGACAACAGTCATAAACATGCATTAAGATTAACCAACATTGAGTGCAAGCATGAGTAGGATATAAATCACCATGAACATAAATATCGTGGAGGCTATGTTGATTTTGTTTCAACTACATGCGTGAACATGTGCCAAGTCAAGCCACTCGAATCATTCAAAGGAGGATACCATCCTATCATACTACATCATAACCATCTTAAAAGCATGTTGTCACGCAAGGTAAACCATTATAAACCCCTAGCTAATTAAGCATGGCATGAGTAACTATAATCTCTAATTGTCATTGGAAACATGTTTCATTCATAATGGGCTGAATCAGGAACGATGAACTAATCATATTTACAAAAACAAGATAGGCTGAGTTCATACCAGCTTTTCCTCATCTCAATCATTTCATCAGATATCGTCATTATTGCCTTTCACTTGCACGACCGAACGATGTGGATAATAATAATAATAGTGCACGTGCATTGGACTAAGCTGGAATCTGCAAACATTTATTCAAAGGAGAAGACAAGGTAATATGGGCTCTTTGTTAGATCAACAATAATGCATATGAGAGCCACTCATCATTTTCATCGTGGTCTTCTCCTCTCGACCCCCAAATAAAGGAAAAAGAATTTCAAAGAAACACACTGAAATGTTTTTGGAGTTTTTGTTTTTTTTCTGAAGAAAGTAAAACAAGAACGAGAAAAACTATTTACAGGGGAAAGCTCCCAACAAGCAAAAGAAGAACGAGAATTTTTTTGGGTTTTCTTTTAATACTACAATTAATTTTTTTGGATTTTCTTAAAGTTTTTCAAACACACAAGAGGAAAATGAGAAAAAGAAATTAAACTAGCGTGGATAATACAATGAAAAAGTATGAACACCGACAACTGGAATGAGTGTGTGAACATGAATGTATTGTCGGTGGGAAATACGTACTCCCCCAAGCTTAGGCTTTTGGCCTAAGTTGGTCTATGGCCATGGATGGCCTGGCGGACATCCAAAGTTATAGTCAGGGTCATACTGGGATGCAGCGGCTACTGCCTGAAGGGTTGCAGCATGGAGGCGAGTAGCCTCCACCTCTCTCTCATACTCGTTTGCCTCCTCTCTAGTTATAAAATATCTCCTCTTTTCCTGAAAGTTAAAGAAGGCAGGAGCAGGAAGGGTAATATAGACAGCACGCTGCCTGTCAAAGATTAGTCGGTACAGGAGGGATTGTTCGTTCCTCTCAAGAAACTGGTAGCGTACCATAGCATTATAATCAAGAAAAGCAGGTGGTAACTCAATGTCATCCCCCCTTATGGGTACCCCGAGATAGTTAGCTAAACGGGTGGCATAAATCCCACCGAAGAAATCTTCATCTTTAGCATTATTATGTAACCTCCTTGCAATAATAGCCCCCAAGTTATATCGTTTATCACCCGTTACCGCACACTTGAGGACACTAAGATCTGATGCACAAAGGTGGCTATGATCATGTTTACCATTAATGCATCTACCTATAAAGAGAGCAAAATAATGCATGGCAGGAAAGTGAATGCTCCCCATGGTAGCTTGTGTAATATTTCTAGTTTCTCCTATAGTGATGCTATCAAGGAAACCATTGTATTAAGTTTTGCGAGGTTCACTATGAATTCCCCAATGTGGAATTTTACATGCTTCATTAAAATCTTTTAGGTCCATGGTATATGATTTATCATAAAGATCGATAAGGACAGAATGAGTATTGCTCTGGGATGTAAACTTAAATCTTCGCACAAACGAATTAGTGAGGTGATAGTATTGTAGGCACTTATCTGACATGAAGTCCTCTAGGTCAGCATTTTGCACGTACGCATCAAATTCATCCTTGAAACCTGCATGAATCATGAATTCATCCGACGGCCATTCACAAGGCCGCACTTGAGCTTCCCTTGGTGGTTCAAGGTCCGGCTCATGTATCACGATCCTCGGTGCTTGTTTCCTCGAGGAACCACCTTTGTACATTTTCCTAAACATCTTTCTTCCTCTGAAAAATTTCTGAAATTTTTCATGACTCAAAATAAAAGTGAACCAAACTCAACAAAAATGATAGCAACTACTCCTACAAGTGTCTAGAAGCTATACCATGCATCAAAACTACTTTGGACCATATAAATTTGACATGCAAGCTCAAGAACAAGGTCACCACAGCAGCAAAAATTTGCAATAAGTAAAGCACTAGAACAAAAACTAATTGGACCATTGGAGGAGTCACATACCGAAGAACAATCCCCTAAAACAGTTTTGCAAATGGAGCTTTGCACAAGGAGATCAAAAATGGCAGCAAGATGAGCTAGAACACGGGTTTGATCAACGGGATGATTTTTTCTGGAGGAAGACGAAGTGGATGGGTGCTGGAATAAGTGAGGGAGACCCACGTGGGACCCACAACGCAGGGGGGCGCGCCTAGGTTGGTAGGGCGCACCCTCCACCCTTGTGGTCCACTGGTGCAGCCCCCTGGTGCATTTTCAGTGCCAGAAATTCTAAAATATTCTATAAAAAATCATACTAAATTTTCAGGGCATTTGGAGAACTTTTATTTTCGGGACATTTTTTATTGCACGGACAATTCGGAAAACAGACAGATAATACTATTTTTGCTTTATTTATTATAAATAACAGAAAGTAAAAGGTGGGTACAGAAAGTTGTGCTTTCTAAATTCATCCATCTCATGCTCATCAAAAGGCATCCATTAACAAGGTTGATCAAGTCTTATTAACAAACCTCTTTCGAATAACATGAAACCGGAGAATTTTCGAATAACACTAGGTTACCCCATCGGGGATATGCATGTCCCCAACAATAAGAATATCATATTTCTTTTTGACAGTAGGAAGAGGGAATTCAAAACCTCCAATAGTAATAGTTGAAATTTTTCCAATAGAATTGATACTATGAACTTGAGGTTGCTTCTTCGGAAAGTGTACCGTATGCTCATTACCATTAACATGAAAAGTGACATTGCCCTTGTTGCAATCAATAACAGCCCCTGCAGTATTCAAAAAAGGTCTACCAAGGATGATCGACATACTGTCGTCCTCGGGAATATCAAGAATAACAAAGTCCGTTAAGATAGTAACATTTGCAACCACAACAGGCACATCCTCACAAATACCGATGGGTATAGCAGTTGATTTATTGGCCATTTGCAAAGAGATTTCAGTAGCTGTCAACTTATTCAATTCAAGTCTACGATATAAAGAGAAGTGCATAACACTAACACCGGCTCCAAGATCACATAAAGCAGTTTTAACATAGTTTCTTTTAATGGAGCATGGTATAGTTGGTACCCCTGGATCTCCTAGTTTCTTTGGTATTCCACCCTTAAAAGTATAATTAGCAAGCATGGTGGAAATTTCAGCCGCCGGTATCTTTCTTTTATTTGTAAAAATATCTTTCATATACTTGGCATAAGGAGACATTTCCAGAATATCAGTCAAACGCATGCGCAAAAAGACAGGTCTAAGCATTTCAACAAAGCTCTCAAAATCCTCATCATCCTTTTTCTTGGATGGTTTAGGAGGAAAGGGCATAGATTTCTGAACCCATGGTTCTCTTTCTTTACCATGTTTCCTAGCAACAAAGTCTCTCTTATCATAACGTTCATTTTTAGATTGTGGGTTATCAAGATCAACAGCAGGTTCAATCTCCACATCATTATCATTACTAGGTTGAGCATCAACATGAACATCATCATTAACATTATCACTAGGTTCATGTTCATCACCAGATTGTGTCTCAGCATCAGAAATAGAAATATCATTTGGATTCTCAGGTGTGTCTATAACAGGTTCACTAGAAGCATGCAAAGTCCTATCAGTTTTCTTCGTCTTTTTATTACTAGGACTAGGTGCATCCGTATTAATTCTCTGAGAATCTTGCTCAACTCTCTTAGGATGGCCCTCAGGATACAAAGGTTCCTGAGTCATTTTACCACCTCTAGTCATAACCGTAACAGCATTATCATTGTTCTTACTATTCAACTCATTAAGAAAATCATCTTGTGCCTCAAGTAGTTATTCTACTTGAGTCTTAACCATGGAAGCATGTTTACTAATAATTTTCAGATCACTAACAGTTCTACTCATATACTCACCCAAGCAGTCAAGCATGTAAGCATTACGTTTCAATTGTCTACCAACATAAGCATTGAAGTTCTCTTGTTTAACAATAAAATTATCAAACTCATCTAAGCATTGACTAGCAGACTTATTATAAGGAATATCACCTTCATCAAATCTATAGAGAGAATTTAACTCTACTACCTGTGTCAGGTTATCAAGACCATGTATTTCTTCAATAGGTGGTAAATTCTGAACATCTTCAGCTTTAATACCTGTTTCATTCATAGATTTCTTTGCCTCTTGCATATCTTCTGGACTGAGAAATAGAATACCTCTTTTCTTCGGAGTTGGCTTAGGAGTTGGTTCAGGAATTGTCCAATTATTATCATTACTCAATATATTATTCAATAGCAATTCAGCTTGCTCAACAGTTCATTCCCTAAAAACACAACCAGCACAACTATCTAGGTGGTCCCTAGAAGCATCAGTTAGTCCATTATAAAAGATATCAAGTATTTCATTTTTCTTGAGAGGATGATTAGGCAAAGCATTAAGTAATTGGAGAAGCCTCCCCCAAGCTTGTGGGAGACTCTCTTCTTCAATTTGCACAAAGTTAAATATTTCCTTTAAAGCAGCTTGTTTCTTATGAGCAGGGAAATATTTTTCAGAGAAGTAGTAAATCATATCCTGGAGACTACACACACAACCAGGAGCAAGAGAATTAAACCATAACTTAGCATCACCCTTTAATGAGATAGGAAACAACTTAAGAATATAGTAATAAAGAATTTTTTCCTCATGAGCAAATAGGGTGGCTATATCATTCAACTTAGTAAGATGTGCCACAACAGTTTCAGATTCATAACCATGGAAAGGATCAGATTCAACCAAAGTAATTAACTCAGGATCGACAGAGAATTCATAATCCTTATCAGTAACAAAGATAGGTGAAGTAGCAAACTTAGGATCATATTGCATTCTAGCATTCAAAGATTTTTCTTTCCACTTGCATAATAATTTCTTAAGATCATCTCTATCTTTACAAGCAAGAAAGTCCCTAGCTACTTCTCCATCCATAACATAACCCTCAGGCATAACAGGAAGTTCATATCTAGGAGAGCTAGTCTTATCAGGTGTTTCAAAGTTTTCAGTTTCAATAATTTCATCAGTTTCAGAAATATCATCATCTTTAGCATAATCAATAGTTCTAACTCTAGCAAGATGTTCATCAAGTAATTCACCCAGTGGCACAGTTTTATCAAGCAGAGTAGTAGCATCATAAGCATCATTCATAGTAGAAGTAGCATCATCAATAACATGCGACATATCAGAATCACTAGCAGGTGTAGGTGTCGCAAGCTTACTCAAAATAGAAGGTGAATCAAGTGTAGAGCTAGATGGCAGTTCCTTACCTCCCCTCGTAGTAGAGGGAAAAATCTTGGTTCTAGTATCTTTCAAATTCCTCATAGTGATCAACAGATATAAATACCAAGTGACTCAGAGAATAGAGCTATGCTCCCCGCCAACGGCGCCAGAAAAAGGTCTTGATAACCCACAAGTATAGGGGATCGCAACAGTTTTCGAGGGTAGAGTATTCAACCCAAATTAATTGATTCGACACAAGGGGAGCCAAAGAATATTCTCAAGTATTAGCAGCTGAGTTGTCAATTCAACCACACCTGAAAGACTTAATATCTGTAGCAAAGTATTTAGTAGCAAAGTAGTATGGAAGTAACGGTAACGGTGGCAAAAGTAACAGTAGCAGTTTTGTAGCAATTGTAACAGTGGCAACGGCAAAGTAATGTAGCAAAGATCAATATGTGAAAAGCTCATAGGAAATGGATCAATGATGGATAATTATGTCGGATGGCATTCATCATGCAACAGTTATAACCTAGGGTGACACAGAACTAGCTCCAATTCATCAATATAATGTAGGCATGTATTCCATATATAGTCAGACGTGCTTATGGAAAAGAACTTGCATGACATCTTTTGTCCTACCGTCCCATGGCAGCGGGGTCCTAATGGAAACTAATGGATATTAAGGCCTCCTTTTAATAGAGAACTGGACCAAAGCATGAGCACTTAGTGAATACATGAACTCCTCAAACTACGGTAATCACCGGAAAGAATCCCAATTATTGTCACCTTGGGGTATGCGGATCATAACACGTAATAGGTGTCTACAACTTGCAAGATAGGATCAAGAACACAAATATATTCATGAAAACATAATAGGTTCAGATCTGAAATCATGGCACTCGCGCTCTAGTGAAAAGCATTACGCATAGCAAAGTCATAGCAACATCAATCTTAGAACATAGTGGATACTAGGGATCAATGAGGGAGTCCTGGATTAGGCGATAGAAGGATCGATGGCTCGCCTTGTCATCAATGACGATATCACTTCTGGAAGGGCCTTAACTCCAGGACAGGTCCTCCGGCTCGGCGGTTTTACCATGGGCGCTCGCTCGGCCGTCAAGCCAACGGCGGCCCCCACAATCGCCAAACATCATCTCCACATCGGCTTCGAACACTCCGAAAAGATGCATCCGGCAGATTTCTCGTCCTTGAACGAGCAGCTGGATCGCATCGCCACCCCTGGGGCTTGCAACAGACTATGATTGGATCAGGCTTAGACCCGATCAAAGGGAAATCAAGTCACCACTGATCACCCATCTGGTAGCGGTCGTTGAGAAACGAGCCGAGAACGCTTCTTCCCCTAAGTTAAAAACCAGATATGTTCAGATTTCCAAGCCCTTCGAGCCGGACACCCATCTTCAGGAAGAGACTGTATGTCCTCAAAACTCAGGATCAGGCATTGAGCCCGGAAGTCACCTAGACCTTCCTGGTCCTGAACTGGTGACCTCGGAGATTCTTCAAGCTCCGGATTCAATCTCGGGTCAGGATTCGGGTTTTAGCCTGCCCACCCACCACAATCAATATTCTCCAAGTAATTCAGGCCCTCCAGACATATGTGACCTAATGTATATACGGCAGCAACCTCAGGAAACGGTCCATCACTTTTGGGCCAGATTCCTCCTTGTTAAAAACAAGATTAAGGATTGTTGCGACGACGACGCGGTTTCGATTTTTCGTAGTAATTGTACGGACGAGGGAATTCTCAACGCCCTCAACCGCCGCCGCATACAGCACTATACATAATTGGCACACATAGTACATAGGTACTGCATGATGGAAAGCGGATGGAAGGCCCAGACAGCCCGGTGGGCACCCCCTGCCCTTAAGCAGCCCACCATACGGGCAAAACGGATGCACCCTTACAACGCATCCGACCACAAGCCCATTGACAAGAAAAACAAACCCTTCACGAGATATAGAACCGTCCTTGACGAACTACTCGACAAGCCCTATCAGATACATACGATGCCGAGCACTGAACCAACGCACAGCCTTCGGGCATGTTGGGTACTCCGGCAAGTGGCTAAGAGAGGTAAGACTATCATCACCAGTAATACTCCAGAGAAACATTCTTCAGAGGATGACGATCTCAACGTCTTTACGGTCTTCGAGACCTTCTCTTCAAATAATCGGCGCAAAAGGGCGCTCCATGACCTCGCCGAAGTAAACCAAGTAACCGCAATGAACCCCTGGAACGACACGGCCATAACTTTCACGGCCGACGACGAACCAAGGGCTCGATCAGTCCGAGCACCAGCCGCCTTGGTCTTAAACCCAATTGTGGATGGCTTTCGACTCACCAAAGTGCTCATGGACGGCGGTAGCAGACTTAACCTCATTTACGAAGACACGTTCAACAAAATGCAAATGGACAAGAGCCGCATCGAGCAAAGCATTACCACCTTTGGAGGCATCATCCCCAGTCGAGAAGCACGATGCTCGGGGAAAATTAAACTTGATGTAGTAATCGGCACGCCTGAGAATTACAAGTACGAAGATTTGCTCTTCCACGTGGCCCCTTCCAATAACGGATATCACGCCCTCTTAGGGTGGGACGCCTTCGCACGCTTCCAAGCCATACCCCATTACGGGTACATGAAGCTCAAAATGCCTGGTCCTAACGGAGTGATCACTATCACCAGTGATCCGGATATAGCACTCCGCGCCGAAAATAAAACCGCATCCTTGGCCCTAGAGGCACTATCTGAAGCCCTCGCGGCCGAAGAACTAACCACCCTGCGTTCTACAGTGGACAAAGACGATGTGATCCTCGACAAGAGGCCCAAATCCACCTCTTTCAAACCAGCAGATGAAATAGTCAAATTTCAAGTGCACCCGACGGACCCTAATAAAACAACATCCATTGGAGCACAACTGGATCCAATGGTCGACACCGCCCTACGAGCGTTCCTGCGTGACAATTGGGACATCTTTGCCTGGCACCCTTCGGACATGCCTGGAATCCCACGCAGACGGGCCAAACATAGCCTCAATATAATAAAGGGGTTCAAACCGGTCAAGCAAACGTTGCGGCGATTTTTCGAACCCAAATGACAAGCTATGGGGGAGGAGCTAGCCAAACTACTCGAGGCCGGGTTCATTACAGAAATCAAGCACCCGGACAGGCTAGCCAACCTGGTCATGGTGCTGAAGAAGGATAAGTCATGTCGCCTTTGTGTCGATTTCAAAGACCTCAATAAGGCTTGCCCTAAGGACCCCTTCCCACTGCCCCGCATTGACCAAATTATTGACGCAACCGCGGGACACGACTCATTGTGTTTCCCCGATGCCTACTCCGGATACCATCAGATTAAAATGAAGGAATCCGACCAGGCTGCAACGGCATTTATTACCCCGTACAAGCCTTTTTGCTTCAACACTATGCCCTTTGGGCTCAAAAACGCTGGTCCCACTTACCAACACATGATTGAAACATGCTTGGAAAAACAAATCGGCAAGACAGTGGAGGCATATGTGGACGATGTGGTCATCAAGACTAAACACGTCGAATCATTGGTGGACGATCTACGCCTCACATTTGACAACCTCCAAACATATGACATACGGCTCAATCTGGAAAAATGTGTTTTCGGCGTTCCAGCCGGGAAACTGCTCGGGTTCATTGTTTCCAATAGAGGAATCGAAGCGAACCTAGCCAAAATCCGAGCCCTGTCACAATTGGCAATGCCAACAGACTTAAAGCAGGTCCAAAAACTAGCTGGGTGCGTGGCAGCCTTAAGCCGCTTCATCTCCAGATTGGGAGAAAAAGCATTACCACTCTACCGACTTCTCCGACGCACCGATCACTTCGAATGGACAGATGCGGCTACAACCGGATTGGAAGAAATAAAAACATTGTTAGTAGGTAACCCAATCCTAGCCGCCCCAGGCGTTGGCGAGCCTATGTTGCTCTACATATCCGCGACTCACCAAGTTGTGAGCGCTGTACTCGTTGTCGAGCGAGAGGAAGAGGGACACAAATTCCCCATCCAGAAACCAGTTTACTATGTATCGGCGGTCCTTACACCATGCAAATCTCGATACCCTCACTATCAGAAGATAGCTTATGCGGTCTTTATGGCATCCCAAAAGCTGCGACACTACTTTCAAGAATGTTCGATCACGGTGGCATCCGAAGTACCACTGAATGACATCATAAATAATTGGGATGCCACCGGCCGCATAGCCAAATGGGCCATCGAGCTCTTACCATTTGAAATAATATACAAGCCATGCCGAGCTATTAAATCTCAGGTGCCGGCCAACTTTGTCGCCGAGTGGACGGAAGCCGAGCTCCCTAAAGAGTACATCACATACTCCAACTGGATCATGTACTTTGACGGCTCTAAAATGTTAGCCGGACTAGGGGCTGGTGTCATCTTGACATCCCCTACAGGGGACACAGTCCGCTACGCGTTACAAATCATGTATACGGACTCCAACAATGCAGCCGAATACGAGGAACTTCTACATGGTCTCCGAATGGCTGTCTCCATGGGCATACAACGCCTAGAGGTGCGTGGGGATTCAAACCTTGCAATATCCCAAATAAATGGACAATTTGATGCAAAAGACCCAAAAATGGCGGCATACCGAAACGCCGTACTCAAAATATCAGCTCGGTTCGAGGGGCTCGAGTTCCATCATGTTGCTCGAGACAGTAATCAGGCAGCGGACATACTCGCTTGAATGGGCATTAAACGCGATCCCGTCCCGCCTAACACCTTTGTGGAAAGGCTCTTTAAGCCATCCGTGGTCTGGCCGGACGAGAGCGGAAATACTAGTTCAGAACCGGTCATACCCCCATCAGCCGAACACAATTCAGATATCGTCGGGGGCTCGGGCACCGAAATAACACCCTCCGCCCATGAAATCATGGTCGTTATCGCGCCATGGACCGAACCCTTCCTGGCCTACCTTAATAGGCAGGAGCTTCCTAATGATCAGAATGAGGCCCGTCGCATAATTCGACGTTCTAAAGCCTATAAAGTTCACGAAGGTGAACTATACAAGAAAAGTACCACAGGAGTCCTTCAAAGATGCATCTCCGAAGAGGAGGGACGGCAGCTCTTGGCTAAAATACATGCTGGTCTAGGTGGCCATCACGCCGCAGCTTGGGCCCTCGTAAGCAAGGCCTTCCATACAGGTTTCTTTTGGCCAACGGCCCGAGCAGACGCACAGGCCCTTGTGCAACACTGTGTGGGATGTCAGCTTTTCGCCAATCAAAGCCATATGCTACCCACTGCCTTAAGAACAATCCCCATCACTTGGCCTTTTGCGGTCTGGGGGCTAGATATGGTCGGACCCCTTAAAAGGGGAAGCCACAAGAATAAATATTTACTGGTTATGCTGGATAAATTCACTAAGTGGATAGAGGCCAAACCAGTGAAAACGGCTGAAGTAGGGCCAGTGATCGACTTTATATCCGGCGTGGTACACCGTTATGGTGTCCCGCACAGCATCATCACTAATAATGGCTCCAATTTCACAGCCGATGAGGTGAAAAATTGGTGCGCTAACTTGGGCATTAAGCTCGATTACGCATCCGTATACCAACCTCAAACGAACGGTCAGGTCGAACAGGCTAATGGCCTGATAATGAGCGGCATCAAACCCAGACTAGTGCGATCCCTACGGGAGTCAGATAAGCACTGGGTTGAGGAACTCGATTCCGTGCTCTGGGGACTGCGGACTACGCCCAATTGCATGACCGGATACACACCTTTTTTCATGGTGTACGGCGCAGAGGCTGTCTTGACCTGCGACATTATTCATGACTCACCTCGAGTGCGCATGTATGAAGAGAGAGAAGCCGAGCTCGATCGGCAGGATGACCTAGACGGCCTAGAGGAGGAGCGTGATATTGCATGAGCCCGTTCCGCATTTTATAAACAACAGGCTCGGAGATACCAAAGCAGAGAAGTGCGGGCCAAGACTTATAATGTTGGCGAACTTGTTTTACGCCTCCCAGAGAAGGAAAAGGACAAGCTCAAACCAAAATGGGAGGGGCCTTTCATTATAGATGAAGTTCTCACAGGAGGAGCCTATCGCCTTCGTAATGCATCGGATAATCGCCTCGAGCCGAATCCATGGAACGCTGCCCGGCTCCGAAGATTCTAAGCGTAAATTCGGCCATGTTTCTTTTTCGTTCCCTTTTTTCTCCTCTTCACTTGTTTTTGTTTTTTCATGTTTCCCAGGATATGTTAGGATATGCCGAACTCTTAAGGGGTACACATCTTTAAATGTATACACCCCACCATGACTGGGGGCTTTCTTTAAACCGAAGCCTATTATTTTTTAGATCCTGGAGCTCACATCTTCTATGTCGTTTGTCTATATACACCCTTTTGCCATTATATGCACCTCTATGACTTAAGTTTTTGCCAAGCTGGGTTGCCTCGCTCCTGTGTTTCTGCCCTACGTTCCCGATTGTTCGGCTAGGGCGTAAAGGGAGTACCTCTGCGATTGTTACAACCGGGTAATCCGGACCTGTACCTCACATGGGTGAAGCCGAAAGCTAGTGTTCTTAAGATAATAATTGGTCGGCAATCAAACGACAGATTGTTACATTCTTGTAACTCTTCGAAACAATGCGGGGCAGTTTCCCCGTAATACGGATCAAAGCCCAGGCACGCACAATTAAAGCATGCCAACCCAGGGAAAGGAACCCCTAACGAAACTATTCTCCCTGGAAGATGTTTCTTACATATGTAATATAACATACCTCCTGAACTAAAATTTTGCCTGTTCGAGCACAATGACTGGGTTGCCTGGTTTCCGGACAGAATGAATGTTTATCACATTCCATAATAGTATCCGGAAACACTCCACCATTTTGGTTTGGAGGTTAAAGCCGAAAGCCTGCGATGACAATTTTTCCACATGTTCGGCTGAAGATACAGGATGATCATAAAGTATATTGATACATTGAATCAAAAGCCTACTCCTTATCTATTCCATCTATAAGACTGTCTAACGTACAGTCTTCTTGCGAATATTTCGCAGCTATCATTACTTGGTCATACACCAAGTTCAACGGAATTTCTTTCCTGTCTGGTCCCAGCGGTCCCACTCGGGCCATATGATTTGGATCTAGCTTGGTAAAGCGTGTTTTCACCATCGCCCAGGCTTCTCGTGCGCCTTCACGGCAGGCGGACGTCTTCCATAGATCGAAGCGGCGCCGGGCACCTTTGAACAGGCTTGCCAAACCCTCCATACTTTCTGGAAGGGTATCGGATGGCCATAAAGCCTTGGCCATACTCTTCATGGCTTTCTGGGCCCACTCATGCACCACGGACAGCTCCTTAAGCACGTCGCCTTGAAATCCGGATACTTCTTTTTCCGGCCGACCAGTTAATAGACCTGCAGCAACAGAGTTATGACATTCCAAATTGTGGACTAAATATGAGTCTCTCTGATGGTTATAAAAGTCATACCGAACATGCCGCCCTTCAACTTTTCATTCTCTTTTTGAGCGGCCGATAACTGAGCCTTTAAGCTCTCTATCTCTTTGGATTGTTTGTCTTTTTGCTCCTCGTGTTTCCTCTTCTCGGAAGTACTCATTGCAGCCTTTTGCATTTCCGCAAGTTCGGCGGTGACGGCATTCAGCTATGTCTGGTTTGTTTTCAGTTACTGGGATAGCGCAGTATTCTTCTCCTTGAGAACATGCAGGTCATATCGATCCTTAAATTGGTTGGCCTCACCGCTTCAAGTCTCGGGGGCTACTGGCATATGACTATTAAAATTGCACAAACTCTCACCTGTATATCCTTTGAGAACAATTGAGTAACTCCGGCAAGTCCGTCTCGAGCGACTCGGATATATGCATCCACCGAGCTGAGTGAGGCAAATTCCTGATCAGAAAAGGCTGGAGCACGCATGGCCTCTTTCAGTCGACGGTGATTCATCACGCTCTCCACCTCGGAATTCATGATAGATACATCATCCCAATCCTCATGAGGTGGCGGAACTGGCATTGCATCAGCCCTCGTCCTAGTTGATGTGTCCGGTGCCGGATTAGCTGACATTCGGCTAGAAGGGCGTTTTCCCACTGTCTGCCGCGTGCTCCTCCTGAATCAAAGATAGAAGGGAACTTCAACAATTTGAACTCATGCCCAGGCACGTATCAAACAGACATACCTCTTTGAATACTATGAGGGCTCTACGGTGCTCCCGGTCTCCTTTCGTTTTGAACGATCACCCTGCGTAGGGGCCGCCCTCGAGGGGGTGAGGCCCGCCGAGCACCGATCCTGTGAAGTACGGTTTAGTATAATGGATAAAGGTGCAAGTAGAGACTCCTTTTTGGGAAAGCTCTTTGAATACTTACGATGGAGAAGGAATAGGGGCGGGGGTAGTCGCTGTAATGGCTACTTCCGAGCTGTCAAGGCTCGCCTGGTAAAATACCCCATCTTCGAACTCTATGTATATATCCGGATCCTCATAGAAGCATGGGTCTTCGTCGCGGTTGTGATCCTCTGGCTATGGGGCAGGACAGTGAACGTCCTCGATCATCTTCCTCCATGATTGTTTTATGACAACAAAGAACAGCTTGATTAGCATGCCGTGACAGCAGTAAAGCAACACAGGTAGTCAAAATCTTAACCATTCGATGGGGTTGTACATGGAATAACCTTCCCGGCAGTTTAAGCAGAGGAAGTCTTCTTTCTCACCCTTATACAGATCGGCCAAAATCATGGCCAGTTCGGCCGTGGTATCCGGACCCTTGCGTTTGTAGCGAGATGCGTCATCTTCTCCGTTGTAGCACCATAAGGGAGTTACTCTGGACTGGAGAGGCTGGACACATCTTTTTATTGCAATGGCCATGACTTCGATTATCGAGAGCTCAGTCTGGGCTAATAATCTGACCTTGCTGACCAACCTTTTTATTTCCGCACTGTCTTCCTCCTTGGGATTTCGGGGATGCCAGTTGAGGCGTTTCTTTAGAGGAGCGCTGGAAAATTCAGGGAGGCCGCGCCGAACTGGGTCCGGCAGTGGGACATCATCTATATAAAACCACTCCGAAGACCGCTGTGGATATATCTCTTTGGGAGTTCCAACGGGGTAGCCTGATCCGGCTATACGCCATACTTCGGCGCCGCCCACTTCAAATATGGAACCTCCTCGATGGCGGGGGACAAGGCAAAAGAACTTTCTCCATAGTTCGAAATGGGTCTCGCAGCCCAAGAACAGTTCGCAGAGGGCAACAAAACCTGAGATGTGCAGAATCGAACCTAGGGTGAGGTTGTGCAGCTGGATGCCGTAAAATTCCAACAGACCCTTGAGAAAGGGATGGATCGGAAATCCTAAGCCCCGCAAAAGGAATGGAATGAAGCACACGCTCTCCTCCTTATTGGGGTTGGGGAAATTTTCAGCCAGCACATCGTTGCCGATTGAGGCCAATCTCGCTTGTACAGAGACTAGATCTGTGAGGGGGAGATATCCCTGCGTCTGGAGTCGACTCAACTGAAGATGAGGCACTGAGCAGCTCTGCCAATCCCCCTCTTGAGGGCCATGGGGGCGCGAAGAAGGGCCTGGGGCGCTGCCCATGTTTTGAAGCTTTTTCGTGGCTAATCTTGGCGTTTTTCTGCGCGATGTGGATGGCACTCAGGGGAAATGACCTCTTTATATAGGCACCGTCCCTGTGTGGCCGGGTGTTTTCTTTTTTATAAAAAATTATGGACCGTTCACATTCGCCCAGCGCGTGGAAATCAAGGCGACAGGGAAGGAGTCATAAAGGCGGAATGAGGGAGCCAGGGTCGAACTATTATCCGCCCAGTATACAGTGAAGAACCAACCTTGCAAAAGCCGAAGACATAAGCCGGATAGTACATCGTCGTTTATAGGCCAGTTCGGGTGCTTTCATTGAGAGTTCCACTGCGTTGTCGGCAGAAGGCTCGATGGCTCGTTTGATCATCGACAACGATGCTGTTTTCGGGGAAACTTTCCTCCCTGGTCAACTTTTTGTGTTTGGCGGCGTCGCTCTGCATGCCAATTCAACTGGTCACCTTGAACAGATCGACAGCTACGCTCCTGGCCACCAGATCAGGTTCGGGAGCCTGAATTACATCGCTGATATCCGAGGAGATTTGATCTTTGAAGGATTCTCGGCCTCGACCACCGCTCCTCATCTATATGAAGGAGGCCCGTCGGATCCACCACCAGGCTCCGTCCAAGGATCAACTATCGTCCCTGCCCTGGCCTTAGATCCAGAGCGGACCACCCTGTCTGAAGACGGGAGTATGAACCCCACCGAACCCTCTCCTACTACGGAGCTCCCTGTCGGAGACCCAGAGGTGACCATATTACCGGCAGGCCTGGAATCAAACAGGGCTCTCCCTGTCATCGGGAAGCCGGACTCACCTCCGGATGTTAACTCCGAACTCTTGAGGCCTACGTCAATTGAGCATGGTCGGGCGGCGATTTCTGGACCCAGCTCCGCAGGCTCTTAGTCACCCGTCCAGCTATCGCTCCTAAACGAGGCTCTGGACTTAATGCGATCTCTCGCCATAACGGAGGTATCACTTCCGAACTACGCCCAGCCCAGACTAGGGGCTGAGTGCGGGGAATTTTACGTCCCACCCACCACCCACTTGATAGCCACTGTCGAGGACTTAACCGATATGCTAGACTACGCCTCCGAGGACATCGACGGCATGGACGACGATGTCGAAGCCGAATCAGGCAAAACCCACCCATCACTGGGCGTTGGATGGCCACTTCTAAATACGACGTGTACATGGTGGATACACCCAAAAAGATGGATGACGATAGCGCTCAAGACCCAATCGAGGACAAGCCTGTCGAAACACCACCTAAACGCCGACATCAGCGGCGCTGCTCACGACCGCGTCGCGAGAAGGAAAGCAATACCGGCACCGGAGGCAATGAAACTCCGGAGAACTTCGAAGACTCTGACCACCTCATCGAGCCTGCTGTTGAGCAGGCTGAGTGGGAAGAAGGACAAGTCAACCCAGACGAACCTGTCGATCATGATGATTCAGAGGATAGTAATTTTCTGCCGGCCTCCGAGGAGGATGTCAGCCTCGGTAACGAAGATTTTATCGTACCAGAGGAACCCCTCGAGCAAGAAATCTTCAAGCGACAGCTCATCGCCACTGTGAGGAGACTGAAAAAGAAACAGCAGCAGCTTCAAGCTGAACAGGATACGCTCAACGATAGATGGACCAAAGTCCTAGCCGCCGAAGAATACGGCCTCGAGCGCCCAATAAAAAGCTACCCAAAGCGCAGGCTACTACCCCAATTCGACGACGAGGCCCTTGAGCCAATTCCGTCAAGATAAAATCATGCTGATGAACCGGACCGACCACCACGTGGACGGGACAAAGCGGCTAACTACGCCGAATACCAGCCCGCACCACCTCGCTGTAAAGGCAGAGAGGCAGCAGCTCTTGGCTACACGTATGACTTACGTCAGGACATGGACAATAGAGCCGGCCAGACCAGATCAATCTATAGATCAAGGGGACGCACTCCAACACGAGTCAACGGCCATCAAGCCTGGCGTGACAAGCATCACCAAGTTCGGGCCGAGAACTGAACACGGATGTCATCCGAACTCCTCCGTGATGTTGCTCGATATAGAGGCGCCGCACACCCCATGTGCTTTACCGATGAGTTAATGCAGCACCAGTTTCCAGAAGGGTTTAAACCCATAAACATTGAAGCATACGATGGAACAACAGATCCCGCGGTATGGATTGAAGATTTTCTCCTCCATATACACATGGCTCGTGGTGACGATATCCATGCCATTAAATACCTCCCCCTAAAGCTAAAAGGACCAGCACGGCACTGGTTGAATAGTCTCCCAGAAAACTCTATTGGCAGCTGGGAAGACTTGGAGGACGCTTTTCGAGACAACTTCCAAGGTACTTATGTCCGGCCACCAGACGCTGATGACCTCAGTCACATAGTCCAGCAACCCGGAGAGCCAGCCCGCAAACTCTGGACTTTGTTCTTAATTAAAAAGAACCAAATCGTCGACTGTCTGGACGTCGAAGCCTTAGCGGCCTTTAAACACAGCGTCCGTGACGAATGGCTTGCCCGACACCTCGGTTAGGAAAAGCCAAAGACTATGGTAGCTCCTACTGCACTTATGACCCGTTTCTGCGCGGGCGAAGATAGCTGGTTGGCTCGTAGAAGCAACAATACCAGCGACCCTGGCACCTCTGAAGCCAGCGACGGCAAAGGAAGGCCACGACGTAACAAAAACAAGCGTCAGAACAACAATGAAGAAACTGAAGATACGGCGGTCAACGCCGGATTTAGTGGCTCTAAACCCGGTCAGCGGCAGAAGCCATTCAAAGGAAACAGAGACGGTCCATCTAATTTGGACAAGATACTGGATAGGCCTTGCCAGATTCATGGCACCCCCGACAAGCCTGCCAACCACTCCAACAGAAACTGCTGGGTTTTCAAATAGGCCGGTAAGTTAAATACCGAACATAAGGGGAAAGGGCCTCAAAGCGAGGATGATGATGAGTCCCGTCCACCAAAAACAGGGGGACATAAGAAATTTCCGCCCGAGGTGAAAACAGTGAATATGATATATGTCACACATATCCCAAAGAGGGAGCGCAAGCGCGCACTAAGGGACGTCTACGCCGTAGAGCCTATCGCCCCAAAATTCAACCCATGGTCGGCTTGCCCGATCACCTTCGATCGCAGGGACCACCCGACCAGTATCCGTCATGGAGGTTCGGCGGCCCAGGTGCTTGATCCCATCATCGATGGATACCATCTCACTAGAGTCCTTATGGACGGCGGCAGCAGTCTAAACCTGATCTATCAAGACACTGTCCGTAAGATGGGCACTGACCCGTCAAGAATTAAGCCCAGCAATACTACCTTTAAAGGAGTAATACCCAGCATGGAGGCCCGTTGTACGGGCTCCTTAACATTGGAAGTAGTCTTCGGTTCGCCGGATAACTTCCGAAGCGAAGACTTGATCTTCGACATTGTCCCTTTTCGCAGTGGCTGTCACGCGCTGCTCGGACGAACTGCTTTCGCCCGCTTCAATGCGGTCCCGCACTACAATTACTTAAAGCTCAAAATGCCCGGACCACGCGGCGTTATCACAGTCAATGGAAATATGGAGCGCTCCCTCCGTACTGAGGAGCACACCGCGGCCCTGGCAGCCGAAGTACAGAACAGCCTCATCAAGCCGAACAATTCATCGGTCATTAAGACACCTGACACTGCCAAGCGAGCCCGATCCACTCTGCAAAACGACAGCTCGGTGAATCCAGAGTTTGAATAGCAGTTTCGCCTCCGCCGATCGCCCCATAAAACAGCGGCATGCGTACTGCGTGTGCATAATTACGCACTTAAAATACCTTGGGTAGCGACGGAGGCACACTGCGGAGAAGGTCTATAGTGCGGCTTGACCTAATTCGGACCTTAACCTTTTTTCTCTTTCTTTCTTTTTATTATTCCTCTTTTGTACTACAGGTTCATTAAAAACCTACCTACTACGGGCGTGCAAGGGCCCTTTTTTAGGCCCCCCTTTTTCGTATAAGACGACAATCGACCTCTCCTCTCAAAGGATTTTTCACCAAGGGGAAACGGCGAAGACGTGTGGCAGGGCACCACTGGGGTCTTCAAGACTACCTTTTCTTCTAGGTCCTGTATAAAGCTTCCCCTTGTGTACAAACTCTCGGCATGTCAAAGAGCCTTGATGTACATGGCATTATCTATAATAGCACATCTTGACGTATTAATCAGTGTATAAAGGAAACAGTTGATCACCAACTTTTGTTCAGTTTTGGTTTAGTTTTTCATCTGTGATCCCTCCTTGCTTCAGATTGCCACATATGCTTTGTTCTAGCCTAAATGCCGGGGGCTCTATCCGACCATGCATATTTTCAAAAGTCCGAACACCTATAAGGTACTCTTCGGCGTCCCGAATATTGCATTATACGCATTAGCTCCGAATCATTTCTTTGGTCTATAGTTGGGTTGCCCGGCTCCTGTAATTGCCACTTTACGTTCCGCTAGTTCGGCTAAGGTAGTAAAGGGAGAACTACTGTGATTGTGTTTCTGGTTCGTCCGGTCAAATACCTCAGTAGAGAAAGCCGAAAACTGACTGTCATGATACGGCGAGAGCTGGTCGGCGATTCGGTGACTTAATACAAATCCTTAGTGATTTTCCCGGTGTTATACGAAGGGCTGGTTTTCGCCCAGTCATGCGACAAAGGCACCCTAGTTCGGATTGCCGCATACGCTCTAGGGGCTGGTACTTAGCCCCACCGTCAAACTCCTATGGCTAAGTGAAAGTAATAAGGCCGCATAGTCTGATTGCCTGGTTCATTGCGCGAACACCTCCTTTAGGGACCATGACGTTGGATAAAGTGTGATCGCGCACTCCACCGAACACCCCCGTAGCATCTACGAGGGGGCTGAAGCCGATGAATGGCAAACTTTTAGAATTAAAACGGCCGCACAGGAGAAAAATAACCCAGGATAAAAGGCATAAATATATGACAAGCCTTGGTTCACAAAATAAAGTTTTTACAGCCCGGATACATTTACTCAAACATCACGTCCTTTGATTATTGGCCCTCTACTATTCGGGCACCCGCTAGGACATCTTCAAAGTATCTTTCCAGCTTGCGGTGGTCCTTGCCTTTGTGCGGGCCTGCGGTCGCGACTTCGGTGGCCTTCATCTTTGCCCAGTGCATCTTAACACAAGCAAAGGCCATCCGCGCACCCTCTATGCACGCCGAGCGCTTCACAGCATCAACTCGAGGTAGCACATTGACGAGTCACCTCACCAAACCGAAGTAGCTGCTAGGAATTGGTTCGGCTGGCCAAAGCCGGACTATGAGATCCTTCATGGCCAAGCCGGACACCCTATGCAGCTCCGTCAGCTGCTTCATCTGGTCGTTCAGGGGCGTCGGATGCTCCGGTGCTAGGAACTATGACCAGAACAGCTTCTCGGTCGAGTTCCCCTCTTGGGCTCGAAAGAACTGTGCGGCATCAGCGGCACTCCTCGGAAGATCCACAAAGGCGTCAGGAGAACTCCACAGTCGAGTAAGCAAAGCATATCTTTGACCTCCAAATACACTCTGCAAAAGAAAAGGCTTACCGGCCGCTATCTGTTTGGCCCGCCGGATCTCTTCACGAGCACTCCGAGACTCGACCCGCGCCTCTTTAGCCTCCTGGAGGGCTTTGGCGAGTTCGGTCGCTTGGTCCGAAGTATTTTCCTCCAAGGCCTCGCACTTGCGGATTGCGTCCTTCAGCTCTTGCTCCACTTCGGCCACTCTATCTTCGTGCTGGCAGGGGGCGTCCTGTTCGGTCTTTAGTTCCGCAGCCGCTTTGTCAGCGGTCGCTTTACTCACCTTCGCCTCCTCCTTGGCCTGAGCAAGGGCGCTTTTGAGGGTCTCGACCTCGGCCGCGCCAACTGCGCACATCATCACAGCAGTACATGAGCTAAACTCTGAATTTACATATCAGATATATGCTCAAACTCTTTAAAATACACGCATACCTTGTGTCTCGTTGAATCGCTTGTTGATGCGATCTATTTCATCATCAGCCAGCCTTAGTTTCCGATTAAGTGCGGAAACTTCAGCGGCCTGGGCGGTTGCCACCCACATGGAAGCCTGTTATACAATATAAAAGTATGTCACCTCTTCCGAATACTATGTGATCCTCTGTCCGGCTTTTTGAAAACCAGACAGAGTCTCAGGGGCTACTATCTATGCACAGGTATATCCCTTTATAAAAAGCGTCTAGAGCATTACGTCGCATACCTCGAAGCCTGTCAGTAGGCTGGTGAAGGATTCGTTCAGCCCGCTCTTGGCAGACTGAACCTTCTCTACCACCACACCCATCAGGGTGCGGTGCTCCTCCACGATGGAAGCACGTTGTAGTGATTCCACAAGAGTATTCGGCGCCTCCAGATTAGTGGAGGCCGCCGTCGGAGCTGATGCTCCCCCCTCCTTCGAAGGGGGCTGCTCGCCTGACTCCGGAGCCACATTGGTCTCCGGAATGATGTCCGGCTGGGGGCCGGATTGATCAGGGCCCCCGCTGTCGGTCGCCATGGGGGTCGCCCCTTCCATGTCTTCGGCAGCCGAGGTATTGCCCTCGGGCGCCTTCTCGGCAGCCTCGCTCGCCCCTCGGCGGCCAGGAGAGGTCCTTCGGGACAACACCTCGGTGTCATCCGCAGTGGTTGGCATAGGGGCTCGCGGTGGCGTCTCGCTCTCTGCCATCTCGGGCGGCAGAGAACTCCCCTCAGATAATGAAGGGTTGGGGAGGTCGCGAGCAGGTCTGAAAGACACACGGTGTAATATGTTATATTGTAAAAACATAAAGGACCGAAGACAAATAATATACACTTTGGTACTTACGATTCGGCCAGGGGCTTCACCCTGGGAAGTCTCTTGGGGACTGGTTCGGCCTCCGAATCTGAACCATCCGAGAGGGTTATCTTCCCCCTCTTGGGCGCCTCCTCCTCCGGGTCTGTGGAGGCCGCCCTCTTCTTCTTCCCCCTAAGAGGGGAGTCGCTTTTCGCTTCCTCCTCCTCTTCTTCCTCATCTCCCTCATGGGAGGAGAGGACTTCGGTCTCTCCGAACACTGCGTCCGAAGGGCCCTTGTGGCGGAGGCCGCCTTTGGCCTCCTTGCCCTTCTTCTTCTTGGCCTTCTTCTCCGGCGCCTGATAGGGCGCCGGGACCAGCATCCCTGTCAGCTGGGGTGTGGCCGGGTCTTCAGGCAGTGGTGACGGACACTTAATCCGCTCCGCCTTTGCTATCCAGCCCTGTACGAAGGACAGAAAATTCATTATGTCTAAAACTTATTGACCGAACAGATATTCGGGAAAATCATACTTACCGGTGTGGCCGGATTCTCGATGTCAAGACCGATGTCTTCGGTCTTCTTCGGCCACGTTTTTGGGCCTTGAAGAGCAGCTTCCAGATGACTTTGTGCGTTGTGCCGAAGAAGCGCTTCAAGGTTCGTGGAACTTCCGGATTGAACTCCCACATGGGAGAGGGCCGGAGTTGGCAGGGAAGAATCCGGCGGAAGAGCATCACCTGAATCACGTTAGTGAGACTGGTGTTCTTGCCTATCATATTGGTAATGCGCTTTTGCAGCATCAACACTTCCACCGTGGATCCCCAATCCAGACCCTTAGCGGTCCACGAGGTAAGCCGCGTAGGGGGTCCAGATCTAAACTCAGGATTAGCCGCCCACTTGGCGTCGCGGGGTTCGGTGATGTAGAACCACTCCTGTTGCCACACCTTGACGGTCTCCACGAAGGCCCCTTTGGGCCACACGGCGTTGGGGAGCTTGCTTACCATGGCGCCGCCGCAGTCCGCATGCTGCCCGTCGACCACCTTCGGCTTCTGATTGAAGACCTTGAGCCATAGGCCGAAGTGTGGGGGGATGCGGAGTAGCGCCTCGCACACGACGATGAACGCCGAGATGTCGAGGAAAGAATTCGAGGCTAGATCATGGAAATCTATCCCGTAATAGAACATAAGGCCCCGGACGAAGGGATGGAGGGGAAACCCTAGTCCGCGGAGGAAATGGGGAATGAATACAACCCTTTCGCCGGGCTCCGGAGTGGGGATGACTTGATCCTTGGCAGGGAACCTGTGCGCGATCTTCGCGGACAGATATCCCGCCCCCCGGAGCTCCTTGACGTCTTTCTCGGTGACGGAGCAGGCCTCCCATTTGCCCTTTGAACCAGATCCCGACATGGCTGGGGAGGCTGGTTGCGGTGGGAAAAGGTTGAAGTTTGGGCGCTGGAGCTTGAAGATGGGAAGGCAGATGAAGAAGGCGTGGGGGAAAAGAGGGATCTTTATCCTCTTATATAAGCGGTGAATATCAAGCCCCCCCCCCCCCAAGCCCCCCCCCTGCCCCCCCCTCAAGCCTTAAAACTTACCTGTTCCCAAGGGGTCGTGCGAATGGCACGGTTGGATTACCCAAAACCGTATTGATGAGGATCCCGTAATGGGCGGGCACGATCTCTGTTTTGACAAGACATGCCAATGGAGGCTGTGCCTCGAAACGCGAAGCGGAAGGCGTGAAAACGGTTCGAAATGTTAAGAGGCCAGACGTGACGTTTCGGCGAAAAACGATGTCAGTAAAAAGACACTGTTCTGTTTGATATCTTGTCTTCGCGGCTAAGGGTTGTAATAATTATACAGAGTCAGATATAGTTCTTTTGTTCAGAAGATTGCTTTGAAGTATTCAGGAGGAGGAACCCGCCTTGCAATGCCGAAGACAATCCGCGTGCCAAACATATCATCATTGAAGACTGGTTCAGGGGCTACTGAGGGAGTCCTGGATTAGGGGGTCCTCGGGTGTCCGGGCTATTTGATATGGGCCGTACCAATGGGTCGTGAAGATACAAAGCGGAAGACTTTCCCCCGTGTCCGGGTAGGACTCCCCCATGCGTGGATGGCAAGATTTGTGTCCGGATATGTAATTTCCTTCCTCTACGAACCGACTCTGTACAACCCTAGGCCCCTCCGGAGTGTATATAAACCGGAGGGTTTAGTCCATAAAGACAATCAGAATTCTCATAGGCTAGACAGCTAGGGTTTAGCCATTACGATCTCGAGGTAGATCAACTCTTGTAACCCCTATATTCATCAAATACAATCAAGCAGGACGTAGGGTTTTACCTCCATTAAGAGGGCCCGAACCTGGGTAAACATCGTGTTCCCTTTGTCCCTTGTTACCTTCGATCCTCAGACACACAGTTCGGGACCCCCTAGTCGAGATCGGCCGGTTTTGACACCGACAATCAAACCCTAACAAAACTAACTCGATTACATGATAAATCTCATCCAACCCATCACCATCCAGCAAGCCTACGATGGAATTACTCACGCACGGCGGTGAGCATCATGAAATTGGTGATGGAGGAAGGTTGGTGATGATGATGGCGATGATTTCCCCTGTTCGGAGCCCCAAACGGACTCCAGATCTGCCCTCCCGATGAAGAATAGGAGGTGACGGCGGCTCTGTATCGTAAAACACGATGAATCCTTCTCTCTAATTTTTTTTCCCCGAACGTGAATATATAGAGTTGGAGTTGAGGTCGGTGGAGGTCTAGGGGACCCACAAGGCAGGGGGCGCGCCCTAGGGGGGTGGGCGCGCCCTCCACCCTTGTGGACAGCAGGTGGGTCCCCCTCAGTTGATTCTTTCGCCAATATTTTTTATTTATTCCAAAAATATTCTCCGCGAAGTTTCAGGTCATTCCGAAAACTTTTATTTCTGCACAAAAATAACACCAAGGCAATTCTTCTGAAAACAGCGTCAGTCCGGGTTAGTTCCATTGAAATCATGCAAATTAGAGTCCAAAACAAGGGCTAAAGAGTTTGGAAAAGTAGATACGATGGAGACGTATCAAAAGCGCAGGTTTACTCCCAGAGTGTTGTGAATGGAAAATTTTTAGAAATTCGTCAACCTCTGAAGAATTTGATGAAGATCAGAGTGAAGAAATAGAAACACAAGGGAAACTAAGTCATCACAGAATGAGAGTACATGCAATCATGATACGTAAGAGTGAAGAACATGCAATCATACATTCATACACACATGAAGAAAATGAACTGAGGAAATGAATGAGAGTGACATGAAATTCTTCAGTTCAAATTCGTCAGAGCATAGATCACAAATTCTTCAGCAGCGGAATAAAGTAAGAGAAGGTTGAGGAATTTGAAACCAAGTTGGCTCGGTGAAGACAATGGAATTTGGTAGACCAGTTCCAGTTGCTGCATCAACTGTACATCTGGTTGAGGCGACTGAGTCGCAACTCAGAGGACACACAATCCTCACCGTATTCCTCTTTAGTTAAGGTCACTTAGTCCTCGCCAAATCACTCGTGGTAAGTCTTCAAGGTAGACTTTCAAAACCTTCACAGACTTGTTCACCGGCACACTACAATGACTCTTGGTGTACTCAGAACTTGACGCCTAACCGTCTGGAAGAATAACAGTCTTCAAAGGTAACAGGCGTGGGATCACACAGATCAATCTCTTCAGTGATGCTCAATCACTTTGGCTCTGGGTTTTTCCTCACTTAGGATTCTCTCAAAGTCGTCAGAGGATGGGTTGCTCTCTTATGACAAGTGTAAAGTTCTCTCGGAGCAGCCAACCAACAAGTGGTTGTGGGGGGTGGCAATTTATAGCCAGGGGCAACCCGACATGGAATCTCATAAATGACCTTCTCTGATTCGACCGTTGTCAGGATAAGGATCCACTCGACAGCTGGCACGCGGCGCAGCAATGGTCAGAATTTGAACTCTCAAATTCGTCGAGGCACTCATTTTCCTCACTTTTAGGCAGAACGCACTGGCGAACTCCTAACTCCTCAGCATGACCAAATTCGTCAGCGACCAGATGAACTCCGTCACTGTCTCTAGCAATTGCTTCAGCTGCACTGGAGATTTCCAAAGGCTTCACTTGAAGTGGGTTTTTGTGTATAGGTTTGAATAGGTTTAAGCATCACTTTGGAAATATGAAATATGATTCACCTAGACCCCCTTTAACAGTACGGGTTTTCCTATGACTCAAAGAAGAAGAAAAGAAACTATGAAAGCAAAGTCTTCAAGCTTCAAAGTCTTCACATCAATTTCTTCAAATGCCATACCAGTTTCATCACCAATTTTTTCACTTGAAGAAATATATTTTTAGGGGTCACCTTCCATGTGTTAACCAAATCTTCTGTGACTCTGCCACCTGTCTATACTCACAAACTCATTAGTTCCTCAACCTATTTGTCGTCAATACTCCAAAACCACTAAGGGGGCACTTGATGCACTTACAGGATGACGATGGGGCCACATGGATTTGTTCTTTAGTTCTTTAATTTAGGTGTCATGATATACACTTTGTTGGATGCATGGATGCTTCTCGGGTGATTGACCGCGGGAAGCAGATCGAGGGCCCGGCGACGAGGACCGAGAAGCTCCATGATCATGCCTTGGATTTGGGCGGCTGCTACGGGTCAGGTGGATGATTTCCTGGAGAAATCATCCGCCTACCCAGCCGTCCTATCTGGCGATGTGGGCGTCCAATCTGTCGTAGCAACAGGAGCCATCGGGTGCTATCCAGAGAAACATCAAGCACAACCCCCGACAACAACCCCCCGGCTAGCTTCATTGCAACCCCCGGCGGTGAGACAAAGCTGCAACGCAGCACCGCCGGCGCCATCGAAGCTCCATTGCAGCCTAACAACCCCGACGATGTGCCGGCGAAGCTCCATTGCAGCACCACCAGCGCTTCATTGCAGCCCCGCGCGGCGCGGCGAAGCTCCAACGCAACACCGACGGCATCCCGACGAAGCTCCATTAAAGCACTAGGCGCCAGATTTGCAGCAGTAGCAGCGGTGGCGAAGTTCCGTTCAAACGCAGGTTTGCAGCAGCAGTAGCAGCGGTGGAGGCAGAGCTTTTTCATCTGGTATATGGAACCGGATGCAACGGTGGCGATTGTTGCGTCCAAGCACCGATGGTCGTGTACGAGTTGCTGCGTTGCAGCACCGGCGGTAGTCGACAAGCGCCGCATCTCATCGTCGGCAGCGCCAACGAGCGGCTGGCTACCCCCTTGCGTGTTGCATCGCATGAGTGCGACGAGCGTCGCCTCGCGGGGTTGCAGCTTGACACCAGTGGCACGGTGGGATGCAGCAGCTTGTGGGCGCCATCGCTGCTCCCGGGTCGCAGCAGTCTGGGGGGCTGCTCGGTATCGCCATGGGAGCCAGAGATGGGAAAGGGGAAAAAATAGAAGCGAGGAGTCGTGCGGAGGAGAAAGGTTCATGCAAAGAGATAAGGTGGGTTGGAGGGGCAAGCGGTTGCTGGGCCCAGAGGGGCACGTGTCGAGCAACGCAGGAGGCTTGCGTTGCGCTATTTTCAGTCGGCTTAAAACAAACGTTTTCCTTGGATTTGAGGACCCAGGCCACACAGATCTGTAGGATGTGTGATACCAGAACATGAAGATCAAGCTCAGCGTCGCCGTCATCGTCCTCTCCATCTGCTACCCCGGTCACTGGCACGTGGGTCCTAGATGTCATGTTTCACATCGAGTGAATAATCGAACAAATTACATGTTTAGCCTAGCATCGTCCATTTGAATGAGAAGGTTTCGACCATCAATTCCACTAGAAATTCGAATTGCAAACTAAAAGAATCCACTGCCAATAAATCTCATGATCATCTCAAGTCATGAATCAAATAGGTTACATATAAATCAACTTAACTCAAGAAGAAACACAAGAAAACAGTGTAACATCTTGAACTAAACAAGCAAACAATGTGTAGAGTTATATTTTTAGTAACTCTTTGATCAGCATCCCTTCCTTAACGACGTCCACCGCGGCCGCGGCCGCCGGCGTTGTAGTCCTCCTCGTCTTCCACTGCCTCCGCATCATGCCCCTTGTGCTCTGGCACCACCGGCTCGTCCAGGAAGAGAGCAGCGAGTGGATCATCGTCGGCGGCGGTCTCCACCACGACCACCCGGGCTGGCGCGGCGGCCTGCTTGGCCTTGGGACGCGGCACCGGGAGCAGCGGCGGCAGGTGGTGGCGAGGAGCGGGAGTTTTCCCCGGCACCGCGCCCTCGTTCTTCCTGATGTCGGTGAGCGCGGCGAACGCCTGGTTGACGAGCTTGAACGCGCCGGCCACGGCCGCGCTGGTGCCGCCGGCCTTGCCGGGGTCGAACATGTCGCAGAGCGCCTTGTGCTGGGACTTGATGGCGTCGTGGGATTCCTTGGTGGGCCTGCCGCCGGGCGGCGCCGCGACGCCGAGGACGGCGTAGTTGTCGGCCTTGTCGGCGGCGAGGACCCTGTAGGCGGCGCGCGCGCGCTGGGCCTCCGGGCAGGCCCCGGAGCGGTACATGGCCACGGCCATGTCGACGTGCATCTTGGCCCTCCTCAGGTCGCCGGCCGCGAGCAGCTTGTCCGCCGCCTCCAGCTGCTTCTTCTTCACCGCCTCCATGATCTGCTGTGCCTCGAGTTGCAAGCAACGAAAAGGTGTGATGGAACCCGGGTGCCCCGACACCCTGTTATCCGGCTCGTCCAGCTACTTCAAGATCTGCGGCGGTTGCTTGTGCTTGCTTTGATTTCCTGCGTCTGCCTCAGAATTTAAACACTCGATCCTGTCCGATACATGGCCGGTGTCGGATTCGTGTCGTGTCCGGCTCCGGCACATGTTCAGTCACGTTGGATTAGGCAAATCAACGGGGGAACTCGAACTGAATAGTAGTCGAACAAGATTCATAACTGATTACGTACTTGCCATTTGCCAAGAAGATTTGAGTGGAATTTATCAAATTCGCGTAAACATATCAAAACCAGTGATTTTGAACTTGAGTTTTTTTTTAGCGAATGCCGTCAGGGTGGTTTATATTTTTGCCCAAACAGGTATTATTGTTTAGTCAAGGAGGGAGGTAGACAGCAAAAATGCTACACGTATAGACTGTTACAGGACCGCTACGGACCCTTCCTTAACTTCTCTTCACCCCCCCCCCCCCCCCCCTTCACACGGGTGGGGCCGGGCCCTCACCCTTAATCCAATTAAAACATGCCAACTCAAGAATCAGTATGTAAACTTAAGTAAGCGTCCGTACGTGTAGAGTGGCGATTCCACATGTTTGTTGTGGGGTGAGGTGACCCCACATCTATTTTTTATTACACCCAAAGAACAAAACACAACCAAAGAAAACAATGCGAGCTTTTTTTATTTCTTTCTCCTGTTCGTTTTTTTTTTGCCTTTTTTCTCGTTTTATTTTTCATTTTATTTTTTTGCATTTTAATTCATGAATATTCTATTAAAAATCATGAGCATTTTAAAAAATATGAACATTTTTTAGAATTCATCAACTTTTTAAAATTCATGAATATGTGTAAGTTCAAGTACATTTTTAAGTTTGTGAAAATTTTAAATTCCCGAACCTTTTTCAAATTCATGAACATTGTTTAGAGTCTGATGAATATTATTCTAAATTCATTTTTTAAATTCGCAACATTTTATATGTGTTCCTAGGCCGACAGATTTTCCCGGCATTGAGAAAGTACTGCCTGATTATTTGTTTTTTTCTTTGTTTCTGTATTTTTTGTCGGATTTTAATAGTTTTTTCTGATTTTTTATTTCTTTTTATTCTCCCCTTTGTCATTTTATTTTTTCGAATTTTAGTGTATGAAAACTTATAAAAAGTCATGAACATTCGAAAAGCTATGAAGAGTTTTTGAATTCATGTATATTTTTAAAGCTAATGAACATTTTTAAAGCCCATGAACAACTATTTTCAAATTCGCGAACATTGTTTGGAATCCACGAATATTTTTCTAAATTCATGATTTTTTAATTGCAAGATTTTTTAAAATGCATGAATTTTTTTAATATAATGGACTTCTTCAATTAAAATATATGGTAGCGGTTTTTTTCTTCTGAGCTAACAGTGGTACAAGTGAGAGCTTCATGGGCCGGCCATATGAGTGTTGCAACAGCAATTCCACGGTTTCAGTATGGTATAAGTTCTTCCGAGGGTCTCACACAAACACCACCGACTGACACTGAGGCTGAACGTGTAAGGACACTACAACCACACACCTGATAACTTCACTCTTCTCTTCGAAAAAATATAGTCGCCAACAGCAGCCCAACATGAAATACAAATGAAAAAGAAAAAAAATATTATTAGATAATAGTTCAAACCCAAGCGAACGTAGATAAAACCGAAACGAAACAACCGACCGCAATAACTTTCTAGGGGAAAAAAAGTGCTTTGCACATGCGCCATTGCTAAAAAAAAAGTGCACCACTACTGGTAAGAATTTATTTGGGCCCGTAAAACCGGAATATGGATAATACATGTTGATCATTTGTTTGTATTCTGAAGAACTAACTGATGGGGGCCCAGCCCAATAACTCACATTTCTCAGCCTGGGTGACCTCGGCGGCCCTCCCTTTCCTTGCCCCCTGCTTGACGTCGGCGCTGGCGCCGCCGCTACTCGTCTGGTCCCCGACTCCGGCCGTGCGTCCCCGGGACTGCCCCCGTTCTTTATGCCCTGTCCAGGACTAGCCGGTTGGGAAGCCCTAGACGCAGACCCCCACGCCGGCAATGGCCCCAGCCGGAAGGGGAAGAGGGCAACAAGGGCGTCGAGGTCTGCCTGTTCGACGAGTCGCCGGAGGATTTCTCCAGACAGACTGGTACGCTCCAGCAGCTCCATGTCCATCGCTCGCCATTTCCACAGTACTAAATCTGATCTCGTATTCCTGCCCTCTATCACTTTTCTCTGTTAAATTTGGTTCAACTGTGATTAGATCTCCGTATGTATTGCCGCAGCTCTCCGACTTTATTTTGTGAGCCGTGGCTTCAAAGAGTTTCCTCCTGTAAATTGTGAGGCTATGATCAACTGGCTGATGATTACGAACTACGGAGCAGCAACGCTCTTGTTGTTGTGAGTCGTGACATCGAAAGAGTTTATTCCTCATCTTATTACCCAGTGTCTGTCTTGTAAGGCTGTATGGAGAAATGTTTGGTTCACCGCCCGAATTTAGCAATTAGAAAAATACTATCATCGCTTGTTTCACATGCAATGTATATGTTGTTGTATATATACCTCTTTTGATGCAATGAATATATTTTTAGTAAGTATAAGACTTTTTAATCAAAAGAAGAAGAAAATGTAAGATTTTTTGTTTTTCTTTAATCGCAGGAATTTACTGGATATAAAAAACGATAAGTAGAACTTATGGGGTACTTGGAGCTGATCATGATCTTCTATCTGCTGCAGTATCTTGCTGTTGCTGCTCATCCTCCTCCAGGTTGTTCTTACCATGAACTTGGCGTGACACTGATTGGCAGAGGTATCATTCAAGTGTGGTGCCTCGTAGCACCCTTTGAAGAGGCACATCCTCATCAGCCAATGATTGCATACAGTAGGAGAGGAGGGCCTAGAAAAATACCAGAAGAGAATTATTCCATTGAGAGTTCATCGGAAACTGAGAGGGAGACCAAGAAAGATGAAACTGACAACTACTGATGATCACGCCGAACCGAGACTGAAAAAACCAAGGGGGCAGGCCAAGAAAGTATCCGCTGTCAGTTGCCAAAGTGGCAGATTGAACGAAAAATAGCGGACATCAAGGCCCAGGAAATATCCATCCCTAGCAGCAGCAGGCATTTACCCGGCACTGATACTGAATTTGGAGTCTAATTCTAATTTTGGTGTTGTTACAGATGACGCAGCGCTACCAGTTCCATCTTCATCTATTATTACAGTTTGTGAGAAAGATCAAGAGGTCGGACTCGGAGGGGTAGAAGACAAACTAGAAGGAGACTGTTTGTGGTGCGCTTTCTTCGTCAGTGGTTTCTGGTGCAGGTCGATTCACAGAGCGGGGAAGCTCACATGTTTTCCCAGATGTGCACCCATGTGAGCTTCGATCAGATGTGATGGCAATGTGCACACAGGCCCTGCTAGCTGCTTTAGAAGATTCTTTGCTGGCTATGCATATTTCATTGCACCTAAATCAAATGGTGTTATTAGACAAGGGCGGCCTAGAAGGAAGAATGACACTTTGGAGTACACATGGTCGTTTATTTGCTTCTGGTACTGAGATCCTCAAAGGCAGCTACTCTGATTACCAGTAAACAACCTGTAGGTTATCTGCTTGCTGGCCACCAACCTTGCTTGCCATGCATGCATGCACGCACTTGGTGCCTCTCAACTAGACAGACTGGTTGATAGGTCGTAAGTAATTAAAGCAGAGGAGAAGAAAACAAGAAGAGAGTATATGTATATATAGTCTTCAAATCTCCGGACCACCAGCAGCTAATTAACCCTCCCTCCGGCACCTGTGTTTTGATTTTCGGTTTGTGGAATTTATCGCCCCAGGCCGAGATGGCCGAAATTCGGCCATTTTCAAAAATTTCGGATGAAATTTGACTAAAATTTGGTTGAAATTTGACCAAAATTTGACCAAAATCTATTTTTTCGCTGAAAGGTATTTCTCACCCCAGGCCGAGATGGCCGAAATTCGGCCGAAATCCACTTTTTGCGGCCGAAATTCAAAACACAGTCCGGCACTGAGATTCCATCCTCTTGCATCAATCCAATCCTCCTCACACGACCATGGTGAGCACTAGGGATGTCGACACGATGAAGGCGGCGAACAAGCAGCAGGCTAAGTGCTTGGCCCCCAACCCCGGCAAGGCCACGATCCTCTCCCTGGGCCACGCTTTCCCGCAGCAGCTCGTCATGCAAGACTACGTCGTCGAGGGCTTCATGAGGAACACCAACTGCAACGATCCCGAGCTCAAGGAGAAGCTCGCCAGGCTATGTAAGATCCATCTCGGAAAGTTGATGCATATGTGTACCCATATGCTCCTGTTCTTTTGTTGATGCATGATGATCGATCGACATATGAATGCGATGCAGGCAAGACGACGACGGTGAAGACGAGGTACGTGGTGATGTCGGACGAGATCCTCAGGAGCTACCCGGAGCTGGCCCAGGAGGGCTTGCCGACGATGAAGCAGCGGCTGGACATCTCCAACAAGGCGGTGACGCAGATGGCCACCGAGGCGTCTCTGGCCTGCATCAAGGCGTGGGGCGGCGACCTCTCGGAGATCACCCACCTCGTCTACGTCTTGTCCAGCGAGGCGCGGTTCCCGGGCGGGGACCTGCACCTGGCGCGCGCCCTGGGGCTCAGCCCGGACGTCCGCTGCGTCATGCTGGCCTTCACGGGTTGCTCCGGCGGCGTGGCGGGCCTCCGCGTCGCCAAGGGCCTGGCCGAGAGCTGCCCGGGCGCGCGCGTCCTGCTGGCCACCTCCGAGACCACCGTGGCCGGGTTCCGCCCGCCCAGCCCCGACAGGCCCTACGACCTCGTCGGGGTGGCGCTCTTCGGCGACGGCGCGGGCGCGGCCGTTGTCGGCACTGACCCAACCGCCCTGGAGCGCCCGCTCTTCGAGCTCCACTCGGCGCTGCAGCGCTTCCTCCCCGATACCGAGAAGACCATCGACGGCCGGCTGACAGAGGAAGGCATCAAGTTCCAGCTGGGCCGCGAGCTCCCCCACATCATCGAGGCGCACGTGGAGTCCTTCTGCCAGAAGCTGATCAAGGAGCACCCTGCTGCTGCGGCGGAGGGTGACCATGGCGAGCAGCTGACGTATGACAAGATGTTCTGGGCGGTGCACCCCGGGGGCCCGGCGATCCTGACCAAGATGGAAGGGCGGCTGGGGCTGGAATGCGGGAAGCTGCGCGCGAGCCGGAGCGCGCTCCGGGACTTTGGGAACGCGAGTAGCAACACCATCGTGTACGTGCTGGAGAACATGGTGGATGTTAGGAATAAGACACGGCGGTGGTGGTGACCAACGTGTGTGTGCCTGCTGGTCGTGCCGGACGCCGTGGCAAGCATGCGTGTGTGCGTGCGTTGGGTGCGTGTGTGCGTGTCGAGTCTGTGCTCATGATCAAGTCGTAGTCAGTTAGCAGCAGCCGCGGCTGGACGCGTTAGAACGCGTAGTAGCGGACGGCGTAGGCGAGCGAGTCCCTGGGCGCTCGTACGTGCGTGCGTACGAAACGGAAGCTTGGGCGCTGCGTCCCGTGTGCTACAAAGCCGGCTGTGATTTGGTTTGTTAGTGCGTCAGGTTGTTATGCGTAGGTGGTTCCAGATACGATATGGTTTGGCCAGCTATATATATAACAGAGAAAAGAGTGCGTTCGGCGTCGTGGTTCGTTGCCAGAAAATACCTCTCCGCATTTCCCTGTTTCGTCTACCTCCGTCTCTGAAACCTAGTTCGAGCTAGCTAGGGTTAGACCCCAACAATTGGTATCAGAGCCTTGTTTGTTCCTGTGCTCGTGGCCATGGCGATCATCCCGCACGGCGCAGGGGGTAGCATGGTGTCAATGCCGATGCCGATGCTCACACCGGACAACTACACGGTGTGGGCGATCAAGGCCGAAGCCATCCTTGACGCCCAGAACATCTGGGAAGCGGTGTCGCCGGCGAGCGGTGCGGCGGTCGACGCGGGAAAGAATAAGATGGCGAGGGCGGTGCTGTTCGGTGCGCTCTCCGAAGACCTGTTGATGCAGGTATCGACGAAGAAGACGGCGGCTGAGGTGTGGGCCAGCTTGAAAACGAGGTTCGTCGGCGCCGATCGGGTCCAGGAGGCGCGGCTCTCCACTCTCCGCGGCGAGTTCGACAAGTTGCGCATGGAGGAGGCGGAGGCGCTGGACTCGTACGCGGGCAAGATCGGCGGCATGGCAGCAAGGTATGCTGGCCTCGGCTCGATGCTCGATGACGCCACCATGGTGAAAAAACTGCTCGACATGGTGCCCGATCGGTTGTATGCCGCGGTGGCCGGGATCGAGCAGTTTTGCGATGTGGACACGATGGCGTTCGAGGAGGCCTTAAGCAGGCTCAAGGCGTTCGACAAACGCTTACGTCGGTGCACGTAGGACGACGGTGGACGAGGCGGCGATCAGCTGATGTTCACGGCGTCCCAGTGGGAGGCACGGCAATGTCAGCGCGGCGGCGGCCTCGACAACGACGACGGTGCGAGCAGCGTGGCCTCGGGCACGAGCCGGCGGCGCGGGAAGTGCTACAACTATGGCGTTCGTGGCCACTTCTCCTGCGACTGCCGGCAGCCGAAGAAGGAGAAGGCGCTCCTCGCCGACATCGACGACGAGCCGGCCCTACTGTAGGTCGTGTCTTAGGGGGAGATTGTTAGGAATAGAGTAAATTCTGTTTTTTACCCCCTATTTTGACATTTTTGACACTAATTACCCTATTTAGCGAGATTTCGTCCGTTTTACCCCATTTAGCAAAAGTTCTGCCACAATTTACCCTGTTTAATTTTTTTGTGAGCGTTCTGACCAATAGGTTCCAATTGTCATGTCTAGATGGCATGCCACATAGATGGTTTTTTCCTGCCTCTTTTTCTCCCTGCTGAACCAGTCCTCGCAGCTTCTGCCGACCGGGACCGCCTGATGGTGGTGGTCGCTCGCATCGTGTCCAACACACAATGCCCAGTCGGCAGAGCGGCGAGCGCCACGCTCGCCTCTACTCGGTTCTCGTTTGCGTTGCTCGCCCCCAATCGATTGCATCACCTGTCCAGACTTCCGACTACATGCACTCGTCAGGCTCGCTCCAACCTAGGGTTAGGGATTGTCAGGCAGCGGCGACGATGACGGCAGAGGTGGTGGGTGATGAGGTCCCGGCCATGCGATTTCATACCTCCTCGAGCAGGGCTGTATGGCCACAACATCAAGGCAAGAAACGACCCCGTGGAACAGACGGTTCCGTCAAGCTCGCTGACATCGGCGTAGTCCTCTGAATTTGATATACTTGAAAAACTAATCATGTACGTAACCCCATCAGGCTGTGCTCAGTTCTTCTTCCTACTTTGGCGACATAGCAGGGACCCTATTAGACTGTGCCCAGTTGATGGCGGGTCTATGGCGACGGCTGGTCCAACAGATCAGTGAGGTTGGTGAACAAAGAAGCCCTCTCAGTCGTACCCCATCCCACATGATTTTGACCATCTCTATCATAGCAATTTGTGTATTCTAAAATTTTCCTGAGTCATGCATTGGCTGGTTAGGCGTTTAATTCGGACAAAATTAAAATGCTTATTAGAAGATCACGTGTATACATATCACCCTTCTGCAACTGAGGTACATTGTTTAAAGTTTTTTTCAACTTTTTGAATATTGACGAAATTCTTTTACTTCTTCAGTTTGATAAACCTTTGTCAGAATTGATTTCAGAGCAAAGTAGATCTCCGCCAGTGGTCGTAAGGCACATAGATGGAGGATGATTTTTATGGTTTGTGACAGCTCCTAGAAGTCATGGAGGACAAGATGATGTTAAATAATAGGAGAATACCATCAACTCCAAAAATATTAAACATGCTAAATTGGGACAACACAATTGGACCTGCGTGTCAGAATTCTCACAAAATATTAAACTGGTAAATTGTGGCAACACTTTTGCTAAATGGGGTAAAATGGATGAAATCCTGCTAAATGGGGTAATTAGTGTCAAAAATGTAAAAATAGGGGGTAAAAACCGGAATTTACTCTTAGGAATAAGACATGGCGGTGGTGGTGACCAACGTGTGTGTGCCTGCTGGTGGTGCCGGACGCCGTGGCAAGCGTGCGTGTGTGCGTGCGTTGGGTGCGTGTGTGCGTGTCGAGTATGTGCTCATGATCAAGTCGTAGTCAGTTAGCAGCATCCGCGGCTGGACGCGTTAGAACGCGTAGTAGCGGACGGCGTAGGCGAGCGAGTCCCTGGGCGCTCGTACGTGCGTGCGTACGAAACGGAAGCTTGGGCGCTGCGTCCCGTGTGCTACAAAGCCGGCCGTGATTTGGTTTGTTAGTGCGTCAGGTTGTTATGCGTAGGTGGTTAGGAGTCCAGATACGATCTGGTTTGGCCAGCTATATATATAACAGAGAAAAGAGGGCGTTCGGCGCCGTGGTTCATTGCCAGAAAATACCTCTTCGCGTTTCCTTGTTTCGTCTACCTCAGTCTCTGAAACCTAGTTCGAGCTAGCTAGGGTTAGACCCCAACAGTCGAGGAGAGCAGGCAGAGGACGGAGGCGCCGGAGCCGGAGGGGGCCGATCAGGAGTGCGAGTGGGGACTCATACTGGCGTTCGGGCCGGGGATCACCTTCGAGGGGATCCTGGCAAGGAACCTTCAGGCGCGCCTAGGCGCCAACTAGCAGCAGGACATGAATTTGCTTGCGCTTGCGTTGCGCGCACATTATAAGTTCGTTTCGTGCTTTCTTTGGTTTCTGCGGCGCGTGCACTAGTTAACCTACCAGGAAGAATGGTAATCAAATATCGAGTTTGTTTGCTTTTTAGTGAAATAAGCAATGAAATACTCCTATCTCTGTTGTTCCTCTTGAAACTGGTGAGGTTTTGTTGATGGAGTTGACTACAATGCAATGCAGCGGTAGCATAAATAACTTCTCTGTGCCGGCGGTGCCTCCTGCTGTCTCTCTGAAATGGACATTATGCATGCATGCTTTGAAAAAGGGCACTGAACTATCATGAACTAAATAAATGATTCAAGGTAGTGCACTTCTTGGTTTGTTAATCTGTATGTGTAGGTTTCAGAGGGCGAAGCCGGTCATCGTCGACCCGGGACTCTACATGAAGAAGAAGGCAGGCGAACGTGTTCTGGGTTTATATCACAGTGGTGGAGTGTGCCAAGAGCCTTCAAAACTCTGCACTGCTAATGAAGACATGAATTGTTGCTTCGAGTTGATCCATTTGATCGCTCTTGTAAATTTGTAATCCGACTACTTAGATATTCTAGCACTAGCATGGAAATGTCGCTATAGGATTCTCCATGCATCTGACTGGCCTGCAAACTTGTTTGGCCAACTGTAGGAATTTGACATTTGAAGTTTATCAGTGGATGTGGGTGTTGAGGGTTTGAAACTAATGTAAATATGCTCATTGATATGTGCCATATTTTGCAGTGATACAAATATGCTGATACTACAAGGTCTAGTGACCAGGCCACCAACTGAAACCGTCGTCTATGCCTAGCTAGTAAAATACGGTGGTAAAAACTATACGAGTGTGTACTGAGCTCCCAAACGGGGCCTTACTGTGGAGTATATATATTCAGGCTAGAGATGTTTTCTGTCTACTAGTAGCTTAATAATGTTACTCCACTATCTTTCATGTTCAGACGTATCGTCATCTCAATGGAAGATGGCTAGAACTGCCAAATGCCAACGATGTTCCATTCGCCGGGGATAAAACTCAGGGTGTTCCTACTTATCAATTGCCAGAATATTTGATATGGAATGTCCATGTCTCAGAAATTACTGGAGAACCATGCCTAACCATAGCCACTATGGATGTGGCCTAAGCAGCAGTATGCAGTTTACAAGTTTCCTAATAAGCTGCCTTGGTTTGTAGTACTACCTTTTTCATAGAGAGATGGTTATGCTATATATGGAGGCGGAGGCGCGAGGAACTATTTGTCGTCAGAGGATCTAAAAGACAAGCAACTCATTCCGTGTTGTACTTGTACATACATACATACATACATACATAGCAGAGCAGTGTATCTATCTTATTAGGGACCCCAAGAGATGGATCATTCTAGTTTAGGAACTCGAGTTGAGGCAGGCAATATCTTGCGCTCAGCAAATCGTAAGAGCTGCTACTCGTTAGTTGTGAGAGCATTATCAGCTCAATAAGGAGCATCGCCGCATCAGCAAACATCAGTCTGGCTACTCGTTAGAGCATCAGCAAACATCAGCATGGAAATGTAGCTATAGGATTCTCCATGCATCTGATTGGCCTGCAAACTTGTTTTGCCAACTGAAGGAATTTGATATTTGAAGTTTATGAGTGGATGTGGGTGTTCAGGGTTTGAAACTATTGTAAATGTGCTCATTGATATGTGCCATATTTTGCAGTGACACAAATATGCTGATCGTACAAGTTCTATTGACCTGGCCACCAACTGAAACCGTCGTCTGTGCCAAGTAAAATACTCCCTCCGTGGTAAAGCTATACGTGTGTGTATACTGGTGGAGCCAGATGGTATACACTATGACCTGTTTTGATCTAACAAAAAATCTTTGTGACGAGCTTAGCTCCATGATATGCAAATTCTGGTGGAGCCAGATGGATAAAGTTAACAATCAAAAGGAAAATTCTGGTGGAGCGAGATGGATAAAGGAGAGGAGGAGCTCAGAAAGGAAAATACGTGACCAATCAAAACTATTAACATACCCACTTTAGCTACATTTCAGTCGGTTGAAATTTCATTTTTGGGTCAGTCGATTTTGTGTCCGTTGGATTTTTCTTTAAGATTCGTGCTACGTTTTTTTCCCTGACCTGTGTTGTTTGTTGTGTGTGCTTTTTTTTTACTGACCCCTTATTTGGGTCAGTCGACTTCCTTCTGGGCCGAAGCCCATTAACTGTGTGATCCATCCCTGACTCTCACCCTTCATTTTTTAATATTTTTTTGTTTTTACGTGCTTTTAGTTTTGTTTTTTTGTTTCTCTTTGTTAGTTGGTTTTATTTTTATTTTGTGGATATTTTTTGGGATGTTGGCTGAGTGTAATGTACCCACATAAATAATTTGCAACATGTACAAAAATTACACTACTATATGATTATTGTTTGCATACTAAAAAAATGTAATGTAAGAGCGAAGTTGTGTGCAAGTTTTGCAAACTTTTTTTTCTTAATTTTTCAATGGGTTATAAAAATTCTACTAATTCATTCTTCCTTATTTTAATTAATTAATTAATTTTTCTTCTTAAAGGGTAATACTAATGACACTAATTAATTCTTTCTTAGAAAAACTTACTATTTTGATTTTTGTTTTAGTTTCTATTTTATTTTTTCTTCTTAAAGGGTAATACCAATGTTAATAATTCATTCTTCCATGGAATGCCTCATTATTTTGATTGTGTTCTAGTTTTTATTTCATTTTTTTCCTTAAAGAGTAAATGTAACCTACTAAATCATTCTTTCTTGAAAACTTGGTATTTCGGTTTTTTAGTATTATTTTATTTCCTTTATTCTTTGGTGATAATACCAATGCCGCATTTCTTATTCCTGCATATTATAAAAATGCGCAACTTCTGTTCAAATTGTTTGCCAAATATTTCATTATTTGTTTTATTATTTTCAGGTCCTTTCTTCTTAACGGGGAACCAATGACACTAATTCATTTTTTCTTAGAAAACTTCACTATTTTAATTTTCTTTAAGTTTTTATTTCATTTTCTTTATTCTTTAAGGGTAATACCAATACCTCTAATTCATTCCTACCTAGGATTTTTTTTCTTGTGAAATTTCACTATTTGTGCTTATTCTTGCGTATTTAAAAAAGCACAATTTCCATTCAAACGGTGTGCAAATTTTGTCATTATTGTCTTTTTTTACTTCTCTTTCTTCTTAAACTGTAATACCGATACCACTAATTCATTATTTTGATCCGGAGAAGTAGAGACACCATGGATCAAATGCCAATGCTACAAATTCATTCTTTCTTTAGAAAATTTTCATTTTTGCAAAAAAATCACTATTATGTGTTTATTCTTGCATATTATAAGAAAGCGCAATTTATGTGCAGATTCTGTGCAATTTTTGTCATTATTTTGCTTTAGTTTTTTATATCATTTTCTTCTTATTTAAGGGTATTTTTGCTTCACTTTTTTATTTCTGTTTTATGTTTCTATGGGTTTTTCTTTTTCCCTTTTTCTTTCCTTTATTGGTTATTTTTGTTTTTGTGGGGTTTTGGCTGAGTGTAATTATATACAAATAAATACTATATAATATGTGCCAAATTTTCATGATCATATGATTATTTTTGCATATTACGATAAAGTGTAATTTCGGTGCAAAGTTGTGCGTAAGTTTTTTTTAGCTGTCTTTCTTCTTAAAGGAAATACATTATTTTAGTTACACTCTGTAGGAATTATAGCAGAATGGAAAAAAAGCACTATTATATGCTTATTCTTTGCATATTTCAAAAAGTGTAATATCAGTGCAAATTGTGTGCAAGTTTTGAAAGTTTTTTCCTTTTTCATTTTCTTTCTTCTTAAAGGCCTTCATTCTTTCTTAGAAAACTTCATTATTTTGATTTTTTTTATTTTTTTCCTGAAAGGGTAATACCAATGCCACAAATTCACTCTTCCATAGAAAACATCATTTTTTAATTTTGTTTTAGTTTTTAATTCATTTTTTTATTTTATTTTAGTTTTCATTTCTTTTCTTTTGTAAGGGTAATAACAATGTCACTACTCCATTGCTAAATACTTTTTTGCGGAAATCTCACTATAATATGCTCAGTTTTGCTTTATTTTTTATTTCCGTTTTCTGTTTCCATGTGTTTTTCTTTTTCCTTTTTTCTTTATTGGTTATTTTTTGTTTTATGTGGGTTTTTGGCTGGGTGTAATTATATACAAACAAATACTTTATAATATGTGCCAAAATTTCGTGATTATATGATTATTTTTGCATATAACGATAAAGTGCAATTTCAGTGCAAAGTTGTGCACAAGTTGTTTTAATTTTCTTTCTTCTTAAAGGAAATACATTATTTTATTTACACTATGTGTAAATTATAGTAGAATGTGAAAAATGCACTATCATATGCTTTATTCTTTGCATATTTCAAAAACTGCATTTTCAGTGCAAATTGTATGCAAGTTTTGAAAAAAATTCATTTTTCGTTACACATATAGTCACTAATGATTGCACAAAATACATTGCGTTGCCGTTCGGATAATGGCTGTGACGGCTTGTTTTCCATGTGATTAATTAAATGCTAATGGCCGGTGCTTAATGCACTAAATATTGCTTATGTGATTGTGCAGTTGTGTGCATGCATGCATCACATGGAAGTGAACAAATGATTGATTCAGTTCCGCGCCAGCCAGAACTAAGCAACAATACAGATCATGCAACGCTCTGTCCCTCCATTCCCACTAGGAGCAAATTGACTGAAACAAATCTGGGTCAATCGACTGACCCATTTCGTTTTCAGTTGATTGATCTCTAGCTGGTCCCTAACATACCAGCAGTGGCAAACTTACCTTTTATTCCAATGAACACACAGTAATCTGGCCATCCTCGTTAGACATCTCCAATAGCTTGATTTTTTATTTTTCTCTTTGGCATATGTCTTCCTTTCCTCTGATATCTACAAAATAATATTAATTATAAATGGAAGGGTTATAACAATCATAGATATTTCGTCCATGCCTAATCGCGCTGTTTGTAGGGCCTTCTTGGACAAATACTAAAATCTGAATGTATTTGTAGATATGCTGTAAAGATATTCTCATGCGTAAATTTAAAGAACTCCCATAATGCAACATATAATATTGATATAAGTATGGCATTTGGCATTTTTAATCTACCATACACCCAAAAAAAAAGGATAAAAAGCAAAAACACTCATAATGAAGAATATATACATAATTTTGTGTGTGAGCCTTTATAAACAACATAGAAAATTGTGTGAGATCAACGAACTAACAACCTCAAAGCTATCCAAACTAATAGTATGCCTTAGATAAGAAGAAATGAACATGTTGCAAAGCATCACTATCTGATAATGAGAATGACTAGAAGTCAGAACAACCAAAAATGCTTGCATCCTAACTAATAGGTGGTTCACAAAGAATGTCACTGCCATAATTTGTTGTTCAAAGAAGAAAAAACCTATACGAAAACTTCCATTTAAAATTAATATTATTTTGTAGATATCAGAGGAGTAGATTAGTTTGATAAAGGAAATAAAGGAGCAGATTAGTTTGATAAAGGAAATAAAGGAGCTGAATCAACGTACCCTTGAAGCTTGCAGGCAGAAGGAAGCCAAAGAAAAGGAACTGAAAGACACAATATCTGTTTTGGATGTTGTTTAATCGGAGCAGATTAGTTTGATAAAGGAAATAAAGGAGCTGAAGAACACTGAGCTTGAGCAAGAAAGGGATGAATTCCATAGGCAAGCTATGTATGAAGCGTCTGAGGTGATTATATCCTTAGAAAAACAGATGTTATCACTCCAACAGCAGCTAGATGCCTATAAAAAAAAGTGTTATTGGCTGCCAAACAAAGCCTTATTTTTTGGATCAGTCCATCGAAATTCTTGTGCAGAAGGAGGTTCTTGAACAATACTTTGTTTCATTACTGAGGGGGATGGAAGAAGAGACTCGTCAGCTCGAGTCCAAACTAGACCAGTCAAATAGATTCTATGAAGGTAGAATTAAAGAACTAGAGATAAAGATGCAAGAAATGGATTATCAAGCTGGAGCATTACTTATTTCATGGAATAAAGAAAAAGAGGTAACCCTTTGAAAGGCAATTAATATTATTTCCTTTATTTTGTAGATATTAATATTGTGTCAAAACATGAATTGTAGTATAGATAATAGTAGGATGTTGGGAGTCCCACCTTGTGTTTCTAGTTCCTGTGTGAGCTTATCTCTTTGGCATGCTCTAACATTATTTGCCATTTTACTTATATGGTCTCTAAGGAAAAGAGACCAGTTCTACTCCCTCCAAAGATGTGTAACATCCCCAGATGTTAACATCAAGCTAATTAATGTGCCATGTCATCAGATTTCACTAAACCAAAATGCCACTTGTCCCAAATCCAACTTCAAATTCAAACTTAAAATAAAGTCAAATAATTATTTCTTCCAACTGCAGAACTAAATAGTTCATATTATTGCAAATATTCCAAAGCAACTGTAAAAATAAAACCCACATTTATTTAATTTCCAAATTTACCCTAACATCCAAAACAGTAGCAAAACAACCCAAAATTAAATCATTTTCATTTAGGAAAAATCTAAATGGGTTCAATTATTCACCAAACATTTTGTGGCAGTGTAGATTAATGCATAGTATTATGTGGACAAGTTTCACATTTTACAGAATGCATTTGGTAGCACATTTATTTGCAAAACTCTTCTGTAAAAAGAAAACAAAAAGAAAAGGAAAAAGGGGCCACTGTGCACGGGCCTAAGTGCACAGTGCGGCCCAGCCCGCTCTCACCGTTCCCCTCCTCTCTCTCTCTCTCTCCCCGTGTCGGCCACGCCATGGCCACGCGCGCGCTCGCCGGCCAGAGAGTGACACGGCGACGCCCGAGGCAGGGCGAGGGGATTAGGACGCGCCCTCGTCCCCCTCGAGCTTGATTTGGCGGGATTCTTGGCGTTGATGGTGCGAGGAGACGAGGCCGAGGAGGATCTTCTCGTCGGAGGTGGAGCTCACCCTCAGGTCCTTCTCGCATAAGTATCGCAGGCGCCAGCTGTGCAATGGGCCAATGCGGCCCGGGCGTTACCCGTGGCCGTCGTCATCCCGGCGGACAGTGGCCACATCGTCTGGCAAGGCCTTTTTCTTCTTCATGGCTTGTTCACCAGCATTTCGGAAACTGACACCTGGGAATTTGACCTGCCCGAGATCGGACTCGAGGAAGGGTAAGTCATCCTTCCAGGATGCCCCGTCAGCTCCCACGGGCGCGGGGGCAGGCACGGATGCGGGCACGGGCTCCGGTTCCGGCTCTGGCACCGGCACGGACGCAGGCACCTGTGTGGGCATGGGCTCGGACGGTGGCACGGGCACAGGGGGTGCGCTGCTCGTCTCCGGTACAACCTATGTATCACATATGCAGTTAGAAGAACTGTTCCATTTTCTCAACGATAGTATCGTTGAAAAAATTGTCTCAACGATGGTGGAACTCGACCATATATATGGTCGTATGGAAAAAAAAGTTAGAAGAACAAGTTAGAAGTTGAATCTTCTCTGGCCTTACTAGGTACTGCTACCTCCGTTCCAACGTATCTATAATTTATGAAGTATTCATGCTGTTATATTATCATTCTTAGATGTTTTACAATCATTTTATAGCAACTTTATATCATTTTTTGGGACTAACCTATTGACATAGTGCCCAGTGCCAATTGCTGTTTTTTGCTTGTTTTTTACATCACAGAAAATCAATACCAAACGGAGTCCAAACGCAGTGAAACTTTTTGGAGATTTTTTCTGGACCAGAAGACACCCGGTGGGCCAAAGAAGTACCAGAGGGGAGCTCCGAGGGGATGACAAACCACCAGGGCACGCCTGAGGTCCCAGGCACGCCCAAGTGGGTTGTGCCCACCTCGTTGCCTCCCGCACCGCCTCTTCGCCCTATAAATTCCCAAATATTCCAAAAACCCTCGGGGTAACCCTAGATCAGAAGTTCCGCCGCCGCAGGCCTCTGTAGCCACGAAAAACCAATCTAGACCCCATTCCGGCACCCTGCCGGAGGGGAAAATCATCACCGGTGGCCATCTTCATCATCCCGACGGCCACCATGATGAGGAGGGAGTAGTCCACCCTCGGGGCTGAGGGTTTGTACTAGTAGCTATGTGTTTAATCTCTCTCTCTCTCTTGTGTTCTTGAGATGGCACGATCTTGATGTATCGCGGGCTTTGTTAATATAGTTGGATCATATGGTGTTTTCCCCTCTCTATCTTGTTGTGATGAATTGAGTTTTCCCTTTGATATTTCGTTTTTATCGGATTAAATACTTTTATGGATTTGAGAGCACTTGATATATGTCTTGCATATGTATACCCGTGGTGACAATGGGGTATTATATTGATTCACTTGATATATGTTTTGGCACTCAACTCGCAGATTCCTAAGGTGACATTGCGGTAATCTATGCATAGGGGTTGATGCATGTTTTCGTCCTTGTTTCTCTGGTAGAAATCTTGGGGCACTCTTTGAGGTTCTTTGTGTTGGATTGAGTATTATGAATCTGAAATTGTTTGACGCATATCGCATAATCAACTCACGGATACTCGCAGTGACATTGGAGTATCTAGGTGACATTAGAGTTGGTTGATGTGTATCATATGGTGTTATTTTAGTACGAACTCTTGGTTAGATCGTTCGAAAAGAATAGCTTGGTGTTATTTTAGTACGAACACTAGGATAGATTGATCGAAAAGAATAGCTTTAAGGTGGTTTCATACCCTACAAACAATTTCTTCTTATGTTCTCCGCTAGATAGGAACTTTGGAGTGATTCTTCATCGCACGTTGAGGGATGGTTATATGATCCAATTATATTAGCATTGTTGAGAGATTGCACTAGCGAAAGTACGAACCCTAGGCCTCATTTTCAAGCATTGCAATACCGTTTGTGCTCCGTTTTATCAATTGCTACCTTGCTATTTTTTATTGTTCCTATTACAAAACTCGATATCTACTATCATTACTACGCTTGTATCACCATCTCTTCTCCGAACTAGTGCACCTATACAAATTACCATTGTATTTGGTGTGTTGGGGACACAAGAGACTCTTTGTTATTTGGTTGCAGGGTTGCTTGAGAGAGACCATCTTCATCCTACACCTCCCACGGATTGATAAACCTTAGGTCATCCACTTGAGGGAAAATTGCTACTGTCCTACAAAACTCTGCGCTTGGAGGCCCAACACGAGTCTACAAGAATAAAGTTGCGTAGTAGACATCATATAACCATCGGTATTTGTGAGAATGTGCCTGTTGTGGTTGCAAACGTTACTATCTTAACGGACTTTGTTATTCTTGATATTCCTGAGGACGACAGTATGTCGATTATCCTTGGTAGACCCTTTTTGAATACTGCAGGGGCTGTTATTGATTACAACAAGGGCAATGTCACTTTTCATGTTAATGGTAATGAGCATATGGTACACTTTCCGAAGAAGCAACCTCAAGTTCATAGTATCAATTCTATTGGAAAATTTTCAACTATTACTCTTGGAGGTTTTGAATTCGCTCTTCCTACTACCAAAAAGAAATATGATATTCTTATTGTTGGGGACATGCATATCCCCGTTGAGGTAACCTAGTGTTATTCGAAAATTCTCTGGTTTCATGTCATTCGGAAGAGGTTTGTTAATAAGACTTGATCAACCTTGTTAACGGATTCCTTTTGATGAGCATGAGATGGATGAATTTAGAAAGCACAACTTTCTGTACCCACCTTTTACTTTTTGTTATCTAGAATAAATGAAGCAAAAATAGTATTATCTGTCTGTTTTCTGAATTATCCGTGCAATAAAAAAAATGTCCCAAAAATAAAAGTTCTCCAAGTGCAGCTGGCTCGACGAGCGGCCGGCCGTCCTCTGGAGTCTCCGCACAACGCCAAACCGGTCCACCGGGTTCACCCCGTTCTTCCTCGTCTATGGATCAGAAGCCGTCATCCCAACCGACCTCAAGTTCGACTCGCCGCGAGTCGTGATGTACACCGAAGCTCAAGCCAAGAAAGCCCGTGAAGACGGCGTCGACCTACTCGAAGAAGCACGCCTTTTGGCACTCAGCCGATTCGCCATCTATCAGCAAGGTCTAAGGCACTACCACAACAAGAATATCAAGCCCCTCACGTTCCGCGAGGGAGACCTTGTCCTCCGGCTTGTCCAGCAGCAAGCTGGCCAGCACAAGTTGGCCTCCCCGTGGGAGGGCCCCTTCATCGTCAGCAAATCCCTGTGTGACCGCAACGCCTACTATCTCATCGATGCCCTCAAGACGAACAAGCGCAAGAGAGACACCGTCGGCGAAGAGACAAGCCGGCCATGGAATGCAGAACTCCTCCGCCTATTTTACAGTTAGTTGTACGCATGTATGTATCACTACCTTTTGTAATCGTATGAAAAACTATGGGATCCCCGAGCGACGCTCGGGGGCCGCCTTCTCCTACCAAGTTATTGTGTTCCACGCACTTGTAAATTTTCTTAAAACCCCCTCCACCGGGTTGGCTCGCTCAACCCGGGGGCTGGCCGGCTTGACCACCACCCGCCGTCCTCCTTAGCACATCCCGTCGTGTTCGGGTTGCCGCGGCCCTCCACTTTGCCCTACGCCATAGTTCCGGCTTCGGCTATTGGCCGACAAGAACTATGGGCCAGAGCACCAACACGCTGGGAAACACTAAGTTGGCTCCACCGGATTAGCCAACTCGGCCTCGCCACGCTAAGTTGTTGCACGACCGGCTGTTCGCCAGCTGGCCCAGTGGGTGTTTCGCTCGCGCTCAATGTTTGAAGGGCCTAAGTACCGCGCGCTCCTCCCAAGGGCCGAACTCCTTGTCACAGACTGGAACCCGGCTGTTCGACTCGCGAGGGGGAGGCCCAAAGGGGAAGTAAGCAAGAAAACAGCTCGAAAAATGAAGAGCAAAAGCATAAACACTCACCAGAATATTTACATCATGACAAAATAGGCCCAAGGCCAGAGTTCATTACATTCACCAAACACCTCAGTGGGTGGGTGGACCCTGCTATTTAAATGAAAATGCTGGAAAGATAAAACAGGGCGGCTTCAGCTTCAGACGGCTCCCGCATCGGGTTGTGCAGCCGCCGGCTCACCCTCGGTGGCCTCCGGGTTCACAGAGGTGCTGGTATCTTCCAACCCGGTGTCCTTGTCCGCATAGGGACCCGACTCCTTAGAGCTGCCCTGCGGGTCGCCCAGCCGTAGGCCGAAGTCATCCGGAGGCACCACGCCGCCGTCGTCCGTCCGCTCCAGCTGGAACTCGTTGTGTAGCGCAAACCCAGCTATGTAGCTGGCCCTGGCGGTGATCCGGCCAGCCTCAGCGCCGGCTCGCTGGCCCATCAGCCGGTCCAGCGCCAGGTCCGGGTACCAGGACATAACGAACCGGAGCGCCATTTCGCCGCCGGCACGAGCGGCGGAGACACGCCACGCGTGAAGCCGCGCCGATCCGGCCTCCAGCCACCACGCCCGCCGCGAGAAGCTGTTTGGCGCGACGGCGCTGGGCCATAGGGCCGCCGTCATCCCCGCACCAGCCTCGGAGACCCGCGCCATCTGCTCGCCCAAGACCTGCAGGCGAGCCTCGGCGGCGGTCATGATCTCCGAGAAGGTCCAGGCGACGTTCGGGTCAACCCCGGAGCCCACGACCCCCTGCGGCGACCGCTGAAAGCGGACAGCCTCCTGCGCCGTCCGGTGCATCTCTGGGAAGTGCCCTGACAAGAAGAAGAGAAAGACGATTGGCAACAAAAAAAAAGAAAGCCGGCTTCACAGCCCGGCAAAGTCAAAAAAGAAGCACTTACTGGCGAAGGTCTCGTCTAGGTGCTGCGCTTCAAGCAACATACCGTGCTGTTCCAGGTTGCCGGCACGGTCGCGCGCCTCAAGCGCCTTGTCCAGCTCGGAGACCCTGTCGACGGCCGCCTTCAGCTCGGTGTCCTTGGCGGCCGCCGCCTCCTCGTGCTCCTCCTTGAGGCGGAGGAGCTCCGCCTGGTGAGCCTCCACCGCTGTGGTCGCTGCCGTCTTCAGGCGCTCCACCTCGGTCTGGAGTTGGCCCTTGTCGTCGGCCAGCTGGTCGCGCTGCTGGCCGGCTTCGACGAGGGCCTGCTGGGCCTCCGTCGCCTTGGCCGCCTCCGCCTTAAGGCGCTCCACCTCGGCCTGCAGCCAGCTCTTGTCACCGGCCAGCTGCTCCTACAGCTGGCCGGCATCGGCAAGCACCCGCTGGGCCTCCGCCGCCTCCGCCTTCAGCTCCCCCACCTCAACCCGAAGCCGGCCGGCATAGGTGATACGTTTCCAACGTATATATAATTTTTGATTATTCCATGCTATTATATTATCTGTTTTGGATGTTTTATATGCATTAATATGTTGTTTTATATTATTTTTGGGACTAACCTAGTAACCTAGAGCCCAGTGCCAGTTTTTGTTTTTTCCTTGTTTTAGAGTTTCGCAGAAAGGAATACCAAACGGAGTCCAAATGGAATGAAACCTTCGCGATGATTTTTCTTGGACCAGAAGATATACAGAGAACTTGGAGTACACGTCAGGAAAGCCACGAGGCGGCCACAAGGATGGAGGGCGCGCCCCCCACCCTTGTGGGCCCCTCGTGACTCCACCGACCTATTTCTTCCGCCTATATATTCTCAAATATTCCAAAACAAATCAGGAGAGCCACGAAAACACTTTTCCACCGCCGCAACCTTCTGTACCCATGAGATCCCATCTAGGGGCCTTTTCCGGTGTTCTGCTGGAGGGGATTCTATCACGGAGGGCTTCTACATCAACACCATTACCTCTCCGATGAACCGTGACTAGTTTACCTCAGACCTACGGGTCCATAGCTAGTAGCTAGATGGCTTCTTCTCTCTCTTTGATTCTCAATACCATGTTCTCCTCGATGTTCTTGGAGATTTATTCGATGTAATAACTATTTGCGGTGTGTTTGCTGAGATCCGATGAATTGTGGATTTATGATCAGCTTATCTATGAATATTATTTGAATCTTCTCTGAATTCTTATATGCATGATTTGATATCTTTGCAAGTCTCTTCGAACTATCAATTTGGTTTGGCCAACTAGATTGGTTTTTCTTGCAATAGGAGAAGTGCTTAGCTTTGGGTTCAATCTTACGGTGCTTGATCCCAGTGACAGAAGGGGAACCGACATGTATTGTATTGTTGCCCAAGATGGGGTTTTCATCATATTGCTTGAGTTTATCCCGCTACATCATGTCATCTTACTTAATGCGTTACTCTGTTTTATGAACTTAATACTCTAGATGCAGGCAGGAGTCGGTCGATGTGTGGAGTAATTGTAGTAGATGCAGGCAGGAGTCGGTCTACTTGACATAGACGTGATGCCTATATTCATGATCATTGCCTTAGATATCGTCATAACTTTGTGCTTTTCTATCAATTGCTCGGCAGTAATTTGTTCACCCACCGTAATATTTTCTATCTTGAGAGAAGCCTCTAGTGAAACCTATGGCCCCCGGGCCCTTTTTATTCGCCCTTCTTCCATCCCTTCCTCCGTTCGTCTTTTTCGTTTGCTTTTTGTGTGCTCGTGTGTTGGATTGCTTGCTTTGTCATGATGACTCAAGAGAATACCAAATTGTGTGATTTTTCCAACACCAATAATAATGATTTTATTAGTACTCCGATTGCTCCCGCTACTAATGCGGAATCTTGTGAAATTAATGTCGCTTTACTGAATCTTGTTATGAAAGATCAATTTTCCGGCCTTCCTAGTGAAGATGCCGCATCCCATCTTAATAATTTCGTTGATTTGTGTGATATGCAAAAGAAAAAAGATGTGGATAATGATATTGTTAAATTGAAGCTATTTCCTTTCTCGCTTTGAGATCGTGCTAAAACTTGGTTTTCATCTTTGCCTAAAAATAGTATTGATTCATGGAATAAGTGTAAAAATGCTTTTATTTCCAAGTATTTTCCTCCCGCTAAGATAATCTCCCTTAGGAACGATATTATGAATTTTAAGCAACTTGATCATGAACATGTTGCACAATCTTGGGAGAGGATGAAATTGCCCTACTCATGGTTTGAATTTGTGGATGATTATACAAAAATTTTATGCCGGATTGAATTTTGCTTCTAGAAATCTTTTAGATTCGGCCGCGGGAGGTACTTTTATGGAAATTACTTAAGGAGAAGCTACTAAACTCCTAGATAATATTATGTTTAATTATTCTCAATGGCATACCGAAAGATCTTCCACTAGTAAAAAAGTGCATGCAATTGAAGAGATTAATGTTTTGAGTGGAAAGATGGATGAGCTTATGAAATTATTTGCTAGCAAGAGTGCTCCTATTGATCCTAATGATATGCCTTTGTCTACTTTGATTGAGAATAATAATGAATCTATGGATGTGAATTTTGTTGGTAGGAACAATTTCGGTAATAACGCGTATAGAGGTAATTTTAATCCTAGGCCGTTTCCTAGTAATTCCTCTAATAATTATGGCAATTCCTACAACAATTCTTATGGAAATTATAATAAGATGCCCTCTGATTTTGAGAATAGTGTTAAAGAATTTATGAGCTCGCAAAAGAATTTCAATGCTTTGATTGAAGAAAAATTGCTTAAGATTGATGATTTGGCTAGAAACGTGGATAGACTTTCCCTTGATGTTGATTCTTTGAAACTTAGATCTATTCCACCCAAGCATGATATCAATGAGTCTCTCAAGACCATGAGAATTTTCATTGATGAGTGCAAAGAAAGAACCGCTAAGATGCATGCTAAAAAAGATTGGTTTATAAAAGTGTGTTCTTCTTGTTTCCGTGAGAATAATGATGAAGATCTTAAAGTGATTGATGTGACTCCTATTGAATCTTTGTTTTCCAGTATAAATTTTGATAAAGATGGGACTGGAGATGACTCAACTTTAGTTAAAAGGCGTCCCAATGATTCAGAGTTTTTCGATCTATAGATGCAAAAATTGATAAAAGTGGGATTGGAGAGGTCAAAACTTTAAGTAGCAATGAACCCACTCGTTTGGATTTCAAGGAATTTCATTATGATAATTGTTCTTTAATAGATTGTATTTCGTTGTTGCAATCCATGTTGAATTCTCCTCATGCTTATAATCAAAACAAAGCTTTTACTAAACATATCGTTGATGCTATGATGCAATCTTTTGAAGAAAAGCTTGAATTGGAAGTTTCTATCCCTAGAAAACTTTATGATGAGTGGGAACCTACTATTAAGATTAAGATTAAATATTATGAATGCCATGATTTGTGTGATTTGGGTGCTAGTCTTTCCACGATTCCAAAAACTTTATGTGATGTGTTAGGTTTCCGTGAATTTGATGATTGTTCCTTAAATTTGCATCTTGCGGATTCCACTATTAAGAAACCTATGGGAAGAATTAACGATGTTCTTATTGTTGCAAATAGGAATTATGTGCCCATAGATTTCATTGTTCTTGATATAGATTGCAATCCTACATGTCCTATTATTCTTGGTAGACTTTTCCTTAGAACGATCGGTGCAATTATTGATAAGAAAAAAGGAAACATTAGATTTCAATTTCTGTTAAGGAAAGGCATGGAACACTTTCCAAGAAAGAAAATTAAATTGCCTTATGAATCTATTATGAGAGCCACTTATGGATTGCATACCAAAGACGACAATACCTAGATCTATTCGTGTTTTATCCCTAGCTAAGGGCGTTAAACAATAGCATTTGTTGGGAGGCAACCCAATTTTCTTTTTTCTTTTTTATTTTTAGGTTATGTTTTGCATTGAATAATTCATCTAGCCTCTGGTTAGATGAGGTTTTGTGTTTTAATTAGTGTTTGTGCCAAGTAAGACCTTTGGGATGGCTTACGGTGATAGTTGATTTGATCCTGCTGGAAAACAGAAACTTTTGCGCCCAGTCCTAGAATTGTTTATATTCACTCGAGCGTGGAAAAACTCTGAATTTTTTACAAAGGATTTATACACAAATTGCCTCTGTTTTACTAATGTTTCTGAACTTTTGGAGTTACAGAAGTATTAGAACAATTCATATCTTTGCAGACTGTTCTGTTTTTGACAGATTCTGTTTTCTTTGTGTTGTTTGCTTATTTTGATGAATCTATGGCTAGTATCGGGGGGTATGAACCATGGAAAAGTTAGAATACAGTAGATATTACACCAATATAAATAAAGAATGAGTTCACAACAGTACCAAAAGTGGTGATTTATTTTCTTATACTAACGGAGCTTATGAGATTTTCTGTTGAGTTTTGTGTTGTGAAGTTTTCAAGTTTTGGGTAAGGATTTGATGGACTATGGAATAAGGAGTGGCAAGAGCCTAATCTTGGGGATGCCCCAGAAGGCATCCCCTCTTTCGTCTTCGTCTATCGGTAACTTTACTTGAGGCTATATTTTTATTCACCACATGATATGTGTTTTGCTTGGAGCGTCGTGTATGATTTGAGTCTTTGCTTTTTAGTTTGCCACAATCATCCTTGCTGTACACAACTTTTGAGAGAGACACGCATGAATCGTGATTTATTAGAATACTCTATGTGCTTCACTTATATCTTTTGAGCTAGGCCATATCGCTCTAGTGCTTCACTTATATCTTTTTAGAGCACGGCGGTGGTTTTATTTTATAGAAATTGATGAACTCTCATGCTTCACTTATATTATTTTGAGAGTCTCTAAACAGCATGGTAATTTGCTTTGGTTATAAATTTAGTCCTAATATGATAGGCATCCAAGAGGGATATAATAAAAACTTTCATATAAAGTGCATTGAATACTATGAGAAGTTTGATTCCTTATGATTGTTTTGAGATATGAAGATGGTGATATTAGAGTCATGCTAGTGAGTAGTTGTGAATTTGAGAAATACTTGTGTTAAAATTTGTGATTCCCGTAGCATGCACGTATGGTGAACCATTATGTGATGAAGTCGGAGCATGATTTATTTATTGATTGTCTTCCTTATGAGTGGCGGTCGGGGACGAGCGATGGTCTTTTCCTACCAATCTATCCCCCTAGGAGCATGCGTGTAGTACTTCGTTTCGATAACTAATAGATTTTTGCAATAAGTATATGAGTTCTTTATGACTAATGTTGAGTCCATGGATTATACGCACTCTCACCCTTCCACCATTGCTAGCCTCTCTTGTGCCGCACAACTTTCGCCGGTACCATAAACCCACCATATACCTTCCTCAAAACAGCCACCATACCTACCTATTATGGCATTTCCATAGCCATTCCGAGATATATTGCCATACAACTTTCCACCGTTCCATTTATTATGACACATTCCATCATTGTCATATTGCTATGCATGATCATGTAGTTGACATCGTATTTGTGGCAAAGCCACCGTTAATAATTCTTTCATACATGTCACTCTTGATTCATTGCACATCCCGGTACACCGCCAGGGGCATTCACACAGAGTCAAATTTTGTTCTACGTATCGAGTTGTAATTCTTGAGTTGTAAGTAAATAAAAGTGTGATGATCTTCATTATTAGAGCACTGTCCCAAGTGAGGAAAGGATGATGGAGACCACGATTCCCCCACAAGTCGGGATGAGACTCCGGACGAAAAAAAAGGAGGCCAAAAAAATGAGAGAAGGCCCAAATAAAAAAATGATAGAAAAGAGAGAAGGGGCAATGCTACTATCCTTTTACCACACTTGTGCTTCAAAGTAGCACCATGATCTTCATGATAACATAGTCTCCTATATTGTAACTTTCATATACTAGTGGGAATTTTTCATTATAGAACTTGGCTTGTATATTCCAATGATGGGCTTCCTCAAATTGCCCTAGGTCTTCGTGAGCAAGCGAGTTGGATGCACACCCACTTAGTATCTTTTTGAGCTTTCATAAACTTATAGCTCTAGTGCATCCGTTGCATGGCAATCCCTACTCACTCACATTGATATCTATTAATGGGCATCTCCATAGCCCGTTGATACGCCTAGTTGATGTGAGACTATCTCCTTCTTTTTGTCTTCTCCACAACCACCGTCTATTCCACCTATAGTGCTATGTCCATGGCTCACGCTCATGTATTGCGTGAAAGTTGAAAAATGTTGAGAACATAAAAAATATGAAACAATTGCTTGGCTTGTCATCAAGGTAGTGCATGATTTGAATATTTTGTGTGATGAAGATGGAGTATAGCCAGACTATATGATTTTGTAGGGATAAACTTTCTTTGGCCATGTTATTTTGGGAAGACATAATTGCCTTGTTAGTATGCTTGAAGTATTATTGTTTTTATGTCAATATTAAACTTTTGTTTTGAATCATACGGATCTGAACATTCATGCCACAATAAAGAAATTACATGGATAAGTATGCTAGGTAGCATTCCACATCAAAAATTCTGTTTTTATCATTTACCTACTCGAGGACTAGCAGGAATTAAGCTTAGGGATGCTTGATACGTCTCCAACGTATCTATAATTTTTTATTGTTCCATGCTATTATATTATCTGTTTAGGATGTTTTATATGCATTTATATGCTATTTTATATTATTTTTGGGACTAACCTATTAACCTAGAGCCCAGTGCCAGTTTCTGTTTTTTCCTTGTTTTAGAGTTTCGCAGAAAAGGAATACCAAACGGAGTCCAAACGGAATGAAACCTTCGCGATGATTTTGCTTGGACCAAAAGACATCCAGAGAACTTGGAGTACACGTCAGGAAAGCCACGAGGCGGCCACAAGGACGGAGGGCGCGCCCCCACCCTTGTGGGCCCCTCGTGACTCCACCGACCTATTTCTTCCGCCTATATATTCTCAAATATTCCAAAACAAACCAGGAGAGCCACGAAAACACTTTTCCACCGCTGCAACCTTCTGTACCCGTGAGATCCCATCTAGGGGCCTTTTCCGACATTCTGCCGGAGGGGGATTCGATCACGGAGGGCTTCTACATCAACACCATTGCCTCTCCGATGAAGCACGAGTAGTTTACCTCAGACCTACGGGTCCATAGCTAGTAGCTAGATGGCTTCTTCTCTCTCTTTGATTCTCAATACCATGTTCTCCTCGATGTTCTTGGAGATCTATTCGATGTAATACCTTTTTGCAGTGTGTTTGCCGAGATCCGATGAATTGTGGATTTATGATCAGCTTATCTATGAATATTATTTGAATCTTCTCTGAATTCTTATATGCATGATTTGATATTTTTGCAAGTCTCTTCGAACTATCGATTTGGTTTGGCCAACTAGATTGGTTTTTCTTGCAATAGGAGAAGTGCTTAGCTTTGGGTTCAATCTTACGGTGCTTGATCCCAGTGACAGAAGGGGAATCGACATGTATTGTATTGTTGCCATCGAGGATAACAAGATGGGGTTTTCATCATATTGCTTGAGTTTATTCCGCTACATCATGTCATCTTACTTAATGCGTTACTTTGTTTTATGAACTTAATACTCTAGATGCAGGCAGGAGTCGGTCGATGTTTGGAGTAATAGTAGTAGATGCAGGCAGGAGTCGGTCTTCTTGACACGGACGTGATGCCTATATTCATGATCATTGCCTTAGATATCGTCATAACTTTGCGCTTTTCTATCAATTGCTCGGCAGTAATTTGTTCACCCACCGTAATATTTTCTATCTTGAGAGAAGCCTCTAGTGAAACCTATGGCCCCCGGGTCTATTTTCTATCATATAACTTTCCGATCTACAATTTTAGTTTCCAATTTACTTCCTTCGCAATCTTTTACTTTCCGATCTATAAACCAGAAATACCAAAAAAATTTACTTTTCCGTTTATCCATCTCTATCAGATCTCACTTTTGCAAATAACCGTGAAGGGATTGACAACCCCTTTATTGCGTTGGGTGCAAGTTGTTTGATTGTTTGTGCAGGTATTTGGTGACTTGTTCATTGTCTCCTACTGGATTGATACCTTGGTTCTCAAACTGAGGGAAATACTTACTCTACTTTACTGCATCACCCTTTCCTCTTCAAGGGAAAAACCAACACAAGCTCAAGAGATAGCAGGAAGGATTTCTGGCGCCGTTGCCGGGGAGATCTACGCCCAGTCAAGATATACCAAGTACCCATCATAAACTCTCATCTCTCGCATTACATTATTTGCCATTCACCTCGCGTTTTCCTCTCCCCCACTTCTAAAACGATTTTCGAAAAGATTTGCCTTTTTATTAGCCCTTCTTCCGTCCCTTCCTTCGTTCGTCTTTTTCGTTTGCTTTTTGTGTGCTCGTGTGTTGGATTGCTTGCTTTGTCACGATGACTCAAGAGAATACCAAATTGTGTGATTTTTCCAACACCAATAATAATGATTTTATTAGTACTCCAATTGCTCCCGCTACTAATGCGGAATCTTGTGAAATTAATGTCGCTTTGCTGAATCTTGTTATGAAAGATCAATTTTCCGGCCTTCCTAGTGAAGATGCCGCATCCCATCTTAATAATTTCGTTGATTTGTGTGATATGCAAAAGAAAAAAGATGTGGATAATGATATTGTTAAATTGAAGCTATTTTCATTCTCGCTTCGAGATCGTGCTAAAACTTGGTTTTCATCTTTGCCTAAAAATAGTATTGATTCATGGAATAAGCGTAAAGATGCTTTTTTTTCCAAGTATTTTCCTCCCGCTAAGATCATCTCCCTTAGGAAAGATATTATGAATTTTAAGCAACTTGATCATGAACATGTTGCACAATCTTGGGAGAGGATGAAATTGATGATACGAAATTGCCCTACTCATGGTTTGAATTTGTGGATGATTATAAAAACAAATTATGCCGGATTGAATTTTGCTTCTAGAAATCTTTTAGATTCGGCCGCGAGAGGTACTTTTATGGAAATTACTTTAGGAGAAGCTACTAAACTCCTAGATAATATTATGGTTAATTATTCTCAATGGCATACCGAAAGATCTTCCACTAGTAAAAAAGTGCAGGCAATTGAAGGGATTAACGTTTTGAGTGGAAAGATGGATGAGCTTATGAAATTATTTGCTAGCAAGAGTGCTCCTATTGATCCTAATGATATGCCTTTGTCTACTTTGATTGAGAATAATAATGAATCTATGGATGTGAATTTTGTTGGTAGGAACAATTTCGGTAATAATGCGTATAGAGGTAATTTTAATCCTAGGCCGTTTCCTAGTAATTCCTCTAATAATTATGGCAATTCCTACAACAATTCTTATGGAAATTATAATAAGATGCCCTTTGATTTTGAGAATAGTGTTAAAGAATTTACGAGTTCGCAAAAGAATTTCAATGCTTTGATTGAAGAAAAATTGCTTAAGATTGATGATTTGGCTAGGAACATGGATATACTTTCCCTTGATGTTGATTCTTTGAATCTTAGATCTATTCCACCCAAGCATGATATCAATGAGTCTCTTAATGCCATGAGACTTTCCATTGATGAGTGCAAAGAAAGAACCGCTAAGATGCGTGCTAAAACATATTGGTTTATAAAAGTGTGTTCTTCTAGTTTTCGTGAGAATAATGATGAAGATCCTAAAGTGATTGATGTGACTCCTATTGAATCTTTGTGTTCCAATATAAATTTTGATAAAGATGGGACTGGAGATGAGTGAACTTTACTTAAAAGGCGTCCCGATGATTCGGAGTTTTTAGATCTAGATGCAAAAATTGATAAAAGTGGGATTGGAGAGGTCAAAACTTTAAGTAGCAATGAACCCACTCTTTTGGATTTCAAGGAATTTGATTATGATAATTGTTCTTTAATAGATTGTATTTCGTTGTTGCAATCCATGTTGAATTCTCCTCATGCTTATAATCAAAACAAAGCTTTTACTAAACATATCGTTGATGCTATGATGCAATCTTTGGAAGAAAAGCTTGAATTGGAAGTTTCTATCCCTAGAAAACTTTATGATGAGTGGGAACCTACTATTAAGATTAAGATTAAATATTATGAATGCCATGCTTTGTGTGATTTGGGTGCTAGTGTTTCCACGATTCCAAAAACTTTATGTGATGTGTTAGGTTTCCGTGAATTTGATGATTGTTCTTTAAATTTGCATCTTGCGGATTCCACTATTAAGAAACCTATGGAAATAATTAATGATGTTCTTATTGTTGCAAATATGAATTATGCACCCGTAGATTTCATTGTTCTTGATATAGATTGCAATCCTACATGTCCTATTATTCTTGGTAGACCTTTCCTTAGAACGATCGGTGCAATTATAGATATGAAAGAAGGAAACATTAGATTTCAGTTTCCGTTAAGGAAAGGCATGGAACACTTTCCAATAAAGAAAATTAAATTTCCTGATGAATCTATTATGAGAGCCACTAATGGATTGCATACCAAAGACGACAATACCTAGATCTATTCGTATTTTATGCCTAGCTAAGGACGTTAAACAATAGCGCTTGTTGGGAGGCAACCCAATTTTATTTTTTGTTTTTTCTTTTTAGGTTCTGTTTCGCATTGAATAATTCATATTGCCTCTGTTTAGATGTGGTTTTGTGTTTTAATTAGTGTTTGTGCCTAGTAAGACCTTTGGGATGGCTTACGGTGATAGTTGATTTGATCCTGCTGAAAAACAGAAACTTTTGCGCCCAGTACCAGAATGGTTTAAATTCACTGGAGCATGGAAAAACTCTGAATTTTTTACAAAAGATTGATACACAAATTTCCTCTGTTTTCCTAAATTTTCAGAATTTTTGGATTTACAGAAGTATTAGAACAATCATATCTTCACAGACTGTTCTGTTTTTGACAGATTATGTTTTCTTTGTGTTGTTTGCTTATTTTGATGAATCTATGGCTAGTATCGGTGGATATGAACCATGGTAAAGTTATAATACAGTAGATATTACACCAATATAAATAAATAATGAGTTCACAACAGTACCAAAAGTGGTGATTTATTTTCTTATACTAACGGAGCTTATGAGATTTTCTGTTGAGTTTTGTGTTGTGAAGTTTTCAAGTTTGGGTAAGGATTTGATGGACTATGGAATAAGGAGTGGCAAGAGCCTATGATTGTGGATGCCCATGGTACCCAAAGGTAATATTCAAGGATAACCAAGAGCCTAAGCTTGGGGATGCTCCAGAAGGCATCCCCTCTTTTGTCTTCGTCTATCGGTAACTTTACTTGAGGCTATATTTTTATTCACCACATGATATGTGTTTTGCTTGGAGCGTCTTGTATGATTTGATTCTTTGGTTTTTAGTTTTCCACAATCATCCTTGCTGTACACACCTTTTGAGAGAGACACGCATGAATCGTGATTTATTAGAATACTCTATGTGCTTCACTTATATCTTTTGAGCTAGGCAATATCGCTCTAGTGCTTCACTTATATCTTTTTAGAACACGACGGTGGTTTTATTTTATAGAAATTGATGAACTCTCATGCTTCACTTATATTATTTTGAGAGTCTCTAGACAGCATTGTAATTTGCTTTGGTTATAAATTTAGTACTAATATGATAGGCATCCAAGAGGGATATAATAAAAACTTTCATATAAAGTGCATTGAATACTATGAGAAGTTTGATTCCTTATGATTGTTTTGAGATATGAAGATGGTGATATTAGAGTCTTGCTAGTGAGTAGTTGTGAATTTGAGAAATACTTGTGTTAAAGTTTGTGATTCCCGTAGCATGCACGTATGGTGAACCGTTATGTGATGAAGTCGGAGCATGATTTATTTATTGATTGTCTTCCTTATGAGTGGCGGTCGGGGACGAGCGATGGTCTTTTCCTACCAATCTATCCCCCTAGGAGCATGCGTGTAGTACTTCGTTTCGATAACTAATAGATTTTTGCAATAAGTATATGTGTTCTTTATGACTAATGTTGAGTCCAAGGATTACACGCACTCTCACCGTTCCACCATTGCTAGCCTCTCTTGTGCTGCGCAACTTTTGCCGGTACCATAACCCACCATATACCTTCCTCAAAACAGCCACCATACCTACCTATTATGGCATTTCCATAGCCATTCCGAGATATATTGCCATACAACTTTCCACCGTTCCATTTATTATGACACATTCCATCATTGTCATATTGCTATGCATGATCATGTAGTTGACATCGTATTTGTGGCAAAGCCACCGTTAATAATTCTTTCATACATGTCACTCTTGATTCATTGCACATCCCGGTACACCGCCAGGGGCATTCACACAGAGTCAAATTTTGTTCTACGTATCGAGTTCTAATTCTTGAGTTGTAAGTAAATAAAAGTGTGATGATCTTCATTATTAGAGCATTGTCCCATGTGAGGAAAGGATGATGGAGACCATGATTCCCCCACAAGTCGGGATGAGACTCCGGACGAAAAAAAAGGAGGCCAAAAAAATGAGAGAAGGCCCAAATAAAAAAATGATAGAAAAGAGAGAAGGGGCAATGCTACTATCCTTTTACCACACTTGTGCTTCAAAGTAGCACCATGATCTTCATGATAACATAGTCTCCTATATTGTAACTTTCATATACTAGTGGGAATTTTTCATTATAGAACTTGGCTTGTATATTCCAATGATGGGCTTCCTCAAATTGCCCTAGGTCTTCGTGAGCAAGCGAGTTGGATGCACACCCACTTAGTTTCTTTTTGAGCTTTCACAAACTTATAGCTCTAGTGCATCCGTGGCATGGCAATCACTACTCACTCACATTGATATCTATTAATGGGCATGTCCATGGCCATTGATACGCCTAGTTGATGTGAGACTATCTCCTTCTTTTTGTCTTCTCCACAACCACCGTCTATTCCACCTATAGTGCTATGTCCATGGCTCACGCTCATGTATTGCGTGAAAGTTGAAAAAGTTTGAGAACATCAAAAGTATGAAATAATTGCTTGGCTTGTCATCAGGGTTGTGCATGATTTGAATATTTTGTGTGATGAAGATGGAGTATAGCCAGACTATATGATTTTGTAGGGATAAGCTTTCTTTGGCCATGTTATTTTGATAAGACATAATTGCATTGTTAGTATGCTTGAAGTATTATTGTTTTTATGTCAATATTAAACTTTTGTTTTGAATCATACGGATCTGAACATTCATGCCACAATAAAGAAATTACATGGATAAGTATGCTAGGTAGCATTCCACATCAGAAATTCTATTTTTATCATTTACCTACTCAAGGACGAGCAGGAATTAAGCTCGGGGATGCTTGATACGTCTCCAACGTATCTATAATTTTTTATTGTTCCATGCTATTATATTATCTGTTTTGGATGTTTTATATGCATTAATATGCTGTTTTATATTATTTTTGGGACTAACCTATTAACCTAGAGCCCAGTGCTAGTTTCTGTTTTTTTCCTTGTTTTAGAGTTTTGCAGAAAAGGAATACCAAACGGAGTCCTAACGGAATGAAACCTTCGCGATGATTTTTCTTGGACCAAAAGACATCTAGAGAACCTGGAGTACACGTCTGGAAAGCCACGAGGTGGCCACAAGGACAGAGGGCGCGCCCCCCACCCTTGTGGGCCCCTCGTGACTCCACCAACCTATTTCTTCCGCCTATATATTCTCAAATATTCCAAAACAAATCAGGAGAGCCACGAAAACGCTTTTCCACCACCGCAACCTTCTGTACCCGTGAGATCCCATCTAGGGGCCTTTTCCGGTGTTCTGCCTGTTGGGAACGTAGTAGTAAATCAAAATTTTTTCTTACGCATCACCAAGATCAAACTATGAAGAGACTAGCAATGAGAGAGAGAGGAGTGCATCTTCATAGCCTTGAAGATCGCGATGCGGAAGCGTTGCAAGAACGCGGTTGGAGGAGTCGTACACGCAGCGATTCAGATTGCGGTCGATTCCGATCTAAGCGCCGAACAACGGCGCCTCCGCGTTCAACACACGTGCAGCCCGGTGACGTCTCCCGTGCCTTGATCTAGCAAGGAGGAGGGAGAGGTTGGGGAAGACAACTCCAGCAGCAGCACGACGTCGTGGTGGTGTTGGAGCAGCGTGGTTCTCCAGCAGGGCTTCGCCAAGCACTACGAAAGACGAGGAGGTGGAGAGGTAGGGCTGCACCAAGAGGGAGAGAGATTCGTATCCCTGGCAGCCCCAAAACCCCAACTATATATAGGAGGAGGGGAGTGGGGTGCGCCCCCTCTAGGGTTCCCAACCTAGGGGGGGCGGCAGCCCTAGATGGGTTGGAGGGGGCGGCCAAGAGGGGGAGAGAGGGGGGGCGCGCCCTAGGGTGGGCCTTAGGCCCATCTGCGCCTAGGGTTTCCCCTTCTCCCCTTTTGCTGCGCCTTGGGCCTTTGGTGGGAGGCGCACCAGCCCACTCAGGGCTGGTCCCTTCCCACTCTTGGCCCATGCAAGCCTCCGGGGCTGGTGGCCCCACCCGGTGGACCCCCGGAACCCTTCCGGTGGTCCCGGTACATTACCGGTGACGCCCGAAACACTTCCGGTGACCAAAACCTCACTTCCTATATATTATTCTTTACCTCCGGACCATTCTGGAACTCCCCGTGACGTTCGGGATCTCATCCGGGACTCCGAACAACATTCGGTAACCACGTACAAACTTTCCCTATAACCCTAGCGTCATCGAACCTTGAGTGTGTAGACCCTACGGGTTCGGGAGGCATGTAGACTTGACCGAGACATCTTTCCGGTCAATAACCAACAGCGGGATCTGGATACCCATGTTGGCTCCCACATGTTCCACGATGATCTCATCGGATGAACCACGATGTCGGGGATTCAATTAATCCCGTACACAATTCCCTTTGTCTACTAGTATGATACTTGCCCGAGATTCGATCGTCGGTATCCCTATACCTTGTTCAATCTCGTTACCGGCAAGTCCCTTTACTCGTTTCGTAACGCATGATCCCATGGCTAACTCTTTAGTCACATTGAGCTCATTATGATGATGCATTACCGAGTCGGCCCAGAGATACCTCTCCGTCATACGGAGTGACAAATCCCAGTCTCGATTCGTGCCAACCCAACAGACACTTTCCGAGATACCTGTAGTGCACCTTTATGGTCACCCAGTTACGTTGTGACGTTTCATACACCCAAAGCATTCCTACGGTATCCGGGAGTTGCACAATCTCATGGTCTAAGGAAATGATACTTGACATTAGAAAAGCTTTAGCAGACGAACTACACGATCTAGTGCTATGCTTTGGATTGGGTCTTGTCCATCACATCATTCTCCTAATGATGTGATCCTGTTATCAATGACATCCAATGTCCATGGTTAGGAAACCATAACCATCTATTGATCAACGAGCTAGTCAACTAGAGGCTTACTAGGGACATGCTGTGATCTATGTATTCACACATGTATTACGGTTTCCGGTTAATACAATTACAACATGAACAATAGACAATTATCATGAACAAGGAAATATAATAATAACCATTTTATTATTGCCTCTAGGGCATATTTCCAACAGTCTCCCACTTGCACTAGAGTCAATAATCTAGTTCACATCACCATGTGATTTACATTGTTATGAATCTAACACCCAGTGAGTTCTGGGGTTCGATCATGCTTTGCATGTGAGAGAGGTCTTTAGTCAACGGGTCTGCGACATTCAGATCTGTGTGTACTTTGCAAATCTCTATGTCATACTGTAGACACTGCTACCACACTCCACTTGGAGCTATTCCAAATGGCTGTTCCACTATACGTATCCGGATTGCTACTCAGAGTCATCTGGATTGGTGTTAAAGCTTGCATCGACGTAACTCTTTACGACGAACTCTTTATCACCTCCATAACCGAGAAATATTTCCTTAGTCCTCTAGTTACTAAGGATAATCTTGACCGCTGTCTAGTGATCCATTCCTGGATCACTCTCGTACCCCTTGATAGAGTCATGGCAAGGCACACACATGTGCGGTACACAGCATGGCATATTATACAGAGCCTGTGGATAAAGCATAGGGGACGACCTTCGTCCTATCTGTTTGATCAACCGCGGTCGAGCTTTGAGTCTCACTCAACTCCACACCTTTCAAATCAGGTAAGAACTCCTTCTTTGACTGATCAATTTTGAACTCTTTCAAAATCTTGTCTAGGTATGTACTCATTGAAAGTCTCATCAAGCATCTTGATCTATCTCTATAGATCTTGATGCCCATCAATTAGGTAGCTTTATCCAGGTCTTCCTTTGAAAAACTCTTTTCAAACAACCATTTATGCTTTCCAGAAATTCTACATCATTTCCGATCAACAATATGTCATCCACATATACTCATCAGAAATTCTATAGTGCTCCCACTCACTTTCTTGTAAATACGAGTTTCTCATAAACTTTGTATAAACTCAAAAACTTTGATCACCTCATCAAAGCGTATATTCCAACTCCGAGATGCTTGCTCCTGTCCATCGAAGGATTGCTGGAGCTTGCATACCTTTTAGCATCCTTAGGATCGACAAAACCTTCTGGTTCTATCACATACAACCTTTCCTCAAGGGAACGATGTTTTGAAATCCATCTGCCAGATTTCATAATCAAAAAATGCAGCAACTGCTAACATAATTCCAACAGACTTTAGCATCGCTACGGGTGAGAATGTCTCATCGTAGTCAACTCCTTGAACTTGTCATAAACTTGTTTGCGGCAAGTCGAGCTTTATAAATGGTAACATTTACCATCAGTGTCTGTCTTCTTCTTAAAGGTCCATTTGTACTCAACGACCTGCCATTCAACGGGCAAGTCTACCAAAGTCCATACTTGGTTTTCATACATGGATCCTTTCTCGGATTTCATGGCCTCTAACCATTTGTTGGAATCCGGGCCCATCATCGCTTCTCCATAGTTTGTAGGTTCGTTGTTGTCTAACAACATGACCTCCAGACAGGGTTGCCGTACCACTCAGTAGCAGTACGCGTCTTTGTCGACCTACAAAGTTCGATAGTAACTTGACCCGAAGCTTCATGATCATCACCATTAACTTCCTCTTCAACTGACGTAGGTTCCACAGAAACATCTTTCTGTGATGCGTTACTCTTTAGTTGAAACAAAGGTTCAACAACCTCATCAAGTTCTATCTTCCTCCCACTCAATTCTTTCGAGAGAAACCTTTTCTCGAGAAAGGACCCGTTTTTAGCAACAAATACTTTGCCCTCGGATCTGAGATAGAAGGCGTACCTAAATGTTTCCTTAGGGTATTCTATGAAGATGCATATTTCCGCTTTGGGTTCGAGCTTATCAGACATAAGCGTCGTATTCCCAAACTCTGAGAAATGACAGCTTAGGTTTCTGCCAAACCATACGGTGTCATCTCAATGGAATTAGATGGTGCCCTATTTAAAGTGAATGTTGTTGTCTCTAATGCTTAACCCCAAAACGATAGTGGCAAATCGATAAGAGACATCATAGTACGCACCATATCCAATAGAGTACGACTACGACGTTCGGACACACCATCACACTATGGTGTTCTAGGTGGCGTGAGTTGTGAAACAACTTTCACATTTGTATACAAAACTTGTAACTCAGATATTCACCTCCACGATCATATCGTAGACATTTTTATCTTCTTGTCACGATGATCTTAGACTTCACTCTGAATTTGTTTGAACTTTTCAAACGTTTTAGACTTGTGTTTCATTAAGTAAATATACTCATATCCACTCAAATCATCAGTGAAGGTAAGAAAATAACGATATCCACTTCATGTTACAACACTCATTGGACCGCATACATCAACATGTATTTTCTCCAATAAGTTACTAGCCTGCTCCATCATATCGGAAACGGGGTCTCAGTCATCTTGCCTAAGAGGCATGGTACGCATGTCGCAACCGATTCGAAATCGAGTGAGTCCAAAGATCCATCAGCATGGAGTTTCTTCATGCGCTTTACACCAATATGACCTTCAGCGGCAGTGCCACAAGTATGTGGTACTATCATTATCAATTTTGCATCTTTTATGAACATGTGTATTACTACGATCGAGATTCTATAAACCATTCACATTGGGTGCATGACCATTGAAGGTATTATTCATGTAAACAGAATAACCATTATTCTCTAACTTAAATGAATAACCGTATTGCAATAAACACGATCTAATCATGTTCATGCTCAACACAAACACCAAATAACATTTATTTAGGTTCATCCCTAATCCCGAGATAGTGTGCGATGGTGATCACATCAACCTTGGAAACACACACATCGTCACCTCACCCTTAGCTAGCCTCCGTTTATTCCATAGCTTTTATTTCGAGTTACTGACATTTAGCAACTGAACCGGTATCCAATACCCAGGTACTACTAGGAGTACTAGCAAGGTACACATCAATAACACGTATATCAAATATACTTCTGTCGACGTTGCCAGCTTTCTTATCTACCAAGTATCTAGGGTTGTTCCACTTCAGCGACCGTTCTCCTCATAACAGAAGCACCTAGTCTCAGGTTTGGGTTTAACCTTGGGTTTCTTCACTGGAGCAGCAACTGACTTGTCATCCATGAAGTTTCCCTTCTTGCCCTTTCCCTTTGTGAAACTAGTGGTTTTACTAACCATCAACACTTGATGCTCCTTCTTGATTTCCACCTTCGCGGTGTTAAACATCGCGAACAGCTCAGGGAACATCTTATCCATCCCTGGCATGTTATAGTTCATCACGAAGTTCTAGTAGCTAGGTGGCAGTGACTTGGAGAACTATATTAATCACTATCTTATCTGGAAGATAAACTCCCACTCGATTCAAGTGATCGTAGTACCCAGACAATCTGAGCACATGCTCACTGATTGAGCTATTCTCCTTCATCTTGCAGGCAAAGAATATTGTTGGAGGTCTCATACCTCTCAACGCGGGCATGAGCCTGAAATCCCAATTTTAGCTCTTAGAACATGTCATATGTTCCGTGACATTCAAAACATTTTGGAGCCTCAATTCTAAGCCGTATTGCATGACGCACTGAACTATCAAGTAGTCATCAGAACGTGCCTGTCAGATGTTCAAAACATCTACAGATGACGCTTGAGGGGGTGGCGCATCGAGCGGTGCATTAAGGACATAAGCCTTCTATGCAGTAATGAGGACAATCCTCGGACCATGGACCCAGTCCGCGTTATTTCTACCATCATCTTTCAACTTACTTTTCTCTAGGAACGTATCAAATAAAACAAGGGAGCTACAGCGCGAGCTATTTACAACATAATTTGCAAAGACACTTTGACTATGTTCATGATAATGAAGTTCATCTGATGAACTCCCACTCAGATAGACATCCCTCTAGTCATCTAAGTGATACATGATCCGAATCGACTAGGCCGTGTCCGATCATCACGTGAGACGGACTAGTCATCAACGGTGAACATCTCCATATTGATCGTATCTTCTATACGACTCATGTTCGACCTTTCGGTCTTCCGTGTTCCGAGGCCATGTCTATACATGCTAGGCTCGTCAAGTCAACCTAAGTGTTTTGCATGTGTAAATCTGGCTTACACCCGTTGTATTCGAACGTTAGAATCTATCACACCCGATCATCACGTGGTGCTTCGAAACAACGAACCTTCGCAACGGTGCACAGTTAGGGGGAACACTTTCTTGAAATTTTAGCGAGGGATCATCTTATTTATGCTACCGTCGTTCTAAGCAAATAAGATGTAAATAGATGATAAACATCACATGCAATCAAATAGTGACATGATATGGCCAATATCATTTTACTCCTTTTGATCTCCATCTTCGGGGCACCATGATCATCATCGTCACCGGCATGACACCATGATCTCCATCATCATGATCTCCATCATCGTGTCTTCATGAAGTTGCCTCGCCAACTATTACTTCTACTACTATGGCTAACGGTTAGCAATAATGTAAAGTAATTACATGGCGTTTTTCATTGACACGCAGGTCATACAATAAATTAAGACAACTCCTATGGCTCCTGCCGGTTGTCATACTCATCAACATGCAAGTCGTGATTCCTATTACAAGAACATGATCAATCTCATACATCACATATATCATTCATCACATCCTTTTGGCCATATCACATCACACGGCACATGCTGCAAGAACAAGTTAGACGTCCTCTAATTGTTGTTGCAAAATATTTTTTCGTGGCTGCTATAGGTTTCTAGCAAGAACGTTTCTTACCTACGCCACAACCACAACGTGATATGCCAATTTCTATTTACCCTTCATAAGCACCCTTTTCATCGAATCCGATCCGACTAAAGTGGGAGAGACAGACACCCGCTAGCCACCTTATGCAACTAGTGCATGTCAGTCGGTGGAACCTGTCTCACGTAAGCGTACGTGTAAGGTCAGTCCGGGCCGCTTCATCCCACGATGCCGCCGAATCAAGATAAGACTAGTAATGGCAAGTAAATTGACAAAATCGACGCCCACAACAACTTGTGTTCTACTCGTGCAAGAAACTACTCATGATGCCACTGTTGGGGAACGTAGTAGTAAATCAAAAAAATTTCTTACGCATCACCAAGATCAATCTATGGAGAGACTAGCAACGAGAGAGAGAGTAGTGCATCTTCATACCCTTGAAGATCGCGATGTGGAAGCGTTGCAAGAACGCGGTTGGAGGAGTCGTACACGCAGCGATTCAGATCGCGGTCGATTCCGATCTAAGCGCCGAACAACGGTGCCTCCGTGTTCAACACACGTGCAGCCCGGTGACGTCTCCCGTGCCTTGATCCAGCAAGGAGGAGGGAGAGGTTGGGGAAGACAACTCCAGCAGCAGCACGATGGCGTGGTGGTATTGGAGCAGCGTGGTTCTCCAGCAGGGCTTCGCCAAGCACTACGAAAGACGAGGAGGTGGAGAGGTAGGGCTGCACCAAGAGGGAGAGAGATTCGTATCCCTGGCAGCCCCAAAACCCCAACTATATATAGGAGGAGGGGAGGGGGTGCGCCCCCTCTAGGGTTCCCACCCTAGGGGGGGTGGCAGCCCTAGATGGGTTGGAGGGGGCGGCCAAGAGGGGGAGAGAGGGGGGGCGCGCCCTAGGGTGGGCCTTAGGCCCATCTGCGCCTAGGGTTTCCCCTTCTCCCATTTTGCTGCGCCTTGGGCCTTTGGTGGGAGGCCCACCAGCCCACTCAGGGCTGGTCCCTTCCCACTCTTGGCCCATGCAAGCCTCCGGGGCTGGTGGCCCCACCCGGTGGACCCCCGGAACCCTTCCGGTGGTCCTGGTACATTACCGGTGACGCCCGAAACACTTCCGGTGACCAAAACCTCACTTCCTATATATTATTCCTTACCTCCGGACCATTCCGGAACTCCCCGTGACGTCCGGGATCTCATCCGGGACTCCGAACAACATTCGGTAACCACGTACAAACTTTCCCTATAACCCTAGCGTCATTGAACCTTAAGTGTGTAGACCCTACGGGTTCGGGAGGCATGTAGACATGACCGAGACATCTCTCCGGTCAATAACCAACAGCGGGATCTGGATACCCATGTTGGCTCCCACATGTTCGACGATGATCTCATCGGATGAACCACGATGTCGGGGATTCAATTAATCCCGTACACATTCCCTTTGCCTACTGGTATGATACTTGCCCGAGATTCGATCGTCGGTATCCCTATACCTTGTTCAATCTCGTTACCGGCAAGTCTCTTTACTCATTCCGTAACGCATGATCCCGTGGCTAACTCTTTAGTCACATTGAACTCATTATGATGATGCATTACCGAGTGGGCCCAGAAATACCTCTCCGTCATACGGAGTGACAAATCCCAGTCTCGATTCGTGCCAACCCAACAGACACTTTCGGAGATACCTGTAGTGCACCTTTATGGTCACCCAGTTACGTTGTGATGTTTGATACACCCAAAGCATTCCTACAGTATCCGGGAGTTGCACAATCTCATGGTCTAAGGAAATGATACTTGACATTAGAAAAGCTTTAGCAGACGAACTACACGATCTAGTGCTATGCTTAGGATTGGGTCTTGTCCATCACATCATTCTCCTAATGATGTGATCCCGTTATCAATGACATCCAATGTCCATGGTTAGGAAACCATAACCATCTATTGATCAACGAGCTAGTCAACTAGAGGCTTACTAGGGACATGCTGTGATCTATGTATTCACACATGTATTATGGTTTCCGGTTAATACAATTACAGCATGAACAATAGACAATTATCATGAACAAGGAAATATAATAATAACCATTTTATTATTGCCTCTAGGGCATATTTCCAACACTGTCGGAGGGGGATTCGATCACGGAGGGCTTCTACATCAACACCATTGCCTCTCCAATGAAGCGTGTGTAGTTTACCTCAGACCTACGGGTCCATAGCTAGTAGCTAGATGGCTTCTTCTCTCTCTTTGATTCTAAATACCATGTTCTCCTCGATGTTCTTGGAGATCTATTCGATGTAATACCTTTTTGCGGTGTGTTTGCCGAGATGCGATGAATTGTGGATTTATGATCAGCTTATCTATGAATATTATTTGAATCTTCTCTGAATTCTTATATGCATGATTTGATATCTTTGCAAGTCTCTTCGAACTATCGATTTGGTTTGGCCAACTAGATTGGTTTTTCTTGCAATAGGAGAAGTGCTTAGGTTTGGGTTCAATCTTGCGGTGCTTGATCCCAGTGACAGAAGGGGAACCGACACGTATTGTATTGTTGCCATCGAGGATAACAAGATGGGGTTTTCATCATATTGCTTGAGTTTATCCCGCTACATCATGTCATCTTACTTAATGCGTTACTCTGTTTTATGAACTTAATACTCTAGATGCAGGCAGGAGTCGGTCGATGTGTGGAGTAATAGTAGATGATGCAGGCAGGAGTCGGTCTACTTGACACGGACGTGATGCCTATTTTCATGATCATTGCCTTAGATATCGTCATAACTTTGCGCTTTTCTATCAATTGCTCGACAGTAATTTGTTCACCCACCGTAATATTTTCTATCTTGAGAGAAGCCTCTAGTGAAACCTATGGCCCCTGGGTCTATTTTCTATCATATAACATTCCGATCTGCAATTTTAGTTTCCAATTTACTTCCTTTGCAATCTTTTACTTTCCGATCTATAAACCAAAAATATTTACTTTACCGTTTATCCATCTCTATCAGATCTCACTTTTGCAAATAACCGTGAAGGGATTGACAACCCCTTTATTGTGTTGGGTGCAAGTTGTTTGATTGTTTGTGCATGCATTTGATGACTTGTTCATTGTCTCCTACTGGATAGATACCTTGGTTCTCAAACTGAGGGAAATACTTACTCTACTTTGCTGCATCACCCTTTCCTCTTCAAGGGAAAAACCAACGCAAGCTCAAAAGGTAGCTATAGGCAACGGCCAGGTCGCGCTGGAGGCTGGCTCGGATCAGCCGGGTTCGTCGAGCCGCCACCTCGGCTGTGGCAGCTGCACAACAAAGACTCAGAATCAAAACAAAGTCAAGACTACTTTAAGATTCGACCCAACTACTACGTAGTTGGCCCAAATCTTGGGGGCTACACCTAGTGGGTGCGCTAGCGCACCCCCACTAAGAGCACACAAGAAACTTAACTTCAGCAAGGCGGAGCGCCTCCTCCCTAGCGGCGAGCCGCTCCGTGAGCTGCTGGTGCTTGTCCAAAAGAAAGTTGTAGACGCCGACCCGGTAAGCATCCAGTTGCTGCAGAGAACAAAACTCAGCACAAGACAGAGCATTTAAGATTTGACCCAACTACTACGTAGTTGGCCCGAATCTCAGGGGCTACACACAGTGGGTGCGCTAGCACGCCCCCACTGATCAGCCGCGAGAAGAGAGTAGAAGACAGAGGGAAGAACTTACCAGCACGGCACGCTCCAGCTCCCGTGCCTGCTCCGCTTCAGCCTGAGCGAAGGCCTGAACCCGCTTCGCGCGCCCGCGGAGACACTGGCTCACGGCGGCCATCACCGCCTCCTCCTGCATCAGGGGCCCGAAGACAGCCTGGCTGGGCCCAGCCCGGGCCGGCTGTGACCCGGCGGCAAGGCGGCCTCCTGGCACCATGGGCGGCTGCCTGGCCACCAGGGCATGCTCGCCGCTCGTCGTCTCCTCCTCGGCCGGCCTCTCTTCCGGCACGACGGCAGGCGTCGCCTCGTCCTGTAGCGCCCCACCCATCGGCGCATGAGGCACCCTGTCCGCTGATAACCCACAAGTATAGGGGATCACAACAGTTTTCGAGGGTAGAGTATTCAACCCAAATATATAGATTTGACACAAGGGGAGCCAAAGTATATTTGCAAGTATTAGCAGCTGAGTTGTCAATTCAACCACACCTGGAGATTAATTATCTGCAGCAAAGTGATCAGTAGCAAAGTAATATGATAGTTTTGATAGCAGTGACAGCAGCAATAGTAACGGTAACAATGATAGCAGTAGTTTTGTAGCAAGTGCAACAGTAACAGCAGTAGTAACTTAGCAAGATCAATATGTAGGAAAATCGTAGGCATTGGATCGGTAATTTGTTGGATGATATTCATCATGTGACAGTCATAACCTAGGGCCATACGGCACTAGCTCCAGTTCATAAATATAATGTAGGCATGTATTCCGTAAATAGTCATACGTGCTTATGGAAAGAACTTGCATGACATCTTTTGTCCTACCCTCCCGTGGCAGCGGGGTCCATATTGGAAACTAAGGGATATTAACGCCTCCTTTTAATAGAGAACCGGAACAAAGCATTAACACACAGTGAATACATGAACTCCTCAAACTACGGTCATCACCGGGAGTGGTCCCGACTATTGTCACTCCGGGGTTGCCGGATCATAACACGTAGTAGGTGACTATAACTTGCAAGATCGGATCTAGAACATAGATATAATGGTGATAACATAAACGGTTCAGATCTGAAATCATGGCACCCGGGCCCAAAGTGACAAGCATTAAGCATGGCAAAGTGATAGCAACATCAATCTCAGAACATAATGGATACTAGGGATCAAGCCCTAACAAAACTAACTCGATTACATGATGAATCTCATCCAACTCCTCATCGACCAGCGAGCCTACGAAGGAATTACTCACTCCCGGTGGGGAGCATCATGGAATTGGCGATGGAGAAGGTTTGGTGATGACGAAGAACGAAGATCCCCCTCTCCGGAGCCCCAAACGGACTCCAGATCTGGCCTCCCGATGAAGAACGGGAGATGACGGCGGCTCTGTCTCGTGGAACGCGATAATTCTTTCTCCCTTGTTTTTTTCTGGAAATATAGGATTTTATAGAGTCGGTTTCAGGGTCTGCGGGGCCACCAGGTAGGGACAACCCACCTGGGCGCGCCTGGAGGGGGGCGCGCCCTGGTGGGTTGTGCCCACCCAGGTGCCCCCCTCCGGTGGATCTTGGCTCCAGAAATTCTCTTTTATTATATAAAAAATCCTCGAAAGTTTTGTTCCATTCCGAGAACTTTTATTTCTGCACAAAAACAACACCATGGTAGTTCTGCTGAAAACAACATCAGTCCGGGGTTAGTTTCATTCAAATCATGCGAGTTAGAGTCCAAAACAAGAGGAAAAGCATTAGGAAAAGTAGATACGTTGGAGACGTATCAACTCCCCCAAGCTTAAATCTTTGCTTGTCCTCAAGCAATTCAGTTGATAAACTGAAAGTGAAAAACAAAAACTTTTACGAACTCTTTTGCTCTTGTTTGCATAAATAAGTTTAAACAGCACCCAGGTTTTCAGCCAGTATTATAACTAACCATGTCGACATTAACTCTTAAAAATTATATTAACTCGTATCAATGACATAATCAGCTAGCGAGCAATAATAAGATATTTCAAATAGCAACACGTTATCAAAACAACCATGATATAATATGACAATAGTGGTATCTCGCTAGCCCTTTCTGAGATCGCAAAACATAAATGTAGAGCACCTCCAAAGTTCAAGCAGCGACTAAACATTGTAATTCATGGTAGAAAAGATCCAGTCATGATGCACCCAACATTAGCTACACACAATGCATCGGCATGACAGCAGTGCTCTCAGGTTCTGGCGCTTATTTTAGAGGGTGATGACACAACATAAAAGTAAATAGAAAGTCCCTTCGCAGAGGGAAGCAGTGATTTGCAGAGGTGCCAGAGCTCAAGTTTTTAAAATAGAGGTAAATGATATTTCGAGACATGCACCCTTCTCATTCACTTCACGACTATCAGTTATCAATATCTTCCATGCTAAACACGCTAGTGGCAGTTCCCAAGCGGAAAAGTAAAGGTTATGACTCCGTTGGGAGTTTTTGTTTGATTGTTTGAGAGCTCAATTCTTTTTGCAGTTTGGGACTGGGCATCCCTATTACTGCCCCTTTCTCGTGCAATGGCGAGTGAATAAACACTCGACCTGAGAATAACCCGCTTAGCATGGAAGATACCGACCACCTCATGTTGTTCCATGAACGATCCAGGCACACAAAAAGGATATTTATTTAAAGTTTTTAGAGGTGGCACATGCAAATTTACTTAGGACGGCAGGGTAACACCGCATATAGGTAGGTATGGTGGACTCATCTAGAGTAACTCGGGTTCAAGGTTTTTGATGTACAAGCAGAATTCCCACTTAGTACAGGCGAAGGCTAGCAAATAGGTTGAGAAGCGGCCAGCTAGAGAGCAACAACGGTCATGAACATGCATTATGCATAAGTAACATTGGACACTAGCATGAGTAGGATATGAACACCATGAACATAAATATCATCGAGGCTATGTTGGTTTTGATTCAACTACATGCATAAACATGTGCCAAGTCAAGCCACTCGAACATTCAGAGGAGGATACCATATCATCATACTACATCACAATCATTTTAACGCAATGTTGACATCTAAGATAAATCATTATCCACTCCTAGCTACTTATGCATGGCATGAAAAACTATAATCTCTAATTGTCATTGCAAACATGTTTGATCATAATAGGCTGAATCATGGATACTAGGTTAAACATATTTACAAAAATAGAACAAGTCGAGTTCATACCCGTTTCTCTCTGCCACGACCAGTTCATCGAATATTGTCATTATTGCCTTTCACTTGCACGACCGAACGATTTGAAAATAATAATAGTGCAAGAGTGCCGTGGACTAAGCTGGAATCTACAAACATTTTATTCAATAGGAGAAGACAAGGTAATATGGGCTCTTTGTTAGATCAACAATTATGCATATGAGAGCCACTCAACATTTTCATCGTGGTCTTCTCCTTGGAACGACTCGAAAGAAAGAAAAGAAAAGAAATTCAGAGAAACACACTGAAATATTTTTGGAGTTTTTGGTTTTCTTGAACAAGCTAATAAAGGAAAAAAGCAAAAACGAGAAAAACTATTTACACGGGAAGGCTCCCAACACGCAAAAGAAGAACAAGGAAATCTTTTTGGGTTTTCTTCTTAACAACACAACTAAGCAAGCAAAGAAAGTAAACTAACTACAACAATTTTTTTTTGTTTTTGTAAGGTTTTTCAAACACACAAGAAGAAAGCAAGAAAATAAATTAAGCATGGATGATACAATGAAAAAGTGTGAACACCGACAGCTGGAATGATATGTGTGAACATGAATGTAATATCAGTGAGAAACACATACTCCCCCAAGCTTAGGCTTTTGTCCTAACTTGGTAATCGATCAGTAGCCTGGATAGTAGTCGGGGTGCTGAGGAGCAGGTATCCACGCATCCCACTGCTGAGGCTCCTCCTCTGCAGTAGCCTGGTCATTCCGGTAGGCGATGATATCTGCAGGCATAATCCTATATCCGCCCCTGGCAACAGAATCAAACAAAGTAGGAGCAGGCAATGGAATATTATCATGAGTTTCTACGCTGAAAACCAGGTTATACGGAATAGGAATGTTAGGGTAATCTCGTGCAATAAAATGGTGGTGTTCCATAGCTGTGCGATCTAGGTAAACCTTGGGCAGAGGGTAATCATGAAGGCGTATCTCAACATTAAAGTGAGCTGCCAAGCGAGTAGCGAAAATACCACTATGTATCTTACCCTTGGACTTATTAACGTGGAGGCGACGTACCACAATAGCTCCCAAGCTATAAATGTTGTCGCCCTCTAATGCACGACGTAAAACAGCAAGGTCTGGTGAACTAAGTGCACCCACCTTCTCTCTAGCAAGCAAGCATTTTGTAATGAAAAGAGCAAAATAATGAACAGCAGGAAAATGCAAGCCAGCGACAGTGATACCCGACACCCTTCTCTCATCTCCCACTGTTAAGGTGCGATAAAAGGTTTCAAACTCTGCAGGTCTAGGCTCTACTAAACCGCCATCAGAAGGAAGCAAGCATATTTCACAGAACTCAGTAAGCGGTATCTGACGGGGCTCAGCATATAAATTAAACTGCACCTCAGGAGGATTATTCCTAGGAAGGAAAGTAAAGCTTTGCACAAAGGAGTTTGTGAGGAGATGATACTGTTCACATTCAGCTGCGATGAAGTCGGTGAGGCCGGCATTAGCAGCATATTGTGTAAACTCTTGAAGGATTCTAGCCCCTTCCATGAACGGGGTATGCGGCCATTCGCATGGCCGTACTTCCGCCAACCTCCGGGTATGGAAATCACTATCAGACGACTCCCCAATCACTCCCTTGGAGTTCTTCTTGGAAGCAAACTTCCTAAATATATTCATCTTTTTCCTATGAACAAAATTCTAAAAATTTTAGTCCACAAAATTTTCTCAACAAAACTTCACAAGATTGATAGCAACTACTCATAGGGATACATAGAGGCCATAGCAAGCATTCAAACTACTTAGAACTCTAAGAATTCAACATGCAAGCTCATCTACAGCAGCACCAAGAGTAGCTAATTATTCAAAATATAAACCACTAAAGCAAAAACTAATTGGACAAACGGAGGAGTCACATACCAAACAACAATCCCCCGAAACAGTTTTGGAAACGGAACTTCGAGCAAAGAGATCGAAATCCGAGGGTTTGAGAGCAAGAACACGAAAAAGAGAGCAATGGTGAATTTTTTCTGGAGGTAGGTGATGATGTGGTGTAAAGAGATAAGTGAGGGGGGCCACGTGGGGACCACAACCCACCAGGGTGCGCCTCGGGTCCTGGCGCGCCCAGGTGGGCTGTGCCCACCTGGTGCACCTCCCTCTGATATTATTTGCACCATAAATTCTTAAATAATCAGAAAAAAATCGTATTAAATTTTTAGAGCATTCTGAGAGCTTTTATTTTTGGGTCATTTTTTTATTGCACGGGAAAAACAGAAAACAGACAAAACATGGCATTTTATTTTATTTAACTAATAAAAACAGAAAACAAAAGGTAGGGACAGAAGGTAGTGCTCACTAAATTCATCAACTTCATACCTCTCAAAGATCATCCATTAATAAGGTTGATCAAGTCTTATTAACAACCACTTTCGATTAGCATGAAACCGAAGAACTTTCGTAAATCACTAAGTTACCTCAACGGGGATATGAATGTCCCCAACAATAAGCATTTCATATTTCTTTTTAACAGTAGGTAGAGGTAGTTGAAAACTTCCAATAGTGACTGTCGGAGATTTTTCAATAATATTAATACCATTCACTTGGAATTGTTTCTTCGGAAAGTGCACCGTATGCTCATTACCATTGATATGAAAAGTGACCTTGCTTTTATTGCAATCAATAACAGCCCCTGCAGTATTCAAGAAGGGTCTACCAAGGATAATCGACATGTTGTCGTCCTCGGGCATCTCAAGTATAACAAAGTCAGTCAAAATAGTAACATTAGCAACACCAACGGGCACATCCTCACAGATACCGATAGGTATGGTAGTTGATTTGTCAGCCATTTGCAAAGATATTTCAGTAGGTGTGAGTTTATTCAAATCAAGTCTTTTATATAAAGAGAAAGGCATAACACTAACACCAGCTCCTAGGTCACATAAAGCAGTTTTCACATAATTCTTTTTGATGGAGCAAGGTATAGTTGGTATTCCTGGGTCTCCAAGTTTTTTAGGTACTCCATCCTTAAAAGTGTAATTACCAAGCATGGTGGAGATTTCAGCTTCCGGTATTTTTCTCTTATTGGTGATGATGTCTTTCATGTACTTTGCATATGGAGGCATTTTCAAGATATCAGTCAAGCGAGTACGCAAAAAGACTGGCCTCAGCATTTTAGCAAAGCGTTCAAATTCTTCATCATCTTTCTTTTTAGTTGACTTGGGTGGAAAAGGCATAGGTTTTTGAACCCACGGTTCTCTTTCTTTACCGTGTTTCCTAGCAACAAAGTCTTTTTTATCATATCGTGTATTTTTGGGTTATGGGTTATCAAGATCAACTGGTGGTTCTATTTCAACATCATTATCTGGTTCTTTTTCATTGTTTGGTTGAGTATCTTCATGAACATCAGCATCATCTTTTCCATTATCACTAGGTGAATGTTCATTACCAGATTGAGTTTCAGCATCAAAAACAGAAACATCATTATCATTATCAGGAGGTTTTTCTACCTCAGGTTCACGAGTAGCATGCAAAGTCCTATCATTTTTCTTTTTCTTCTTCTTTTTAGAAGGACTAGGTGCAGTGGTGTTGTTTCTTTGTGAATCCTGTTCAATTCTTTTTGGGTGTCCCTTAGGATAAAGTGGTTCCTGAGTCATTTTACCTCCTCTAGTTGCAATTCTAACAGCAAAGTCATGTATGTTGTTATTCATTTCATCAAGCAATTCTCTTTGAGATTTAGCAACTTGTTCTAACTGGGTTTGTACCACAGAAGCGTGCTTTCCCACACCTCTAACATCATTTGAGATTCTAAAATAATAAGTCACTCAAGCGAGCAATCATATCAGAATTGTATTTCAATTGTTACATAACATTTGCATTGAAGTGATCTTGTTTTCTAATATAATTTTCAAACTCATAAAGGCATTGGCTAGGGTACATATTGTGAGGATTGTCATTATCATTGAATTTCATTAGAGAATTTACCTCTACCATCGCAGGTGGTGGTGGTTTATCAATCCCATGTATTTTTTCAATAGGAGGTAAATTTTTGACATCCTCAGCTTTAATACCTTTTTCCTTCATAGATTTCTTTGCCTCTTGCATATCTTCGGGACTGAGATATAAAATACCCCTCTTCTTTGGAGTGGGCTTAGGCAGTGGTTTAGGAAGAGTCCAATCATCATAGTTTTTCAATATGCTATTCAATAATTCTTCAGCTTGTCCAATAGTTCGTTCCCTGAAAACACAACCAGCACAACTATCTAGGAAGTCCCTAGAAGCATCGGTTAGTCCATTATAGAAGATATCAAGTATTTCATTTTTCTTAAGAGGATGATCAGGCAAAGCATTAAGTAACTGGCAAAGCCTCCCCCAAGCTTGTGGGAGACTCTCTTCTTCAATTTGCACAAAGTTAAATATTTCCTGTAAGGCAGCTTGTTTCTTATGAGCAAGATTTTTTTTTCTAGAGAAGTAATAAATCATATCCTGGGGACTACGCACACAACCAGGAGCAAGAGTATTGTACCAAGCTTTAGCATTACCCTTTAATGAGAACGGAAATAATTTGAGAATATAGTAATAGCGAGTTTTCTCATCATGAGTAAAAAGGGTGGCTATGTCATTCAACTTGGTAAGATGTGCCACAACAGTTTCAGTTTCATAACCATGGAAAGGATCAGATTCAACCAAAGTAATTAACTCTGGGTCGACAGAGAATTCATAATCCTTATCTGTAATAAAGATTGGTGAGGTAGCAAACTTAGGATCATATTGCATTCTAGCATTCAGAGATTTTTCTTTATACTTGCATAATAATTTCTCTAGATCATCTCTATCCTTACAAGCAAGAATATCTCTAGTTGTCTCCTCATTCATAACATAACCTTCCGGTACCTTAGGCAATTCATATCTAGGAAGATTAGTTCTAGCAGGTGTTTCAGGAGTTTCAGTTTCAAGCTCATCATCAGATTCAACAACATCATGTTGTCTTACTCTAGCAATTTGTTCATCAAGAAATTCACCCAGTGGCACATCATCATCAAGCAAGGTACTAGCATCATCATGATTAGCATTCATAGCAGAAGTAGCATCATCAATAACTGGCGACATATCAGAATTAATAGCATGTGGTGGTGTTGCATGTTTACTTATAACAGAAGGTGCATCTAAAGCGGAGCTGGATGGTAGTTCCTTACCTCCCCTCGTCTTAGAGGGAAAAATCTTAGTCTTAGCATCCTTCAGATTCTTCATAGTGAATAATTGATAATAATCCCGAGTGACTCAATAAATATAGCTATGCTACCCAGCAACGGCGCAAGAAAAAGGTCTTGATAACCCACAAGTATAGGGGATCGCAACAGTTTTCGAGGGTAGAGTATTCAACCCAAATTTATAGATTCGACACAAGGGGAGCCAAAGAATATTTGCAAGTATTAGCAGCTGAGTTGTCAATTCAACCACACCTGGAGATTAATTATCTGCAGCAAAGTGATCAGTAGCAAAGTAATATGATAGTTTTGATAGCAGCGACAGCAGCAATAGTAACGGCAACAATGATAGCAATAGTTTTGTAGCAAGCGCAACAATAATAGCAGTAGTAACTTAGCAAGATCAATAAGTAGGAAAATCGTAGGCATTGGATCGGTAATTTGTTGGATGATATTCATCATGTGACAGTCATAACCTAGGGCGATACGACACTAGCTAGTTCATAAATATAATGTAGGCATGTATTCCGTAAATAGTCATACGTGCTTATGGGAAGAACTTGCATGACATCTTTTGTCCTACCCTCCCGTGGCAGCGGGGTCCATATTGGAAACTAAGGGATATTAAGGCCTCCTTTTAATAGAGAACCGGAACAAAGCATTAACACAAAGTGAATACATGAACTCCTCAAACTACGGTCATCACTGGGAGTGGTCCCGACTATTGTCACTCCGGGGTTGCCGGATCATAACACGTAGTAGGTGACTATAACTTGCAAGATCGGATCTAGAACATAGATATAATGGTGATAACATAAACGGTTCAGATCTAAAATCATGGCACCCGGGCCCAAAGTGACAAGCATTAAGCATGGCAAAGTCATAGCAACATCAATCTCAGAACATAATGGATACTAGGGATCAAGCCCTACAAAACTAACTCGATTACATGATGAATCTCATCCAACTCCTCACCGACTAGCGAGCCTATGAAGGAATTACTCACTCCCCGTGGGGAGCATCATGGAATTGGCGATGGAGAAGGGTTGGTGATGACGAAGAACGAAGATCCCCCTCTCCGGAGCCCCAAATGGACTCCAGATCTGGCCTCCCGATGAAGAACAGGAGGTGACGGCGGCTCCGTCTCGTGGAACGTGATAATTCTTTCTCCCTTCATTTTTTTCTAGAAATATAGGATTTTATAGAGTCGGTTTCAGGGTCTGAGGGGCCACCAGGTGGGGACAACCCACCTGGGCGCGCCTGGAGGGGGGGCCCGCCCTGGTGGGTTGTGCCCACCCAGGTGCCCCCCTCCGGTGGATCTTGGCTCCAGAAATTCTCTTTTATTATATAAAAAATCCTCGCAAAGTTTCATTCCATTCCGAGAACTTTTATTTCTGCACAAAAACAACACCATGGTAGTTCTGCTGAAAACAGCATCATTCCGGGGTTAGTTTCATTCAAATCATGCATGTTAGAGTCCAAAACAAGAGGAAAAGCGTTAGAAAAGTAGATACGTTGGAGACGTATCATCCGCCGTCACCTGTGGCGTCTCTTCCAAGGCGGCCCTGCCTCCTCCTCCCTCCAACTCCGCCAGCTCGACTTCGTCGGTCTGCTGCGGAGTGTCGTCCCCGATCACCACCACCTCCCGGTCGTCCACCACCATCTCTGACCGGCCGCCCGGGCGGTGCTCCTCCTCCATCGGCGGCATGACGGCCGCCGGGTCCACACCCGCTGGCGCCTCCGGCCACGTTGGCCAGGCCCGGTCCGCCGCCTCCAGCTCCGCGAGGTCCTTGTTGCGGTCCCTCCAAGCGCAGAGCTCCGTATTCGCCGGGTCCAGGACAAGGTCTTCCTCAGCCGAGTCCTCGGGCAAATCGATGGTGCTGGACCGGGCTCTTCGGAACGCGAAGCCGCCCCCGGACGCGGCGTCCGTCGCTGCCAGCACCAACGCCATCGGTGACCTGGATCACAACAAAATGACCACATGAAGAAAACTGCTCGGCAGCTCGCCGGAGTCAACAAGATAACATACCCGACCTCCAGCGGAACGGTCGGCCTCGCCGTCACCACCAGGGAGGCGCGGCGCTTCTTCATGGCAGGCGGCTTGCCGCCCGCAGCTGGGTCTGCCGCGCACTTGGCGGCCGGCTTCCTTGGCGCCATGTCCTCCTTCCCGTGCGGCCGGCTATCTCCTGCCGGCGCACGAGACGACCCGGCCTCGGCCGCGTCGCCGCCCCCTCCCCTCGGCGGCACTGCATCACCAGCGTGCGTCAACATCCCCACACCATCCATCAGCCAATCTCATAAGGGATCAGGGTGCAGAAACTTACCCGCGTGGCGCACTGCGTCGGCATCGGCGTCGGCCGCCTCCGGGTCCCCGCCCAGGACCGCCGCCTCCTCTGAGCCGGCCCGCATCACCTGCGTCGTCGCCCCGTCATACGAATGCCAGATGGCATTCAGCAGCACCTCCCTCATCGCATCGGGACGAAGAAGAAGTTGAGAAGCAGCAAAGAATAATGACCAGGGACTCACCGCCGGTGCTAGGTTCCCGTGGCTGTAGGGAGGCTTCCCGAACTGCCACTCCTCCTTCAGCCCGGCCTTCGAAATGTCGTTAACCCAGCCGGCGAAGTGCTCCGGCAGCAGGCACCGGGACGACATCATGTTGGGGTCTTGAAGGCCGGTCATCTCACCGATGATGTGATTCTGGCGCTGCAGCGGCAGCACCCGGCGCATGATGAATGCAGCGATGAGGTCCGTGCCGGTGAGCCCCTCCCGCGTCGCCATCTCCGTCACCCGGGTGCACTGGTTGAGCACCTCATGCGTCGGGTTCTTGGGGAAGTAGGACCAGTTGGTCTTCCCGTGCGGCGTCGCGTCGACGAAGTGCAGCAGGTTGATGCGGTCCGCGCCGAGGTTGCGGACGTAGAAGGAGTTCTGCCATTTCTTGGCAGAGTCCTCCAGCGGCATCTCGGGGCACCCCGCACACGTCCGCGTCGAGATGACGGCGGCCCCACAGGCGGACATGACGCCGGCCTCCGGCCCCTGCTGCTTCAGGAAGAAGAAGCGGACCCGAAGGTCGACGGTGGGCTCAATGTAGGGTAACCCAGCAGAAAACAAAAAATTTCCGACCTACGCACCAGCCCAGGACCACTATGGAGACTACATACAAGGTTTGATCATTTCGTTACCAACTCGTAGCACAGCGGAAGTACAGTCGATAACGATCGGCAGTGCAGATCCCCGCAGCTAGGATTTACAACCTCCCAACCGCGAGGATGTATACCCTCATCCGCCACCCGGACAGCCCTCCGGGAGGCGGTCGGACAGTCCCCCGGACGGTGTCGCGGACAGCCCTTCGGGAGGACCTTCGAAACTCGGACGGTCACTCGGACAGCCCTTCGGGAGGCCCTCTCGAACAGCCCCTCGGGCACTAAGATCGAAACTACGACCTCTCTATAGAGTTGCACACATGCGGTGTCATCTATCCGGCAGGGCTTCGCCATCCAGAACTAGTTCCCACAGGAACCCAGATAGCCTTTCAGCTCTACGAAACTATTTCGCGGGGAGGGAGAGAGAAGCCAGATCATGCATGGCATGTGAATGTGAGAATGGATGAAGCTTTGGGCTGCCCACTCCTCCTCTATTTATAGGAACGCCAAGGGGTAGGATACTGGACATTTCAAAAATACTAAAGTACCCCCACTTTATGTCACACACAAAGGGTATAAGAGGGAAATGGGGTGCCATGTGGAGCTCCATGGAGGAGCTCCACCCTTGGCCGGCCACCCCCTTGGGGGGCCCCCCATGAGGGGCTTGCTTGCCCCCCAATCCCTTCTAGAAGCCTTTTGGAAATATCCCAAAAGGTGACTCACCAAAAAAATATCCCAAAAAGCACTTTCAGTATTGACAACGACATTTTTAAGCGTCCGTTCGAACTGAAAATATTTATGTGGGCTTAGAACAATTCCAGTACCCACTAAAATAATTTTCAACGTGTTCTGGAACAATTCTAGATTAGTGATTTTCATCTGCGAAAAGCATCTGAAGCGGTTCCGGCAGCTCCGAAACATTTCCGGTTTTCATCCCGGAAAATTCCCAGAAGTTTCCAGAATGATTCTGGCACCCTCCAAGAATTATCAGGCATGTGCCGAAACCAATTTGACTTTATGGTATCCTCTGAAACAACTTTTCAGTTTCACCGAAACTCATCCGGTGTTCTCTCTGCGGAACTCTTCCGATGTCCGAAACTTTTTTGGTGATTTTCTCTCAGACTCCCTGTCTAGTATTCAGCAGATAGATGACCCTTAAGCATGTGACCCTATAGGTTCGGTGAAGTATAGACATGACCCGGAACCCCTTCCGATCAATGATCAACATCGGAGCCGTGGACACCCATATTGACCCCTATACCCACATGAATGAATATTCAAGTGAACCTCCAGTTGCCGTGTGCTATTCTTGTTGCTTCGTGATATGTTACAAATACCCGAGGTGAGACATGATGGCATCCCCGTGGGTCAACAACTTGTCCACTAAGCCAGTAACCTCGTTATCGGTATTGTTCTCTTTTCTCGTTACCGTGTTCCGGCATCCCCGTGATCAAATCACAAAGTGTCCGGCCAGACGATGATGGATACCGTAACACCGAGAGGGCCCAGAGATATATCTCCATCGACGGAGGAGCAAATCCCAATCTCGAGCTATCAAGTTACTTGACACACTTTTCCATGAACCCATAAGCCGCCGTAATAGCCACCCATTTACGGATGATGTTTAACAAACCCCAAAGTTCATGAAGCAAGCATGAAGAAACTCGATACTCTCATGGTCTAAGGAATCATGCAAACGTTAACCATCTCTGTGTTATTAATCAATTAACTTGTGACGAATGAATCTCATAGCATAACATCAATCGGGTCGATTCAACACAAATGTTCTTGTAACATTGTGCCCTCAAAGCTGCTGGCATAGACATGCCCATGATTGGGAAAACATAATCATCATGCAACACTTGAGCTAGTCTTAGAGGCATGACTAGGAATACATTTTACCGTTTATTATTCCACACGTGCACATGGGTTTTCCCCAGAGCCTTTATGGATATACGGGCTTGGGAACCACAACAGTTATAGCATGGAACATAAACATATTAATGAGCATGGATATAAATAATAACATTTATTATTGCCTCTAGGGCATATCTCCTACAGACTTCCACTTGCACTAGAGTCAATAATCTAGTTAATGCTAATGCACTTCACACCTGTGGCACACCGGTATAAATATGCTTCGCTTGTGGTATAGCCTGATGTCCAACGGATCTGACAACTTCAGCTCCGTGTGTGTCTTTGCATATCCTTGCGTTTTCACGCTTTCACAAAATTCATATTTTGTGTGGACTTGGCTTTGTATATATGTGAATCATAGGTCGAACCTTGATTCCTCAGACTAAGCTATGGAGCAACTATCTGCAATAGTGTCCCATTGACCAAAGCCTTCTTGGAACCATACTAAGTTCATGAATGAACTATATGATTCAACATCTTGTTTGTTGCTTCTAAAGCGTCAACATACTTAGCCATTTGTTATAGAAATCGCCACAGTATCCTGTTTGGAACAATTTCCAACTACCGTGCTACCATATTGTGTATTGCGCAAAACCCTTAACTTAAATCGAAAATCGCTTGGAGTATGGATGAAGACTGTATCGATGTAGCCTTTTACAACGAACTCTTCATGATCTCCGCTTGTGAGAAAACATGTCATCAGTGCTACTATAGTACTCAATGACCCTTTTTCACTATTGTCCCATGATCAGTACTTTTGATCACTTTGGTATCTATACTCGCAACAACTTTGGGAGTATTGGACATATCTGGTTGTTTTACATACCATGGAATACATGATTAATCCAAACATGAAGGTGTGTGGAATCTCCATCATGTATTTTGCTCATCAGTGTTTTTGGGACATCGAGTCTTGCAAAAACTCTTTCCATGTGACTTCGGCAAGAATCACTCCTTGACGTTTTTAATGCTAAAGGTTTTTAGCATTTTGTCAATATGTATCTTTGCTCAGCCCCATCAGGTAAATCTATCTCCATAGATCATCATGCCTAATATCAAGGCTCTTTAGCCCAAGCACTTCATCGGAAAACTATTTTCAAATGAAGTCCTAATTCGTGTCAAGAAATTTATTTCCATTTAACAATGTGTCAAGCACACAAGGTATTTTAGAAATATTATTATGCTCCCACTTACTTTCTTGAATCATAAGCATCTTCGTTACCCATTGATGAAGTCAAATCCCTTTGACCATTTCATCAAAACACGAAGATTCCAACTCCATTTTGCTCTCTTCTGTACATTGCTGGAACTCTGAAGTTTCCATATTTACTAGCATCCTCTGGACTGACAAAATACCTTGGTCTGTAACACATGCAAGTCCTTGGTTTCATTTCCATCAGATGGAAATCCTTTTGTCATCCTTTGTTTCATATCTCATGATATAAAAAATGTATTAATTGCTAGTTCAACCCGAACCGACTTTAAGCATCGCTACGTTGAAACAACCTCATTGTAGTCAACTCCTTGAACTTGTATATTGCAACAAGTCAAGCTTTATGGACAAAACATTTTTATCCGTATCAGTTTTTAGTTCCATAAAATTCGTTAGACTCTAAGTCTTCCGAAAGGTGTATCAAGATTTTAATCTTGAAACATTTATATGGAAACTATCTCAGATTGTATTGGCATTTAGCCAATTCCGAAGTCAGGGCCCATCAACGCTTCCTTGTGTATCGTAGGTATACTGTTGTCTAGCAACAATATCTCATCTGCGCACCTAAGAGGTTTGCCCGAGCCTTGCCTACGTGGTTCAGCTGCAAGTTCGACCGAAGTCCATACATTTTATTCTAGAGACTTCCGTATCAGTCGCAGTAGGAAACTCTGGAATTACTTCCAAGGTCTCTTTCCTTTGATCTGATGACGAAGATACTGTTTATCTCATCGAGTTGCACTATTCTCCCACTCACCTTTTTGAAAGAACCATTTTCTTCAAAAAGCATACCGTTCTTTGTGGCAAACCTATTTGCCTCGGTATAGTGAGGGAGGAATCCCCAATCACTTGGGATAACCTACAAAGTAGCACTTGTCTGATTTGGAATAGGTTTGTAACCTTTTACACAAGCCCCATATTCCAAATGTTAAGAAAAGATATAATATGGTTGGGCGTACCATACCATGGCGACATTTCAACAGACCCGATGGAGCTCTTTTCAGTGTAAAAGCCACAGTCTCTAAAGCATTACTTTAAAAGGGATAATGGCAAATTTATGTCATCTTTGATCTTACCATGTCATAAATGGTTCGATTACATCTTCACGGCCTTTCCACTTGCAGTGGTGTTCCGGGAGGTGCAAGTTATGAAACCCCTTTCACAACTCATCAGACATTCGCTAAACTTGTAACTCAAATATTCCTTTCTACAATCGAATTGTAGAAACATAATTTTCTTGCTACAATAACTTCTACTTCATTTTTGAAAACCTTTCGAACGATTTCAAAAGATCCAGACTTACGTCTCATCAAGTAAATATCCATATATCTACTTGAGTCATTTCTAAAGATAGATAAATCCACTACTTGCAACAACACTTATTGAACTACACACATCAAAATGTATGGTCACCAATAAGTTTGTTGCTCGTTCCTTATGGCCTATGAACCGTATTTCAGTCACTTCACTTTTCGAAGGAAAGTTGCAAGTGTCAGATGATTCAAAATCAAACGACTTCAAAATCCATCATAATGGAATTTTTCATGCGGGTTTCTCCAATGTGACCAAATGCAGTGCCACACTTGTGTGGTATTCTTTTTAGTCTTGTGACATTTAGCGTCAGTGTTATGGATGTATCATATTACCATAAATATTCATAACATACATGCCATCTTGGATGGAAGCATGGCCCTTCATGTTATTCATAATACTGAACAACAATTGTTGTTTTTATGAACAACTCTTTTGCAACAAACATTGTGCAATGGGCTAGAGTGTATGAAACTCTAAAATGAATTATTAAAGTAAACCCAGAGGTAATGTATTATTATCAATATTCATAACATATATCTCATTCTCATTGAAAGTATGGCCCTTATGTTATTCATAACATCGAACATAAAAAGTTCTTTTATGAACAACCTTCTTGCAAGATACCTTATGCAATGGGCTAGAGTTTGTGAAACTCTAAATGAATTATGAAAATAAATACAGACGGTAATACACCGATGGAAGGTTTAGTAACATTTACTATGTTCCCTGTGTATACATAAACCTCATTCCTGGCTAGCCTTTCAGGCCATAGTAGTTCTTACATCGAGTTGCAATAGAATGCAATCGAGCGGGTATCTTTGTGATTAACTCACAATACCCAAGAATTAGTGATTAACATGTTTAACAATAATTCCCAAGAACTATATCTTTGACCAGCCTTCTATACATCAAAAACTTGTATGACATTCATACATGAGCTGGATATTCCAGTCTTCTTTCCTTCTGCCTTTATACTTCTAACAGTTTAACTTTTAGTATTTCTCCTACTCTCAGAAGAAGCACCGAACTTAAGAGTGGCGTTAGCCCCGGACTTCCTAGGTGTGTAAGTCACACTAACACCCTTCGGACACTTCCTTTCTCTTTAAGTTGTTGTTTTATTCACCTTTCATCATATGACAGGCGTTCTTCTGGATCCCTCTCTTATCAGTCTAATGCTTAGTAAACTCCTTTACTAATAGTTTGCAAACAAACATTGCTTTGGATATCTCATATCTTTTAGCCTTTGTCTGTCTCTGAAAATGATTTTCAGATTCCATGAATATCACATAACTATCCAAACTTTCGTAGTTCGGGTCTCATGGAAGCAAATGTATTGCACTTGACTGAAACGGAATTCTAGCTTTTGGATCGAAGGACGAGAGTCACATGATCCATAGCATTAGCGGGAGAATACCGAAAGTATGCGATAGGACAAAGTCCTTCTCGGCACTCTTGAGGACAATCCTCACATTACGTTACCAACCGTAAAGTTTTAACCAGATATTTAACAGTTGTTCAATTTTAACAGGGAAGGTGGAAAACGCGAGCCATTCTTCTACAACTATTATGCAAATCACACTTAGACAGAGTTCATAATTAATTGCACTGAGAATTAAAAGAATTTAATTCTACAGTGCGCTCCCACTCAAATCAATATCTCTCATAATTGATTTTGAGTGATTGAAGATCCGCATTTCAATTGTTCGCCATTGGTGTAACACCACTGATGACGAAAATCTCAACCGGTAGGCCAACGTGCCAATCACATCTATATGTGACTCTTGTTCATCTTTCGATGCATGTGTTCCGAGCTCATGACGGTCATGCCTGAACGTCAAGACAACCAAGTGATCTCGCTGCGAGGTCTCAACTCACCCGGCTCACACTTCCCTAATCGTTCGTACCCGTGTGACACGGCGCACCCCGAAAAGTTAGGTGCCGTGACGGTGCTACACTTGGGAGAACACTAACTACTTGATATTTTTGTGAGAGATCACCCTAATAAAAGCGACTACCACGCAATCAAGAAGGGTGCAACATAAGGGATAAACATCTCAGGCAATTCATAATAGCATGTTATGGTATAGCCCTTTCTGACGGAGAAGTCTTGTATTTCTTCGTCTTCGGCATTCACGGCGTTGTTCACCATCGCGAAGATTGCCACCACCTTGTCGATGCACCAGATAATATTACTATCTCTATAGCTAATAAAATAAGTGCATTACTTAAGGTTGACACGCAGGTAATTAAAGTGCAATCATATGGCTCCAGCCATCATGCCGAATCATGACACGCAGGTCATGTTAATTTTACATCATATAGACATCTCATACATAATCAAATTAATATGAGCACTGCTATACCACATCACATGCACATGCAAACCCTCCTGCAAAACCAAGTTAGATGCCTCTAATCGGTTCAGCAAAAACTTGTTTTACATGGCTTCTAAGGTTTCGAAACAAACCGAAGCTACCAACGTCCATCATCAAGCATGATTATCCAAGTCGCTAGATTAACATTCCAGGGTGTATGAAACATGAGATAATAAAATCTTGAGCCCCATACTGAACTTCGTCATACGCATGACCCCCGTGCAGATCATATCTGCATTGCCCTTTCGTCTGCGAAATTTCATCTTAATTTTAACTACGGTGGAATTCAATGAACTGTTAGCACTTCGTTGATCAATCAGGATCGCGGATTGCCAGAACATTGAAACTCCACCATGCCGTTATCAAGATCAGAAATATGCAAATTCCAGGGAAGCAACAAAAACATCGGGTAACAGATTTCATCTGCTACCCGCACAAATAATTTTCAGTAATAGATCTCATCTACTACCTAATTATATTGTGCAACACCCATACATCTCCATGTATTCTAGATCACAACCTGCATCTACGCATAGCACGGCTCATGATGCCACTGTAGGGTAACGCAGCAGAAAACAAAAAAAATCCGACCTACGCACCAGCCCAGGACCACTATCGAGACTGCATACAAGGTTTGATCATTTCGTTACCGACTCGTAGCGCAGCGGAAGTAGAGTCGATGATGATCGGCGGTGCAGATCCCCGCAGCTAGGATTTACAACCTCCCAACTGCGAGGATGTATACCCTCATCCGCCACCCAGACAGCCCTCCGGGAGGCGGTCGGACAATCCCCAGGATGGTGTCGCAGACAGCCCTTTGGGAGGACCTTCGAAATTCGGACGGTCACTAGGACAGCCCTTCAGGAGGCACTCTCGAACAGCCCCTCGTGCACTAAGATCGAAACTACGACCTCTCTACAGAGTTGCACACATACGGTGTCATCTATCTCTGCGGAACTTTTCCGCTGTCCGAACTTTTTCGGTGATTTTCTCTCAGACTCCCTGTCTAGTATTTAGCAGATAAATGACCCTTTAGCATGTGACCCTATAGGTTCGGTGAAGTATAGACATGACCCGGAACCCCTTCCGATCAATGATCAACATCGGAGCCGTGGACATCCATATTGACCCCTATACCCACACGAATGAATATTCGAGTGAACCTCCAGTTGCCGTGTGCTATTCCTGTTGCTTCACGATATGTTACAAATACCCGAGGTGAGACATGATGGCATCCCCGTGGTTCAACAACTTGTCCACTATGCCAGTTACCTCGTTACCGGTATTGTTCTATTTTCTCGTTACCGTGTTCCTGCATCCCCGTGATCAAATCAAAAAGTGTCTGGCCAGACGATGCTGGATACCGTAACACCGAGAGGGCCCAGAGATATATCTCCATCGACGGAGGAGCAAATCCCAATCTCGAGCTATCAAGTTACTTGACACACTTTTCCATGAACCCATAAGCCGCCGTAATAGCCACCCATTTACGGATGACGTTTAACAAACCCCAAAGTTCATGAAGCAAGCATGAAGAAACTCGATACTCTCATGGTCTAAGGAATCATACAAACGTTAACCATCTCTGTGTTATTAACCAATTAACTTGTGACGAATGAATCTCATAGCATAACATCAATCGGGTCGATTCAACACAAATGTTCTTGTAACATTGTGCCCTCAAAGCTGCTGGCATAGACATGCCCATGATTGGGAAAACATAATCATCATGCAACACTTAAGCTAGTCTTAGAGGCATGACTAGGAATACATTTTACCATTTATTATTCCACACGTGCACATGGGTTTCCCCAGAGCCTTTATGGATATACTGGCTCGGGAACCACAGCAGTTATATCATGGAACATAAACATAATAATGAGCATGGAGATAAATAATAACATTTATTATTGCCTATAGGGCATATCTCCTACACTCGACGCCCAGATACCCCTCGCACAGGGTAACAAACCCTGAGAGCTGCAGAATCGCGTTCGCGCCCAGATGGTGCGGCTGGAGCGCGAAGAACTCCAGGAACACGCGGAAGAAGTCGCTCACGGGGAGACCAAACCCGCGCTTGAAGTGCGTAAAGAAGACCACGCACTCGGTCCCCTCCGGCCGCGGCTCCTGCTCGCCGTCCGGCAGGCGCACGGCCACCTCCGTCTCCGGCGGCCGCCACCGCGTATCGCGCAAGTATTGGACGTCCCCCGCGGTGATGGTGGATCCCATCCACGAGCCCGACGGCAGCGCCATCAATGGTGCGGGACGCAGGAAAGAAGACAAGAAGAGAGAGCGGCGGCGAAGTTTCGCTCGAGAACAGCAGAGCGTCGCGGCGTGCGACGGTCGCGGAAGCAAGAACGAGAGAGGAGGAAGAAGAGGGGGGGCGCGAGTGAGAATGATCTCCGCCGCCCCCTCCCCCCAATTTATAAGCCACGGCCTGAACGTGGGGAAGTAGGATCGGTTGTGCCTGCCCCCCCCCCCCACTTCCCCACAATAAGTGTGCACGTACCACGTGCACATTAACTACATCGAGAATGGCAACCGCCCGCGGGCGCCGCAATAAATCCACGCGCGTGGGCCGAGGGAGCAAAGTGGCGGGTCCCAGCCCGCTGCCCTGTCCCGTCGCGCGCGTGGCCTGTCAGGCCTCTTCAGCTCCCAAGCGCCACGTGGCGCCTACGCGAGGAACAAGAGATCATGTCCAAGATTCGGCGGACTCCTCGGTTTCCCGCCCATGCCGGGATGCCGCGATCCGGCTTCTGGAAGTCGGCACACAGTGGGTGTTGCCGAACCCGGCGGTCGCAAGCTTCATCAACAACAGCCACCTTCTCGGGGGGTGAAACTGCGAAGGCCCCCCTGCTTGAAGCCGACGAGACTTCACAGCTTCGGGGACTACTGTCGGGGGGATGAACCCCGGGCAGGCAACGGAACCCGGATCCTTTTCAAAAACATCGGGGCTGGCACCGCCCCTCAATCCGGCTCGCACTTGGCCGGGTTCCTCAACCTGGCCAAGTCCCTCGACCCGGCCAAGACTGCAACGCGGCCAGGCCGGCTGGCGCGTGGCTGCCGAACCCGGCAAACCAAGACTTCTCCAGCAAGCCAGCACCCTTGTGGCGTCTTCCTCAACCCGGCCACGGGTCAGCTCCCGTCCCATCCAAGGCGTACGATGGGACAAGTCCCCATAGAGGGGACGAGCGTGGCCACAGTGACCCACCAACTCCTCTGACTGGCAGGAGCATGGCTACAGTGGCCCACCTACTCCGCTGACCGAGGCCGGCATGGCAATAGTGCAATCCAGTCCCGCTGACGCAAGCTGATGGCGACCGGGCGATACGCCACTGTAGCCGAGCCGGCCCAATCACCCCGTGATGCACGACAAGACGGAGAACAGTGCCCTCTAGTGCATGGGGCCTGCGCCCGGAGAACCCGGCGAATCCTGGCACCCGGCGGGTCCCAGCACCAGCTTCCCGGACGCTGACATCCCGGCCCCATGGCCTTGTGACTTTACCATTGTAGCCCTGGGGGGTTGACCTATAAAACCCCCCAGGAACCCTCCATGTACACGGAGAAGGCAAGCAGGCAAGCAAGAGAACAACTAGACAAGCATACGCATAGTCGATCCACACACACACACCCAAGGAGAGGGAGCAGCCTAAGCCCCGGCCTGCCTTCCACCCTCCTCCAAACAGCTCTAGGAGCAACTCTGTACTGATACATATAAACCATTCTCGGCAGGACTAGCGGTGTTATCTCTCCGGAGAGCCCCGAACCTAGGTATGTCTTGCGTCCCTCGCTCGCTCATGCCGACCTCGCCTCTGGAGCCCACCGGTGCCCTCGAGCCTCCTCCTCTCTTTAGCCATCCTTTGGCATCTGCCCTGCGCCCACCACGACAAGGCCCACATATATTGCCACTAATTAGTATTTTCCTAAAAAAACTATAATGAGTTTTCTTTCAATTTTCTCAATAACAATAAACAGTTTTTCTTTACAGCGGACAGCATACCTTTTTTGTATTAATCAATGATCTCCATGTCCATCGCAAGCTTCGGCAAAAGCGACCGAAGCTAGGTCTACTTATTAATTTGTAGCATACTATTCGGTCGCTTCGGTTGCTGACAATAAGGGCATACAATGGGAAGAACTCTACAGCTTGATCTCCTGATGAGCTAATTAACAAGTGATCTTATCCACCATACCTTGGAGGTTGTATTAAGGTCTACGCATTTCGTGCCTCTAGCATCATTCGAGTGAGAAGGGGCCTTGCCCATATCCTCTAGCATACCCAGGTCTAGCCAAGGAAATAAAAATAGCATGCTTTGACAGAATAGTGCAGCCCTTCAAATCTTCTATAACGAAGCTATGTCATGCCATAGCGAAACTACATCACACTATGGCAAACGATTGTACACTGATTTCATTTAGTGAGACATTGCTCTTAACGCCATAGTGTTGCTATGACGTGCTATTTAAATCAGTACGTCTAGCCCTTTGAGCACCTTTTAAGCCAACCCAAATATGTTGGCATTGGTTCCAACCATTCCTCCAACAGTTGGCTCCTCAATCGTTCGGGCATTGCATTTTCCACAAGCGCAATGAGCATGCTACGCTGATACTGCGCTTAGTTTGCACCTGAACTTTACCAATGATATTTGCCAGCTCGTTCACACCGATGAGATCTACTTCGTTGGCTGATGGGTCGAGAAATCTTCTGCCATATCAGTGTTCACAAGAATCTCGAATAGCCGGTTGAGGTTATAAATTTGCTACTAGACTCCTTCAGTCTTGCGCTTACTATTCATAGCTTTCAGTGCGTCTGTGTGGCATTTTGGCTCCGAGTCATCCTTAGTAGGTTCGACCTAAGTTCTTGCACCATTTTTTGGTGGGTATCGGTGATAGACTGGATGAGTCGAACTATCAGCTGGTCTTTCGAGTTGGTCTGACGTCATGGTTGCCATCATTCAATTACCAAGTGCACATAGCAAAGAGATTAAAAATGATGTTTCCCTTCCTCACTCTTAGTCCATGCATGGAACTGCGAGTGCTTCAATAAACTCCACAAAAATCCAGATTCCTTTGTCGAACATAATAGAGGAGGTTACATGTAATTTAAAACCTAACAACACTTATGAGGTGGCTACGGTGACTTCGTAAATTTCAAGATGATATGCCGGCTCGGTCTTTTGGAGGTGCTCATAGGGGTAGGGTCTGCGTGTGTGCGTTCAAAGGGGTGAGTGTATGCGCTCGTATATGAGCGCTTGCGTCTGTACTGTGTTCAAATAAACACTTATGAGACCGTTGTGAGACATGGCGTTTCCTTAGTGAAACTATACCAGGAAAAAGAAACTAAAAAAGTGTATTATGAACAATGTTCTATTATTTTGTTGGAATTTGAATCTTCTTGATGTGGTGGTACTATTGCAGGCGTACTCTGTAATGTGTATCACTCTCTTGAACTGTAGACAACGAGCCATATCATGTTACAATATGTTGTGTATATAAAGTCTGCTGAGTAACTGGCAAAAGGAAATGTGTCACCAAACAAATGTACTTTGTCCAAAATAAGTTAATTTGTCGTAAAAACTAATTTTTGTTATTTCGTTTATGCTACCTGTAATGACTAAGTTATCCCTGGTTCAAAACGTGAAGTATTTCGCGTTGCAGGCAGCCGTGAATCATTGAGAAACAAAACTATTATTGTCATGTGCACACGCACTGCCGCGACCTATTAAAGCCACCACCATTCACCCCATTTACCTTGCCACTTGCACCACAGTCACACACCCCCGTTCAATCACTCGCACTCACTAGCTAGCCAGCGAGTAGGCTCACAATCGAGGCCTCATTTTGATAAAATTTACTTGTCCTTTTTTGGCGGTGACGACTCGTGAACATGCCAATGCATCAGAACGGCCTATATACAAGGTATTGTGTTAGCGACCAACCGTACACTCTTCACGGGCTGGGCCATTGGTTGCCCCTATTGAGCCTGAGCAGATGGGAAACAATAGAAGGCAGCGACTACATATACAAGCGAACGGGCTACGAAAGACTCGGCTTGGATCAGGACGGCTTCGGCCTCCTCTGCTTCCTCCTCCTTTGTTCGTGTTCCTCTCCTCCCTTGTAATGGCTGGAGCTCGATGAATTCATGGCTTGTAATCCGAATTGATGAGGAATAGATCCATGTGAGAAGAGTGTTGCTAACAATTGGTATTCAGAGCCAATCAATTCCTCCACGCAAAATCCACAGAAAATTTCCCCACAATTTTCAAATTCGAACCAACCAAATTCTCAAATCAGAGGGCTTCTCTCCAGCCATGTTACACAGATCGATCTTCAGGCGCCGTACCGAGTGGGAGGACGAGCGGGCACGGCGTCGAGCCGAGTTTGCCGCTCGTATTCCAGCCATCGCGGCACAGGTAGCATCTGAGGTGTCAGCGGCGGTAGCATCGGAGGTGTCGACTGCCGTTGCAGCAGCGCTCCAGGCTGGGCGCACGAGGCACCAGGAGTACCTCAACCTTCTGCCGATGACGACATCGACCCCAACTGCATCTATCATGGACCACGACGCCTCTACATTCGCGCGGCCTTTGAGCATGGTTGGCACGGGTGAACTGGATCAGAAGTCGGCAGCTTATCTCACGCTCTCCTCCGACCTCGCTTCTATTCCTGATGCATCCATGGTGGTCTCTGCTCAGAGATCGGCATCAGCCTCCGTGCAGCAGCAGCAGCAGGAAGATGCGGCACCATGCCAGGAAATTGAGAACACAGTCACCAACATTCTCGCTACCTCGACGCGCACCACATGTTCGACGCAAATGCCCCAGCAGCACCGTCACTGTGTCGGTGTCAGCGACCGCTCCCGCCGCCGTATCAGCTTCGTCCGAGGTCGCCGTTGGTATCGTCAGTGAGTGTTGCTGCTTCGACCTCGAGCTAGCGGCTGCGACCTCGACTCCGCCCTCCGCATTGGACGTCTCGAGCGCTTGTTCATAAGTGATGAACTCACTGGCCCTTCCTGCAACCAGTGGATGCTCCGCCGTGGTGCACACCGCCTGTTCGCGATGCGATGCCCAAGCTGCAACTTGTCTAAGGAGTTGACTCTCACCTCGTCCGCAGAACCACCTTCATCCATGACCAATGTTGACGTTATTCCTAAGCTAGCTTAGGGCCGGGCCGGGAAAATCCGGGGCCCTGTGCGAAACTAAAAAATAAGGACGCCGATAATGCCCACACGTGTGGCCGTTAAGGGGTTTGGCCACACGTTTTGTGTGGTGTCTAAGAGAACCAGCCCACACGCCTACATGTGGGCAAAACAAGTAATGCCCACACGCCTCTTTTTTTGCCTCGCGGTCCCTCCCACACGTCTACGTGTGGGCGAAATAGATAATGCCCACACGCCCGTACGTCAGGCCTCCTACCTCATGGTCCCGCACGCCCCGCGTGACAGTCACCACGCGTCCCCGCAGTTGCCATGGTCCCGGACCCTCTTCCATGTTCATTTAACTGCAGTTGCCATGTTGCCGAACTACAGTTGTCATGTTGGACAACTACAGTTGCCATGCTTGCTCAACTGCAGTTGCCATCTCAGGTCAAGTGTCAGATGCCATTTTTGGACAACTGCAGCTGTTGCCATGTGTGGTCTGGTCTACTACAGTTGCCATGATTTGAAAAACTTTAGGAGTTGCCAACTACTAACACTAGGCAGTTGCCATGTAGCACTACAAAAAGATATGGCAAAATAACATGTTCGGGTAAAGAGAGAGTTGCTATCTGCTTACAAGCATACTAGGGCAGTTGCCATGTACCCTGCAAAACACATGGCAACAGACAACTTTGGGTGTGGGAGAGGAGACGGGCGTGTGGGCGCGGTGGTATCTTAAAGAGTTGCCATCTACTAAACACTAGGCAGTTGCCATGTAGCACTACAAAAAGACATGGCAAAATAATATGTTCGGGTAAAGAGAGAGTTGCCATCTGCTTACAAGCATACTAGGGCAGATTCCATGTACCCTGCAAAACACATGGCAACTGATAGCTTTCGGTGTGGGAGAGGAGACAGGCGTGTGGGCGAACTGATAAACGCCCACACATCAGCCCCTCTGCGTGCGTTGAAAACTGGCGTGTGGGCGAACTGCTAAACGCCCACACACCAGCACCTCCGCGTGTGGAAACGGACGTGTGGGCGACCGGATGAATGCCCACACACCAGCCTAATCCTACGTGGCATAAAAAATCTTTCAAAACATGCCAAGATTCGTGCAAACTTAAACCGACGTTGATCCATATGTGTGGGCGAGATGCAAATGCCCACACGTGTTGGCGTTAGTATTTCCGAAAAATAAGGCCCTATCTTACTAGAAAAAAAAGAACTAATGAGTAATTATAATGTATATGATATAATGCCTTACATAACACAATTGGATATATAAAAAATCATACCTATTCAACTCTCGGTTGCGTAATGTTTATTTGAACATCATCATTCCTTTAGTATTCTTTGAAATGAAATCTTTATTGGTACCCTCATAATCGATCCTCTCCCACACTTCTCTTTCAAGTGTTATTGTGGCCAAATCATTGAGTCTTTGTTGTCTCGTAGTAGTACGCATATAAGACTTCAAGATTCAAATTAGAAAAGCTCCGTTCTACAGATGAATAAAACAAAATTGAACTTTTGTCAATATACAAAATTGCTAATTATATCTCACCTAGTCTATACAACGATCGTCGATCGAGGAGTCAGAGAAGCGATCGCTAGGCCCTAAGGATCCCTGCCGAAATTTAGTTAGGATTAAATAGCCAAAATCGATAAGAAATTTAGTTAGGATATTGGAGTAGTAATTAGTAGTCAATGTTGGATATTATGATCTTAAAGACTAAACTGTAGCCATTATGTTTTAATGTTAAAGATTAAGCTTAAATGAAAGAAAATATCTGAAGAGCTACAGTGACAAACAGTAGGACGGTGCTACAGTGCCTACCTACTCTGATGAGCTGCCTTGATCAGGGGCAGCTCATCAGCCAACTCATGGTGTGGGCCCCCCAGTGCACAGTGCAACAATTATGAATAAAGAGAGAAGAGAAGAAGTAGCTACGGCTGGTGTGTGACTAACTGCTGCTGCTACTCTAAGACACACATACACACTTCATTCTCTCTTCTCTCTCTCAAGGATAAGGGCTACTGATCTAGCCCAGCACTGGAGTACTGGGAAGAGCTTATACAATCACCTTCTACAAGCTCCAGCAGCACCAGAAGGTTATGGAAGAAGGAGAAGAGCAAGGGCTTCACCATGAAGCCCTATGTGACATATCTAGTCACTACAAAACCATCAAGATGATGCCTATATCTTTATAAGGTGTGATTGCTCCTTTTATTTATGTTTGTGGTTGAATCCTTGAGCTTGATGATCCTGAGATCATCCATATGACTTAACAATGGCACCAGAGCCTGCTAGCTCAAGATTGAACCCCTCATGTTCATTTTCATGTTGATTGGCTGCTGCCAGGGGCATATATTTATATTCATGTGTTTATGTTGTTGCTAAAGTTAAGGTATATGCCCTAATTGCTCCTGTGCAAGCATATCATGTTTATGTTTGGTTCTTCCTGTTATGCTAAGGATTGATTTATTTAAGCCCTAAACATTTAAGGAACTGGCCCTAACAGATTAGAGTGAGGCTCTAGGGTTCTAATTGATGATGCTAAAAGGGGATTAAAGTGTTTAAGTAAGCTTAAAGCAAAATCCCCAAATTATAGGAACCCTAGAACAGAAATTCTTCTGTTTTCCCTCTAATAAAGCTTAAGGGGTTTTCATTTTGATGATGAATTAAAGGGATTGATGCACTTAAGCAGAAATCTCTAACTTAAGGAAACCCTAGAAGTTGAAATTCCCCATTTTCTCCTCTGTCATGTGCCTGTGGTTTCAATTTATGCTTTCAAACAAAGGGGGATGAACTAATTATGTATGAACACTAAAGGTCATTCCCAAATTTGAAACCCTAGCTGATGGATTACTTGATTCCCTTCTCTACTGATGAAAGGTTTCGGTTAAAGATTAATTAAAGTGGGGATTGACTAAACTAAGTAAAATCCTAAAGAAAATCCCCAATTAACGAAACCCTAATTCAAGAAATCCCCAAATTGTGTGAACCCTAGCACAAACTTTGATGAACTAATGGCAGTGGATAATTACCTAAAGGGCAAAGGATGTTGCCGTCGCCGTGCGGCAGCACCGGAGCCACCACTTGAAGTTGGCAGGCGCGTCTGGGCTCGCGCTCGAGCGTCCTGCTCCCCATTGCACCAGCCGGTGGCTGCTGCTGCCCGCCTCGCGTGTTTGCCGTTGAGGGAGAGGCACCGCCGTGCTGGATCCAGCGCTGCACGTCGTCGCCGTCACAGGGACGCTCGCGCGCGCACGCTGCTACGTCATATGGGACGCCGGCAAGCCTCTCTCGACAGACTCTCGCGCAGGCCGAAGCCGCGGGACCCCGGCTAGAGGAGCTCACCTGCGTCATCCTTTTCCTCCGCTGTGGTTGGCCTCGTCGCCGCTCGCTCTCTCTCTCTCTCGCGCGCGTCTGCCGCTGCGGGTGAAGAAGCAGAGGAGGAGAGGAAAGGCTAGGGTTCGGGAGGGGAGAAGAGGCCGGCACTGGCTGGCTCTTTTGTTTGGGCCAGCAGCAGCGGCAGCTGGGCCGAGACCAGGGGGAGATAAAGGGAGCTCTGGGTTGGGCCAGATTTGATCTCTGACTCAGCACAGAAGCAGTCTTCTTTTAGCCCAGAAAAAAAACTTGCGTTTTTTGAAGGGGCTAAAGACAATTCCTGTTCTGGGGATAAATAATTTAGGAAAAATATTTTAACATTCTTCCTAGTAATGACTGAATTTTATATAATTCAGTAAACATTTTTTTAGGGCTAAATTTGATGCAGAAATTATTATGTTGTCCTTAGCAATTTAATCTTTTAGATATTTAATGTCTGTTACATTTTAATATATCATGTCATGTTATGTTTAAATTATTTATGCCATAAATTAATTATGTTTAGTCATTTTTTCTCTATGGCATTTTTATGATCATGATAATTATTACTATATCATTATGCCATATCTAATGATTATTATGGTATTATATTATCTCTAATGTTTTCTAAGATAGCCATGTTATAATTATTGTTTCCGGCATTTTATCATTGTCTTGATCTTAAAATAATGAATTCTATTTAAATTTATGACGTGCTTCTCTAACCAATTTCTTATATAGAGAACTTTAAGGTCTTAATTTTGATGTGGCCTCAATAATAATGTTTTGAGCAATTAAAATTAACTTTTTGGGCTTTTATGCTCTTTGTGAGCAATTATGCTATCTATTAAATAGCCCTAAGATAATTAAGGTTTGTTGCTCAAATAGTGTATCATTCTTTGAATGAGGCCTTTATGTTAATGATGTTCCCCAAAATTCAATCAATGATTGATTTATTTAAGAAAACTAAGTGGCCTTTTGATCTTAATTATGACTAAATTTGTGGGCATAAGAATACCTAATACTGACTTTTCATGGGTATGTTCTAATAAAACCATGGATTGTCATAATTTATTGCCAACTAAAGAAAAAAAAATTGTCCTTAAGCCATACATAATTAATGAGCCTGTTTTATTAAATGTCTCTGATTAATTAAGTGTGGCCTATATTTACCATTCTGGCCAAAGCTGTTTGGTGGGTACATGACTGCAAAATTTTATTGGTCTTGTCCACTTCTGACCAAAGTTGATGTGGACTAGTTCAATAAAAGTAAGAATAAAGAGACATAATGTCAGCTAAGTGTGTCTGATGTTTGTCATCCTGGCTAAAGCTGGTTGATGAATATCTGACTACAAATTTTTTGCTGTTCCTGCTCACTTCTGGCCAAAGCTGATGTGAGTTGGATCGGTGAAAGAACTTTGAATATCAAGAGGCTATAAAGTGTGACTGGTATTTATTATTCTGGCCAAAGCTAATTAATGAATACTTGATCACAAAATTTTGTTGTTATGATACACTTCTGGCCAAAGCTGATGTGGATCATATCAACAAAAAAAGTTTATGATCTGGGAAAAGAATTCTCATGCATAAGGCTGTTGGACAAATTTTTTGAGATAGGCCACAAATATTAAAGTACTTTTGGGGAATTGAATAAAGAATATAAACCAAATAATTAATTATTAAGTTGTTGTGAACTTATGATTACAATTAACTTGCATGCTTCCGCAATTAAGTGCCTCTAATTAATGTCGTGATTCATGGCTATATATATATAAATTCATTAAGTTTTAATTATAGGCATAAGACATTTAACCAATTCCCAGATCAGTTAATTCTTGAAGCTACAAGCTTCTGTGATCATTATCATGATCATTAAGTTGTCTTTCGACTAAATTGTCTCCAATTAAGGTGGTACCAAAGGGAAACTTTGATTGGAGACTTAATGTTATTTTGAGATAAGTTGTGACATGTGTCATTCCCTAAAGATTAATGTTTACATAAGGAATTATGTTCTGCATGATCACTATTAAATTTGTGATCATACATTTGTCCCTATTGCTAATGTTTTTCAATTTAGCCTTAATGTTTTCGGCTGATTTAATGTTTCCCATAAATAATGATTTAAGTTTATGTATATATTATTTTTCATGAGGTTGTGCATAATGAAAATCTAATAAGCTCCCGTTAAAGAAACTTTGATTATTGAGGTACTAACAAGAATCCAATAGGCTTCTTGTTTATTAACGTGTAAGGAGGCAAAACCCAGTAAAGAATCTGGGGAGTATGCCAGCAAGGATCTGGGGAGCAATTCCCTAGTTCAGCCATGATATGATTATTCCTGGCATTAATGAAATAGCTTGAAAAGCTTCTTAAAGTTTTATGAGATCATATTGATCATAAGAATACTCAAAATTTAAGGTTTGAGACATGATGAATTTACGGAGCTTTTAAATTCACTATATTATGCTATTTACAATAAAGTCTATAAAGTGGATTAGAATCAAGCTCAAAAGAATTTGTATCCAAAAGAAAATTGGATACTGTAAGTATGGTATCATTATGGCCTCATGAACAAGAATGTTTTGGGGTGAAGTTTTAAAGTTGGAATGGAGGCTAATGTTAAAGCTGTTGGAAGTTTTCCATTAGCACTGAATAAAGTACTTCATCCTCCATTCGTATAATGTGATTTATGTTATCAGTTTTATGGGCTTCTCCTCTAAGAGGTGGAATATTTATTATGGAAGTTCGTCGAAATGTTGAGCAATAGCTCTGTCCACATTTCGAGGGGGAGCAGTTGAACTTCCAGTGCATGATGATTATGGTGATAAGGAATAATTAAATCTGCCCTTTTAATGTTAATTCCCTCTGATGTTTATGCCATATCAAGTGATAAATTTCACATAAGTTTATCTCCTAAGTGAGATAAAGGATTTAATTATGCTCTCCATAATGATTCTCCTAAAGCACCAAAGGAGGATAATGAAAATCATGATACTCTGAAATAGAGTATGATGTTGAAAAGCTGAAGGGAGAGCAGTTAAATTAGAAGGGCTTTATGGCAATTAAGAGCTTCACTGTTGACATTATTAAAGAAGCTATTCCCAACTCCCAGATTGCCAAGGTAATCCGTGGCAAAAGTTCTTATTAAAGTTTAAGCAACACGTCTTGCTAAAAGACTTGTTGGAAGAAATTTAATACAAATGGGGTTGAGGGAATAAATTATGAAAAGGTGACATATGGTCACCAAACTTTAAGATTTTAGAGATGGAAATTTCATAAAGTTTTTCCTTCTATATAACAGAGAATTAATTATGATGATCAGTGGTGCAAAGCTCAATAAGAAATAATCTTAATGAGGAATTTATGATTGGTCAATATTGTGTTGATCAAAAGCAATAGGGATATTGCATAAGACCTGAGGGTTTTCCTCGGGGTACTAAATTAATCTTAGTGATGTTCTTAATATTTTAAAGGTTCACTAAGATTGGTCCATAAAGGGGAGTATTAAATTCATTCTAAAGATTTATGTTCACTCCCTCAAGGGCGATAAGTTTTTCTTATGACATCACTAATGTTTAAGTTATTATGTGCCCTTTAAGTTTTGAGACCGGGATAACTGACAGACAAAAGTCTAGGACTGGACCCCTGGAAAATTATTAAAAAAAGTTTTGCCTTGTTGGCATAAGCACTAAAGTAATGATGTGTGATGTATATCACACTAAGGGATTGCATGCTCATGTTTAAATATATGTGGTGACCACCAAGTTGTGGACCGCTAAGGTTTTGGCAAGGTGTGAATTTACGAAAGTTTTATCAGCAAAAGTTTCACCCTTGCGGGGAAGCCATATTGTGGAATGGCTTTACCCAATTTTCTTAAGGCATCGTCAAGGATGCAAACTAAAATTGTGGCATGCTCTTAAATCCCTAACCCTTTAAGATATGGATTCATGTCCCTGATCCATATAAATTTAAGAATAAGGAGTCTTCTTAAGAAATTTATCCCGGAACACATTATGTAAGAGTGTAGATTATTCGAGTAACGTGTCTATAGGTAACTGTCAGACCTAAGACATCGTGAAAGATTAATTCCAGAATCGAACATGTTCAAGGCCTTGATGAATTAAGTTTTAGGGCTCAACAAATAAGTATTATATCTAAGGCATAAATGTTGAGCATTGCATAAGGTTAATGTCTTGATGTTTAAGTGTTATGCTAAAGATATTAAAGTTAAGTATAATATTTAAAGTGGCTTGCCTTATAATGTTGCCGGCATAAAGATTAAATGGCAGCCTATTATTAACGGACAAATTTACAATTCTAGAAACAAAACATATTTCTCTTCTTTTCAAAGGCGCGCGCATAAGGATATGCAAAAGAATATATGAAGAGAAAATGCACTCTTGGGACCATTGCAACACCATCTCCCCACAAACCTTAAGGGGGTTTGTTCCTTCGATGGAATGATGTACTGTGGTCAATTAGATCAATGGTACTTAATTGACCTTTGTATCTTATTGGCTCTGTATAAGTTCCAACAAAGGAATGAGCTCATAAGTTTTCCAAATAAGTATTAAGTTTATGGAGCTCCTAAAGTTAAAGAAGTTCCATTTCGAGATAAGGTGGTATCACTACTGGAATCAGCTTCTTTGCCGTCCGCCATGGCGGACGGCAAAGGCATGGATCACGGATGGCAAACATCTTTGCCGTCCGCCAGCAGACGGCAAACTTTCCGGCTGAACACGTGCCAGCAAAGGCCTTCTTTGCCGTCCGCTTCCTGGAAACGGACGGCAAAGAATTGTGCCGTCCGCCATCCGAGGCCAGCAGACGGCAAAGAGAACGGATGGCAGTGCGGTGGCATGAGAGCCGTTAGGGGGTTAACGGCGCTCTTTGCCGTCTGTCAGCGGACGGCAAAGAGTCAAAGCTCTTTGCCGTCCGCTGACAGACGGCAAAGAGCTCAGCTAGGCAGTACTGGGAATCTGCCACGTGGCCAGCTATGTCGTCCGCTGGCAGACGGCAAAGTGACCAAAAAGGCAGCCAGTGCTCCCAGGTTTTACAGGTAGCTGCCACGTGTCCTCTTTGCCGTCTGCTAGCGGACGGCAAAGGTATTTGCCGTCCGCTAGCAGACGGCAAAGAGGCTATGTATCCCCCGTTTTTATTTTTATCCATTTAATTTGACAGGGTTTCAAACACAGATATACATATATATTTTTTTTTCACAGGCACACACAGATATACATATACATATCTATCTCCATCCATGACAACATACATATATACATAAGAAACATAGTTCCATCCATATATAACATATTACATATCACAATGTTCATCCAACACATTGTTCCATGCATCCATATAACAAACAAAAAAAAGATAAGGGAAACAAGCACTCCATGCATCCATGCAAGCTTCCATATAGTGAATTAAATCTGCAAAATGGAAACAAGAAAGTTAGAAGAAGAAGACTAGAATCAGAAGAAGAAGAAGAAAATGAAGAAGAAGAAGAAGTAAGCATACTTAGGTAAAATGGAGCTAACCTAACTAATTGTGCCATTTTTGAGTGAACTAAGCATATTATGCCATTTTTGATATAATAACTTAAGGCTCACTTCATTTTGGAGAAGAAGAAGAAAACTAGAAGAAGAAAGAAAAGAAGACAAAGAAGACGAAGAAGAACTAGAAGAAGAAGAAGAACTCTTCTTTTTCTTCTTCTTCTTTTCTCCTATTCCTTCTTTTCTTCCTCTTCCTGGATTTTCTTCATCTTATTATGTCATTTGTGGACTAAAAGGATAAATTATGTCATAAATGGACTAAATAGGCTAAATAAGAAGAAAAATGCCATTTTTGAGCTTACCTAGCTAATTATGCCATTTTTTTACTACCTAACTAAGAGAGAAGAGAAGAAAAAAGAAGAAGAAGAAGAAGAAGAAGAAGAAGAAGAAGAAGAAGAAGAAGAAGTAAGAAGAGAAGAGAAGCAGAGATAAGAATAAGAAAGAAGAATAAGAAGAAGAAGAAGAAGAAGAAGAAGACGAAGAGAGAATAATAAGGAAGAAGAAAGCAGACTTAGAAGTCTAGGTAACTTCCCTCTCCTTCTCCTTCTCCTTCTCCTCCTTCCTCTCTCCTCTCCTTCTCCTTCCTTCCTCCTCGTCCTCATTCTCCTCCTCTCCTTTCCCCTCTCCTTCTCTCCTCATCGCTCCGTTCCTTCTGCCCTTACCCCGTTCTCCGCCTTCTCCCCTCCTTCCTTTCACCTCCTTCCTTTTGTCCCTCCCTTCTCCCTCTCTCTTCCTCCTTTCCCTCTTCTCCTCTACCTCTTCTTCCTCGCCTCATCCTCCTCCTGCTTCTTCCCTCCTTCCTCTCCCCTCTTCATCCTCCTCCTTTCTCTCTCTCTCCTCTCCTCCTCTCCGCCTCCTCCCTCCTCTCCTCCTCTCCTCCTCCTCCTGTCCGCCTTCCTTCCTCCTTCTCTCTCTCCGTCCCTCCTCCTCTCCTCCTTCCTCCGCTCCCTCCTTCCTCCTCCTCCTCTCCTCCCTCTCCTCCCTCCGCCTCCGCCCTTCCCTCCTCCTCCTCCCTCCTCCTCCTCCTCCTCCCTCCTCCTCCTCCTCCTCCGCCTCCTCCTCCTCCCTCCTCCTCCGCCCTCCTCCTCCTCCTCCTCCTCCCCTCTCCTCCTCCTCCTCCTCCTCCTCCTCCTCCTCTCCTCTCCTCCTCCTCCTCCTCCTCCTCCTCCTCACTCCTCCTCCTCCTCCTCCTCCTCCTCCTCCTCCCCTCCTCCTCCCTCCCTCCTCCTCCTCCTCCTCCCCACTCTCTCGCTCCTCCTCCTCACCTCCTCCCGCCTCCTCCCTCCTCCTCCTCCTCCGTCCCGCTCTCATCATCCTCCTCCGCTCTCCCTCGCTCCTACCTCCATCCTTCCTCCTCCTCCCTACGCCCTCTTCCTACTCCGCCTCCGCCCCCTCGCTCCTCCTCCCCTCCTCCTCCTCCTCCGCCCCTCCTGCCTCCTCCTCTCCGCTCCTCCGCCTCCGGCCTTCCGGCCCTCCCGCCTCCTCCTTCCGCCTGCCTCCGCTCCGCTCCGTCCTCCTCCTCCTGCCTCCTCCCTCATCGACTCCTCCATCCTCCACCTCTTCCCCGCTCTCACCGACGCGCGCCGGAGCTCCCTTCGTCCCTAGTCTCCGTCTTCGTCGCCCTTCCCCTCCCTCCTCCGGTCCGCGCTCCTGCCCTTGCCTCTCTCATCCCTTCTCCGTCCAGTCTCCGTCCTTCGCCTCCTTCTCCACCCTCCCTCCCATTCTCGCTCCTCTTCTCCTCCTTCCCTTCTCCCTCTTCTCCTCTCCTCTTCCCTATCTTCTCGCCTTCTCCTCCTCCTCCCTCCTCCTTCCTCCTACTCTCCTTCTCCTCCTTTCCTTCCCTTCTCCCTTCTGCTGCCTCTTACTCCTTCTTCTCTTCTCTCCTTCTCCCTTCTCTCCTCTCCTCCTCCTTCTCCTCCCCTTCTCCTTCCTCTCTCCGTCCCTTTCTCCTCTCCTCCCTCCCTTCTCCTCTCCTTCTCCTGTTCGTCTTCTCCTTCTCCGTCCTCATCTTCTCCTGCCTTTCTCCTTCCTCCCTCCTCTCTCCGCTCCTTCTCCTTCTCTCCTTCTCCTCCGTCCTCTCCTTCTTCTCCTCTCTTCTCCTTTCCTCCCTTCTCCCCTCCTTTCTCCTCGTCTCCTCTCTCCGTTCTCCTCCTTCTCCCTGCTCCTCCTTCTTCTCCTTCTCCTCCTCCTCCTTCCTTGACCTGCCTACTTCTCCTCTCTTCCTCTCCTTGCTCTCATCTTCTCCTTCTCTCTTCTCTCCCTACTCGCCTCCTTCTCCTCTCCTATCCTCCTCCTCCTCCCTATCTCCTTCCTTCTCCCTTACCACTCCTTACTCTCCTCCCTCTCCTTGGCTTCTCCTCCTTCTCCTCTCTCCTCCCCTGCCTCCTCCTCCTCCTCCTCTCTCCTCTCCTCTCCTCCTCATCTCCCCTCGTCTCCTCCTCTCTCCCTCCTCTCCTCTTCTCTCTTCATCCTCCCTCTCCTCCTTCCTCCTCCTCCCTTCTCCTCTCCTCTCCGTTCCTCTCCCCTCTCCTCTCATCCTCCTTCTCCTTCGTTCTCCTCTCTCCTCCTTCCCCCTTCTCCCGCCTCCTTCTCTCTGCTCTCCTCCCTTCCTCCCGCCGCTCCTTCCTCCTCCCTCCTCTTCCGCTCCCCAGTCCTCCTCCTTCTCCTCCTCTCCTCCTACTCCTGCCTCCTCCCCTCCTTCCTCCGCACTCCTCCTCCTCCCTCCTCCTCTCTCCTCCTCCTTCCTCCTCCTCCTCCTCCTCCCTCCTCCGCGCCTCCTCCTCCTCCTGCCCCTCCTCTCCTCCTCCTCCCTGCCTCCCGTCCTCCTCGTCTTCCTCCTCCCTGCCTTTCCTCATGCTCCTTCCTCCTCCTCCTCCTCCCTCCTCCTCCTTTCCCTCTTCCGCTCTCTCCCTTCCTCCTCCTCCTCCTCCTCTCTCTCTCCGGCTCCCTCCTCCTCCTCCTTCTCACCTCCTCCGCTCCTCCTCCTCTCCGTCCTCCACTCCTTCCCCCCGCCCTCCTCCTCCTCCGCCTCCCTCCTCCTCCCTCCTCCCCTCCTCCTCTCCTTCTTCCTCCTCTCCTCCCCTCATCCTCCTCCTCCCCTCCTCCTCCTCCCTCCTATCCCTCCTCCCTCACGCTCCTCCCTCGCCGGCTCCTCCCTCCTCCGATCCGCTCCTCCTCCTCCCTCCGCCGTCCTGAATCCTCTCCCTCCTCCTCTCCTCCGCTAGCCTCTCGCATCCTCCTCCGTCCTCCTGCCCCCCCTCCTCCTGCCTCCTCCCTACCGCCTCCCCTCCCTCTCATACCTCCTCTCCCTGTCCTCCCATCCTCCTCCGCTATCCTCGCTCCTCTCTCCCTCCTCCTCCTCCCCCCTCCTCCTGCCCTCCTCCTCCTCCTCCTCCTCCTACTCCTCCTTCCTCCTCCTCCTCCTCTCCTCCTCCTCCTCCTCATTCTCCTCCTCCTTCCTTCTCCTCCTTCTCTCCTTTCTTCCTTCTCCTCCTTTCTCCTCCTTCTTTCGTTCTCCATTCTTCTCCTTTCCTCCTTCCCTCCCCTTCTCCTCCTCCTTCTCCTTCTCCCTCCCTTCTCCGTCATCCACCCTTCTTCCTTCTCCTCCTCTCCTTCCTCCTTTCCCTTCTCCTCCTCCCCCTCTGCCTCTCCTTCTCTCCTGTCTCCTCCTCTCCTTCTCCTCCTTGCACTCCTCCTTTCCTTCTCTTCCTTCTCCTCCTCTCCTCCCTTCTGCCTTTTTCTCCCTTGTCTCCTCCTTTCTCCGCCTGACTCCTTTCTCTTCCTTCCTTTCCTCCTCACTTCCATCCTTCTTTTCTCCTTCTTCTCATGTCCCTCCTCCTTCTCCTTCCTCCCTTCTCCTCCTCCTTCGCCTTCTCCTCCTTCTTTCTCCTTCTCCTCCTTCTGCCTTCTCCCTCCTTTCCTCCTTCTCCTCCTTTCTCCTCCTTCTCCTCCTTTCTCTCCCTTCTCCTTCTCCTCCCTCCTGACCATTCTCCTCCTTCTCCTCTTCTCCTCCATCCCTCCTCCTCCTCCCTTCGCCCTTCTCCTCCTGTCTCCTCTTCTCCTCATCCTTCTCGCGCCCCGTCCCAGCTTCTCCACTAGCTCCTCCCCTCTCGCTCCTCGCTTCCTTCTCGCTCCCTTCCTCATGCCTTCGTCCTGTCATCCTCGCTTCCCTCCGTTGCTCCTTCTTCTGCCTTCTTCTTCCCGCCTTTCGTCCGCCTTCGCCTTCTCGCTGTCTGTCTCTCCTTTCCTCCCTTTCTCCTCTCTTCCACTCCATTCTCCTCTCCTTCCTCCATTCTTCATTTTACTCGTATCACTTCCCTATTTATCTCCTTCTCACCACTCCTTCTCCTCCTCCAGCCGCGGGTTGTATTGGCATCGAACGCCCGCAATGCTAAAGGGATGATGATTTTAGCCGCCCTTTTCCCTTTTCTTCTATTCCTCGTTCTTACCTGTGTCTTTCGTAGGCGCCTTTCGCCTATCTCTTCTCCGACCGTATTTTGCTGCGCCGCTGTCTCCGGTATCGACTCGATGATTGTGTGGCGTTGGTCTGCTCCGGGCGGAGGGGGGGGGGGCCTTGCGTGCCTGCTCAGGACAAAGGTACCTGGAGGGGTGGGGGGGGGGGGGGAGGGGGGGGGGAGGGGGGGGGGGGGGGGGGGGGGGGGGGGGGCCTTGCAGTTTTAGTCGCGCGTTGCCAAGATCATAACTCGTGTTCTACTTAGAGACACTGCGCGAGAAAGTTTTGGTCGGAGGTACGTGTTGACATCCACCAGATACTTGGCCCTTCTTACTATTTAGAGACTGACTTTCATTTACGCATACCTGAGAATATCCTCGCATGCTTAAGTAGAATATCTGAGAATATAAATAAGAATACAGAATCCGGAGAATAATCCTCCGTCCCCTCCTCCTCCTCCTCCTACTCCCCTCCTCCTCCTCCATCCGCCTCACTCCTCCGCCTCCTCCTCCTCCGTCCGTACCTCCGCCATCCTCCCTCCTCCTACCCTCCTCTCCGCCTCCTCCTCCCCTCCCCTCCGCCTCCTCCTCCTCCTTCCCCTCCTCCGCCTCCTGCTCGTGCCTCCTCCTCCTCCTCCTCCTCCTTCCCAAGACACTCTTCCCCTCTCCTCCTTCCTCCTCCTTTCCATCCCTCTACTCCTCCATCTCCTCTGTCCTCCTCTCCTCCTCCTCTCGTCCTCTCCTCCTCCTCCTCCCTCCTTTCCCTCCTCCTCCCCCCTCCCCCCTCCTCGCTCCTGCCTCCCCTTCTCTCACTCCTCCTCTCCTCCTCCTCCTCCTCCTCCGCCGCCGCCATCCTCCCCTCCTCCCCTCCCTCCGCCTCCCCCCGTCCTCCTCCCTCCTCCTCTCCCCTCCGTCCTCCTCCTCCTCCTCCTCTCCTCCTCTCCTCCTCCTCCTCCTCCTTCCTTCCTCCCTCCTCCTCCTCCTCCTCCTCCTCCTCCTCCCTCCTCCTCTCCTTCCTCCGCCTCCTCCTCGCTCCTCCTCCTCCTCCCTCCTCCATCCTCCTCCCTCCTCCTCCCTGTTCCTCCTCCTACCGCCTCCATCCTCCCCAATCCTCTCATCTCCTCATCCCTCCTCCTCTCCTTCCTCCTCCTCCTCCTCCGTGCCATCCTCCCTCCTCCTCCTCCTACTACTCTCCTCCTCCTCCTCACTCCTCCTCCCCCTCCTCCTCCTCCTCCTCCTCTCTCCTCCTCCTCCCCCTCCCTCTACCTCCTCCTCCCCTCCTCCTCCCTCCTCCCCTCCTCCTCCTCCCTCCTCCTCCGCCTCATCCTCCTACGTCCTCCTTACGTCATCTCCTTCCTCCCCCTCCTCCTCCTTCCTCCTCCTCCCCTCCTCCTCCTCCGCCTCCTCCTCTCCTCCCCCCTCCTTTCCCTCTCCCTCCCCCTCCTCCTCTCTCTTCTTCTGCTCTTCCTCTTCTTTCTTCTTCTCCTTCTTTCTCTTCGTCTTCTTTTCTTCCTATTCCTTCTTTCCTTCCTCTTCCTTGATTTTCTTCATCTTATTATGTCATTTGTGGACTAAATAGGCTAAATTATGTCATAAATGGACTAAACACGCTAATTAAGAAGAAAAATACCGTTATCACGGAGATGTAGGAATGGTCGGGGCTGCGCCAGTGCCAGACGGAGGTGAAGGACCGGTCGGGGTTCCGGCATTGGCAGAAGGAGTGCTCGATGCTTGTCGGGAGCCATGCTGCACCAAAGATCATTTCCCATAATGTCTCGTTAGCAAGTTCGCAAACTGAAATGTGAATAGTAGTAAGCAACGACCATTCAAATCAAACTCACCGTGGTCGCCGGAGCAATCTGGGGCATCGGCGGAGGGGCCTGACCGTTTTTCTCGCACAAGCTCTGCACATTTGGTTCTCACGAGTCAGTCATATTAGATAGTAATGCGAACATTACATGCATGATTGGGCTAATATGCACGAGAAACGTACCACGTTGAGCTCGTATAGGGCTCGGTTAGCGCTGTCGTTCCGGTTCCTCTCCTCCTCCAACAGCTTAGCCGTCTTCTCCTCCATCTCCCTCTCCCTCTCCGCCGCCTCCCTTTGTGCCTCCCTTTTTGCCTCGTCCAGAAGCTCCTTCGTCTTCAATCTCTCTTTCTCAACAATAGCCTGCAACACACCACTCCTCGTTAGCATTGTAATCATCGACGGACGCACACACAATGTAATGGAGGAAAGGTGAGAGAGTCCGTATAACTAACCGCCATGGCGATCTCCGCGGGCCGTGCACGAGGCGTTATCTCAGGATCAGAGCTACTCAGGCGCTTCTTGATCTGCAGGAGAGTCTTAGGACAACGTATCAGTCCATCACCCATGGCTAGAGAGCCATGGGACCTCCCGCCACCAGATATCATCACCAGCTCTGTATCAAAAGGATCCTTGCTCGGGTTAAAGTCCTCCCCTTTCCTCGCCTTCCCCTCGTGTCTGTACTTCACAAGCTTGTGGTGGGAGGTCTTGTTGGTGAAGTTCTCTGGATCATCTAGGTCAGACTCCGTGAATGGCTTGGCCCTCTTGTACGGGGCCATATGGGCCATGCCATAGAGGTCGAACAGACCTGGCACAGGCTTCTTGTGGTGGGGCGCCTGAGAGAGAGGAACAAAATATTAGTTAAGGGCTCAAGCTAGCATGAAGAATGATATTGCTATGTAAATAGGTCATTTTGGAGCTAAGAAAGGTTATTATGTCATTTTCGAGGAAAATAAGCTAAGTTTAGGTCATTTTCGAGGTAACCAAGATTATTATGACATTTTTGACCAAAGTATGCTAATTATGTCATTATTGAGCTATCTAAGGTTATTATGTCATTTTAGAGCTAATTATGTCATGAATGAACTAGCTAAGATTAGTTGAGGTCGTTATTGAGCTATCGAAGGTAGTTATGCCATTTTTTAACTGACTAAAGCATATTAAGTCATTTTATAGAGCTATCTAAGGTTATTATGTCATTTTAGAGCTAAATATGTCATAAATGAACTATCTAGCATGAAGAATGAATTGCATGAATCATAGCAAACCACATACCCAGTTATCCCCGTACTCAAACAGGTTGGAGCTTCCTTGATGGTGTGGCACACCTTCCATTTGGTCGCGCTTATCCTTGGCCCTTTGGTGTTCGACTTTCCATTGGGCAGAGCACCACGCATCCACCAACGCCTCCCAACAGTCCATCTTATCCACACACCATCTCGGGGGCTCCTACGTGAGTCAAGGGAAATTTCATCGCTACGCCTACGAATCAAATCAAGAAAACTAAGTTCAAGGCCTTAAGAATAGGTAATTACCTGCATGTACTTCTCCTTACTCAGAAACTTGCCGCGACACTTCTGCTTGCCCCTCCTAATACCCTTCGAGGCGTAGTAGTCTCGAACGGTCTGCACCCGAGCCTCGTGCCTTAAGTTCTGAAGTAGGCGCTTGCACTCATTTTCGACAACCATACACGCGGCCTCCTGCTCTCCCTCTGAAACCCTGTAGAAGGTCTGCAATCAAACAAGACAACACTGATTAGTACAATCACTAGGTAGTGTTGATTTTTAATTCCGTAAAGGAGAAATTACCCAAAACCGACGGAACACAATGTCCGCCACCGTCTCGCACAAGACACCGTCGACCCTCTCCTCCGGCGGGGCCGGGGCAACCGAGTACAGCTCCCAGGTCAGTGCTAGCTGTGGAACCTGACCCTCACTGGGCAACGTGACCCACCCAGGGAAGTGCTGCCGGCAAAGCACACCAAGGACCTGGTTGGGCCTACGGGAACCACGGGGGCGTACCCAGCCCCTGCAGTATGACAAGGCCAACGCATTAGATATTAATTTGAAGGAACATGAAGGCAAAAGGTTAAAAAATAGTAAATGCACTTACTTCAACCCATTAGGCGCAATCAACCACCTCTGGTCGCGGGTCGTCGGCACGGGCAGGAGCTTTGTACAGCCACGCTTGTAGACCTTCTTGCCGTTCTCAACCAGCTCGTCGTCGCTGTAGCTATCTTCTGAAAAGGTGTCCTCGCTACCATCCTCCGAGCGACTAGCCTCCGGAGTCTCGTGGGAAGAAGACTCCGGGATCGGAGTCTTCTGGGACGAAGACTCCGGGACCTGGGACGAAGACTCCAGGACCTGGGACGAAGACCCCGTGACCGGAGTCTTCCGGGACGAAGACTCTAGGACCGGACTCACGTGGGGCGAAGGGTCGGCCACCCGAGTCTGGTGGGGCGCAGGATCAGCGACCGGAGGCTCATGGACCGGAGTCCGAGGGTCCACGTAAGACGGAGCACTCCTGTGGTCGGGTGAATCAGCTGAGGGTGGCGGCGACAAAGGCGTAGCAGCCTTCCTACCTCTCCCACTGCCACATCCACCTCTACTAGCCTTCTTCGTCCTCCCCCGACCTCTCCCAGCCGTAGAAGAAGCGCCCGCCGCAGCTGTCTGCATACCGTCCTGCACCGCTCTCCGGAGGGGCTGCACTGCAATAATGCAACCACCCCTCCCGGTAGCGCTCGCAGGAGGCTCGGGGCGCTCTGGACCCTTGCCCACCATCCTGTCAACACCTGCAATGACAAAAAGTAAACGAAATTAGTACAACATAAAAAATTTGGATACCTGACATGAACATAATAATATGTATACAATTTAAGTGTATCATAATCATGAACATAATATGTATACAATTTTCCTTTTCTTCTTCTCTTCTTCTTCTTCTTCTCCTCCTCTCCTCTTTCTTCTTCTTCTTCTTCTTCTCCTCCTCTTCTCTTTCTTCTTCTTCTTCTTCTTCTTCTTCTTCTTCTTTTTCTTCTTCTTTCTTCTCCTCCTCCTCCTCCTCCTCTTCTTCTTCTTCTTCTTCTTCTTCTTCTCCTTTTTCCTCTTCTTAAACCTAGCACTAATTAACCTAAAAAAAAACAGGAAAAAACTACACCTAAACCAGCTATTTACTGGTAGCCGATCGAGTTCCTTCCCTCCTCCCTTCTTGTAATTATTCTTAGTTTTTTTCATGACTAAACATAAACCTAAACTAACTAACCTAAGACCAAACTAAAAGTAATCTAAACTAAACTAAATATAGAACCAAACTAATAGTAATCTAAATAAACTAAATCTAAAACAAACTAAAAGTAATCTAAACTAAAAAAAAGAAAAAAGAAAAAAAAGAGGAGAAGAGGGGTGCGGCCGTGTTTGTCGGATGTTCAACCCTTTTGTGTCGGCTGGGTCATCGTGCATGAAAGGCTGTGGTGCTCCTCGTAGGATTTCGGGCCGGGACGGTGGGGGGGCTGTGTTAAAGTTTGGTGGACTACTGGTATCAAGCGCGTTCATTGGACGTCCGAGTGAGCAAATCGTGCAGGGGTGTCAACTGAAAAAAACAGGTTCGGAAGGGCGCCGTGCGGGGGTGGTCATCACGGGGCCGAGTGTTCGTGGTGGCGCTGGCCGGGCGGTTGTGGCGAGAGGCCGCAGGGCTCTGGGCGGCTGGGTGGTGCGTTGCGGGGTGGGGGGCGGCACGTGGGGGGCGGCGCGGGGCGGCGATGGCCGGGCGAGGGGGCCGCCGGGCGTGGGTGGCGACGGGGCCGCAGGGCTCCGGGGCGGCGGGGTGGTCCTGCGGCGGGTTGGGGTGGCGGCAGCGTCCGGGCGGCGGCTGTGTTCGACGGCGGCGTTGCGGGCGCGGGCGTGGTTGAGTTGGGGGCGCGAGCACGGTTGAGTTGGGAGAGAGGGGAGAGAGAGGGGCGGGTGGGGCCGGAGAGACAGAGAGCGAGCATAGGAGGGGGGAGACGGCCGTTAGCTGGGCCATTTCTTTGCCGTCCGCCAGCGGACGTCAAAGTTCCAGAAGGCAGACGGCAAAGAAGCTGACCTAGCCACGCCGTGCCCTGTGGGGCCCACCTGGCCCTTTGCCGTCTGCCTTCTAGCTCTTTGCCGTCAGCTGGCTGACGGCAAAGAAACAGCGGACGGCAAATAGACTTTTTGCCATCTGCACATTCTTTGCCGTCTGCTATGTGGAAGCGGACGGCAAAGAGGCTCTTTGCCGTCCGCTGGCCGACGGCAAAGAGGTGGCAGATGGCAAATTACCAGATTCCAGTAGTGTATATTGTAGTAACTGGGTTCTACGGTACTAACGGACCGTTGCAATCCTTTTGTCTCGTATGCCATTTTATTAAGAAGTGGGCTTATAAGTTTAGCCTGACGATCAAGGGGGAGAATGTTGGATATTATGATCTTAAAGACTAAACTGTAGCCATTATGTTTTAATGTTAAAGATTATGCTTAAGTGAAAGAAAATATCTGAAGAGCTACAGTGACAAATAGTAGGGCGGTGCTACAGTACCTGCCTACTCTGATGAGCTGCCCTGATCAAGGGCAGCTCATCAGCCAACTCATGGTGTGGGCCCCCCAGTGCACAGTGCAACAATTATGAATAAAGAGAGAAGAGAAGAAGCAGCTACGGCTGGTGTGTGACTAACTGCTGCTGCTACTCTAAGACACACATACACACTTCATTCTCTCTTCTCTCTCTCAAGGATAAGGGCTACTGGTCAAGCCCAGCACTGGAGTACTGGGAAGAGCTTATACAATCACCTTCTACAAGCTCCAGCAGCACCAGAAGATTATGGAAGAAGGAGAAGAGCAAGGGCTTCACCATGAAGCCCTATGTGACATATCTAGTCACTACAAAACCATCAAGATGATGCCTATATCTTTATAAGGTGTGATTGCTCCTTTTATTTATGTTTGTGGTTCAATCCTTGAGCTTGATGATCCTGAGATCATCCATATGACTTAACAGTCAAAAGACAAATCGGAGGATGGACTCACCAGGCACTGGATTGAAGAACCATCGCATGTCGCTGGGTTGGAAGAGGCAGACGAATAGAGGACCAATTTTTTGTTCCGCTTTGGTTTGTTCTGGAATCGGGAACCAGGAGGCAGGTCCGACCTGGTGCTGTCTTCATGACGGGAGTCGGGGACGGCGGGACGCGATCGTCTTGACTCACGACGCGAGTTAGGCGGCGCTGGACTGGAATCCTGGAACCGCTGGCGTCCTGGATTGGAATCACGAGGGACGCACACGGCAAACCCACAATCGATGGATCTTTCTTTTTTGAGGGTACGATCCACGGATCGAGTCACCCAGTCTTGAGGCACGCGAGCGAACGCCACAGCGGCCCAGGCGCCCAGCGAACGGGAGCACGCGACGGCGGCCCAGTGCCTAGGCTTATATAATTTTTTTGGGGCCCCCAAATTTATGGGCCCTGTGCGGGCCGCACGTTTTGTACAACTATGGGCCCGGCCTGCACCAGTGGAAAACGATGAGGTCATCGATGTTGCCACCATTAATGTCACTGCAGCTGAGCCTATCAACCGCACAACAGGAGGTCTTGACCACAACACGGGAGGCGATGCCATGACGCTATGCCTGGACCCTTGGAGTACACCTATGGTGGCGTCATCTTGCTATGCGTCGAGCGTGGCAGCGGCCAAGGCTGCCCTGGCTGTGTGTGATGTGTCCCGTAACAACGGCAACATCAGCATCACCCAAGAGCAAGCAGAAGAAACGAGTAATCCTGACCTTGTGAGAAATTCTCTGCTGATGAATTCAGGGTTCAAATTTTATCTAGTGCAGTTACTGTTCCAATATGATTATGCACATGAAGCTTGGCCTGCCTGCCATGTTATTGACACTGGCTGCATGATGTTTGTTACTCATAAGGAGAACGACTTTGAACAAGAATGCAAGACACTTGCTAGATGCTTCCCCGCTATTCCAGATGTTGCCTGGGTGGATAGACTTTCACTCCCATTACGTAAGTCTGTTGTCAAATTAGAAAATCTCATTGAGCAGATGCAGAAGTATTTCATTTTCCATGTAAAACTGAAGCCATGGCCTGCCTGTGAGCAACCCTTGTTTATTGTGACATGTGCAAGTGTGGTTTCTAATACTGATAACAACCTTGTCCTGCTTCAAAGAAAAAAAAGGAGGAGCAACCAATATGCAATTTCATACACGAATATATGAGGTACATGTATACTGGTTATTATATTCTTCCTCTGGTTATCATAGCTTAAAAACTTGGTTCCTTCACTACAGTAGCCGCAACCTGCTCCAGTGGAAAAATTACACACATCATGATCTGGACTATTTTCTGTGGACAATTGCATGGTCGTTAGTAGACTCGTTTTGTGCTAGCTCATGTTTTGAAGGAAGTGGAATTGTCACTAGGAGGGAGCTGAGCTGGAATTATCAGTGTTGTTCTGAGCCTATACAATGGGAGATTGCATGGTTTTATCCCTTGGAGTATTTTGCTAGTGACAGAGAATTTGTTCAGCCATTATTTGCGAATTTAGTGCAGTCTTGCATTTTTGGAGAGGTTTCCTTCCCTGAGTTAAAACAAGTACAGTGGAGAACTGCTCGTGTGACATCGAAATAATTGTTGTTTTTCCATATGGGTGAAGAGATCCTTCCAGCCATCTCCATTGTCATCAGTTATGGACCTGTTGCTATTTTTGCTTGGTACATATTGGCTACAGAATTCGTGAGTGCAGATGCATATTTTGCGGAGCTCCACAAGGTACAGTGCATATGTGTATGTGTTTCTCCTGGTGATGTTACATCAACTTTACAAATATGGCAAGGTCATATATGGGTTAATATGTTGCTGGAGTTTGATGGAATCCAAGTAACTCTATTAGCTGCTTACAATACTGTCTCTGGTTACTTTCTACAAGATGGTCATGTGGTTGATGCTCATTTGCTACTACTCACTGGGTGTTGTCCTGACATTATACTTGGAGTAATTTCCAGTACCATTTTAGGCATGGTCTGTACATCATCAGTTCTACAGGTTTACGTTGATCAATGCACACAACTGCAACCGTTAATTGAAACAACATCAATGAAGCATCCTGTTCCTGGCAGTCCTACGAAGAACATCATTATTCTCATTGATCTGCCATTGCTCTTAGCTTGGAATTCTGGCGGTTTTGTATGGACCCTTGAAGATATGCAATATATTCCTTGCAACAGTGCGAATTGTCATTACAGAGCACTAGCCTATCTTCACCTGGCTGAGTTCAGATGCCTAAGAAGGCGGTTTTTTTTCGAAACGGAGGCAAAGATTGCCTCATCTATTAATTAAGCAGAAGAGAATTGCCCAGTTAATTACAAAAAACCGGGCAAAACCGGAACAACAAGGGCCAAGCCCACACCCATAGACTGAAACACACAGGGCAAAGCCCACCCTTATCGACGACATGTTGACCTGCGGCCATACAACGCAGCTCCGACTCTGACGGAGAACTCAGAAGAACGAAATCAGGCACGGCTGGCGCCATGGAAGATCGCCGAAAGGGCCGCCTGCAGCCAGTCATCGTACGCCACACGGCCCCGCCGCCGCAGCTTCGACTCCATAGCAACAAACAAACCGAGGCAATACCATGGACACGCCGGAGAAGAGCCGACTATCGCAACCATTGCCGCGTCGCCGACATCGCTCCCACCATCATCGTTGCCACAGAAGTCTGGTCGCCACAGTGATTCTCTCGGGGCCGCCGCCGCGACATCCACGGCTCCGTCGCGCCCAGCGCAATCAACCAGCACCGCCTTCCGGGGCCGCTGCCCCGACATACCACCGCTCCCCGCGAGCAGAAATGCCTCACAACCCAGCTGCCCGCAGCCCACGCTGCTCAGGGCAACCGCTCGCAGACCACGAACATCGCACCACATCCGGGGCCGCCGCCCCGACGTAAAGTCAGACCGCCCACTCTGGAGCGCGTCAACCGGACCGACAAGCCTGCCACCCAAGTGGCCCAAGATTGCCACCCAAGCGAAGGCCGAGCCGCCGCCCCGCCCCATGGAGCCGCCCTGCGCATCACTTTCCGAGGCCGCCGCCTCAGCGCACATCCGCCGTCCGGGGCCGCTGCCCCGGCATCCACCAAACCCGACGTAGGAGAAAACCAGACTCACCAAGCACAAGCTAACTCTCCCAAGCAACACCCCCAAGGGGGAAACGACGAAGACGCCGCCGTCGCCCACTCCGGAAACATCTGGAGCTTAGGTTTTCACCCGGAGAGCCCGAGCCCCACGTAGAAGAAGATGAGTTCCACAACGACGCCTCCAAGGAGGGGACGACGCCCGAAAGCGCCGCCGTCGATGGCACCGACAAAGTCGGGTCAAGGCTTTCTCCCGGAACACACACATCCCAATGGAGGCCTGCAGATCTGATCCACCCAAAAGCGTGGAGATCATTGGAGCCATTCCTGTTGCGCCTTGCACTCTCCATCGTCGACCACCAAGCTTCACCGCGCAGCACCCACAACAGCAGCACCTCAAGCTGCGAATGAAAAGCGAGCGCACATGTCACCACGGCCAAAACGCCATGGCTCCCAGCCCAGGGCCGCCGCCCCGGCTTCCTCCTCGCCCCTGTTCCGCACCTCCTCGCCAGAGCACCACCAGGCCACACCCACACCTGCCATGCCCGCGCCGCGCTGGACCAGATCGGCCGAAGCACTGGCCACCGCCCCGCAGTGCCAAGGCCGCTGCCGCAGGCCGGCCCCACAAGCACACCACCGGATCCGGGCGCGAGGGCCCCGGATCCGCCGCCCCCGCCGGAGGAGAGGAGCTCCAGCCCGCCGGCGTCGAGCTCGCGATGACCACGCGCCGACGCCACACGAGGCAGCCACGGGCCGCCCGCCCCCTGGAGAAGAAGCCCCGCCGCCGCCACTGCCACACGGGCTTTGCCCGGCGGCGCATCCCGGCGGCGGCGAGGGGGGGAGGGGGGGAGACGACGGAGGAAGCGCTGTTGGCGGTGGCTTCGGTCGCCGCCCGTGTCGCTCGTGCGGAGCGTCGCGGGTGCCTTTTCTTTTAATGTGTCCCATGCCTAAGAAGGCGTTATCCCAACTGCAAAAGGCTCGTCGTGGAAACTGCTATGCAATATGATTTTCATTGTGTTGCTTGGGAATTTGCATGGTCACATCACTCAGCGTGTTCTTACCCTCTTATGAATGGTGACTGTCATTACCTCACTTCAGGCCTGGCAAGTATACCCTTTCAGTTCATTGTTTATGTTGCTATGAGAAACTTCCAGAGCCTCGAGTTTTGTCAAGGGAAGTTGTCATGGGATCCAGGCATCTGGGCCCTTCTCCATTTCTTCGGATTTTTCACTCAAGCTGAAGTAACAGGAAAGAGGATTGTTGCAGCTCCAACTTACTACCACGAACACTGCCTTGAGCATGCTTTCTACTTTGACAATGTCTGTGTCGACCAACCCTACTACCTCGACGCTTTCTGTGACCAAGTAAACATCAGCGACAACTACTTCCTTGAGCAAGTAGGCATCGTCTGCTCCCTCAACCTCACCAAGTTCCGCCTCCACTACGGGACCCACTACGACCTCGGCGAAGTCTTGAAGCATCAAGTACCATGGGATCCAGAAGGTTCGACATGGCATCGGCTTGAGGTCAAGCCAAATTTCAAGGAAGGGGGAATGTTAGCGACCAACCGTACACTCTTTCACGGGCTGGGCCATTGGTTGCGCCTATTGGGCCTGGGCTGATGGGAAGCAACAGAAGGCAGCGACTACATATACAAGCGAACGGGCTACGAACGACTCGGCTTGGATCAGGACGGCTTCGGCCTCCTCTGCTTCTGTCTTCGTCCTCCTCTGTTCATGTTCCTCTCCTCCCTTGTAATGGCTGGAGCTTGATGAATTCATGGCTTCTAATCCGAATTGATGAGGAATAGATCCCTGTGAGAAGAGTGCTGCTAACATATTGGCGTGATAAAGATATGAATGAGAGGCATCAGAAAATTTTCGCATGCAGACATTTCCCATGCCGGACGGGGAGCAGCAAAAGATACAACAATCCTGGTTCAGGTCTGCTATTTAGTGCCTGCACAAATAGGGAATGTTGCCATCCAAACTTGTGAGGGTGCAGTTGGCAGTACCGAATAGGGATATCAGAGAGCAATAGCGGGACGATGTGCTAATTGGCTGGGCTCAATCACTGAGCTTGTGAACTTTATTTCTCCATCTCTTTATCCTTATGTTTGCTGATTCCCACCAACGTTATGTAAGCAGATAGTACGGATTAGGGTAGATGGTGATACGGTACATGAGATGCTCCCGTGATACGAGACCATGTGGGGCGTTGGATCTGTACTGGGGGTACAGGATTGAGCAGACTCATTTGGCATTGCAATGTGTGCAAAAAAGACCCAGGTATATTCCACAATTCAGCGACGAAGTGCATATCCCTCTGCTCTTTTTGCTTCGTCTTCAGTTAGATTCGCACCGCCCGCGTTTAGGTCGTGTCTCCTATCGCCGCGAACCACCATGGAATTCCCCATACACTTTCCTAAAAATATATAATTACGTTTCTTCTCAAGTTTCTCAACAACAATAGACAGTTTTTTTTTACAGTAGAGCGCATACCTTTTTTGTATTATTAATCAATGATCTCCATGTCCATTGCAAGCTTCGGCAAAAGGGAACGAAGCTCGCTCCAGTTGTTAATTTGTAGCATACAATTCGGTTGCTGACAACAAGGGCATAAAATAGGAAGAACTCTACAGGTTGATCTCCTGAAGATCTAATTAGCAAGTGATCTTATCCATCATACCTTGGAGGCTGTACTAAGATTTACGCATTTCGTGCCTCTAGCATCATTGGAGTGAGAAGGGGCCTTGGACCATATCCTCTAGCATACCCAGGTCTAGCCAAGGAAAAAAATAGCATGCTTCGACAAAATAGTGCAGCGATTAAAATCCACTATAAGGAAGCTATATCATCCCATAGCAAAACTACATCACACTATGGCAAATGATTGTACAACGATTTCAATTAGTGAGACATTGCTCTTAATGCTATAGCGGCGCTATAACACATTATTTAAATCAGTACGTCTAGCCCTTTGAGCACTTTTGAAGCCAACTGAAATATGTTAACATTGGTTCCAACCATCGCTCCAACATTTGGCTCCTCAATTGCTTGGGCATTGCATTTTTCACAAGCGCAATGAGCATGCTACGCTGATACACCGCTTAGCTCGCGCCTGAACATTATCAATCATGCTTGCTATCTCGTTCACACCGATGAGATCTACTAGGTTGGCTCATGGCTCGAGAAATCTTGTGCCATATAAATGTTCACAAGAATCTTGAATAGCCAGTTGAGGTTCTCAAATTTCAAGTAGACTCCTTAAGTCTTGCTCTTATTATCCATAGCTTTTAGTGCCTAGTATGTGCGGCATTTTGGCTCCGAGTCATCCTTAATAAGTTCCACCTAAGTTTACACAAGAACTTTGGATTTGTGTAAACACTTCTTTTGCTTAATCCAGAAAAGTCATTTTGATACACTGAGGTTTTGCTAACAAGGCCATTGACCAAAGATTGTGTTTTTTTTTCTTGCACCATTTTTTGGTGGGAATGGGTGATTAGACAGGATGAGCCGAACTATCAGCTGGTCTTTCGAGTTGGTCTGACGTCATGGTTGCAATCTTGCAATTACCAAGTGCATATAGCAAAGGGATTAAATATGATATTTCCCTTCCGCACTCTTAGTCCATGCATGGAACTGCGAGTGCTTCAATAAACTCCCAAAAAAACCAGATTCCTTTGTCGAACATAATAGAGGAGGTCACATGTAATTTAAAACGTAACAACAGTTAAGAGACCGTTGTGAGACATGGCGTTTCCATAGTGATACTATAACAGGAAAAAGAAACTAAAAATGTGTATAATGAACAATGTTCTATTATTTTGTTGGAACTTGAATATTCTTGATGTGGTGGTACTATTGCAGGTGTACTCTGTAATGTGTATCATTCTCTTGAACTGTAGACAACGAGCCATATCATGCTACAGTATGTTGTGTATATAAAGTCTGCTGACTAAATGCCAATAGGAAATGTGTCACCAAACAAATGTGCTTTTTCCAAAATAAGTTAATTTTTCATAGAAACTAATTTGTTATTTCGCTTTTGCTACCAGTAATGACTAAGTTATCCCTGGTTCAAAACGTGAAGTATTTCGCGTTGCAGGCAGCCATGAATCACTGACAAACTAAACATTTATTGTCATGTGCACACAGACTGCCGCGACCTATAAAAGCCATCTCTATTCACCGCATTTACCATTCCACTTGCACCACATAGTCACACACCCCCGTTCAATTACTCGCAGTCACTAGCTAGCCAGCGAGTAGGCTCAAAATCGAGGACTCGTTTTGATAAAATTTACTTTTCCTTTTTCGGCGGGGAAGGCTCGTGAACATGCCAATGCAACAGAACGGCCTATGTATAAGCTATTGGCATGATAAAGATATGAATGAGTGGTGTCGGAAAATTTTCGCATGGAGACATTTCCCATGCCGGACGGGGAGCAACAAAAGATACAACAGTCCTGGTTCAGGTCTGCTATTTAGTGCCTGCACAAATAGGGAATGTTGCCATCCAAACTTGTGAGGGTGCAGTTGGCAGTACAGAAGAGGAATATCAGCAAGCAATAGCGAGTCGATGTGCTAATTAGCTGGGCTCAATTACTGAGCTTGTGAACTTTATTTCTCCATCTCTTTATCGTTATGTTTGCTGATTCCAACCAACATTGTGTAAGCAGATAGTACGGAATAGGGTAGATGGACATGCTCCCTTGATATGAGACCATGTGGGCGTTGGATCTGTACTGGGGGTACCGGATTGAGAAGACTCATTTGGCATTGTAATGTGTGCAAAAACACCCTGGTTTATTCCATTGTTCAGCGACGAAGTGCATATCCCTCTGCTCTTTTAGCTTCTTCTTTAGTTAGGATTCGCACCACCGGCGTTTAGGCCGTGTCTCCTATCGCCGCCAACCACCATGGCATTGCCCATACACTTTCCTAAAAATCTATAATTACTTCTCTTCTCAAGTTTCTCAACAACAATAGACAGGTTTTTTTTTACAGTAGAGCGCATACCTTTTTTGTATTATTAATCAATTATCTCCATGTCCATTGCAAGCTTCGGCAAAAGGGAACAAAGCTAGCTCCAGTTGTTAATTTGTAGCATACAATTCGATTGCTGACAACAAGGGCATAAAATAGGAAGAACTCTACAGGTTGATCTCCTTATGATCTAATTAACAAGTGATCTTATCCATCATACCTTAGAGGCTGTACTAAGATTTACGCATTTCGTGCCTCTAGCATCATTGGAGTGCGAAGGTATCCTCTTGCATACCCAGGTCTAGCGAAGGAAAAAAAATAGCGTGCTTCGACAAAATAGTGCAGCCATTAAAATCCACTATAAGGAAGCTATATCATGCCATAGCGAAACTACATCACACTATGGCAAATGATTGTACAACGATTTCATTTAGTGAGACATTTCTCTTAATGCTATAGCGGCACTATAACGCGCTATTTAAATCAGTACGTCTAGCCCTTTGATCACTTCTGAAGCCAACTGAAATATGTTAGCATTGGTTCCAACCATCGCTCCAACATTAGGCTCCTCAATTGCTTGGGCATTGCATTTTCCACAAGCGCAATGAGCATGCTACACTGAGACACCGCATAGCTCGCGCCTGAACATTATCAATCATGCTTGCTATCTCGTTCACATGGATGAGATCTACTTGGTTGGCTCATGGCTCGAGAAATCTTCTACCATATAAATGTTCACAAGAATCTCGAATAGCCAGTTGAGGTTCTCAATTTTCAGGTAGACTCCTTCAGTCTTGCTCTTACTATCCATAGCTTTGAGTGCCTAGTATGTGCGGCATTTTGGCTCGGAGTCATCGTTAATAAGTTCCACCTAAGTTTACACAAGAACTTCGGATTTATGTAAACACTTCTTTTGCTTAATCCAGAAAAGTCATTTTGATACATTGAGGTTTTGCTAACAAGGCCATTGATCAAAGATTGTGTTTTTTTTTCTTGCACCATTTTTTGGTGGGTATGGGTGATAGGATGAGCCGAACTATCAGTTGGCCTTTCGAGTTGGTCTAACTTCATAGTTGCTAAAGGATGCAGCAGTACGAATCTACAGAATTGATCCTATTCAAGCCCAGACGAGATCAAATCTTAGAAAAAAGGCACCCGCGTCATCCCCGCAGGCGGCGCTGCCACCTCTTCACCTCCGCGCTCCTCTCTCCCATCCCGCCACCGCTCGGAGCCGCCAGGGCAAAGCCCCTTGCTACTTCTTGAGCTTGCGGAATTTTTTTTTCTTAAAGAGGAAAGGGTGATGCAGCAAAGTAGAAATAAGTATTTCCCTCAGTTAAAAACCAAGGTATCAATCCAGTAGGAGGTACAAGCAAGTCCCCAATAGATACACCTGCACAAACTAACAATCACTTGCACATAACGCGAAAAAGGGGTTGTCAATCCCTTCATGGTCACTTGCAAGAGTGAGATCTAATAGAGATAGGTATAAAAGATAAATAAAAGGCAAAATAAAGTAAATATAAATAAAGTGCAGTAAAGTATTTTTGGGTTTTTTGTTTTATAGATCTGAAAATATATGATGAAAAATAGACCCGGGGCCATAGGTTTCACTAGAGTCTTCTCTATTGAATAAAACATACGGTGGGTGAACAAATTACTGTTGAGAAATTGATAGAAAAGCGAATAATTATGATGATATCTAAGGCAATGATCATGAATATAGGCATCACGTCCGTGACAAGCAGACCGAAACGATTCTGCATCTACTACTATTACTACACACATCGACCAACTCCTGCCTGCATCTAGAGTATTAAGTTCATAAGAACAGAACAACGCTTTAAGTAAGATGACATGATGTAAAAGGATAGATCCAATCAATATGGTAAAAATCCCATCTTTTATTCTTGATGACAACCATACAAATACGTGCCTCGCTACCCATATTGTCACTGGGTGAGGATACCGCAAGATTGAATCCAAAACAAAGCACCTCTCTCATTGCAAGAAAAACCAATCTAGTTGGTCAATCCAAACCGATAATTCGAAGAGAAATACAAATCTATCTTAATCATGCATAAAAGAGTTCAGGGAAGACTCAAATAATATTCATAGATAACTTGATCATAAACCCATAATTCATCGGGTCTCAACAAACACACCGCAATAAAAAGATTACATCGAATAGATCTCCAAGAACATCGAGGAGAACATTGTATTGAAGATCAAAGAGAGAGAAGAAGCCATCTAGCTGCTAGCTATGGACCCGTAGGTCTGTGATAAACTACTCACACATCATCGAAAGGGCAGCAAGGTTGGTGTAGAGGCCCTCCGTGATCGAATCCCCCTCCGGCGGAGTGCCGGAAATGACCCCAAGATGGGATCTCACGAGAACAGAAATCTGCGGCGGCGGATAAGTATTTTTGGTGTGCCCTCTGGTATAGGGGGAATATTTAAGGATTTATAGTGGCGAAGTTAGGGTTAGGAGGGTCTTCTGGCCTCCTCCCCAAGTCTCGTAGATTTCTTCTGGTCCAAGAAAAATCATCGTGAAGTTTTATTCCGTTTAGACTCCGTTTGGTATTGATTTTCTGTAAAAGTCAAAAACAACGATAAAACAGAAACTGGCACTGGGCACTAGGTTAATAGGTTAGTCCCAAAAATAATATAAAATAGTGTATTAATGCATATAAAACATCCAAGATGGATAATATAATAGCATGGAACAATAAAATATTATAGATACATTGGAGACGTATCAAGCATCCCCAAGCTTAATTCCTGCTCGTCCTCGAGTAGGTAAATTATAGAAACAGAATTTTTAATGTGGAATGCTACCTAACATATTTATCAATGTACGTAATTCTTCTCATTGTGGCATGAATATTCGGATCCATAAGATTCAAAACAAAAGTTTAATATTGACATAAAAATAATAATACTTCAAGCATACTAATAAAGTAATCATGTCTTCACAAAATATCATGGCCAAAGAAAGTTATCCCTACAAAATCATATAATCTGGTCATGCTCTATCTTCATCACACAAAGTATTTATCATGCACAACCCCGATAACAAGTCAAGAAATTGTTTCATACTTTTGACGTTCTAAAGCTTTTTAAACTTTCATGCAATACATGAGCGCGAGCCATGGATATAGCAATATAGGTGGAATAGAATATGGTGGAGGTTGTGGAGAAGACAAAAAGGAGAAAGTCTCACATCAACTTGGCAAATCAATGGGCTATGGAGATGCCAATCAATTGATATCGATGCAAGTGAGTAGGGATTGCCATGCAACGGATGCACTAGAGCTATAAGTGTATAAAAGGTTTTAAAAGAAAACTAAGTGGGTGTGCATCCAACTTGCTTGCTCACGAAGACCTAGGGCAATTTGAGGAAGCCCATCATTGGAATATACAAGCCAAGTTCGATAATGAAAAATTCCCACTAGTAATATATGAAAATGACAACATAGAAGACTCTCTATCATGAAGAATATGGTGCTACTTTGAAGCACAAGTGTGGAAAAAGGATAGTAGCATTGCCCCTTCTCTCTTTTTCTCTCATTTTTTTATTTTTTTTTATTTTGGGCTCTTTGGCCTCTCTTTTTTTTCGTTCGGATCCTCATCCCGACTTGTGGGGGAATCATAGTCTCCATCATCCTTTCCTCACATGGGACAATGATCTAATAATGATGATCATCACACTTTTATTTACTTTACAACTCAAGAATTACAGCTCGATACTAGAACAAGGATATGACTATATGAATGCCTCTGGCGGTGTACCAGAATGTGCAATGATCTAGCGTGACATGTATAAAAAATATGAACGGTGGCCTTGCCACAAATACTATGTCAACTATATGATCATGCAAAGCAATATGACAATGATGGTATGTGTCATAATAAACGGAATGATAGAAGTTCCATGGCAATATATCTCGGAATGGCTACGAAAATGCCATAATCGGTAGGTATGGTGGCTGTTTTGAGGAAGGGTATATGTTGGGTTTATTGCATCGGCGAAAGTTGCACGGTACTAGGGAGGCTAGCAATGGTGGAAGGGTGAGAGTGCGTATAATCCATAGACTCAACATTAGTCATAAAGAACTTACATACTTATTGCAAAATTTTCTTAGCCATCAAAACAAAGTACTAATACGCATGCTCCTAGGGGTATAGATTGGTAGGAAAAGACCATCGCTCGTCCCCGACCGCCACTCATAAGGAAGACAATAAAAAATAAATCATGCTCTAACTTCACTACATGACGGTTCACCATATGTGCATGCTTCGGGAATCACAAACCTTCACACAAGTATTTCTACTAATCCATAATTAGTCACTAGCATGACTCTAATATCACCATCTTTATATCTCAAAACAAATACAAGGAATCAAACTTCTCATATATTCAATGATCTTTATGAAAGTTTTTATTATATCCTTCTTGGATGCCCATCATATGAGGACCAAATTCATAACCTAAGAAAATTGCCATACTATTTTTAAGACTCTCAAAATAATATAAGTGAAGCATGAGAGTTCATCAATTTCTACAAAATAAAACCACCTTCGTGCTCTAAAAAGATATAAGTGAAGAACTAGAGCAACTACCTAGCTCAAAAGATATAAGTGAAGCACATAGAGTATTCTAATAAATTCACGGTTAATGTGTGTCCCTCTCAAAAGGTGTGTACAGCAAGGATAATTGTGGCAAACTAAAAAGCAAAGACTCATATAATACAAGAGGCTCCAAGAAAAACACATATCATGAGGCGAATAAAAATATAGCCTCAAATAATTTTACCGATGGATTGAAGACAAAAGAGGGGATGCCATCCGGGGCATCCCCAAGCTTAGATGCTTGGTTGTCCTTGAATATCACCTTGGGGTTCCTTGGGCATCCCCAAGCTTAAGCTCTTGCCACTCCTTATTCCGTGGTCCATCAAAACTTTACCCAAAACATGAAAACTTCACAACACAAAACTTAACAAAAAAACTCGTTAGCTCCGTTAGTGAAACAAAGCAAATAACCACTTTAGGTACTGTTGTAAACTCATTCAAATTTTATATTGGTGTTATATCTACTGTATTCTAACTTCTCCATGGTTCATACCCCTGATACTACCCATAGATCCATCCAAATAAGCAAACAACACAAAGAAAACAGAATCTGTCAAAATCAGAGTAGTCTGTAGTAATCTGGACATATTCCCAACTTCTGTAACTCCAAAAATTCTGAAAAAATAGGAAAACAGAGACAATTTGTATATAAATCTTTTGTAAAAACTTCAGAATTTTTTGTCGCTTATGTGAATTTACAAAATTCTGTAACTGGACACAAAAGTTTCTGTTTTTCAACAAAACCAAATCAACTATCACCATAGATCATCCCAAAGGTCTTACTTGGCTCAAACACTAATTAAAACACCAAAACACAATTACTACAGAAATAATAATGTGTATTTATTCAAGAACAGAAGAAAAAACAAAAAACACAAAATAAAATTAGGTTGCCTCCCAACAAGCGCTATTGTTTAACGCCCTTAACTAGGCATAAAGCATAGATTTAAGTATTGTCATCTTTGGTATTTAATCCATAATTAGCCCTCAAAATAGATTCATATGGCAACTTAATTTTATTTCTTGGAATGTGTTCCATGCCCTTACTTAACGGAAATTTAAATCTAATGTTTCCTTCTTTCATATTAATAATTGCACCAATCTTTCTAAGGAAAGGTCTACCAAGAATAATAGGGCATGTAGGATTGCAATCTATATCAAGCAAAATAAAATTTGTGGGCACATAATTCCTATTTGCAACAATAAGAAAATAATTAATCCTTCCCATAGGTTTCTTAATAGTGTAATCTGCTAAGTGCAAATTTAAAGAACAATCATCAAGTTTATGGAAACCTAGCACATCACATAAAGTTTTTGGAATCGTTGAAACGCTAGCATCCAAATCACACAAAGCATTGCACTCATAATCTTTAATTTTTTATCTTAATAGTAGGTTCCCACTCATCATAAAGCTTTCTATGGATTGAAACTTCCAACTCAAGTGTTTCTTCAAAAGATTTCATCATAGCATCAACGATATGTTTAGTAAAAGCTTTATTTTGATTATAAGCATGAGGTGAATTAAGCATGGATTGCAACAAGGAAATACAATCTATTAAAGAACAATTATCATAATTAAAGTCCTTGAAATCCAAAAGAGTGGGTTCATCACTACTTAAAGTTTTGACCTCGCCAATCCCACTTTTACCAATTTTTTCATTAAGATCTTCACCCTCCAAATTATTGGGACGCCTTCTAGCTAAAGTTGACTCATCTATAGTCCCATATTTATCAAGATTTATATTGGAAACAAAGATTCAATAGGAGTCACAACAATCACTTTAAGATCTTCATCATTATTATCACAAAAACTAGAAGAACACATTTTTTCTAGCCAATCTCTTTTAGCACGCATCCTAGCGGTTCTTTCTCTACTTTCATTCACAGAAACTTTAATAGCTTTTAGAGACCCATTAATATCAATCTTGGGTGGCATAGATCTAATCTTAAAAGAATTAGTCTCATGAGAAATTCTATCAACGTTTCTAGCCAAATCATCAATTTTAAGTAATTTTTCTTCTACGATAGCATTAAAAATCTTTTGAGAATTAATGAAATCTTTAATATCATTTTCAAGATTAGAAGGTATTTTATTATAATTTCCATAAGAATTGTTGTAGGAATTACCATAATTATTAGAGTAATTACTAGGAAATGGCCTAGGATTAAAATTGCCTCTATACGCGTTATTACCAAAATTGTTTCTACCAAAAAAATTCACATCCATAGATTCATTATTATTCTCAATCAAAGTGGACAAAGGCATATCATTAGGATCAATAGGAGCACTCTTACTAGCAATCAATTTCATAAGTTCATCCATCTTTCCACTCAAAGTATTAATTTCTTCAATCGCATGCACTTTTTTACTAGTAGAAGATCTTTCGGTATGCCATTGAGAGTAATTTGCCATAGTATTATCTAGGAGTTTAGTAGCCTTTCCTAATGTGATTTCCATAAAAGTACCTCCCGTGGCGGAATCTAAAAGATTTCTAGATGCAAAATTCAATCCAGCATAAAAAAAATTGTATGATCATCCATAAACTTAAACCATGAGTAGGGCAATTTCTTATCAGCAATTTCATCCTCTCCCAAGATTGTGCAACATGCTCATGATCAAGTTGCTTAAAATTCATTATATCGTTCCTAAGGGAGATGATCTTAGCGGGAGGAAAATACTTGGAAATAAAAGCATCTTTACACTTGTTCCATGAATCAATACTATTTTTAAGCAAAGATGAAAACCAAGTTTTAGCACGATCTCGTAGTGAGAACAAAAATAGCTTCAATTTAACAATATCTTTATCCACATCCTTTTTCTTTTGCATATGACACAACTCGACGAAAGTATTTAGATGGGATGCAACATCTTCATTAGGACTACCAGAAAATTATTCTTTCATAACAAGATTCAACAAAGCGGCATTAATTTCATAAGATTCTGCACTAGTGGCGGGAGCAATCGGAGTACTAATAAAATCATGATTATTAGTGTTGTAAAAGTCACACAACTTGGTATTTTCTTGAGACATCGTGATAAGGCAAGCAATCTAGCACACAAGCAAACAAAAGGCAAACGAAAAGATGAACGGAAAGAAGGCGAATAAAAAGGCAAATATTTTTGTGTTTTTCTGAAAACGTTTTAGAAGTGGGGGAGAGGAAAACGAGAGGCAAATGGTAAATAATGTAAGTGCAAGAAATGAGAGTTTATGATAGGTACTTGGTAGGCTTGATGTAGAACCTCCCCGGCAACGGCGCCAGAAATTCTTCCTGCTACTTGTTGAGCTTGCATTGATTTTTCCCTTGAAGAGGAAAGGGTGATGCAGCAAAGTAGAGATAAGTATTTCCCTCAATTAAGAACCAAGGTATCAATCCAGTAGGAGGTACAAGCAAGTCCCCAATAGAAGCACCTACACAAACTAACAAACACTTGCACACAACGCGAAAAAGGGGTTGTCAATCCCTTCACGGTCACTTGCAAGAGTGAGATCTAATAGAGATAGGTATAAAAGATAAATAAATGGAAAAAAATAAATATAAATAAAGCGGAACAAGGTATTTTAGGGTTTTCGGTTTTATAGATCTGAAAATATATGATGGAAAATAGACCCGGGGGCCATAGGTTTCACTAGAGGCTTCTCTCTTGAAGAAAGCATACGGTGGGTGAACAAATTACTGTTGAGCAATTGATAGAAAAGCGAATAATTATGAAGATATCTAAGGCAATGATTATGAATATAGGCATCACATCCGTGACAACTAGATCGAAATGATTCTGCATCTACTACTATTACTCCACACATCGATCGACTCCTGCCTGCATCTAGAGTATTAAGTTCATAAGAACAGAGCAACGCTTTAAGCAAGATGACATGATGTAGAGGGATAGATCCAATCAATATGGTAGAAACCCCATCTTTTTATCCTTGATGGCAACAATACAAATATGTACCTCGCTACCCCTACTGTCACTGGGTGAGGACACCGCAGGATTGAACCCAAAACAAAGCACCTCTCCTATTGCAGGAAAAACCAATCTAGTTGGCCAAACCAAACCGATAATTCGAAGAGAAATACAAAGCTATCTTAATCATGCATAAAAGAGTTCAGAGAAGACTCAAATAATATTCATAGATAATCTCATCATAAACCCACAATTCATCGGGTCTCAACAAACACACCGCAAAAGAAGATTACATCGAATAGATCTCCAAGAACATCGAGGAGAACATTGTATTGAAGATCAAAGAGAGAGAAGAAGCCATCTAGCTACTAGCTATGGACCCGTAGGTCTGTGGTAAACTACTCACACATCATCGGAAGGGCAGCAAGGTTGGTGTAGAGGCCCTCCGTGATCGAATCCCCCTCCGGCGGAGTGTCGGAAAAGGCCCCAAGGTGGGATCTCACGAGAACAGAAGTTTGCGGCGGCGGAAAAGTATTTTTGGTGTGCCCTCTGGTATAGGGGGGATATTTGAGGATTTATAGTGGCGGAGTTAGGGTTAGGATAGCCACGGGGGGCCCACAAGCCCCCTGGCCGCCCCCCCCCATGGGGCGCGCCCCTAGGGCTTGTGGCCCCCTCGTGGGTCTTCTGGCCTCCTCCCCAACTCTCGTAGGTTTCTTCTAGTCCAAGAAAAATCATCGTAAAGTTTTATTCCGTTTGGACTCCGTTTGGTATGGTTTTCTGTAAAAGTCAAAAACAAGGAAAAAATAGAAACTGGCACTGGGCACTAGATTAATAGGTTAGTCCCAAAAATGATATAAAATAGCATATTAATGCATATAAAACATCCAAGATGGATAATATAATAGCATGGAACAATAAAAAAATTATAGATACGTTGGAGACGTATCACCCCTCGTGGTGGCCGGCGGTAGGGGCCCTTCTTCCTCCCCATCCTTGCCGAAGCAGCGCGGGATGCTGCTGCGGGCGGGGTATGCAGCGCTCGCGCCGGATGTCGTGGCTGCAGCGCGTGTGGTCGGGCCGGTGGCGCAACGACGACTGCGTAGGTGCTCCTGCCGGGTGGCGGCGGCTCCTGCGTCCAGATCTGGCACAGAAGCGGCTCTCGGCGGTGGTTGGTGGGGCCCCTCGTGCGTGTGGGCTGGCATGCGGCGGTGGGGCGGCTGGGCGCTTCGGGCGGCGGTGTGCTGCGCGTGTAGCGCTCGGATCTGAGGCGGCGGCCTCTAAGGTGGCGTGTCTCCATCACGGTGGCGGGTGGCCGGCATGGGTGTTGCTTGGTGCTTTACCTCGGCCACATGGGCGGCAAGGCGGCGGTAGGTGTGGATCTTTTCCCCTGGGCTACCCCGTGGGCCCTTGGCGTCTGCGCCGAAGACGGTGACCTCCGCTCTCACTCCTCGGAATGCTTCACCAACCGGTGGTCTCAATCTGGCGGCTAGTTGGGTGGTTGGCATTAGGGGTTCGGATTGGGGGAAACCCGTGGTCGGTGGGCAGTAGTCACAATGTCGGCGATCCTCCGGTCATCGTTTTCCTTCCTATAGGCCGCATCGAGGTCCAACCCATGCCCCCTCCCTCTGCGTCCCAGGTGAAAAAGCTCTAAATCCTTGGTCAGCGGCGGCGCTTCGACATCGTTTTTCTTCCTGAAGACGCCGCCTTTCGAACTTTCGAGTTATGGTGGGGCTTAGGTGTGGGTGGTCGGCTACTGGTGTATCTTCGGTGTTGGTACCTTCAGTAGCTCGTGGTGCACATGTTGGTCTTTGCCGGAGGCGGTGAAGATGTAGGAGTTTTGCTTTGCGAGGTGAGGTGACCGTGCTTGCAATTCACTCCCTGACATCGAGTTGTCCACCTGGTCCTGAGCGCCTGGCCAGTGGTTGTACACTACCGGAACCCTCCCAACGAACACGGCATAGCAGTCCTTCACCATGTCTGATCTATGTACCTGCATCGTCAGTTGATGAATTGAACGATAATATGCAACAGAATGTACTTAAGAAAACAAAGAGGCATAATTAGCAAAATACAAGAAACCTATAGTAAACATAAATAACAAAGTTCCTCATACCCAAACTAATTAACTAGAGCGATCTACGCTAGTTCAAGACCATGGTTTAATTACATCACATAGTTTCGCCGTGCATAAATTTAAAGTTTTGCCATAGAAGGACAGTAGTGACACATTGTCATCGACAATCAGTCCTCCATGTCGGCGATCCAATCTTCATAGTCAGGGAGGAAGCACCCGAGCTTCTTGAAAGGCTTCAGGTCCAGACGCTGAGCGAGTAGCAGTGCTCGGACATCATCCCGCGTGATTGGCCCATGGTAGAACATCCCTGTTGGTTCGAGGACCTGCTTCATGATCACTTGGGCAAGTTCACACTGTACGTGATAAAACTCATCTCGGATTCGATGATCCGTTGTCTTTCCTATGCTTGTGGCCCAGTTGACAATCTCGGCATCGTTGGTAGTAGCTGACATGCAAAGGCGTTGATTATCCCTTCTGTACTCGAGCAGGTGATGCATGAGGTAAAATCCATTAGCCTTACTGGTATACGGTTGCTGGATGCAGCAGAAGTCGGTCTTATGGCCGAAACCCAGCCCGTTCTTCCTGTACTTTTTCACCTTGATATATCCACCAGACAGGCTGAAGGTTAACAGGGCACTATCGAGAACACTCTTTATGTGCGTGTAATCCTTTTTCTTGATGTTCTTCGATGACTCCAAGTACATAGCATGGGAGTATTCTGGGTACAGAATGATGAGGACGGCGCCCCCCCTCCGCTGCGCAAAATAAGTACACCTCAAATTAGCCGATCCATGCTTGCAAAAGAATGATTAAAACTTACGAAAGGAAATGCGCGGATGACTTACGTGGGATGATAAGGCAGGAGAATCGCTTCCTTGTCCTTATTAGCGATCATGAAGTCGCCGATGTACTTGCTCGCATAGTCACGGTGCTCTTTGCAGACTACCAAGAAGCTCTCGTGCATATAGTACGGGTCCGCGACGCAGATATATTTTATGTTCTCGAACCTAATGAAGTAGTTGTGATACAGTGCATACATGCGGATGAACTGGAAATCTAGCTTGGTCATGTGGAACATGTCGTAGATGTAGTCAAATCGCAGGATGAACTTATCCGTGGCCATCTCTCGACGTACAACTTCCCACCCGGCACCTGAGTAGCGTAAAGCGGGTATCCTGGTTTTTTCGAGATGAGAAGGCTTTTCTCTCTGGCCAGCACATCTCCTCCTTTGCTTCTTGGCGGGTGGCGGTAGTGAGCCCACCATACCTTCCCTAACCACCACCCCCAGTGTCGTCGGGCTAATCAGTGGATGGCCCTCAGGTTGTTGCTGGGTAGAGGCGGCATCTGGAGGCGTCTCCTGCGAGGATCGCTTGAAGAGAGACTTTTTGCATTCCGCCTTAGGACGTTCCGGCTCCGGCAAATCAGGCAGCATCAAGTCATCATCTCCACGCTCATAGCCTGAGTCTTCGTCATCCTGAGCCATCAATCCTCCATCATCATAGGCGGTATTGATATACTTGTCTGGGTCATCATCATCCTCCTCCATGTCATCATCAGCATTTGCTTCTTCGACAACGGGGGCGACGTCATCTGGCACTAATGGAGGCTCTCCCTCGCGTCGTCCGCTATCACCCGCCACGACAGGTGCAGGTAATTTGGTAGGTGGGGTGGTGTTCATACCTTCTTGAGAAGCTGTCGTTGGTGTGATACTGGGCGCCTCGACACGAAGAAGAGTCTTCGGCCAAGGCAAGAACCAGCTCTTGCATGCGCCAATCCGCTTAGGGGTCTCCTCGTCATCGACTGGTACCGGAGGAGGCAAATCCTCGAAGCCCGCTAAGACACTGGCCACGTTAACCTTGAAGATGCCATTGGGCATCTCTCGTTTGTGGAACATGCGGTCCTTCGGCTTCACGATCGTTGCCTTTCCCATGGCCACCTTCTGGCCCTTGATGTCGTAGAGTAGGGTGCACGGGGTATCGTCGGCCTACGAAGAAGACATGTCTGCGACGTCAAACATCCAAAAGGTAACTGAAACGGAAGACTATAGACATGCTGGTGAAAAGGGTATGACGCGTAATTATCGTGAGGGCGTCAAGCTCAGCCATAGACAAAGGCTCGCCAAGCATGCCAGAGACGGAGGTCGGGCTGCTATGAACAGGAGCGGGACCTTTTGTGGTTGCTTGAGTAGGTGCTGGTGCTGTGATGTTCACCGAATTGCTCCCGACGTAGCTGGGAAGGGGAAAGTTCTCTGGCCCTTTATTTGGATTGCTCTTCGACCAATCGATAATTGCCGGAATCAAGCTGGCCACCGCGTCACTGACCGCTGCATTGACTACCCCGAGCAACTCTTCTTTGGTCTCAGCTTTGGTCTTATTGACCGCAATCACGACCTTCTCATCGATGGTCTGCTGAGTGACCAATCGTCTCTTCCTTCTTTCCTCTGGCTCCTCGCGGTAGCACGTCTTCCACGAGGCGCCATCTCTGACGCCGTGCACACGTCCATAGGACGGAGGTTTGTCCTCCGGGACCTTTTTCAGTTTGTTCAGGGCCCGGTTGAATGGGGTGTCCCACTTGGGCCTCGCCGACGACTGTGATGACTCGTCACTTTCGGCTGCCTTTTGGTGCTGCTCTTTCTGCAAAAGGAACGTGGATGGTTTACTAATGTGACAAAACTTGTAGTCGAATTGATTGGAAGCCAATATGATAATGTGGTAATATAACAATTACCAGAAGTCTCATGAACTCCCTCGTGTTCAGGTCCATGTAAAAGATCTTTTTGACGCGGTCCCACTTGTACCTGGCCCTGATCCAGTCACGCTCCAGCGGGTCGGTGAACTCCGCCAAGGGGTCTGGGATTCCGTGACTTTCACGTTCGGCGTCCTCCTTGGCCCATATGTGCCTCTTCCCCTCGTAACCACGGCTTCCAAGGCGGTGGGGAGGCGTGTTCCTGGCCTGGTGCACCTTTATTTTCTCCGACCTTGCTTTGACTTCTTCTTTAGCGCAAGTCTCCTTGAATTTTTCTAAGTCCTCTTCCTTTATTGATGGATCATCAGCATGAATCTTGGATCACGGTTCATTCTTCGCAATCGCTTTTTTCACCCAACCTTTCCAGGAGGACAAGTCATTAGTGAACGTCACCATCGCCTTGTCGTTTATCTTTGTCATGGTGTCGTCATCCCACGGATCTTTGCTTTCATCCCGGCCGGGGAACAGGAACCTATGCAACTTCTTTAGGAGCATGTTCTTCATATATGGTACCTTCTTCAACTTCTCGTCATTGATGTTGGCGGTTTTCCCTGAGGAAACATCCTAGTTGATTGCCCCAGCACGAGGGTGCTTCCTCCAGCGCCGTTGGCTCTAATTTCTTAGGGTGCATCTCCATGACCACAATTTGTCCGATGCCGAGCTCGTTTGGTCTTCGTGACCTCTTCTGCTTCGGTGCTTTACCAGCTACGACAGCATCGTTGCCGATCTCGGGGGTGGTGTCGGTGCTGGTGCCAGTGCTGGTGCCGGTGTCGGCGTCGGTGTCGGGGTTGGTGCCACTGCCACCACCATGCACCCCCATCTGGTGTTCGTCCAGGTAATCGAAATAATGATTTGCTGCCTCGATGGGGTCTTCATCGAGGCGAGCAGAACCCCCGGCTTCGGCGTGGCTAGACATGTTTCCTATTCAACAATTGTAAATAAAAAATATAATAAAGAGAAAAAAGGGGCCTATATTTGGTCGGAATGTTGATTCATTCCCCTTCCGGCAAATCCCGGGCACTCCATATGTCCTAGTTTCTAGCACAAGTCATGCCCAAAATCACTGAAATTTTTGGCATGACCTTTGCTAAAAAGTGGACATATGGAGCGCCTGAAATTTGCCAGAACGGAAATGAATCAACATTCCGGAAAAACATAGGCCACTCGGATATTCTTCGACATTCAACCAACATTGCAAAATCATATAACATCAATGACATATATCATTTGCAAAATATATCATTCAAGCAAGTACATAGAGTGAAATGACCTCACTAAACATTGCAAAATAGTGGTCTTTTCAAAAATCAAAAACCTTTGCAAAATGACCTCAGTAAACATTTTCTATTATATATACCTACAAAAATTCCTAAATGCTCTCTCTCTCTGCTACTGCCCTTACCAACTAAATTGCCCTATAAACTAATTTGCTACTGTTTTTTTCCTAAATGATCTCTCTCTCTTTGCTACTGCCCTACCACAGGGCATATCATGCTCCTAAAACATCATCTAGGGTTTTATATCATGCTTCTAAAAATTTGCTACTGTTTTTAGTGCAATTTGCTACTGTTTTTTAGTTTAGTGCATTTTTGCAGCTAGGCAATTTGCTACTGTTTTCTATTTATAGTTAAAAAAAGTCCACTGTTTTATTTGTAGCTAAAAAAGTCCACTGATTTTGCAATTTTAGAGAGCTACTATTTTTGATAAATTGCCTAGCTACAAATAATTTGCTCTTGTTTTTTATAGCTATTTTTTTTTGCTAATTTAGCTAAATTTGCTAAATTTGGTACTGCCCTAAAATACACATGATGATTTTGACTATCTAGAATCCTATGAACTTGAATCAATGTTTTGTTATGTCTATTTCCATAACAATCTTTAGTTAACAGTAGCTAGGGTTCATCTGTCCTAATTTTGCTAACAGTAGCTAGGGTTCATCACAGAGAGAGAGAGAGAGGAGGGCAGGGGAGAGGAGAGGAAGAGGCTTACGAGCTCGGGCGGTCGGCGGCGAGGACGGGCAGGGGAGAGGGCGGCGGCGGCGAGGTCGAGGGCGGGCAGGGGAGAGGGCGGCGGCGTCGAGGTCGAGGGCGGGCCCGCGCGGCGACGGTGACGTCGAGGGAGGGCTCGGGCGACGGCCGGTGTCGAGGTCGATGGCGGGCAGGGATGACGGCGGGCAGGGCGACGGCCGGCGTGGCGACAGAGTGGGGGAGAGGTTGGAGGAGAGGGGGGAAATGACTTGGTGAAATTTTGAGCCCGTGCGCGGGGGGGGGGGATAACTCAGAATAGTAGTAGCGCTAGACTGGGAACCAGCGCTACTGCTAACTTAGCTATAGCGCGGGACCCTAATCCAGCGCTACTGCTAACAATAGTTAGCAGTAGCGCTGCTTTAGGGTCCCGCGCTATAGCTAAGTTAGCTATAGCGCTTGTTCCCAAACCAGCGCTACCGCTATTTTCCTTTTCTATTTTTAGTTTTCTTTTCTTTTTATTATTTGCCTTTTTTAATTTTTAGTTTTTAGTTTTCTTTTCTTTTTATTATTTTCCTTTTCTTTTCTGTTTACTTTTCTTTTTCTTTTGTATTGCTTTCTCCCTTTTGTTTTTGTTTTTTCTTTCTCCCGACGACGGTGTCTCCCTCCCACACTGTGCGAATATCACCGGAATCATGCATACACTGACCGATAACGGTTACTTAAGTGCGTACACAAAATAGATACATATATATAAATGATGGTTTCTCATCTGCGTCGACGACGTTTCACATTGAGCTTCTTCCCTTTCTTGTTTGTTGCCGAATAATTGAGCCCCTCCTTGTGACTTTTCCGGAACCATGGAGTATGATTTTTCTTAGGTAATGTAGTATTGATTCTTCTTTTCACGTATGCTTCATCGTCATCGTCATCTTCCCTCATCGGGTTGCCGTATTGGTCGTAGTCTTCGTCGTTGGCAACTCCATCCATTCCGACAATACTCCTTTTGCCTCTCCTCACGACAACACGGCTGGGATTGGTCGGGTCGGTTATGAAGAAGCATTGTGTCACGTGCTTAGCATGTACCCATGGCTCATTTTTGGAGATGACGTTAACGTTCACGATAGTGCTCTTCGCGTCGGGTATAGACATGGTAGTGAAATACTTGTTTTCTCTTACGACGTCCTTAGCCCATCTGACACAGAACATCGTCGCATCGTGCATTCCAGCATAGTCAAGCTCCCAGATCTCTTAGACCCTTCCGTAGAATCTTTCAGTTGTGCCGTTGGCGTCGATCACGCATTCAATTGTCACCCCGGAGTTCTGGTAATCACTGTCCATGTCTTTGGCCTCCGTGTAGAACGTGTACCCGTTGATATCGTATGACTGATAGGTCGCGAGTTTGGGCGCGGGGCCATGTGCTAAGTCGTGTATGAGCAATCCATCCGAACTGCCCTCTTCCGGGGGGATTTTCAAGAACTTGCTCTTTGAACCAACGCAAGAAAGTGGTGTTGTGCTCTACAGTAACTTCGTCGTCCGTCTTGAGCATCCCCTTATCACGGTACTTCTTTGCGATGGTTTCCTTGTGCCGTGCCACATAATCATCTACCACATTTAGGTGTTGTAGCACTACTAAGTTAGCCCTGTCAAAGTCGTTCCGTCGATCCGAGTAGTCCATGTGAAATTCCCTCCGGCCGTTGTTGTGACCTTCTCCTCCGAGCCTCCCATCGTGCTTCTTGACGGGCAAACCAACAACAGGGTCTCCGACGCCTATATATTTCTCGCAAAAGGAGATGCACTCATGCGTCAGATACCCCTGGACGATGCTCCCATCGGGACGGGACATGTTATGAACGAATCCTTTGATGACCCCATTCATCCTCTTGAACGGCATCGTGCTCTAAAGGAATGTCGGCCCGAGGTCGATGATGTCGTCCATGATGTGGACACACAGATGCACCATGACGTCAAAGAATGTGGGCGGGAAGTACATCTCAAGCTCACATAGTATGACAATGATCTCTTCCTGTAGCCTTCGGAGCTGCTTCACACTTATGGACTTTCGAGAGATAACGTCGAAGAAGTTGCAGAGACCAGTAAGCGTGTCACGGACGTGCTTGTCCATTATCCCTCTAATGGCAACTGGGAGTATCTGCGTCATCATCACGTGACAGTCATGAGACTTCATCCCGCTGAACCTTTTCTTCTTGGTGTCTAGAAATCTGCTTATCTTCCCACAGTAACCAGAACTGACTTTGATTCCCATAAGGCACTTGATGAATTGATCGATCTCCTTCGCACTTAAGGTGAAGCAAGTAGGGGGGCAATAATTCTCCTCCTTCTTGTTGACATTTCTGCCCCTTTCCCCCTCCTCCGTCTCCGTCTCCGTCTCCTCCGTCGACTTTTTACGGTGGAGATCTTTCCTGATCTTCAAATCTTCCAAGTCTTTCCTTGCCTTCGGTCCATCCTTGGTCTTCTCCAGCATGTTCATTAGTGTGCCAAGCAAGCTCTCGAGGACATTCTTTGTGATATGCATTTGATCAAGGCAATGAGGCGTGTCGTGATTGGGCCAGTACTCCAAGTCCCAGAAAACAGACCTCGTTTTCCATACCTTCAGCAGCGGCTCCGCGCGCCTTTTTCATCTTTCCCGACGCGGGGCACTGTTCCCAGTTTTTCAACAGCTCGTTGATTTTGGCGCCGCTTCACTTACGCGGAGGTCCTCGATGCTCAGCCAACCCATTGAATAGATCTCCACGCTTTCTCCACGGGTCATCCTTCTCGAGCCATCTACGATGCCCCATGTACACGATTTTCCCGAACCCGCCATCTTTCGTTGATGTAAGCTGCTGAGACATTGTATCATCCATGCACCTCGTGCATCTGCAGCATCCGTGTCACACCTGGCCTGAGGTGTACCCGTAACCGAGATAGTCGTGCACCGTCGTCATCAGCGCGGCTCTCATATGGAAATACTCTCCTTTGCTGGCATCCCATGTCCATGCCGGTGTTTTCCATAATGTGTCTAGCTCCTCTTTCAGAAGCCCCATATACATGTTAATATTATTTCCCAGTTGTTTCAGCCCTTGAATCAGCATGCTCATGTGTATGTACTTTGTCTTCATGCACTTCCATGGGGGGAGGTTGTACATCCATACAAATACGGGCCATGTGCTGTGGTTGGTGTTCTGGTTTCCAAACGGATTCATGCCATCGATACTCGCACCAAGCACGATGTTCCTTGGATCTTCTACAGCAAATCCATATACGGCGTTGAATGCTCTCCACTGGCTACCATCTATGAGGTGTCTCAGGTTCAGATCATCTCCATCGTTGGGCTTCTTCCTCTCTGCGTGCCAGCGCATGAGCTTTGCTTCCTTAGGATCTATGAAATACCGCTGCAGACGGGGAGTGATCGAAAAGTACCATACAACTTTCTGAGGAGCTTTCTTTCCTGCCTTCTTGTATCGAGAAGCATTGCACACTGGACAGCTGGATTTTTCCGCGTGCTCCCCCCGATAAATGATGCAATCGTTGATGCATGTGTGGTACCTAATGTGCAGCAAATCAAAAGGGCAAACGATTTTCTTGGCCTCCTCGACACTAGTAGGACACAGGTTCCCCGCGGGAAGAACTTTATTATGTAGATACTTCAAATGCTCATCGAGGCTTTTGTCTGTCTATTTGTTTTTGGCCTTCGTCTTTAGAAGTTCGAGCGTGAAACTCAAGCGGGTCACCTCGGGATCGCAACTGTCATATAATGGAGTCTTCGAGTCTACTTCAAATTGCGCCAGCTTGGCCTCCTCTCTAGAAGCAGCTCTCTCGCTAGTCGTACTCTTGCGAAGGAGGTCTCAAACATGAGGGTCCTGCATGACTGCACTTAGTAGCGTCGAAGACTGCTGCGTGACCGCCGCCTCTTCTCTGCCAAGTTCGGACTCTTCTTCACCATGTCCGGAATCTTCTCCACCGCCGTCATTTCTGGACTCTTCCCTGCCGCCATGTCCGGCGCCATCGTCTTCGTGTCGATCGGTCATCTCTTCGTCTAGCCCCATGTCGTTATTCCTTGCCATGTGGACGTCCTCATCATCATCATCTTCACTTATCCACTAGTATAGCCATCCATGAAACCATTCATCAGCAAATGAGCCTTCAAACTGCCACGATCAAAAGGGTCCAAAAGGACTCCTTCTTTGCATCTTGTAGACGGACATCTAATCCTAGTCCGATTATTTGCATACATGTCCATCACTGCAGATTGCATGTATCGCTCCACCTTCTATCCACTCACCTTCATGACCGACTGCACGGTATAACAAGCAAAAGGGTTGTAAACAAAATGCATGCATGCATGCATCAAAGTCATATAAAAATTTGGCATGACCTTGCCTAAAAATAGGACATATCAAGTTTGCTCGAGATTCACCGAAACGGAAATAAATCGACATTTCGGCAAAACATAAGCAACTAGGGGGCATGTCATTTGCACAAATATCTCCATATCCCAAACACACATATTCCCCATTCTTGAAATGCACAACTTTTTACTTACCTATCTCCCGAGAGATCGAGACCGAGCACGGTTAGATGAGGCCTTTCGCTACCTATAGGGATCGAAAGTGTGGATGGCTAAATAGCTAGCTAGATCTAGTTGTTGGGGAGGAGAGATGACTCTAGCTAACTAATGGAGAGGGAGTTATGGTGGAGGGGGGCATTAATGGGAGAGAAGAGAGGTACGTAGGAGGAAGAGAGAGATATGAGAAGGCCATTTATGGAGGAGAGTTATGGTGGAGGGGGGCATTAATGGGGAGAGAAGAGAGGTAGGAGGAAGAGAGTAGAAGGGCAACAATGGTGGAGAGGGGAGAGGGGAAAGGAGGGGGAGAGAGGGCAAAGGGGGGGAGGAGGGGGTGAGGGGGTGAAAAGGTGGCACCAGCCGCAACTAGCAGTAGCGCTTTCCAGGAAAAGCGCTACTATTAAGTGGGGCCCATTATCAGTAGCGCTGCTGTCAAATAATGCGCTACTGCTAAAACCATAGTAGTAGCGATGTATTCTGGACAGCGCTGCTACTACAGCTAGCGTCGGTGGCCTTGTCTGGTCCAACTTAGTAGTAGCGCTTTTTTATTTTCCAGCGCTACTGCTAAAGGGTTACTAGTAGCTCAACCCTAGAACAGCGCTACTGCTAATTAGCAGCAGCGCTTGCTATTTACTAGCGCTACTACTGATGTCCTACCTATAAACATTTCCCTAGTAGTGAGGAAAATCTCAAAGTGTTTGAGTTGGTTTTGGAACACAATCACACACTACATCTGCCAGAAACATTACACTTAATGGTATCACAAAGGAAAATTTCAGAGTTGCAAGCATTTGAAATTGAAACAGCGGATGATGCGGGAATTGGGCCAAAAGCTGCACATGAATTGACTAGTCACCAAGTTGGTGGACAACTCAATCTTACCTATACCCTCCGTGATCACAAGAACTATTTGCGGACCAAGCACCAACGAGAAATGGCATATGGTCAAGCAGGTAGCATGCTTAAGTATTTTCAAGACAAAATTGCTGAAAACCCGTCATTCCAATATGCATTGCAAATGGATTGTGAAGAACAAATAGCAAACATATTTTGGGTTGATGCTAAGATGATCCTGGACTATGCACATTTTGGTGATGTTGTTAGTTTTGACACTACTTTTGTACCAAACAAGGAGAGCAGGCCCTTTGATGTCTTTGTTGGTTTCAACCATTTTAGAGAAACTGTAGTTTTTGGTGCCGCTCTCATGTATGATGAAACATTTGCATCCTTCAAGTGGTTGTTTGAGGCATTTCTAATAGCTCATAAAGGAAAGGGGCCTAAAACATTCTATACAGATCAAGATGTTGCAATGGGAAAGGCGGTTGGGGAAGTGTTTATAGAAGCATGGCATGGATTATGCACCTTTCACAATTTGCAGAATGCTGTCAAACATCTACGTGAAGAGAAGGATGAAGAGAAGAATGAAGAGAAGAAAAAAGAGAAGAAAAGGGAGAAGAAAAAAGGGAAGAAGAAAGAGAAGAATGAAGAGGAAGATGAAGAAACAAGTATTCTATCAGATTTTAGTGCGTGCATGTTTGAGTATGAAGACATCGCAGAATTTGAACAGAAATTTGACCTCATGAGCAAAAAGGTGAGCAAGAAAACCTGGTTAGATAGTATATATAAGTTAAAAGAAAAATGGGCTGAATGTTATATGAAGGACATCTTCACATTTGGAATGAGAAGTACACAATTGAGTGAAAGTCTAAACAATGACTTGAAAATCCATTTCAAATCTGATTTTGATATCATCTGGTTCTTTAAGCATTTTGAAAGGGTTGTGCAAGGGAAAAGGAATAATGAACTAAATTCAGAATTTGACTCAAGGAAAAAAGTTGCCTAAATTATTTATGAGGAGACCACCACCTATATTGGCGTGAGCTAGCAAGTTGTATACACCATGTATATTTGAAGCTTTTCAACGCGAATATGAAATATCCTTATCAGCTTGCATGTACCAAAGCATTGGATTGTATTCTTGGCTACCGATATATGTCCCTCAAATTTCAAAATTTGGCACATAGAGCAGCCAACTTTCAAGAATGCATCGTGTTAGTAGACAACTCACTTGACATCCTTGGTAAGCAGATTGTAGAAAAAATCAATGCATTCACATGCACATCTGGGTATCCATGTACAATTCCCACAAATGCTAGCGCACCAAATGACTTGTTGGCTAATGCACACCTAAAGAAAAAGGAGATCGAAAAAAAAAGTGCAAAACGAAAAAGAACTTGGCTCGATGTAACGACCCGAGACCGACGCTCCAGACGCCTTCCAGTTATTTCGTTGTTGCCGTGTGTTTTATTTGCTTGTTGCATTCATCATGTCATCATGAGCATTGCATCCACATGTTTTCATAAAACTTGCATCCGCTCGTAGTTGCCGCTTCTTGTCTCTGTTGACCTCCTCTCAGATCAACCGGACCGCTCTCTTCTCTCTCTTCTCTGAGCCCATCAAACCCCCTTGTCTCCATGGCCTTTTGTCAACCCCCTCGCGTGCGCGTCCAAAAACTTCTCGAACCCGTACCGCTCTGTCATTACCGTTGTGTCCGGATCATCCCCAAACATCCCTAAAACATCTTCGGTTCATTTTTTGGACTCCCTAACCTATTTATCTCGGACCGTCCGATTACAATCGAAGGGACGGATTAGTCCCTAACCAAATCCACCTGCTATATATACATGAGGTCCAACCCTAGAAATTAGGAGCCTTGTCCTATCCTCCCAGCCGCCGCCGCCAGTCCTCTTCCACCTCGGGATCCCTCCCGATCCATCTCCACCCAACCAGATCGCTGCAGCCATCCACCTGCCCAAATCCCCTCGCAGCCAGCCTCCTCCCCTCGATCCACCCATCCAGCCGTGGCTCCGACCACCTCCCTGGATTTGCGCTGCCGACCAACCACAGCCGCCACCTCCTCTGCTCCCAAGGCCCCGAGCTCCTCCTCTTGATCCAGAGCCCGAGCGCTCGACCCCCTCATCAACGAGCTCAATCAGGAGAGGAGCTCCCGATAATGCTCGCCTCTGCCTCATTTCTGACCTTCGCCGACGCTGCCGGCGTCCACCACCAGGGGCACCAGCATCCGGCGCGCCTCCTCACTTCCTCCATCCATGGAGATGATTGTTGGTTCTCAGGCCGGATCACACAAAGACGACGACGAAACACACGCACGCACGCGAGAGACACACACGAACACCCGATGGGAAGAGCAGTTTTGCGACGCGCTTAACCTGCGTCTTTTCCGTTCTTTCCTTTATTCCATTAGGAAACAAACTAACAGACTTGACCGAATCCTAAGCCACGATCCACTTCCATCGTGCCATCCCATGATTGAGATCACGGCTTGGTCCTTCTACTAGACGCACCCCACGTGAACGCAGCACATGTCGGGTTCTATTATTTTTCAACATGTAAAATACAAAAAAAACTAATGGGCACGTACACAACATGGTTACGAGCACCCGATTTTAGCTAGAATAAATCTTACGTGATGAATCTTGACATGCTTGATTTGTATCAACATTCTCCCCCTCAAGCTTGTCCCATGTTGCTCACAGCCATGACCCCAACCTTGTTTCTCATCTTCTGAAATTTCACTCTCCCCAATGACTTAGTCAGGATGTCGGCTAGCTGATCTTCAGTTCTTACATGTTCAATGTCAATGTCACCGGCCTCCACCTTCTCTCTCACAAAGTGATATCTCAAATCAATGTGTTTGCTTCTATCGTGAAAGACCGGATTTTTGCTGAGTGAGATCGCTGACTTATTATCAACCTTCAGCAGAACTTTCTCTGTCTCCCTTCCCAGCAGGTTCGCGAGCAGCCTCGCCAACCAAATACCTTGACATGTAGCTGTTGTAGCTGCAACATACTCAGCCTCACATGAAGAAAGGGTCACAATCTTTTGCTTTTGTGAGGACCAGCTCACCGGGTTTTCACCAAGATAAAACAGCACACCAAAGGTACTTCTTCTAGTATCCAAGTCTCCGGCATGATCACTATCGCTGTACCCAATCAGAATTCCATTTCCACCCTTCTTGTACATACAACCCAAGTCCAAAGTACCTCGCACATACCTGAGAATGTGCTTCACTGCTGCCATGTGTTCGGACGTAGGTTTCTCCATGAAACGACTCACAATGCCAACAGCATAACATATATCTGGCCGTGTATGCACAAGGTATCGCAGACTACCAACAATGCTGCGATAATAAGTCGAATCAACAAGTGGAGCATCACTTACTTTTCTGATCTTGAGTCGTTGTTCCATTGGTGTCGGAGAGGGGTTGCAATTTTCCATTTGGCACTTCTCCAAAATTTTCCGAGCATAAGCAGATTGAGAGAGAGTTATACCATTTGGGCCTTGTTTCACTTCAATTCCAAGGTAAAAACTCAACAAACCAAGGACACTCATCTTGAATTCTTTCTTCATTTGTGACTTGAAGGCTTCTATCTCAATCTTGCTGCCTCCGGTAATGATCAAATCATCAACATAAACACCAACAAGCAGACCTGAATTACCTTCTGACTTCTTGTAAACAGCATGCTCGGTTGGACATTTTTCAAAACACAAAGCTTGGAGAGTAGCATCCAACTTTGCATTCCATGCACGAGGGGCTTGGTGCAGACCATAGAGGGCTTTGTGCAACTTGTAGACCTTGTTCTCTTCTCCCTTGATAGCAAAACCAGGAGGTTGTGACACATAAACCTCCTCTTTAAGTTCTCCATTCAAGAAAGCGGATTTCACATCCATGTGATGGATTTCCCAATCCATATGAGCTGCCAATGCGATTAGGAGACGCACGGTTTCTATCCGTGCAACAGGAGCAAATACTTCATCAAAGTCTATACCTTGCCTTTGCACATATCCCTTTGCTACTAACCTTGCTTTGTGCTTTACCACAATTCCTTCGGTGTCTTTCTTCAACTTGAACACCCATTTGAGACCAATTTCTGTCTGACCTCGTGGAAGCTTCACAAGTTGCCAAGTCTGATTGCTCTCAATGGACTCGAGCTCCTCTTTCATAGCTTGCTGCCAACATGCCTTTTTCTCAGCTTCTTGGAAAGTCGCCGGCTCCTCCATACCCATCAAACACAGCCCGGAGTACTCAAGCTGCACCTCCTTGGTTTCATCATATATTTCTTCCAAAAACCGCTTCCCTTGGAGCCCCACGGACAAGCTTGAGGTGCTGGTAGTGCCCTGCGACCCAATGGAACCAAGTCCAGGAAGTGTTGGCGAAGGAGTCTCAAAAACAAGAGATTTCGTTGCGGTGGCAGGGGTTCTTGATGGAGTTTCTGCTGCCACGGCAGTGGTTCTGGCTGGAGTTCCTGCTGCCACGGCAATGTTTTTCCCTGATGATTCCGTTGCCACGGCAGGAGTTTCACTGTCCAGTCCAATTGAGAAGGTGCTCCACGCGGCTTCATTCGCCTGCTGCTCCGCCCCTTTGCTCGACCAATCCCACTGCCTTTGCTCATCAAACACGACGTCTCTTGACACATGTAGCTTCTGAGTTTCTGGATCATACATGCGGTACGCCTTGGATTTTGCTTCATAACCAATGAACACCATGGGAGAGCTCCTATCAGCCAACTTAGGGAGATGCCCACCTACTTTCTTCACATGTCCAACACACCCGAAAGTGCGTAGGTGCTCAACACTTGGCTTCTTCCTGTACCATGCTTCGTCTGGAGTCACACCACTAACACTCTTTGCGGTAGCACGGTTTAACAAATACACCGCTATTGTAGCCGCTTCACCCCAAAATTTGGCCGGTACCTTCATACTTTTCAGCAAGCTCCTGGTCATACCTACCTCTGTTTGATTTCGACGCTCCACTACACCGTTTTGCTGCGAGGAATACGGCGCTGTCAAGTGGTGGTTTACACCCAGTTCCTCACAGTATTGAACGAACTGATTTGAGGTGAACTCGCCCCCACGATCAGTCCTCAAAACCTTCAGCTTGCAACCTGATTCCAACTCGGATGCGGCCTGAAACTTCTGAACAGCAGCAAAAGCTTCGTCCTTTGACCTCAACAATACAATCCACATGAAACGAGACATGTCGTCTACAAGCAAGAGAAAATACTTCTTTCCTCCCGGTGTTGCTGGAGTGATTGGGCCGCACAAGTCACCATGCACCAGCTACAATTTATCCTCTGCACGAAAACGAGCTTGACGGGGAAAAGGGTTTCGGTGTTGCTTCCCTAGCATACAACCATCACATACTTGATGAACCTGATCGAGCATTGGTAGGCCCTTTACCATACCTTCTCTTCCCATCTTTTTCAGTGCATGAAAATTTACATGACCATATCGAGCGTGCCATCGCCATGCCTCATCATCTTGACGAGAGAGCAAACAAACCGGTTGTGACGGCTGTATGTCGAGGATGTATAATCTGTTCTTTGCACGTTTAACTCTTGCAAACAATTTTCTCTGCTGATCCAGTACCACCATGACTCCATCTTCAGCTGAGTACTTGCAGCCTATCTCATCTAGCTGACCCAAACTAATGATGTTGCTTTTCAGCCGAGGAATGTAATAAACCTCGGTTAGAACACGGTGCTCTCCGGTCTGAGTTTCCATTAGTACTGAACCTCTCCCACAAATTTCAACTTTGGAACCATCACCAAAACATACAGTACCTTTCACAGATTCATCCAACTCCGCAAACTTGCTGATGCACCCGGTCATATGGTTGCTAGCTTCGGTATCCAAGTACCAACTCAGATTTTGTTCACCGGACAGCTTCGGGATCACCCTCTCTTCATTCAATAGTACGTGATCGACACCCTTATCAGAGGCAATGACCAAGTCACACACTTCGGCCATGAGCAGCCCGGGCTCATCCTCTTCATCATTAGCAGCAAGGTGAGCTCGCTCTCTCTTGGGCTCGGGACAATCTGAAGAAAAATGCCCCATCTTCTCACAGTTCCAACACTTCACCTTGGTGATGTCGAACTTACGGTGTTTCTTTTTCTTGCCACCGTTGTTGTTGCCCTTCTTGCCGCCACCACTGGCGCTGCCGCCAGCGGCACTGTTTCCAGGACATTGCCCCTGGTTCGGCTTCCCCTTACTGTCGCTTCCGCCGGCGCCGGGACTGCCGTTCTTCTTCTGGAAAAAGGACTCAAGGGCCTTGGTCATAAGCAACAGCTGATCATCCTTGCCGCCGCGACCATCATATCGGTCAGACTCGTTTTCCTCAAACGTACGCAGACGACCCACAGCCTCAGCTACCGTCATCTTGCTCATGTCCGCCCACTGCTCAATAGTGCCGATGATCTGCGAGAAACGCCTCGGCATCGCTGCGAACAACCTCTGAACAACTGTCCTCTCTGTTATCTTCTCTCCGAGAGACCTGATCTCGCCCACCAGGATGGTAAGGCGTCGAGAGAACGACGACACGTCCTCCCCATCGGCCATAGTCAACCGATCAAGTCGCCGCAGCAGCAACTGGATCCGCGCTTGCACCACGCGGTCCTCTCTGACCCGCATCGTGCGGATCGCAGCCCACGCCTCACGCGCGGTCTCGTACTCGGCAAGGATCATCATGACGTCGTCAGGGACGGATTGCGAGATCGCCGCCATCACACCTTGATCCTTCTCCTCGTCGAACTCGGCGTCGCCCTCGACCGCCGACCACACACCCATCGGGCGCATGATGATCTTCATCTTCGTCGCCCACAACTGATAGTTGGACTCCGTCAGCTGCGGGTACTGGACGGGAACGTTTGTGGCCCTCTGCACCGGACGCACCACGATGGAACTGCCCTCCTCTGAGCTGCCATCGCCGCCGGCGCGCTTCTTGGGCGGCTGATACTTTGTGCCGCCCGAGAGGTCCTTGGCCGCGTCCTTCTCCGCTATCTGCTTCACGCCGCCGCCACTGCTGCGCCTCCAATCACCGCCGCCGTATCGCCACCAAACCTCGCGACCAAGCTCTGTATACCAATTGTTGGTTCTCAGGCCGGATCACACAACGACGACGACGAAACACACGCACGCACGCGAGAGACACACACGAACACCCGATGGGAAGAGCAGTTTTGCGACGCGCTTAACCTGCGTCTTTTCCGTTCTTTCCTTTATTCCATTAGGAAACAAACTAACAGACTTGACCGAATCCTAAGCCACGATCCACTTTCATCGTGCCATCCCACAATTGAGATCACGGCTTGATCCTTCTACTAGACGCACCCCACGTGAACGCAGCACATGTCGGGTTCTATTATTTTTAACATGTAAAATACAAAACAAACTAATGGGCACGTACACAACATAGTTACGAGCACCAGATTTCAGCTAGAATAAATCTTACGTGATGAATCTGGACATGCTTGATTTGTATCAACAACGAGCTCCTCCCGAACCAAGCCGTGCCCTGCTTCCTTCTCTCTTCCTCGGGTGCTCTCTCCCTGTCTCTCAAATTCTCTTTCTTCTCTCTGTCCCGCAGGAGCGCCATGGAGCCTCGCAGCAGACACTCGCCATTGCCGCTGCTCGCCCCGCCGTCCAGATCAGGCCAGGAACCGCCTCCCCGCCGCCCTCTCATCCGGATCCAGCCACCTCTGCTTCACCGCGCCGCTGCACGCAGACTCTCTGCTCTCCCTAGTGGCCAACCGCCTCGACCTCTGCAAGGACAGGCCGCCGCCGCGCCAAGTCCCCTGCTCCACGCCAGGCTCGGCTTCCTCGTCGTCTTCAGCGACGACCAGAGCGCCAAGTCCCTCGCCTCGCCGCCCCTTTGCCCCGCTCGCCGGAACTCTGCTCCTAGCCGCCGGCGCCCCTGTTCAGTGCAAGCAGAACGAGCGCCTGCATCGCTTGGTCCAGCCGCGCGTTGACCGCGCCCGCGCCAGGCCCAGCTCCGAGCCGGCCTGTTGGCCCAACGTGAGCAGCCGCCCGAAGCCTCCCCTGTGCACTTTTGGGCCTGCCAGTTTCGGCCCGTTGCATTTTTTTCCTGACTCTGCGAATTTGCTAATTAACCGGATAGCTGCAGTTTTTACAGAAAAACCCTCCGTGTTCATGCATGTAATAACTTAATAACCGTGCATCATTTGTAAAAACATTATATATGTAAAATGCTTAGAATTTCATCTAGTTCCATAATATCCAACTTCCATCCATGTTAAAAATGTTTAATTTGCTGTTTGCATTAATTTGCTCAAATAACATGCTAAAATGGTTTATTTCATAACTAATTAACCGTAGCTTTGAATTAAATAAACTCTATATGTAAATTGGGTAGAAAAATGCATAGATTAACATGGTGCACTTTCTTTGCATGTTTAACAACTCTAAAATATGGTTTAGGGCAGAACAGTAGCAAATTCAAAATATGCATATGGGGATTTTCCGGAATTGTTGTTTGTTGTTTTCGGCCTCATTTAAACTTGCCTAGATAGGTAGTTTAATTATGCTTCACCTCTTGCCATGTTTAACAACATTTAATATTGTTGAGTACATAACCGAAAGCGAAATAAATAATTGAATGTGGTGTTTCGTCAATATGCAACTCGTTGCATATTGAGCTCCACTTAATTTGTAGTATTGTTTGTTGCACTTTGCCATGCCATGCCTCTTTAAACAGGACATGCATCATACTTGGTTGTGCATCATGCCATGTTTATGTGATGGTTGTTTACCATGTTGTTTGCTTCTTTCCGGTTGTGCTTCTTCTCTATAGTTCCAGTAACGTTGCGATTGTGAGGATTCGTTCGACTACGTTGGTTCGCCTACTTCATGGATTCGGTCTTCTTCCTAGCAGGATTTCAGGCAAGATGACCGTTACCCTGGATATCACTACTATCTTTGGTTTGCTAGTCGTCTCGATGCTATCGCTATGTCGCGCTACCTACCACTTGTTTATCAAGCCTCCCAAATTGCCATGACAGCCTCTAACATTTTCCACCATCCCAGCAAACCATTGTTTACCTATGTTACTGTTGGGTAACGCAGCAGAAAACAAAAAAAATTCCGACCTACGCACCAGCCCAGGACCACTATGGAGACTGCATACAAGGTTTGATCATTTTCGTTACCGACTCGTAGCGCAGCGGAAGTAAAGTCAATGACGATCGTCGGTGCAGATCCCCGCAGCTAGGATTTACAACCTCCCAACCGCGAGGATGTACTTCCTCATCTGCCCCTCGGACAGCCCTCCGGGAGGCGGTCGGACAGTCCCTCGGACAGCCCTTCGGGAGGACCCTCGAAACTCGGACGGTTACTCAGACAGCCCTTCGGGAGGACACTCGAACAACCCCTCGGGCAAAAGGACGAAACTACGACCTCTCTACAGAGTTGCACACATACGGTGTCATCTATCCGGCAGGGCTTCGCCGTCCAGAACTAGTTCCCACCGGAACCCAGACAGCCTTTCGGCACTACGAAACTATTTCGTGGGAGGGAGAGAGAATACCAGATCATGCATGGCTTGTGTGAGAGAGTTGGAGTGGTGATGGTGAGCTCCTCTCCACCTCCTTATATAGTGGTGGAAGGGGTGAGCGGGGGGGGCTGAAATTCAGCCCACAAAACATGCACCCACCAAACAAGGAAAACATGTTCCCACCAAACATGGAGAAAACATGTTCCCTTGTCCATGGTGTTCCTCCATGGGGCCCCACCTTCCTCCCAACACTTTACACCATTTGTGGGGGCTGCCCCCCACCATGGGGGCCCCCCCCCCCAACATTTTGTCCAGCCACAAGGGGCTGCCCCCTAAAGGGGGCGCCCCCAAAAATAGCCCCCACGATCCGTGGGATCTTGTCCCCTCACGCTGGGACAAGATGTTTTCCGCGACTATTATTTCTGAAAAATTCCGGAAGGTCCTAGAACATTTCCGGCACCCTCTAAAATTATCTGGACGCGCTCTGGAACATTTCCAGTATGGTGGTTTAATTTAAAACCATCTTTGTTTACCCGGTAAACAACTCCGGCAGCTCCGAAACTTTTTTTCGGTTTTTTCTCCAGAAAAATTCCTAAAATTACCAGACCAATCTGGCAACCTGCAAAACATTCCCGGTGCTTGCCGAAACCTTTTTGGATCAATGGTTTTATTCGAAACAACTTTTCGGTTTTCCCGAAACTTTTTCGGTGTTCTCTCCGGAACTTTTCCGTTGTCTCTGAAACTTTTTCCAGTGATTTTCTCTCGGACTCCTTGTCTAGTATTCAGCAGATAGACGACCCTTAAGCGTGTGACCCTATAGGTTCAGTGAAGTATAGACATGACCGGAACACTTTCCGATCAATGATCAGCATCGGAGCCGTGGACACCCATATTGACCCCTATACCCACACGAATAAATATTCGAGTGAACCTCCAGTTACCGTGTGCTATTCCTGTTGCTTCGCGATATGTTACAAATACCCGAGGTGAGACATGTTGGCATTCCCGTGGATCAACAAATTGTCCTCTATGCTAGTTACCTCGTTACCGGTATTGTTCTCTTTTCTTGTTACCGTGTTCCGGCATCCCCGTGATCAAATCACAAAGTGTCTGGCCAGACGATGATGCATACCATAACACCGAGAGGGCCCAGAGATATCTCTCCATCGTCGGAGGAGCAAATCCCAATCTCGAGCTATCAAGTTACTTGACACACTTTTCCATGAACCCGTAAGCTGCCGTAATAGCCACCCATTTACGGATGACGTTTAACAAACCCCAAAGTTCATGAAGCAAGTATGAAGAAACTCGACACTCTCATGGTCTAAGGAATTATGCAAACATTAACCATCTCTGTGTTATTAACCATTAATTTGTGACGAATGTAACTCATAGCATAACACCAATCGGGTCGATTCAACACAAATGTTCTTCTAACATTGTGCCCTCAAAATTGCTGGCATAGACATGCCCATGATCAGGAAAACAGAACCATCATGCAACACTTGAGCTAGTCATAGAGGCTTGACTGGGAATACATTTTACCGTTTATTATTCCACACGTGCATATGAGTCTTCCTCCGAGCCTCGTTTTATTTGCAGACTCGAGAACCATAGCAGTTATAGCATGGAACATAAACCTAATTATGAACAGGGAGATAATCAATAACATTTATTATTGCCTCTAGGGAATATCTCCTACAGACTCCCACTTGCACTAGAGTCAATAATCTAGTTAATGCTAATGCACTTTACAGCTGCGGCACACCGGTGTAAATATGCTTCGCTTGTGGTATAGCCTGAATATCCAACGGATCTGATGACTTCAGCTCCGTGTGTATCTTTGCATATCCTCGTGTTTTCACGCTTTCATAAAATTCATATTTTGTGTGGACTTGGCTTGGTATGTATGCGAATCACAGGTCGAACCTGGATTCCTCAGACTGAGTTATGGAGCAACTACTTGCAGTAGTGTCCCATTGACAAAAAGCCATCTTGGAACCATACTAAGTTCATGAATGAACTATATGATTCAACATCTTGTTTGCCGCTTCGAAAGCGGCAATATACTTTGCCTCTGTTATAGAATTCGCCACAGTAACTTGTTTGGAACAATTTCCAACTAACTGTGTCACCATATTGTGTGTTACACAAAACCCTCAATTTAAATTGAAAATCGCATGGAGAAATGATGAAGACTGCTTCGATGTAACCTTTTACATCGGACTCTTCATGATCTCCACTTGCGAGAAAACATGTCATCAGTGCTACTATAGTACTCAATTACCCTTTTTCACTGTTGTCCCATGATCAGTACTTTTGATCACTTTGGTATCTATACTCGCAACAACTTTGGAGTATTGGACATATCTGGTTGTTTTACATACCATGGAATACATGATTAATCCAAACACAAGAGTGTGTGGAATCTCCATCATGTATTTTGCTCATTAGTGTTTTGGGACACCGAGTCTTGCAAAAACTCTTTCCATGTGACTTCGGCAAGAATCACTCCTTGACGTTTTTAATGCTAAAAGGTTTTAGCATTTTGTCAATATGTATCTTTGCTCAGCCCCATTAGGCAAATCTATCTCCATAGATCATCATGCCTAATATAAAGGCTATTTAACCCAAGCACTTCATCGAAAAACTATTTTCAAATAAAGTCCTAATTCATGTCAAGAAATTTATTTCCAATTAACAATGTGTCAAGCACACAATGTTTTTAGAAATTTTATTATGCTCCCACTTACTTTCTTGAATCACAAGCATCTTCGTTACCCATTGATGAAGTCAAAACCCTTTTGACCATTTCATCAAAACACGAAGATTCCAACTCCATTTTGCTCTCTTCTGTCCATCGCTGGAACTCTGAAGTTTGCATACTTACTAGCATCCTCTGGAATGACAAAATACCTTGGACTGTAACACATGCAAGTCCTTGGTTTCATTTCCATCATATGGAAATCCTATTGTCATCCATGTTTCATATCTCATGACTGAAATATGTATTAATTGCTAGTTCAACCCAAACCAACTTTAAGCATCGCTACGGTGAAACAACCTCATCGTAGTCAACTCCTTGAACTTGTTATTTCAACAAGTCAAGCTTTATGGATAAAACATTTTTATCCGTATCAGTTTTAAGTTCCATAAATATTCGTTAGACTCTAAGTCTTTCGAAAGGTGTATCAAGATTTTAATCTTGAATCACTTATATGGGAACTATCTCGGATTGTATTGGCGTTTAGCCAATTCCGGAGTCAGGGCCCATCAACGCTTCCTTGTGTATCGTAGGTATACTGTTGTCCAACAACAATATCTCGTCTGCGCACCTAATAGGTTTGCACGAGCTTTGCCTACGTGGTTCAGCTGCAAGTTCGACCAAAGTCCATACATTTTATTGTAGAGACTTCCGTATCAGTCGCAGTAGGAAACTCTGGAATTTCTTCCAAGGTCTCTTTCCTTTGATCTGATGACAAAGATACTGTTTATCTCATCGAGTTGCACTATCCTCCCACTCACCTTTTTGAAAGAACCATTTTCTTCAAAAAGCATACCGTCCTTTGTGGCAAACCTATTTGCCTCGGTATAGTGAGGGAGGAATACCCAACATTTTGGGATAACCTACAAAGTAGCACTTGTCTGATTTGGAATAGGTTTTTAACCTTTTACACAAGCCCCATATTCCAAACGTTTAAGAAAAGATATAACATGGTTGGGCGTACCATACCATGGTGTCATTTCAACAGACCTGATGGAGCTCTTTTCAGTGTAAAAGCCGTAGTCTCTAAAGCATCACTTTAAAAGGGATAATGGCAAATTTATTTATGTCATCTTTGATCTTACCATGTCATAAATGGTTCAATTACATCTTCACGGACTTTCCACTTGCAGTGGTGTTCCGGGAGGTGCAAGTTATGAAACCCCTTTCACAACTCATCAGACATTCGCTAAACTTGTAACTCAAATATTCCTTTCTGCAATCGAATTGTAGAAACATAATTTTCTTGTTACAATAACTTCTACTTCATTTTTGAAAACCTTTTGAATGACTTCAAAAGATCCAGACTTACGTCTCATCAAGTAAATATCCATATATCTACTTGAGTCATTTTTGAAGGTAGACAAATCCACTGTTTGCAACAACATTTATCGGACTACATACATCAAAATGTATGATCACCAATAAGTTCTTTGCTCGTTCCTTATGGCCTGTGAATGGTATTTCAGTCACTTCACTTTTCGGAGGAAAGTTGCAAGTGTCAGATGATTCAAAATCAAACGACTTAAAAATCCATCATAATGGAATTTTCCATGCGGGTTTCTCCAATGTGACCAAATGCAGTGCCACACTTGTGTGGTATTCTTTTAGTCTTATGACATTTAGCGTCAGTGTTATGGATGTATCATATTACCATCAATATTCATAACATACGTCCCATCGATGATGGAAGTATGGCCCTCATGTTATTCATAATACTAAACAACAATTGTTCTTCTATGAACAACCCTTTTGCAACAAACATTGTGCAATGTGCTAGAGTGTGTAAAACTCTAAAATGAATTATGAAAGTAAATACTGAGGTAATGTATTATTATCAATATTCATACATCTCATTCTCAATGCAAGTATGGCCCTTATGTTATTCATAACATCGAACATAAAAAGTTCTCTTATGAACAACCTTTTTGCAAGATACCTTATGCAAAGGGCTAGAGTGTATGAAACTCTAAAATGAATTATGAATACATAGGGAATACACCGATGGAAGGTATAGTAACTATTACTATGTTTCCAGTGTGTATCAAAACCTCATTCCTGGCTAGTCTTTCAGGCCACAGTAGTTCTTACATCGAGTTGCAACAGAATGCAATCGAGCGGGTATCTTTGTGATTGTCTCACAATACCCAAGAATTAGTGATTAACAATTTAATCATAATTCCCAAGGACTATATCTTTGACCAGCCTTCTATACATCAAAAACTTGTATGACATTCATCCATGAGCTGGATATTCCAGTCTTCTTTCTTATTGCCTTTATACTTCTAATAGTTTAACTTTTAGTATTTCTCCTACTTCCAGAAGAAGCACCCAACTTAAGAGTGGCGTTAGCCCCGAACTTCCTAGGCGTGAAAGTTTCACTAACACCCTTCAGACACTTCCTTTCTCTTTAAGTTGTTGTTTTATTCACCTTTCATCATATGACAGGCGTTCTTCTGGATCCCTTTCTTATCAGTCTAATGCATAGTAAACACCTTTACTAATAGTTTGTAAACAAACATTGCTTTGGATATCTCATATCTTTTAGCCTTTGTCTGTCTCTGAAAATGATTTTCAGATTCCATGAATATCACATAACTATCCAAACTTTCGAAGTTCGGGTCTCATGGAAGCAAACATATTGCACTTGACTGAAATGGAATTCTAGCTTTTGGATCGAAGTACGAGAGTCACATGATCCATAGCATAAGCGAGAGAATACCGAAAGTACGTGATAGGACAAAGTCCTTCTCGGCACTCTTGAGGACAATCCTCACATTATGTTACCAACCGTAAAGATTTAACCAGATATTTAACAGCTATTCAATTTTAATAGGGAAGGTGGAAACGCGAGCCATTATTCTACACTTATTATGCAAATCACACTTAGACAATGTTCAAAATTAATTGCACTGAGAATTAAACAAGTTAATTCTATAGTGCGCTCCCACTCAAATCAATATCTCTCATAATTGATTGTGAGTGATTCAAGATCCGTATTTTAATTCGATGCCATTGACGGGTTCATCACTGATGACACGAATTTCAATCGGTAGGCCAACTTGCCGATCACATCTCTATGTGATTCTTGTTCATCTTTCGATGGGCGTGTTCCGAGCTCAGGACTCTCCTGCCTGAACGTCAAAGACAACCAAGTGATCTTGCTGCGAGGTCTGACCTCACCCGCCTCATTCCTCTTGATTCGTTCGTGCTCATGTGTACATGGCGCACCCCGAAAAGATACGAATTTCAGACGGTGCTACACTTGGGTGAACACTAACTACTTTGATATTTTTGTGAGAGATCACCCTAATAAAAAGCGACTACCACACAATCAAGAAGGGTGCATCATAAGGGATAAACATCTCAGGCAATTCATAATAGCATGATATGGTATAGCCCTTTCTGACGGAGAAGTCTTGTATTTCTTCGTCTTCGGCATTCGCATCGGTGTTCACCTTCGCGAAGATTGCCACCACCTTGTCGATGCACCAGATAATATTGCTATCTCTATAGCTAATAAAATAATGCATTACACAAGGTTGGCACGCAGGTCATTTAAAGTGCAATCATATGGCTCCAGCCATCATGCCAAATCATGACACGCAGGTCATGTTAATTAATTTACATCATATAGACATCTCATACATAATAAAATTATTATGAGCACTGCTATACCACATCATATGCACATGCAAACCCTCCTACAAAACCAAGTTAGAAGCCTCTAATCGGTTCATGCAAAAACTTGTTTTACGTGGCTTCTAAGGTTTCGAAACAAACCGAAGCTACCAACGTCCATCATCAAGTATGATAATTCAAGCGCTAGATTAACAATGCGGGGTGTATGAAAACCGAGATAATAAAATCTCGAGCCCGATACTGAACTTTGTCATACGCATGACCCCCGTGCAGATCATATCTGCATTGCCCTTTCGTCTGCGAAACATCCATCTTTCATTGACTAAAGTGGAACCCAAAGAACTGTTAGCACTTCGTTGATCTGTCAATCAGCATACTCAGGAGCAGCATGAAAGGATCGCGGATTGCCAGAACTTTGTCAGATTCCACAATGCTGTCAAGATCAGGACTACGCAAATTCAAGGGAAGCAACAAGAACATCGGGTAACATATTTCATCTGCTACCCGCACAAATAATTTTCAGTAATAGAACTCATCTACTACCTAATTATTTTGTGTAACACCCATACATCTCTATGTATTCTAGATCGCAACCTACATCTACGCATAGAACGGCTCATGATGCCACTGTTGGGTAACGCAGCAGAAAACAAAAAAATTTCCGACCTACGCACCAGCCCAGGACCACTATGGAGACTGCATACAAGGTTTGATCATTTTCGTTACCGACTCGTAGCACAATGGAAGTAGAGTCGATGACGATCGTCGGTGCAGATTCCCACAGCTAGGATTTACAACCTCCCAACCGCGAGGATGTACTCCCTCATCTGCCCCTCGGACAGCCCTCCGGGAGGCGGTCGGACAGTCCCTCGGACGGTGTCACGGACAGCCCTTCGGGAGGACCCTCGAAACTCGGACGGTTACTCAGACAGCCCTTCGGGAGGACACTCGAACAGCCCCTCGGGCAAAAGGACGAAACTACGACCTCTCTACAGAGTTGCACACATACGGTGTCATCTATCCGGAAGGGCTTCGCCGTCCAGAACTAGTTCCCACCAGAACCCAGACAGCCTTTCGGCACTACGAAACTATTTCGTGGGAGGGAGAGAGAATGCCAGATCATGCATGGCTTGTGTGAGAGAGTTGGAGTGGTGATGGAGAGCTCCTCTCCACCTTTTTATATAGTGGTGGAAGGGGTGGGGGGGCTGAAATTCTGCCCACAAAACATGCACCCACCAAACAAGGAAAACATGTTCCCACCAAACATGGAGAAAACATGTTCCCTTGTCCATGGTGTTCCCCCATGGGGCCCCACCTTCCTCCCAACACCTTACACCATTTGTGGGGGCTGCCCCCCACCATGGGGGCCCCCCCCAACATTTTGTCCAGCCACAAGGGGCTGCCCCCTAAAGGGGGTGCCCCAAAAAACAGCCCAAAAACAGCCCCCACGATCCGTGGGATCTTGTCCCCTCACGCTGGGACAAGATGTTTTCCGCGACTATTATTTCTGAAAAATTCCGGAAGGCCCCAGAACATTTCCGGCACCCTCTAAAATTATCTGGACGCGCTCTGGAACATTTCCAGTATGGTGGTTTAATTTAAAACCATCTTTGTTTACCCGGTAAACAACTCCGGCAGCTTGGAAACTTTTTTTCGGTTTTTTCTCCAGAAAAATTCCAAAAATTACCAGACCAATCTGGCAACCTCCAAAACATTCCCGATGCTTGCCGAAACCTTTTTGGATCAATGGTTTTATCCAAAACAACTTTTCGGTTTTACCGAAACTTTTTCGGTGTTCTCTCCGGAACTTTTCCATTGTCTTTGAAACTTTTTCCAGTGACTTTCTCTCGGACTCCTTGTCTAGTATTCAGCAGATAGACGACCCTTAAGCGTGTGACCCTATAGGTTCGGTGAAGTATAGACATGACCGGAACACTTTCCGATCAATGATCAGCATCGGAGCCGTGGACACCCATATTGACCCCTATACCCACACGAATAAATATTCGAGTGAACCTCCAGTTACCGTGTGCTATTCCTGTTGCTTCGCGATATGTTACAAATACCCGAGGTGAGACATGTTGGCATTCCTGTGGATCAACAAATTGTCCACTATGCTAGTTACCTCGTTACCGGTATTGTTCTCTTTTCTCGTTACCCTGTTCCGGCATCCCCGTGATCAAATCACAAAGTGTCTGGCCAGATGATGATGGATACCGTAACACCGAGAGGGCCCAAAGATATCTCTCCATTGTCGGAGGAGCAAATCCCAATCTCGAGCTATCAAGTTACTTGACACACTTTTCCATGAACCCGTAAGCCGCCGTAATAGCCACCCATTTACGGATGACGTTTAACAAACCCCAAAGTTCATGAAGCAAGTATGAAGAAACTCGACACTCTCATGGTCTAAGGAATTATGCAAACATTAAACATCTCTGTGTTATTAACCATTAATTTGTGACGAATGTAACTCATAGCATAACACCAATCGGGTCGATTCAACACAAATGTTCTTCTAACATTGTGCCCTCAAAGTTGCTGGCATAGACATGCCCATGATCAGGAAAACAGAACCATCATGCAACACTTGAGCTAGTCATAGAGGCTTGACTAGGAATACATTTTACCGTTTATTATTCCACACGTGCATATGAGTCTTCCTCCGAGCCTCGTTTTATTTGCAGACTCGAGAACCATAGCAGTTATAGCATGGAACATAAACCTAATTATGAATAGGGAGATAATCAATAACATTTATTATTGCCTCTAGGGCATATCTCCTACAGTTACCGCTTTGCTCAGCCCCTCTTATAGCGTTGCTAGTTGCAGGTGCAGTTGCAGATTGATCCATGTTGGGACATGGATATCATGGATATCACAATATCTCTTATTTAATTAATGCGACTATACACTTGGTAAAGGGTGGAAGGCTCGGCCTTTTGCCTGGTGTTTTGTTCCACTCTGGCCGCCCTAGTTTCCGTTATACCGGTGTTATGTTCCTTGATTTTGCGTTCCTAACGCGGTCGGGGTTTATGGGCCCTCCTTGACAGTTCGCTTTGAATAAAACTCTTCCAGAAAGGCCCAACTTTGGTTTTACCATTTGCCTAATAACAACAAAAACTTGCATAGGGACCGGCTAGCACCCGAGGACTCTTAATCAACCCCCGGGCCAGTGCTCAACATGAGTGTTGGTCCACCTACCTAGCAGTCGGCGGTGCCGCCTCGGGGCAACTCGATGGTATTTTGGCTACCGTCCACTTTGAATAGACGGTGTTGTCCTGAGAAGGAGATACGTGCGGCTCTTATCGGGGTATCGACGCACCGGGTGGTCTTGCTGGACATGTTTTACCATTGTCGAAATGTCTTGTGAACCGGGATTCCGAGCTTGATCGGGTTGTTCCGGGAGGAGGATTTTCCTCTGTTGATCGTGAGAGTTTGTGATGGACTAAGTTGGGACACCCCTGCAGGGTTTAAAATTTCGAGAGCCGTGTCCGCGGTTATGTGGCAGATGGGAATTTTTAATATCCGGTTGTAGAGAACTTGACACCAGATCCGAAATAAAATACACCAACCGCGTGTGTAACCGTGATCGTCTCTTCTCAAGTGAGTTCAGGAAGAGAACACGCTAGGGTTATGTTTGAATGTAAGTCGTTTAGGATCACTTCTTGATCATCACTAGTTTGCGACCGTTGCGTAGTTTCTCATCTTACTCTTATACTCGTAAGTTAGCCACCATACAATGCTTAGTCGCTTGCTGCAACCTCACCACTTATCTATTCCATTCCCGTTAAGCTTTGCTAGTCTTGATACCCATGGTAATGGGATTGCTGAGTCCTCATGGCTCACAGATTACTACAACAACAGGTGTAGGTACTGGTAATGCGATGATCTGACGAGAGAGCGATGCATGCTTGTTTGGAGTTCTTCTGCTTCTTCTTCTTCGATCAAGGGATAGGTTCCGGGTCGGGAGCCTGGGATTAGCAGGGTGGATGTCATTATTCTTTTTCGTTTGTTTTCATCCGTAGTCGGATCCTGCTCTTCTGTATGATGATTGCTATGTATTGATGAACTGTTGTATTCATGTTGTAGCTTGTGGCGAGTGTAAGCCTTTATCTTGTATTCTCATCTATTCAGTACATGGTATGTTGTAATGATATCCACCTTGCCATGCGCCCGAAATGCGATTGTGCCCCAATCATGAATTCATCACGTGATTGGGATAGAATCGCATCTTGGGCGCGACAAGTTGGTATCAGAGCCTTACCAACCGCAGGAGCGCCCTTGATTGATCGAACCGTTGCCGTTGTCGAGTCTAGAAAAAACTCTTTTGAGTCTAGTTATATATCGGAGAGTAGGAATTATTTTTACTCCTCATCCCCTTCGTCGCTCTGGTGAGGAATCATGAGGTAGGTCTTTTCCCACTCTTCTATCCTTTTTCACTCAAATTTTTTTAGGATCACGCGGGTATTGTTGGAATCGCTGCGATATCGGTGTGACGGGAATTCTGTCTTGGTGCCTCCTGTCTGACTTGACTTTTTCCGGGGAGTTGAGCTCCAAGGGGTTCTTGTCACATTCGCGATCGTTTCAGTTCCGGAATACCAGAGGACGCCGACATCGAAAATGCTTCTATACTGTTTATGGTGAGAGTAGTTTGACGACACCCAGTACTGGGGAGAGCGATCAGATGTATTGCCACAGCTAGTACATCCGATGTTTTTCGAAGGTCTGAGGTACATGATTTTCGAGGTTTTCTTTTTTATGTGTTGACGGATGGATACAGTTGGAGTGTAGGATTTGTTAGTTGTGTGAGATATTTGTGCCTCCTTGTATCCCCAACACCAGATTGCATAACCAGAAAGTTTCGGGAGTTTTTAGGTGGGAATTCATCAAGTAGTTACCAGGATATCTTTCCGACAGATGCATGATATGAGATTGGGGTTCGACATCTAGTGGTCCGCCTGTCCACGGTTGGTTTTACAGTGGTCTTGTTGTGTATTAAACAATCCTTGGCTATGCTGACACGGGGACGCTTCGTATGTCATGTGCACTGCCTTGTACATGATGGTGTTGTACAATCGAGCCCGTGTGGGCCCCACCACGAAAATTTCGGACGAAATCTCTATCATATGTTTGTTTCTGGCTTATTCTGCAAGCCAATCCTTTGTTTTGTTTTGAGTTCTAGTATTCGAGTTGCATCGAAGTCAAGTGTTGATTCCATACCTTTTCCTAAGCGGTGTTCTCATATTTCTATGGGAGTGCTAATTCTTCTTGATCATCGGGATTGTCATGTCAATTCTTTTCCAACCGGTGTGCATCTCTTCAAGTTAATCCTATCCTTTCAATATTTGCTAGATCAATTCTCAGTTCTTCGCAAGTGCCTTTGTTTTCCCACCATCCCATCCTTTTCTTCAAAGACTCATATTTCTTAATCAAGTATCCATTTTATTCGTGAGAAGTCTCTTCATTCCTTTTCTTTCATGTTGTACCCGGTGGTTCTCATGAAGATGCTCTACAAGTTCATCATTCCTCGTTATCATTTTCTTCTCCGGTGGACTAAATTCAAGCTATCGGTGTTGATCATATCCCTTTCCTCCTTTAAAATGCTTTCTCATGCCGGTGCACCTCTTAATCATCCAGTTCTCGCCATTCATTTGTTCTGGAGTACGAAAGATATCTCAGGAGATTCGTGTTTCCATTCCTAATCCGTTCAAGCTATTTCGAGGTTGTTACCTCATTCGAGATGTTTAAATCAACCGGTGCATTTTCTCTTCAGCAGCAATCGTTCAACGGAGTTTCTTTGAGTGGGCCCATAACCCACAGGTCTTTTCCCAGGATCTTACCTGACTCTTCTAAAATTTTTCGGAGTTATTCTCAAATTCTTTTCAAAATTTGACGTAAGAATGAATTTTCATCAGTCAGATGTCTTTCTCCAAGATCTTTCGAATTCTTTTCATCTATGGTTCAACCTTTACATTCTTCATTCTTCCGGAGTATCTCAAAATTCTTCAAGGTGTTCCTCGTCGTCATTCTCAGCATTTGAAGAGCGAAGAAGAATTTCTCTTAAATCTTGTCCGTTCTCTCGAAGCTTCGTATTCCAAGATGGATGCCATCCTCTCAAATTGTTTCGATCATCAAGAATTCTTTTCATACCCATCCGGAGCATTTCAGGAGCTGTTTTCGTTTCTTGATCATCCAAAGGCCATTATCTCAGAATATTTATTCGTTCTCACCTTTCAACTCTCGCTCAACAGTTCTCCTAAATTTTTGTTTCTCCATTCATCTCCAAATCTTACCGGTGCATCGCTCAAGTATTCTCTAGTCAGCTCGTGATCTCTTCATTCTCTTGTATCTAAATTTACCCAAGTATCTTCGTTCGTTTTCTAATTCTTCCTGGTGATTCGTCCCTTTGCTACGTTCATTTTCAAAATCCTACCGGTGGTATGTTGAAGACCTTCCCAAGTTCGCGCTATATCTCTCCTTAATCCTTGTCAACGGGAATAAGTAGTATGCCAAATACATTGCTTGTCATCAATTTAATTTGATGAAGGATAAGCATACAGTAAATCTTATTCTTATTTCCTCGAGGTGATTAATCTCTTCTTTCCGGAGTTTGTTCATCATACCGCATTCTCGGTTTGAAATGCTTCATCTTTTCTTTTCGGAGTTCCAAGCTCCCTCAATGATCTCGTCGCGAAGGTCCATATAAATCATTGCAAGTGTTCAATTCTTGTTCTTGCAATCTTTGCTTCTTTTCCATCATCCTCTTTTTTTATCCGGAGTTCTTCGAGAGTTTCTTCATGGTGGTTCATCGAAGATTTAATTCATTCTCGAAGTGTTTGTCAAGATTCTTGTTGGAGGAGCTCAAGCATTCTTCATCTTACATTCCGAAGTGCAATTGTTCTCCCTTATCTTTTGGGGTGGTAGTATATCATTCCTGATTCACAAGAATGCTATATTTAAACCCATCACTTTCTTCCTTGGAGTTATCTTGGATTAGATTTCACCTAAGGCCTTTCCTAAGGATTGTTGCTATTTGCGGTGCTTATCAATGATCCAAGTATTCTCTTATCCTCTCGGCGAAAGGAGTTTTTCATCTTTCGTTGATCTCAACCAATCAATTGTTTACGTTAGTGGCAGAATTTCACCTCTAGTTTTGAGATGTTTTCATAAGTCCACGCGGAGTATATCATTTGATTGTTGATTCATCAACAACTCCGTTCAACCCTTATCCTAAGGATGCTCTTTCAAATTCATTTACGGTAGAAGATGTTGTTGTCTTCTCCATTCTTTTCATTCCATTCTTTCGTTCTGGAGGCATGGTGATGTTGCTCTCTTAGAACCATCATCTCGTTTGTCAAGATCATGTTCTTTTCCTTGCTTATCCATTTAACCGGAGTGTGGTGTTCTCTTTTCAAGTTCTTTTCATCTTATCAAGTTTTCCTTCGCTTTTCAGCCGGAGTGCTGTCCAAATTCCTTCGTTCTTATTCCTTCTCTATCTCGTTTTAACCAGAGTGTTTCCAAAATCTATCTTGTCCCATGAGCTCTTGGTTCTCGTCATATTCCTTGTTCCTCTTGTCCAACGGACTGTTTGTAATCTTGTTCATCTCTGTTGTATTCTTTCTTTCAAGTTGTTTAACCTCTCAAGGTTCGTGGTTTCACTCGTTTGTCAAAGAAGCAACTTAGTTATACCTCTTCTCTCCCTCTTCTGGTTGTCATCCCTAGATCTCGGGACGAGATCTCTTGTAAGTGGGGGAGTGTTGTAACGACTCGAGACTGACGCTCCAGACGCCTTCCAGTTATTTCGTTGTTGTCGTGTGTTTTATTTGCTTGTTGCATTCATCATGTCATCATGAGCATTGCATCCACATGTTTTCATAAAACTTGCATCCGCTCGTAGTTGCCACTTCTTGTCTCTGTTGACCTCCTCTCAGATCAACCGGACCGCTCTCTTCTCTCTCTTCTTTGAGCCCATCAAACCCCCTTGTCTCCATGCCCTTTTGTCAACCCCCTCGTGTGCGCGTCCGAAAACTTCCCGAACCCGTACCGCTCTGTCATTACCATTGGGTCCGGATCATCCCCAAACATCCCTAAAACATTTTCGGTTCATTGTTTGGACTCCCTAACCTATTTATCTCGGACCGTCCGATTACGATCGAAGGGACGGATTAGTCCCTAACCAAATCCACCTGCTATATATACACGAGGTCCAACCCTAGAAATTAGGAGCCTTGTCCCTCTTCCACCTTGAGATCCCTCCCGATCCATCTCCACCCAACCAGATCACTGCAGCCATCCACCTGCCCAAATCCCCTCGCAGCCAGCCTCCTCCCCTCGATCCACCCATCCAGCCGTGGCTTCGACCACCTCCCTGGATTTGCGCCGCCAACCAACCACAGCCGCCACCTCCTCTTCTCCCAAGGCCCCGAGCTCCTCCTATCGATCTAGAGCCCGAGCGCTCGACCCCCTCATCCACAAGCTCGATCAGGAGAGGAGCTCCCGATCGTGCGCGCCTCTGCCATGTTTCTGACCATCGCCGACGCTGCCGGCGTCCACCACCAGGGGCACCAGCATCTGGCGCGCCTCCTCGCTTCCTCCATCCATGGAGACGAGCTCCTCCCAAACCAGGCCGTGCCGTGCTTCCTTATCTCTTCCTCGGGGCTCTCTCCCTGTCTCTCAAATTCTCTTTCTTTTCTCTGTCCCGCAGGAGCGCCATGGAGCCTCGCAGCAGATGCTCGCCATTGCCGCTGCTCGCCCCGCCGTCCAGATCAGGCCGGGAACCGCCTCCCCGCCGCCCTCTCGTCCGGATCCAGCCACCTCTGCTTCACCGCGCCGCCGCACGCAGACTCTTCTGCTCTCCCTGGTGGCCAACCGCCTCGACCTCTGCAAGGACAAGCCGCGCCGCGCCAAGTCCCCTGCTCCACGCCGGGCTCGGCTTCCTCGTCGTCTTCAGTGACGACCAGAGCGCCAAGTCCCTCGCCTCACCGCCCCTTTGCCCCGCTCGCTGGAGCTCTGCTCCCAGCCGCCAGCGCCCTTGTTCAGTGCAAGCAGAACGAGCGCCTGCATCGCTCGGTCCAGCCGCGCGTTGACCTCGCCCGCGCCAGGCCCAGCTCCGAGCCGGCCTGTTGGCCCAACGTGAGCAGCCGCCCGAAGCCTCCCCTGTGCACTTTTGGGCCTGCCAGTTTCGGCCCGTTGCATTTTTTTCCTGACTCTGCAAATTTGCTAATTAACCGGATAGCTGCAGTTTTTACAGAAAAACCCTCCATGTTCGTGCATGTAATAACTTAATAACCGTGCATCATTTGTAAAAACATTATATATGTAAAATGCTTAGAATTTCATCTAGTTTCATAATATCCAACTTCCATCCATGTTAAAAAAGTTTAATTTTCTGTTTGCATTAATTTGCTCAAATAACATGCTAAAATGGTTTATTTTATCACTAATTAACCGTAGCTTCGAATTAAATAAACTCTTTATGTAAATGGGGTAGGAAAATGCATAGATTAACATGGTGCACTTTCTTTGCATGTTTAACAACTCTAAAATATGGTTTAGGGTAGAACAGTAGCAAATTCAAAATATGCATATGTGGATTTTCCGGAATTGTTGTTTGTTGTTTCCGGCCTCATTTAAACTTGCCTAGATAGGTAGTTTAATTATGCTTCACCTCTTGCCATGTTTAACAACATTTAATATTGTTGAGTACATAACCGAAAGCGAAATAAATAATTGAATGTGGTGTTTCGTCAATATGCAACTCGTTGCATATTGAGCTCCACTTAATTTGTAGTATTGTTTGTTGCACTTTGCCATGCCATGCCTCTTTAAACCGGACATGCGTCATACTTGGTTGTGCATCATGCCATGTTTATGTGATGGTTGCTTACCATGTTGTTTGCTTCTTTCCGGTTGTGCTTTTTCTCTATAGTTCCGGTAACGTTGCGATTGTGAGGATTCGTTCGACTACGTTGGTTCGTGTACTTCATGGATTCGGTCTTCTTCCTAGCAAGATTTCAGGCAAGATGACCGTTACCCTGGATATCACTACTATCTTTGCTTTGCTAGTCGTCTCGATGCTATCGCTATGTCGCGCTACCTACCACTTGTTTATCAAGCCTCCCAAATTGCCATGACAGACTCCAACTTTTTCCACCATCCTAGCAAATCGTTGTTTGGCTATGTTACCGCTTTGCTCAGCCCCTCTTATAGCGTTGCTAGTTGCAGGTGCAGTTGCAGATTATTCTATGTTGGGACATGGATATCATGGATATCACAATATCTCTTATTTAATTAATGCATCTATACACTTGGTAAAGGGTGGAAGGCTCGGCCTTTTGCCTGGTGTTTTGTTCCACTCTTGCCGCCCTAGTTTCTGTTATACCGGTGTTATGTTCCTTGATTTTGCGTTCCTAACGGGGTCGGGGTTTATGGGCCCCCCTTGACAGTTCGCTTTGAATAAAACTCTTCCAGCAAGGCCCAACTTTGGTTTTATCATTTGCCTAATAACAACTAAAACTTGCATAGGGATCGGCTAGCAACCGAGGACTCTTAATTGACCCCCGGGCCAGTGCTCGACATGAGTGTTGGTCCACCTACCTAGCAGTCGGCGGTGCCGCCTCGGGGCAACTCGAGGGTATTTTGGCTACCATCCACTTTGCATAGACGGTGTTGTCCTGAGAACGAGATACGCGCAGCTCTTATTGGGGTATCGACGCACCGGTTGGTCTTGCTGGACTTGTTTTGCTATTGTCGAAATGTCTTGTGAACCGGGATTCCGAACTTGATCGGGTTGTTCCGGGAGGAGGATTTTCCTCCGTTGATCGTGAGAGTTTGTGATGGACTAAGTTGGGACACCCCTGCAGGCTTTAAACTTTCGAGAGCCGTGCCCGCGGTTATGTGGCAGATGGGAATATTTAATATCCGGTTGTACAGAACTTGATACCAGATCCGAAATAAAATACACCAACCGCGTGTGAAACCGTGACCATCTTTTTTCGACTGAGTTCGGGAAGATAACACGGTGGGGTTATGTTTGAACGTAAGTAGTTCAGGATCACTTCTTGATCATCACTAGTTTGCGACCGTTGCGTAGTTTCTCATCTTACTCTTATACTCGTAAGTTAGCCACCATACAATGCTTAGTCGCTTGCTGCAACCTCACCACTTATCCATTCCATTCCCATTAAGCTTTGCTAGTCTTGATACCCATGGTAATAGGATTGCTGAGTCCTCGTGACTCACAGATTACTACAACAACAGGTGCAGGTACAGGTAATGCGATGATCTGACGAGAGAGCGATGCATGCTTGTTTGGAGTTCTTCTGCTTCTTCTTCTTCGATCAAGGGATAGGTTCCGGGTCGGGAGCCTGGGATTAGCAGGGTGGATGTCGTTCTTCTTTTTCGTTTGTTTTTATCCGTAGTCGGATCCTGCTCTTTTGTATGATGATTGATATGTATTGATGAACTGTTGTATTCATGTTGTAGCTTGTGGCGAGTGTAAGCCTTTATCTTGTATTCTCATCTATTCAGTACATGGTATGTTGTAATGATATCCACCTTGCTATGCGCTCGAAATGCGATTGTGCCCCAATCATGAATTCATCACGTGATTGCGATAGAATCGCATCTTGGGCGCGACACTCGAGAAGAAGCACAAGGCTAGGAAAAGGAGAGAAAACAAAACTACATCACAGTTCGAGGAAGAGGTATGTTTCTAAATAATTATTGTCTTTTCAATGTTATTATTATGCTCATTAACTATCATAACCCTCAAATTTTCTTTAATTAGAAGAAACAAGAGGCTGGGGAAGAGGCAAGTAGTGGTGCTGGACAAGTTACATATGTTATGGTTTATAAGGACAATGGGAAGGAGTCTCAAGATTACAAGGACAATCTTAGCTTCACTCAATTGTTGATGGTAATCTTGCCCATATAGTTAGTTTAGAAATCTTGAGATGGTATTTTTTTAATAAGAACTTACTTGTTTATTTAATTTTTAGGGACCAATTACAGATGATCTATTTACTGGGTCATGGTGAAGCACTACTGTAACAGGCATGGTTTTGGCAAATTTGGCTATTCAGTTCAGTTCTAGGTTCTAGTTGCTCAATCCCTTTTGCCATGGATTTCAAAGATATTACTCCCTGGGTTGGCATCTCTTTTGTTCAATGCACCTGCAAGTTATCTATGCATGCTCATTGTACATTCAGCAGTCAAAACAAGCATTATGACTTGCAAGTCATTGTATTCCTGGAAGGACATGTTCTCAAATTGTTAACAACAGGTGCTATCCTCTGTAATTAACAACATCACTATTATGCTCTGAAATGAACAATCTTTGATCAGAACAATACAATAGTTGATCAGAACAATACAATAGTCACAGTACACAGAACTTCATTGATTCACATTCAATATTTTGTAACAATAATCACACTCAAATTCACTAAACTCCACACTCACATGATTACAATCTGGATACAATATTCAATCACACTATTCACTGGAATATACACTCAATTCACATCAATTACAAGCTCAGTTTGGCATTTCGCCTGAGTGTTGCCGCTTCTCTGTTGTTGCTGCTTCTCTGTAGTTTCTGCACACCTGAAACTTCAGACACCTGTAGAGGAAAGAAAGCACCAAACCAATGCAACACGAGGCAAGCAGCAGAGCAATCTTCCGAGAAGAATCGGCGGCATCGACGATGCTTGGTCCGCAGCTCAACAGTCTCGACGGCTCCGGCGGCGGGGGCGTCGCACCCTGTACGTGGCCGCGGCTGGCTCTGCCGCCTTGACGGCTAGGCAGCGTAACGCCCTGATGGGGCAACGGCTGGCTCTGCCGCTACACGGCTACGCCGCCCGCGACCTGACGGAGTAGCGGCCGCTCTTCGCCGTCGGCGTATAGAACCCTAGGAGAGACAAGGGCGACTGACCGACGGCGATGGTGTTGGAGTGAGGCGACAGCGATGGCTAGCATCGGACTGGGCCGTATGGGCCGCTTATTTCTGTTCCACCCGAGACAAAGGAGAGCAACTAGTTAACGAGCGCTCCTTCGGTAGCCTCACAACGATCAGCGCCATTTGGCGCGCTCTCAGCCGCCCGCCACGTGTCGCGTTCTGGGCGCTCGCTTCGGATTTTTTTTTTTTTTCGCACGCGTTTTCTGCTTTTTAAACGGTTTTTTTTTCGACGTTTCGGTTTTTCACCGGTCTTCCTTAACTTTTGGACCAAAAAAATTTTAAAAATTTTTTGCGCGAAAAAACGCGTTTTGTTTCCCTTTCGCGAGAGTCACGGTTTTGCTTCCGCGAGAGGCACGGTTTTGCCTTTCGGAAACGAAAAAAAACGCGTTTTCTGTTTTCTTTTCCTTCCGCGAGAGGCACGGTTTTGGTTCCGAGAGAGGCACGGTTGTGCTTTCGTGAGAGGCACGGCCGTGCCTCTCAGAAACGAAAAAAAACGCATTTTTTATTTTTTTTTCTTTCGCGAGAGCCACGGTTTTGCTTCCGCGAGAGGCATTGTTGTGCTTTCGCGAGAGGCACGGCAGCGCCTCCTCGGAAACGGGAAAAAAACGCGTTTTCTCTTTCTTTTTTCCCTTCCGCGAGAAGCACGGGTTTGCTTCTGCGAGAGGCATGGTTGTGATTTTGCGAGAGGCACGGGCATGCCTCTTTCGGAAAGAGAAAAAACCCGTGCTCCCGGTTCGGTTTTTTTAACTGGTTTTTTTTTGAAAAAAAAAGTTCGTCAAAACCTATCAACATAGTATCTAGCTTTGAAGATCTCGGCGCGAGGAATCCAACGATGAAAACGATTCGAGATTTGGACGCACGGTTTAAGAGATAAACCGTTTTGAATAAATGAATCTACGAAAAAACGGAAAACACTCAAGTTGTGACAAGTGGCGCACAAGCAACGCGCCCGCGCCACTTGTCGCAACTTGGAAAGGTGGGAGTGATATTTACAATGAGTACTCTTTAACTAGTGATTTTGGAGAGAAAAGTTGTAGTTCGTGCGTGTGTCGTTGGATGCCTGATGGATGGTACAGGTTGTACGACGTCCCTCTGCAGTAGACGTTCCTAAGTCAGAGGATCTCAGCCTGCGCAAAGAGGGAATGTTGTCATCCAAACTTGTGAGGGAGCACAAAGCAGTACCGGCGCCGGACATCAGCCAGCAAGGATGATGTGCTAATTGGCTGGCCTCTATCACTTCGCTTGTGAACTTAATTTCTCCATCTCTTTATCCAACATTCTGTAAGCAGGCAGGACGAAATAAGTGCCTTGCTTTTCACAGTGTCACGCTGGTAAGTCTGACTACCATTCAGAGCTCATAGGATGATAGGAATCATCAGAATCGTTTCCTTATCCATCTCATAGAAATGATCATCAAAAGCTTGTCCATCACAAGTACCCTACATGAACACCTAACTACATGCATACAAAATTCAAATATGCGGATACATCGTGACGGGATTAGTGCTAACAATCACCTCCCTAATCTTGTCATGCTAACTCGCCAAATTCTTAATGTGGAACACCCGCAATAACTTGCCATGGACGACACCGTTGCAGCGCCGATCACCACGCACCATCTTGTGGTGCACGACGCCATCGCATCTCCGATCACCAAAACATCTTGCCGCACGTGGTGGCCATCTCTTGACGTGGATGACACCATCGTGGAGCCGATCGGCACGTCGTCTCCTTCTCCTAACGGCCTCGTGACCACAAGCAGCCGCTAGCAGCATTGCTCTGCCATCAGGTTCCACCTCGCGCCGTCACCCTCAACCTCACAGAACAGCGCTCTGATGACAATTGTTGGAGCAGCTCCAGCAATCTGTGGAGTGTAAGAGGAGGACGAATTCCATGCGGTTGTTGTCTGTACCAAAAGTAAAGCTTTAACGCAGACCATGAGAGAAGTATGGATCGTGCTGCCGAGTGAGTCCAAGTTCAGAGATACGGGGGTTGGTTGGTTGCAGGTTCTACTTGACACTTGTCAGAGCGATACTAGGGCAAAAATCTTACTGTTATTGTTAGGGTTTGGCACCTCAGAGTTGATGTAATCCATGACACCGGAAAAGAAACAGTCACTCATTCGGCAGCGTTATGGACTATATATGAGGAAGAAGTGAAGTGCATTTTTGGTGACGTTCGAGATAGGCAAATCTGTCTCCTCCCTGTATCCCGACAAGCCACGTCAATTATCACAGGCACCACCAAGTTAGTGGTCCGCTCCACCCCAAGGAGTAGTTAAACTGAACTCCGGCGCTTCTTTCCAGCCTGATACTGGTCGAAGCACCGTTGGCGCTGCTGCCAGAGATTTCCATCAGCAGAAAGATTGAGCCTTGCAGAAGTGTGGAATGCCTTGTCTGCAGTTTCCAGAGGAAAAAATATTGTGGAACTGACTGTGCCGTCATTGCACGTGACCTGCAGCCAAACTCTACAAATTCCATGGCTAGTTTCCCTCTGATTCATGACATTCGTTTAGTGCTAGAGACTTTCCAATCCCATCATGTGTCTGCTGTGGTCTGTGGACCGAAAGTGCAACGATCTGGCTCATGGTCTCGCGGCAGCAGCCAAATCCCAAGGAAATCAAGTGTTACTTGCCACTGTACCGGAAAGCCTACGCGAGCTTTTGGCCTCCGAATGTAATATTAACACTCGTTAAGGCCCCGACTGGGAGGCATGTAAAATCATACGACTGTAAATAAAGTACGAGTGTATTTTACCGTTCGACGAGGCGATGTTCACTGTGCTGTATGGCAAGAAGAGGGAGGCGCGCGTGCCAATGCATCCAGCGGCCAGAAGACGCTGTAGCACCTCAGCTACGCCGCCACGCAGCTGAACTAGGCCGTCTGTCAGGTTGCCCTCGCTCTCTCTCTCGCCGGAGCTCTCTCTCTCTCTGGCTCGAACCAAGGAAGAAGAAAGGAGGAAGAGCAGGTGGACACAGGGAGATTTCCAGCGCACTAACGCCCGCCGCATGTTAGCTTAATCCAAACAAATCACATACGGCAATTTTTCTCGAGCACGAACTCGACTGGTTAACGATTACACAGGGACGAGTTGGTCTTATACGCACGCGCACAGACACGGCACGCCGCGCTCATGCCACGACGCACTCACGCACTCGCCACGCTCCGCACTCCCGGGCCAGCTCACCCATCGCGCTCCGACGCGTACGACGCGGCCTTTTCCAGTGCAAGAGACGCGGCCACTTCCCCGGCTATCACTGCTAGAAAAAACCTTATACACAAAGGTTTATCAGTAGCACTTGTTAAAAAGAGGCGCTACTGATACGTAGCAGTAGCGCGTGCTAGAGTCAAGCGCTACAAGTAGTAGCTTAGCAGTAGCGTGTTCTGTTGAAACGCGCTGCTGTTATGGCCAGCCTGGGCCCAGCTGCCCGTCCCGACTTAGCAGTAGCGTGGGTTTTGGACTGGCGCTACAGCTAATGACGTTAGCGGTAGCGTTGGGCCGTGACCCGCGCTACTACTAAGCCCATGTTATCATCGTCCTTCCCCCGTCTGACCTCTCAGTCTACCTCCTCACTCTCCATCTCCACTCTCTCTCCCACCCTCGTCGGCCCGCCTCGCACTGCTTCGGCCGCCCTCCCCCGCGGCCGCCCTCCCCACGCGCGGCTGCCCTCCCCCGCGATGGCCCTCCCTCGCACTTTGGCCGCATGCCCCGACGCCCCCCCAACCCCACGCGCGCCCGCCCTCCCCCGTGCCTGCCATCTCCATCCCCTTCTCGGCCCCGGGCTGCCTACCGTGAGTACCTCCTTCTCCTCTCAATTCACCCAAAAGCCATGTATCTCTGAATGTGTTGGATGATTTAGCAAATGCAATATGTTCAGATTTTTTACTAATTTTGTTCATATATATGAACCCTAGGTGTTCATATATATGAGCTCATTTCATCATTAGAGCACTAAATAGGTTTTTTGAGTACAATAGAATGTAGATATATGTAATCCTAGGTGTTCATATATATGAACCCACTACTAGTAGAAAGCTTATAGATAAATGGGTGGATGAAATTAGGTTTGTTTGTAATGCTTGGATAGATAGATGGATAAAACTAGGGTTTTTTTAGTAATGCTTTGGATAGATAGATGGATGGATGGATAGCGGTTAGGGTTAGTAATACAAATTTTTAGTAAAAAAAAACTAGTTTTACAAATTTTTAGTAAATGTAGGTCTTTTGAATCAGCATACTAATGTTTAGTTGATAGTTTATAGGGTTTCACTAAGTCCTAAAATCAGGATAATAATGTTTTTGTTTATATTTTGTTTTTGCATAAATCAAGTAGCCCCTGTATCATTCCCGTTGTCGTCCCCGTCACCGACCCCCTCCGGCCTTGAAGTGAGAGCAGCCAAATCCCCATGTCGTTGATGTCGATGATGATGTAGATGTTTTTATAGATGTAGTAGTAGTACATGAGTAAGGAGTGACAATGGAAAGCTGTTAACTTGTCACGTTAGTTCATCGATTGCCTCCTCCACTGGACTAATTTTCTTAAAGTCCATCCCATGTGCGACCAAGTACTCCCGCTTTAATATTCTGTTTCAATACTTTTGTTTCATTAATGCTTTTGAAAAATGTCGACAAAATGGATGCATAGATGCATTTTGCAGGGAACACCTCCGAGTAGCCTATGTTTTGCCGGAATGTTGATTCATTTTCGTTCCGGCAAATTTCAGGTGTTCGATATGTCCTATTTTAGCAAAGGTCATGCCGGATTTTTCCGTGAATTTTGGCATGACTTGTGTTAGAATATGTAGGAAATATCGAGTGGCCTTGATTTTCTAGAAAGATAATTAAACGACATTTCAGGTTGACTTTAAGTCTGTCGGGGCTCCATACATGACAGTCAAAAAATCAGTGAGGGAGTGTCCACCATATATGAGAGAGGAAGAAGAATCCCGACTGTTGTCGTGGGGGTAGCTTCTTCTTCATTCCAAGGTGCTAGACATTTTGGTTTAGTGCATTTTGGAATGATAGGAGGAGCTACCATCACCGACGGTCGCAAATGTCAGAGAGGACGAATCCCGACTGTTGTCGTGGGGGTCGCTTCTCCTTCTTTTTCATGTGCTAGACATTTTGGTGTAATGCACTCGGGAATGAATGGAGGAGCGACCATCACCGACGGTCGAATATATACACCACGTGAGCTGAGAGTTTTCAAGAAAAGACTTGACAGACCGATAGTCAACCCGTGATGAATAATAATGATCTAATTTAGTTTTTGTAGTACATATATTGAATTTTAGAAGTTTAATCTTTGAATTATAACATAGGAAATGTCTGACGACGACGATAGGATCCCGAAGTGCGACTACTGCGGCGACGACCGGAGTCTATGCGACATGCCTCACCTGCAAGACGGTCGGCGCTTCAGTATTAAGCTCGACGAGACCTTTGATGTTGAAACTGTACGCAATGACGACAATTCTTTTTTCGTAATTAAGCATGACTTTTGCTTCTTCAACGTGTAATTTCTGTCTTTTACAATTTGATTAGTGCATCCCCTACCATGCAAGACGCTATGTCTTGGAGAAGCTGAATTTCGAAGATCATGAGAATATGGAGACAAAGAGAGTTCACCTCAGGACCCATCATGGTTATGCTTTTGCCGTAAAGCTATACAATGCGGTGAACTACTCCCATTTTGGTTGCTCGAATTGGGAAGCACTGTGCAAGGCGTATGGTTTTCAGGAGGATATGCATGTCACCTTCGATCTTGGTGATCCTGAAGATGACATCGACGAAGATAATGTCGATGAAGATAATATCGACGAAGCTAATATCGACATTTGGGTCCTTGTTGATACGCTTCCACTTCTACCTCTATGTGAGTTTCTCAAACATATTTATTAAATAATTTATATTATTTATATAAAAATAGTTGGCAGCTTATATATTTCCTTGACAGCTTATTTCCATTCTTCAAAAAATGTTCGGAAAATAGTAGATAGAACCTACTACACTGATGGCTCTGAACTAACTTACGAGGAGAAAGATCATTTTGTCTCCTTCATTATTGATGTTGAGACTTTCAATAAGAATTATGAAACTCCTCCACATTATGGTCAATACGTGCCACTAGTCCACATGTTGAACTACGCCAACATCCATAGAAATGGCATGGTAAGATTTTTTATTATTATGACACCAATGCATCTTTTCCATACATTCTTCTAAAACTAAACTACATTGCTAACTACGTTACTATTATGCTCTTCAACAGAAAATCCCGAAGAATTGTGTGCCTCATCTGATGGATACGAAATGTCATATGGATGTTGTTAGCTTACGGCCAAGTCCGTCTATGAGTCACCGCTGTTCATACAAGATTTCTTGAACAGATCAAGACCTCCCAATCAAAGAATGAAAAAAAGTTATGAATGATCGTAGGGAGGTACTTAGAAGCAACATTGTGCGAAGCCCACGAATTGGAGACAGGATAATCTCCATTCTCCATAATGGAGAGTCAGGGGCTATGTTGTTTTATGCCATTTTACCTTAGAGAGGGGTAGGTCCTAGCTAATACTCATGATCATGCATTAAGAATAATTAATTAGGGTTGATTATGACTATGATGATGATGAGTATGACTTGTTATTATGATAACCAGTAGACGTTGTTAGATGACTATGATGATGATGAGTATGACTTGTTATTATGATAACAATGATGAGTTATTATTATGATGATGATGTTGGGTTAATTGTTATATCAGCATGATGAGTTATTATATATATCAGTGGGTGAAAGAGACGTGGATTAGATTCAAGTTGAGGCAACATGGTGCAGATCGAAAGTACTACTAATCCAAACTATTAGAAGTACTTTCGATCTGCACCATGTTGCCCCACTTGGATCTAATCCACGTCTCTTTCACCCAATGATATATATAATAACTCATCATGATCATAAAATCATAGGATGAGACTATTGTATAATACATATACAAATACAACGCCAATATGCTGCAGAAAAAAAAACTGAAAAAATTAGCAATAGCGCGGGTATGCACATAGTAGCAGCGTGATTTTAGCAGCAGCGCGCTCCTGGAACAGGCACTGCTGCTATTAGCGGTAGCGAGCGTTCCAGTAAGCTCGCTACTGCTCTGTATGTTAGCAGTAGCACGGTAGACCCATGCTACTGGTAAACTTTATTAGCTGTAGCGCCTTATCAGCCGCGCTACTGATAAGGCAAAACCTCGCGCTACTGCTAGGCTTTTCCCTAGTAGTGTATTTCACTAACAGACACACACACTTACGCACGCACACACGCACGCACCCACCACGGGCTCGTGCCCCGGTCAGATACTAGTCGGACAATGCCTATACGCTAGCTAGTCGGACTATGCCCAGACAGTGCCCACGCCCGCCACGGACCAGACCACCATGGACCAGACCAGGCGCGCCGACGCCGGTCACCACAGCAGGGCATGGTTTATTTGCACCAACCATCACCCCCTAAGACATGACGTCACCGCACGGCCTGCCGACAGGAGACCTGGCTCGTCGTCATCGTCTCGTCGCCATGTACGCCTCCGGCACAAGCCGCCGCTCGCTGCCGCTGCAGCAGCCTGCCGTCCCGTGAGCCACAGCGCCGCGTCTCCGTGCCACGTGCCACTACGCCTCCACGGTCGTCGTGCCAAGCCGCGGCGGCCTCTGCACCACCCAGGTCGCCCGCGACGGCCGTGCTCGTCCCGCGCACGACATCACAACGCAGCGCCGCGGACTCGCCACGCGTCGCCGTCGCCACGCGCTCGCCGCGTGCCGTAGCCGAGGCCTCCATGTCCGCCGCGCTTGCCTTACATTGGGACTTGAACTCAAGGCCTTACATTCTGATCCTACATTAAGCTTCATGTACTAGCTAACACCACCAAAAATCTGAACTAATGTTAATGACTGGACAACACATATACGCTTCAACACGAATGTCACAATTGAATTTAGAAAAAATAATGTATCTAAGCATGTAGTGGATAACTTGTGTATCTACCGTTGTGTACCTCTTGTGAAAGGGCATGGGCTCGCACCACGAAACCAACGGTGAAAAATGGCTCGTAGGAAAATCGGAGGGAGGAGACCACTAATTTTTGTTATTTTCGAGGAGGCATGTGCTCAGCCTTCAGAGCCACTGATCTTTTTTTCTTGGGACGTTATGGCTGACTATTTGATCAAAAATAATTATTTTACTAAAAAAGATCGGAAATAATGATCAAAATAAACTTTTCCGCCACGGCCTTGCTGAGCTCATTCATCATTGACGTCCTGCTAACTCGGCCAGACTTCCAATAGACTATTACAGCTGTCACCCGCAAAAAAAAAAAGTCTGTTACAGCCGTCACAAAATATGAGCCTCCTTGTTCATTGTCCAGTTCTTTGTTATTTGGGCCTCTCCCGTCCGCTCGCAAAATGGTTGGATTGTCATTGCATTCCAGCAAATAAACCACCCCGGCTCCTTCCTACAGGCGATTGCTGATGGCAGCATCTCGCATTCCTCACCCTCCCAGGTGGACGCCGTAGGGCTGCTGACCCTCCACTTTCCTCAACGGAGAGCAACATATACAAGAGATTGTTGCTAAAATAGCGCAATGTTTTGCCAACCATTTTCTGCGTGCGAGTATATCTTATTGAATACGCACAAATAAGCAAACTCCGGTATGAAATAAGATACCCTCCTATAATCAAACTGCAGCTTGAAATAAGATACACTCGGACTGGTTTAAAAAAAGCTACAACTTGTCTGAATGCTCATATAGTTTATGAAGTGAAGCAAATTCTGACTATTTTTTGGCAAAACACCAGCTTTCCAAGGCATCCCAAAATGTGCAACCAGAATGAGAAAATGATCTTATGAATTGGATAGATATGATAGTTTTGCTTGTGAACCGTCGTACTCCATTAAATTGGATACTGCTGCAGTCCAATGAATTGGGTGACAGTAACACCGCCAGTTCTCCAACACGATACTCCATTGAATGACGTATGCCACTACCGGAACAGGGCCCTACCCCGACGGCCTATATAATGCCGACGGCCCCCGTCGGCCTATACAGAGGTATGCCGACAGCCTAGGCCAGGCCATCGGCGTATGTAAGCCGTCGGGCTATCTCCAGGTATGCCGACGGGGGTCGTCGGCACAGATAAGCCGTCGGCATAGGTCGGTGTATGCCTACAGCAGCCGTCGGCATAGAGGTGGGCCCGGCGACCCGGTGTCTGACGGGCGGTTGACGCCGCCAGTTCTATACCGACGGCAGAAACGGCAGCTGCGTGATATTGCAGAACTACCTACACCACCTTCTATCGAGGCGAACAAGTGGCTCATTGAACAGCGGGGACAGAGTAAGTGCCTCTCAATCATATTTTGAACACATACCAATATTTTTATTGTACAGATGCTAATTCTTTGATTCTTTTGCAGAAACTGGATCGTTCAGGGAAAGGGTCGTAAACCGAACGGCATTATCACTGTCCTGTTGAAGGAGTTTTGGCCGGGTCTATTCTGCCCGCGGCTAGACAGGGACCTGGAGCTGCGGGTTTTATCCACGAGCTGGGCCCACTACGAGGCTGCCAGCCTCGCGGAGTACGGGACGGCCGCTAAGGCCGTGATCATCAAATTTTGGGTAAGTTCTCTTCAGAATCACTTGTATTGAGTTTCATTCATAGTTTATCATCGAATCACTCAACTCATGCCTTGTTTGCTTCTGGTTTTATGCATGATTGTAGCAATTCTATAGGGTTCTTGACGAGCACAAGGCCAGAGCCGACGTGGTCTTGCTGGCGGCTGCGAAGAAAAAAGCTCGTCAGTTGCATTACGAGGTGCGCTGGGTTGCCGTCTCGCAGCACTCCTACCTTCCTGATGAGCAAGAAAGAAGCGCAGAAGCAACGACTTACCTTGAACAGGGAACAGTACATGAAGGTAAGTATTAGAGACTTTTCATTCCAATGTATAAACAGTCAACTTCATTGTTTCGTGCTGACATGTCATGTTTCCATTATTTAGGTTATTCCTCCTTGGTGCTATGGAAAGGATGAGGGATGGGCGAGTGTGGCACCCCGGCTCAGAGCAACCGGTTTACCTTGCATTGCCAGCCCAGAGATCAAGTCTTCTGGCAACACATAATATCTTGGTACAGAAAGACAACCGCTTTATTGGAGCATAGGTTCGATATTACATCAAGTAGCGAGGCCAAGCGGCACACACGGTACTGCTGCACATATGTACATTATTTAGTGGAAAAGATCGAGGCCTCGACATCACGACAAAGCTACGCGGCAGCGGAAAGACGATGTAGAAGGACTCCATCTCACAGGGACACTGATGTGGACACGGTTTAGACTGCAATGCAACGGTGCAACTCCAACTCCGATACAATTTCTGCTGAAACTGGCATGACACGCCAGGTAAGTACTTTGAATGTACTCGAGCTCACACAAATAAAGCAACAATGACAAACAACAACATGATATTTAAGCAGGTTTAATGCAAGAACTAAATATGCTACTCATAAAGTGACAGTGCTCATAACAGGGCCTCTCAGACCCGCTTACCATCTCGGTTACCTTGTAACCACAATCACCATCATACCACGGTGATCACCTCCGGATCACAACTGAAACCATCTGGATGGTCTCAACACTTCACCAACATAGCAAGTGCCACAAGTATATCTTTAGTGTGCAGGTTCAATATTTCTGTTGATCCACGGTGTGACCTACTACGAACTTGTGTCCGTGATCGAGGACGCGGCTATCGATAGATTATCACACGCTACAGAGGTTAGTACATTGTACCCACACCACGGAACCCAGGGCCTCGTACTCCCATTAGGGTGGACCAATGGCGTTCCGACAGAACCAATCTATTGCCATGACACTCTCCCGGCCACTCCGACCAACTCCCCTTTTGGCTAAGTCATGGGTGGCCTCGATGCCACTCCGGACATCCAACGGCCACCGTCGTGGCAAACCAAACGGTCCCAAACGGGGACATGGTACCAAAACAACTACGGGCACACAAGGCTATACCTGCCTACCGGGCCAGGGTAGCGCAAGCGCATAACCTTCCCTAGTTGGAGGCACCGGCGAGAGGCATAACAATAGACCGAGAAAGGGCCTTCCCATAAAAGGCAAATGTGGTTGCACTTTGGGAAGCTCGATTCGGTGGCACCATGACTCGATCAACAGTATGTTCAAGTTGGATTATTACCAGGTTTCAACTTGCAAATAAATTTTACCGAGTCATAATATGCCATGAGAATGCAATGAACTAAATATGCACCATTCCAACATAATACCGATATGAACTTAATCATGGTCATCATCAAGTTAACCTACTGCACGTACTTAGTTATTCAACTAAAAGGCTAATGATAACAAAACAAGCATAGCAAGAACATGAAACTAGCTCAAGTGATATTATTGGAATTTTCTATATGCATAAAAATAACCATATTCAAGTGAAAATCATTGTTATTGAAATGACACTCTTGCAAATATTTGTGATGGCTTGCCTTAGTGCAGAGGAGGGTCACACTCCTCCTGGTTTTCCTCAAGGCAGCAAGTTCCTTCTGAAAACATTTAAAATAGCAAAAAGAAAATGTCACATAACACATTTAAATGCAACAGAAAAGATTTACAGCAAGCAAAAATCTAATCTTTTGCATGCTGCAAGAGGAGAGCAATACAAAACCAGTGCAACATGAATCAATTCATTTGGACTTACAGAATAGAAACTAGGGCTAGTCAAAGTTTAGTCAATATTCTGAATTAAATTGAATTTAGAAAAATAGCATGAGGGGGTGACGTCAAAGGCGTAAACCAGAAATGCGCCTTCACTAATACCGCTTCGGCGGCCGCACAGTGAGGCTGATGGGCGGGCCCCACTGGCTGGGTTAGGAGAGAGAGAGAGAAACAGGGGAGGCGGCACGGTCGCCGGTGGTTCTCCGGCAAGGAGACAACGGCTGCCGCCGGAGATTGGATAGATGGGCGCGCAAGACTACGGCGGTTCTGCACGTACCCGTAGCTCGGCGAGAGGTGGACGGATGAGGTCGCCGTGTTCTTCTTTAGAGACGGCAGCAGACGAAGGTCGCCGGAGAAGAAGATCCCGGCGAGGAGAGGTCGCTCCAGTGGCTCCAGGAGCACCAACCAGAAGCAGAGGAACCTCAGGGACTCGCCTGAGTGGTCGAAGAAGCTCGAGGATCGCCAGAGAGGGAGGATGCAGAGAGGGGGATCGCCGGCGAGCTTTGGAGCGGGACGGCGGCTAGAGGCCCGCCTGGCCTGGCCGTGGCTAGCTACGGTGTTTATGGAGCTCAAAGGAGTTGGGTCGATGGTCGAATGAGCTCGGAAGGTTCCCCTTATATAGGCGCGGCGAGAGGAGGGGATCGAGAGCTCCCGCAAGCTCTCTGGAAGTAGCGCACGGTGACGAGAGGGGTCAGTGAGAGGGGAGAAGTGGCCAAGGGCTCACGCGGCCACTGTCGAGGCTCCCAGCCAAGCACATGACGCGGAGACGGACGAAAACAGAGGCACGCGGTCACTGTGCTCTCTGCTCCGTCGTGCCCGTACTCGCTGCGTCTGTCGCCGGCATCGGGGAGCGCCAGGGAGATGTCGTGGGCGATGGGTTGAGGCTCGTGAAGGTCAGAGACAAGCTGGTTTGGGCGGAGGCGAGTGCACGGGCCGACCAGAGCCTCTGCCGCTGCCCAGAGCGCGTCGACAGCATACCAGCACGCTTGGATGAACGCGGTCACCACGTGAACTGTGGCTACGTGGTGCGCTGGCAGGTCAAATCATGTCTGGGGTGTTTTCTTCGCAAGGCTGGGTCGCTCCAAGCTGATGGATCACTGCCAGGCCGACCAGTAAGGACTTGAGCTTCTCAGCAAGTTTCTGGACAGAAACTTATGAGCTTGGTTGAGAAAAATCCAGAGAGAGTTAGGAGCTGATTCTTGGTGGTTAAGGTTCTCTCAGGAAGGTAATTAGCTCATAAAAATTTCAGCTCAAGAGGACTTGTCAAAAAGGTACTTGCTTCACAATGTACCATTCCTGACCAGAATAGAAAAGATTTTCTGCAGCAAAAATACTCCACATGACCATGGAATATTTTTGAACAGGAAGTTGGGTCAAGGTTCAAAGAATATTTGGGAATTTTCTCAGATTTTTGTGGGCAAGAAAAATGAGGGTTGCTTTGGAGCAGAAGTGAATATAGGGCTTTTTCAGAAGGAAAATGAATATTTTTCATTTAAGAAAAATATTCCCAAGGTAATATTATGATATAACAGAGGGCAAGAGATGTTTTTGAGATGAAGAGGAGTCACTTGGGTGAAAATCAAAGAAATGCCCAAGTGCTTAAGTCCAAATGAGTTGATCGAAAACTCAAATTCAATTCAAAAATGCAATAAAACTCAGAAAAAGAAAAAGGGCAAAAACCAGGGTGTCACAAACCTCCCCCCCCCTTAGAATGAATCTCGTCCTCGATATTCGGTTGCTCGGGAAACAATTCAGGATATGCTGTCCTCAAAAAGTCTTCTCTTTCCCAGGTAGCCTCACTCTCAGTATGTTGTTCCCACTGCACCTTGTAAAACTTAACTGACTTGCTGCGGGTGACTCTTTCCATCTCATCCAGTATTCAGAAAGGTTTCTCTTCATAGGTCAGATCCTTAGCAAGCTCTATTTCTGACATATCAGTCCGTTTCTCAGGTGGTGAGATACACCTTCGTAACTGTGATACGTGGAAGACATCATGTATTTCTGACAATTCGGGAGGAAGTTCCAATTGAAATGCCACTATGCCAACCTTGGACATGACAGGAAATGGGCCAATATATCTGGGTGCCAGTTTTCCCCGAGTCTAAAACCTCTTGACTCCTTTCATGGGTGTGACTCGGAGGTAGACATATTCGCCAGGTTCAAAACTGATCGGTCGGTGTTTGGAATCATAGTATCTCTTTTGTCGAGACTTGGCCAATTGCAGTCTGTCTCCGATCTCTCTGACTTGTTTCTCAGCTTCCATCGTCAAGTCAGTCCCAAAATACGACTGTCTCCGGTCTAGGACTAGTTTAATGGGGTACGGCACTTGCGTCCATACAAGGCTTCATAGGGGGACATCTTGAGGCTGGTTTGATAGCTGTTGTTGTAGGAAAACTCCGCGTAAGGTAGACAGTCTTCCCATTTGGGTCCTTGAGCAAGGGCACATGCGCGCAGCATGTCTTCGAGTATCTGGTTTACTCGCTCCGTCTGTCCGTCTGTCTGCGGATGATAGGTTGTGCTATACTTGAATGATGTTCCCAATGCTTGATGAAGACGAGACCAGAATGCTAAGGTAAAAAGGGATCCTCGGTCTGAGGTGATAGTTCTTGGCACACCATGCAAACTGACGATTCTGGACACATAGTGTTGAGCCAGTTGATCCGCACGGTATGTGGTCCGGATCGGAATGAAGTGGGCCACCTTGGTCAGGATGTCCACCACGACCCATACGGCATTGTTTCCACGAGGAGTTTTGGGAAAGCCCGGTGATGAAGTCCATGCAGACATCGTCCCATTTCCATTGCGGGACGGGCAAAGGTTGAAGTAGGCCGGCGGGTTTCCGATGTTTCTCCTTCACCTTGTTGCATATATCACAGCAAGCGACAAAATATGCAATATGCTTCTTCATTCCATCCCACCAAAATATTTGCCTGAGGTCTTCATACATGCCTGGATGGATCGAGTACGAGGATTCATGTGCCTCTGTTAGTATCTTCTTCCTCAAATATCCTACTTTGGGCATGCACATTCGCCTGGGGAACCGTATAGTACCTTGTTCATCTATCAGGAAATCTTGAGTCTTTCCCGCTTTCATTCGGGTGATATTGTGTTGCAGTAATAAATCGTCTGCCTGGGCCTTCCGAATCTCTTCTTCAAGAGTGGGTGTCACTTCCAACATATTGGCGCAGTCGACCCCAACAATGGTCAGGTTGAGCTGAGCCATTTCTTCTTGTAGCTCAGGAGGCAAAGATGCCATTAATGCATTTACTGTAGCTGGTTTACGATTGAGAGCATCCGCAACCACATTAGCTTTACCCGGATGATAATTTATTCCGAGGTCATAGTCCTTGACCAACTCAAGCCATCTTCTTTGCCGGAGATTCAAATCGGGTTGAGTGAATATGTACTTGAGACTTTTGTGGTCGGTGAATATTTGGCACCGCTTGCCGATGAGATAATGCCTCCAGCGTTTTAATGCATGAACAACTGTTGTTAGCTCCAAGTCATGAGTAGGATAATTTCCTTCATGTGGTCGCAGCTGTCGGGATGCATAAGCTACAACCTTGCCATCTTGCATGAGCATGCATCCTAGGCCTCTTCGAGATGCGTCGCAGTATACGTCAAAGCTTCGATAAATGTCTGGAAGCGTCAACACGGGTGCTGTGGCACCCCGGCTCAGAGAACCGGTTTACCTGTGTTTCCAACCCAGAGATCATGTCTTCTGGAAACACTCAACAACTTGGAATAGAATAGAACAGAACTTTATTGATAATCTCAGGGTACAAGCTTATATTTTACATAGATAGCGAGGCCAAAAGCACTCCCAGTGCTATGACAGTATCTACATTATTTATGAAACATGACAGGGCCTCGGTACTACTGGATACTTCCATGGCGTAGCAGAACATAGCGGTACTCCTTCCACAGGGACACTGCTGTGGACACAGCCTAGTAGCATGAGCCATCGGGACCTCCGTCCTCGGCTTCTCCTGCATCTGGCATGATACGCCAGGTGAGTACTTTGAATGTACTCGCAAGCTCACAACAACCAAGTAATGCAGCAAACAATAGCATGGCAAGTAATGTGTTGGATTCTTAGGTGATTCACTTACTGTCTCCGGTTATCAACTTACTCTCTTTCGGGTTGTCCCACAACCCTCGGAATACTCTCTGAGTACTTCCGGTCATGACATGAGTTCTTCCATCATTACTATCACTGTTACGGTTGACCACCTAGTGAGGTCCGGACGGGCTGTCCATTACTGTGGACGCGGCTATTCGAATAGATTTGACACTCTGCAGAGGTTGCACACTTTACCCACACCATGGAGCACTTGACCTCGTGATCCCATTGGGGTGGACCAGCGTTGCTCCAACAAAACTTGCCTAACCCGTGACCCTCCCATCGTACCACTGGCAATCATTCTCCCCCGGAGTCAAGCCCTAGGTGGCCCCTGTGTCACCCCGTGACACCTGCCACCGTCGTGGCCCAACTAAACTGTCCCAAACGGGGACGCCGGCACAATACTCAACTGGGCTCACAGGGTTATCGCCGTCTACTTGATCAGGGCAGCACGCACGCATAACCCTCCCTAAATGGCAGTACCGGTGAAAGAGCACGGAGCCAGACCAAGTCAAGACCGTCCCATACCAGCAAGCGTGGTTGCACGAAAAAGCCCGGACAGGTGACTCAAGATCAACCGACTACATTCACTTAGCAAGTATAGTCACAATAACTTGAGTTGGCATCACCAAGTATTTTGAATTATTCCACTATGATTTGTTATATAGCAAGTAAATAGAAACAATTAATTTAATTATGCAATGCTATTGATATGCTCATGAAATGGATGTCATGACTTGCCTTGCTCTGTTGGGTTGCCCAAGAACTCCTGGTCTTCAAATTTTACCAGCAATTAAAGGGGTTCAAGACAAACCAAATGCAAAAAGAATCAAGTGATTTGGACTTGTATATAAAAAGTTATAGCTGGTCAAAGTACTGGTCAGAATTGAAATAAACAGAAAATAAAAATAAAAACAGAAAACTCCCAGCAGCCACGTCGAAGGCGTAAAGGCCGAAGGCGCCTTCACTTACCCCTTCGCGCGCGCGCTGCTGGGCCACTAATGGGTGGGGCCGGCCTGGTTTAAAACAGAGAGAAAGAGGGAGACCGAGGGCATGGCGGTTCACCGGCGGTGATCCTTCGGCGTAGGGGCAGCGGCAGGGCTAGGAGACGGTGGGAATCGATCGGCCAGTCGACGGCGGTTCTGCTGTACCCGTAGCTCCTCCGGAGGTGGTCGGACGGTGTCACCCCCTTCTTCTCCGGCGGCTGCGGGCTTCGGTGGTCGTCGGCGATGGCGATTCCGGCAGCGTCTCGGCTAGGTGAGGGGTTGGGGAGGACTAGGGGGACTCGCTGGTCTCGAGTGTGGGCTCAGGTGGAGCTAGAATGCTGTGGAGCTGGCTGGCGAGGGAGGTGGATCAGGCAGCGGAGCTGCGATCGGAGCTGAGAGAGACGAGCTCCCGGCCCTCCTTGGAGCGCTCAGGGCCTGTTTGAGTGGTGGTGAGGGTGAGGTGATGAGGAGAGGAGAGGCGGACGGGGCCTATTATAGGCAGGGCGGAGCTCGGGCGAACTCTCTGGATCGGGCGGCACCGTGGCATGTCGCCGGAGCAAGGGCGATACGCTGGCTGTCGCCGCACGGGGCGAGGTGACGAGTGAGCTCAGGGTAGTAAATGCGCGAGGGGACGATTCACCGGGAAGCCTCCAGCCACCTCACCTCTCGTACAGCTACTGTGCCGCCCGTGGCGCACGGTGGCCGTTTCCGGCGAGGCTAATCCCGTGAGGAAGAAGGGCCTAGGGGTTTCAGGAGTGGCTACGTGGGTGGCGGGGAGCTAGTCGGCGCAAACGGACACCGTACGGCGATGCGGGCGTCGACCCCCGACGAGACCCGAGCCTGCCGGCGCCCAGAGCGCGGGCACGGGCATGCCAAAGCCGTGCTCACCACGGGCATTGGCACCTGGAAGCCACGTACGTCTAGCACACCATGTCCCTAGAGTTGACCTGACCTCAAATTGGTGCTACCAGTCTCAGGATAGGATCAGGTTGAATGAGGTTCGAAGAACGGAGCCAAAACAGCTTCTGGCTAAGATCTTGGGAGAGGTCTGGAGAAGCAATGAGTTGGGCATGGAGCCAATGGAGATGTCTAGGGTCATCTGGATTGGAAGGACTACAAGCTGGTTAAATTTGAGAGAGTTTGGACCATTTTTTAACATAGTTCCTGTGTAAACCACATTCTGGTCCAGAAATTTGATCTTCTTGGTTCACTCACATAGTTGATCTGGTGAAGCTAAATTTTGGTGTAAAAGAGTAATTTGGTGAGTAGGAGATGCCATAAAAATTTCAGCTCAAGAGGAAACCTCTAGATGGTACTTCCTTCACAGAGGTTCAAAATGAGCAGAAACTTGGCAGAATTTTTCTGCGAAAAATTTGTATTGGCCATGATGATATTTTTAGATATTGTGGCTAGATAGGTCCCCTAGTACATCAGGGAATTTATTTGGGGAGTTTATGAGTTAGGAAAATCAGGGTTGCTTCACAAATGGACATTTCTGGCCAGAGAGAAAATAATTATTCTGGCCATTATTTAATATTGGGAAATGGAATATTTTTAAAGATTATAAGATTGCATGATGATGAGAAGATGTGGCAAAAATTTGGGACTCTCCTGATTATCAAAACTATAGGTTGCTTCACAACCCATAGTGATGACATAGCCTCCCAAGGAAGAAAATGAATTGTTTGGAAAAGATCAAATATTCAAATTTGATCCAGGAGGGATGTGTCAGGGTTTTGGCAAGTTGGTGATGGTTTTGGGTCAAGAGGTTTAAGGATTCATAAGTCCAAAGTCACTTGAAAAGATTCAAAACCATCCAAAACTCAAATAAAACCAAAAAGATTTTGAAAAGAAAAAGTTGTCAAAACCAGGGTGTCACAAACCTACCCCCCTTAGGATGAATCTCTTCCTCGAGATTCGGTTGCTCAGGGAACAAGTACGGGTATGCGGATCTTAGAAAGTCTTCTCTTTCCCAGGTAGCCTCTTTCCTTAGTGTGGTGTTCCGACAGTACCTTATAGAACCTGATCACCTTACTCCGGGTGGTTCTTTCCATCTCATCCAAGATTCTGACAGGTTTCTCCTCATAGGTCAGATCTTTAGCCAGTTCTATCTCACTCACATCTGCTTGCTTGATTGGTGGTGCAATGCACTTTCTCAGCTGTGATATGTGGAATACATCGTGAACCTCAGCCAACTCCAGTGGTAGCTCCAACTGATATGCTACCCTGCCCTTCCTTGCAACAACTGGAAAAGGACCGATGTATCTTGGTGCAAGTTTTCCCCGGGTATGAAACCTCTTTATTCCCTTCATGGGGGTTACTCGGAGGTAAGCATATTCTTCGGGCTCAAAGGTTACTTCTCGGTGCTTTGGGTCATAATAACTCTTTTGGCGGGACTTGGCTGCCCGAAGACGCTCCTGAATATCCTTGACTTGCCTCTCAGCCTCGAGCATCAAGTCCGTGCCAAAAATACGGCTATCTCCTGTCTGAGACCAGTTTAATGGGGTGCGGCACTTCCGTCAGTATAGTTCTTTGAACGGTGACATCTTGAGACTTGACTGATAGCTATTGTTGTAGGAGAATTCTGCATAGGTTAGGCTATCCTCCCATTTGGGTCCATGAGTGAGAGCACATGACCGAAGCATATCTTCCTTATCTGATTTACTCGTTCAATCTGTCCATCTGTTTGAGGGTGATACGCTGTGCTATGCTTTAGCACGGTTCCCAAGGCTTGGTGCAATCATAGCCAAAATGCTGAGGTGAATAGGGAGCCTCTATCCGAGGTGATAGACTTGGGTACTCCATGAAGGCTGACTATCCGGGACATGTAGAGTTGTGCGAGCTGGTTTGCATTAAAAGTGGTCTTTAACGGAATAAAGTGAGCCACTTTCGTGAGTATATCCACGATGACCCAGATAGCATCATGACCTCTTGTTGATTTGGGTAGTCCAACAATGAAGTCCATGCATATGTCATCCCACTTCCACTGGGGTACTGGTAAAGGTTGCAGTAGCCCAGCGGGTTTCTGGTGTTCTGCCTTAACTTTGTTGCAAACATCGCAGCAGGCGACATAGTATACTATATCTCTTCGCATTCCCGGCCACCAAAAGGTTTCTCTTAGGTCTTGATACATTTTGGTGCCTCCTGGGTGGATGGAGTAAGCGGACTCATGAGCTTCCCTGAGTATTTGCTGTCTCAGGTTGTCCTGATCGGGCACGCATATCCGCTTCTCAAACCATAAGGTGCCTTGGTCATCCACACGAAAAGACTTAGCCTTCCCTTGCTGTATCAATTTCTTGATTTCTTGTATCCCCATATCTGGTCCTTGAGCTTTCTTAATCTCTTCCATAAGAGTTGGGGTAATTTCTAAGGTATCCGGGATAACTGGGCTGCATAGCACCATATTGAGTTTGGCAAACTCTTCTTGCAACCTGGGGTGGATACTTGCGGTCAGTGTGTTCACGGTGCCATGTTTTCTACTAAGAGTATCAGGAACCACATTGGCCTTTCCCGGATGATAATTTATTCCGAGGTCATAATCCTTGACCAATTATAGCCATCTTCGCTATCTGAGATTCAGGTCAGGCTGAGTGAAAATATACTTGACACTCTTGTGGTCCGTGTATATTTCACAGCGCTGCCCAATGAGATAATGCCTCCTGATCTTTAAGGCATGAACCACTGCTGCTAGTTCCAAATCATGCGTGGGATAGTTCTCTTCATGAGGTCGTAGCTGTCGGGATGCATATGCTACAACCTTCCCTTCTTGCATTAACACGCAGCCGATTCCACGCCTGGAAGCATTGCAGTATATGTCAAAGCTCTTGTGGATATCTGGAAGAACTAAGACAGGGGCCGTGGTTAGCCTGGTCTTTAGCTCTAAGAAACTGCTTTCGCATTCCGTTGTCCAGACAAACCGTTGATTTTTCTTCAGCAGTTCTGTCAGTGGCTTGGCTATCTTAGAGAAGCCTTCTATGAAGTGACGGTAATAGCCTGCCAAACCCACGAAACTGAGGACTTCGGTAACTGAGGCTGGTGTCTTCCAGTTCAAAACCGTAGTTACTTTGCTGGGGTCGATGGCTACTCCTTGTTCTGGCAGAACGTGTCCCAGAAATCCCACCTCTTTGAGCCAGAATTCACATTTGCTGAATTTGGCATACAGACGATGGGTCCTTAATCTTTCCAAGACGGCACGAAGGTGTTGTTTGTGCTCTTCTTCATCCTTGGAATATATCAGGATGTCATCAATGAACACTACTACAAATTTGTCCAGGAAGTCCATGAAGACCTTGTTCATCATGCTCATGAAATAGGCTGGAGTGTTCGTCGGTCCAAACGCCATGACCGTGAATTCATACAGGCCATACTGGGTAGTGAAAGCTGTCTTAGGGATATCCTCTTTTCTGATTTTCAATTGATGATACCCCGTTCGGAGGTCAATCTTGGAGAATACCCGGGCCCCATTCAGCTGGTCAAACAAATTGTCAATATGAGGGAGTGGGTACTTATTCTTGATAGTGACCTCATTCAGCTAGCGATAATCTACGCACATTCGTAGACTTCCATCTTTCTTCTAGACAAACAGTACGGGTGATCCCCATGGCGAGACGCTTGGACGAATGTACCCTTTCTGTTGTAGTTCATCCAGCTGCTTCTTTAATTCTACCAGCTCTGGGCTCGGCATACGATAATAGTTCTTGTAAATCGGAGCAGTTCCGGGAATCACCTCAATTGTAAATTCTAACTCCCGGTCGGGTGGCATTCCCGGTAGCTCCTCAGGAAATACATCCGGGAATTCACAAACTACCGGAATCAAATTCATATCCGTACCGGTAGCTTGATATGCCATCCCCTTCCTTGACATCATTTTGCTAGCAAGAAATGTAACTGTCTGCCCTGCCGGGTTAACTAGTATCACTGTCCTGGTAGCGCAGTTGATGCACACCTGATGTAGTGTCAACCAGTCCTTTCCCAGTATAATATCCAATCCAGGGGATTCGATGGCAACGAGTGTAGATGGAAATTTCACTCCATGTATCGAGATTTCCAGACCTTTATATACCAGATTTGTCCTGAGCAGGGAGCCAGGGGATTGTACCACCATGATTTTGTCCAAGAGCGAAGGGGAAAATTTGTGCAAGGTGGCAAAACTCGGCAAAATAAACGAATGGGAAGCTCCAGAATCGAATAAAATTACTGCGGGTATGTCGTTAATAGAAAACATACCGAGGACTACGTCTGGTGCTTCGCATGCTTCTTCGGCGAAGATGTGGTGGACGCGTCTGTAGTTGAAGTTATGTTTGGGGCGGCGTCCAATGGTATTAACCAGTGGCTTAAAGTCCGATGGGGGCTTCCCATTTCTGGCGGGGCACTGCTTGGAGTAGTGTCCGCTTTGGCCACAAGTGAAACAAGTGTTGCTGCGCCGGCAGTCCTCCAGCACGGGCTGTTTGCCAAAGGTCTTGTCCTGGCTCACCGTCTTATTGTTGTTGTTGCCATTGTTCCACACGGGCTTGTATTCAGAGGGACCCGTTGGCCAAATGCATGGCTTCTGCGCAAATTGCTCCCGGTTGTCCTTCTTGGGTTCAAACTTCCGCTTGCGATCATCATAGCCGGACTTGTGTTCATGCTCTGCTATGAAAGCCTTGTTTACCAAAGTCTGGAAGTCCGGAAAGTCCAACATACAAAGCTGACAACGGAGGGCATGATTCAGTCCTCCAAGGAATCGCTCTATCTTCCTTTCCTCGATCGATACGTCATGGGCAGAGTACCGTGCCAGATTATTGAACTTGTTTAGATACTCTCCCATGGACATATTCCCCTATGTGAGGGCCAGAAATTCCCTTTGCTTTACCTTCATTATGCCAGTAGGGATATGATACCTGTGGAATGCCTCCTTGAACTTCTCCCAGGAAATATCTTCTCCAGAAGGCCATGTCATCTTGGTGTTGTCCCACCATATAGCTGCTGGCCCTTCAAGGTAATGAGTGACAAAAAGAACCTTATCTGCCTCTTCACATCGAGCTATATCCAACTTCTTTTCCATGGTCCTTAGCCAATCATCAGCCTCCATCGGGTCCACAGCTTGACCAAAACTGGGTGGCTTAGTGCATTGAAAGTCAGACAACTTGGAGTATTTCCCATTGTTATTCTGGCCCACCATAGTCTGCATACTCTTCAGGAATTCCATGAGATCCTGGTTTCTTTTCTCTTCGAACATCCTCATGATCTGACCAGTGGTCGGTGCCTGAGGTGGTGGTGGTGGTAAATCTTCCGGTGGTTGCCCTGATTGTCTGGCGGATCGACGAACGGGGGTTCCATCGCCGCCTTGGCTACTACCTCTCTTCATCCTAAATTTGTTCCCATTGCAAAATACCGAATCGATGAGCAACATCCATTGGGGAAAACACAGTAATATAACAGCAAAAGAAAGTTTATGAAAAAGAGACGAACAAAACAAACAACATAATTATACAAGATAACCCAACATCATACATGGCAAGCTAGTAGGGGGTAATATCATGGCTAGACTGCTCATACGGTAGTTGACATATGCAAAGATGCATGCACTAAAACTCAAGCCTCCATTCTAGTGGCGCGGGTGGCACGAGCACTGCCAAACTGAAGACTCCTCGTCATCTGATCCTGAGTTGGAATCAGAACTGATGATGTGGATCGCATCCTCCGGATTAAAGGAAACACAACGACGCTGCTGAGATGGTTCTCCTTCCGGGGAGGTAGGAGCACGACGTCTCAGCATCGTTGCAGCTGGAGTAGCTAGGAGCGAGGCCCACTCTGCCGGGGTTTCACGTTGGCTACCAGATGAAAAGCTTGGTGGAAAGGTGGAGCTAGAGGGAGCATCAAACATACGGGGAGGTGGAACTGGCGGTGGATGCACAGGTGGAAAGGTAGGATGAGGCAGAGATGATGCGATAGACACAGCTGCAAGTGCCCCTTGGACACGAGACAGCTCCTCAGACAAGGAAACGATCATGCGGTAACTAGCGTTCAGATAACGAGATAGAACACCAGTAGCTCGATCACTCGCCGGGTCAACAGGTGCGAAAATGACTCGCCCTATCGCAGGCGACAGGGTGGGATAGTGAAAGAAACCTAGATGAGTCTGCATCTCGATCTCGTAGAAGCGCAAGTCAGTGAGAGCCTCCATCACGGCAAACTGGATCGCCAGCTCCGGAGTTGAAGCCATTCCGCCCTTAGAAGAGCGAGAATAGCTACCAATGTCCAAGCTCGCAGTCATAGAAGCCTCCGCATGATACTCATACACTGACTCAGCAAGCTGCTCTCGGAACACCTGGTATACTGGATCTTCGCCGTTGGGATACAACCGAAGCCAGACGCTACGGAGCAGTACATGAAAAGTGAACGGTGTTGGCTCATGATGGTAGTTGTACGGAACTGGTGCCATCTACACTTACAATGCCAATGGTTAGTAAAACAATGGATCATGATGCATGCCATGCAACAATCAAATGCAGCAAGCAAGATGCATACTCAAGTCCTTCACTAATTGTGGTTTCTAACGTAGGCTAACTAGGGTGTCCTACAATCAGCACGGCTCTGATACCAAGCGTTGTGGCACCCCGGCTCATAGAACTAGTTTACCTGTGTTTCCAACCCAGAGATCATGTCTTCTGGAAACACTCAACAATTTAGAATAGAACAGAACTGAACTTTATTGATAATCTCGGGGTACAAGCTTATATTTTGAATAACTAGCGAGACCAAAAGCACTCCCAGTGCTATGATAGTATCTACATTATTTATGACACATGACAGGGCCTCGGTACCACTGGATACTTCTATGGCGTAGCGGAACATAGCGGTACTCCTTCCACAGGGACACTGCCGTGGACACAACCTAGTAGCATGAGCCATCGGGACCTCCGTCCTCGGCTTCTCCTGCATCTGGCATGATACGCCAGGTGAGTACTTTGAATGTACTCGCAAGCTCACAACAACCAAGTAATGCAGCAAACAATAGCATGGCAAGTAATGTGTTGGATTCTTAGGTGATTCACTTGCTGTCTCCGGTTATCAACTTACTCTCTTTCAGGTTGTCCCACAACCCTCGGAATACTCTTCGAGTACTTCCGGTCATGACATGAGTTCTTCCATCATTACTATCACTGTTACGGTTGACCACCTAGTGAGGTCTGGACGGGCTGTCCATTACCGTGGACGCGGCTATTCGAATAGATTTGACACTCTGTAGAGGTTGCACACTTTACCCACACCATGGAGCACCTGACCTCGTGATCCCATTCGGGTGGACCAGCGTTGCTCCAACGAAACTTGCCTGACCCGTGACCCTCCCATCGTACCACCGGCAATCATTCTCCCCCGGAGTCAAGCCCTGGGTGGCCCCTGCGTCACCCCGTGACACCTGCCACCATTGTGGCCCAACTAAACTGTCCCTAACGGGGACGCCAGCAAAATACTCAACTGGGCTCACAGGGTTATCGCCGTCTACCTGATCAGGGCAGCACGCACGCATAACCCTCCCTAGATGGCGGTACCGGTGAAAGAGCACGGAGCCAGACCAAGTCAAGACCGTCCCATACCGGCAAGTGTGGTTTCATGAAAAAGCCCGGACAGGTGACTCAAGATCAACCGACTACATTCACTTAGCAAGTATAGTCACAATAACTTGAGTTGGCATCACCAAGTATTTTGAATTATTCCTCTATGATTTGTTATATAGCAAGTAAATAGAAACAATTAATTTAATTATGCAATGCTATTGATATGCTCATGAAATGGATGGCATGGCTTGCCTTACTCTGTTGGGTTGCCCAAGAACTCTTGGTCTTCAAATTCACCAAAGTTTCCCTCTGAAAATATTTTTAAATAGCATTTAAAAATGTCACATAACACTGTTTTAATCACTAGAATTTTTGTGAGTGAAAGAAAAATACCAAATTTTACCAGCAATTAAAGGGGTTCAAGACAAACCAAATGCAAAAAGAATCAAGTGATTTGGACTTGTATATAAAAAGTTATAGCTGGTCAAAGTACTGGTCACAATTGAAATAAACAGAAAATAAAAATAAAAACAGAAAACTCCCAGCTGCCACGTCCAAGGCGTAAAGGCCGAAGGCGCCTTCACTTACCCCTTCGCGCACGCGCTGCTGGGCCGCTGAGGGGTGGGGCCGGCCTGGCTTAAAACAGGGAGAAAGAGGGAGACCGAGGGCATGGCGGCTCACCAGGGGTGATCCTCTGGCGTAGGGGCAGCGGCACGGCTAGGAGACGGTGAGAACCGATCGGACAGTCGACGGCGGTTCCCCCTGTACCCGTAGCTCCTCTGGAGGTGGTCGGACGGTGTCACCCCCTTGTTCTCCAGCGGCTGCGGGCTTCGGTGGTCGTCGGTGATGGCGATTACGGCAGCGTCTCGGCTAGGTGAGGGGTTGGGGAGGACTAGGGGGACTCGCTGGTCTCGACTGTGGGCTCAGGTGGAGCTAGAATGCTGCGGAGCTGGCTGGCGATGGAGGTGGATCAGGCGGCAGAGCTGCGATCAGAGCTGAGGGAGACGAGCTCCTGGCCCTCCTTGGAGCGCTTAGGGCCTGCTTGAGTGGTGTTGAGGGTGAGGTGATGAGGAGAGGAGAGGCGGGCGGGTCCTTTTATAGGCAGGCGCAGCTCGAGCGAACTCTCTGTATCGGGCGGCGCCGTGGCAGGTCGCCGGAGCAAGGACGATGTGCTGGCAGTCGCCGCACGGGGCGAGGTGATGAGTGAGCTCAGGGGAGTAAATGCGTGAGGGGACGAGTCACCGGGAAGCCTCCAGCCACCTCACCTCTCGTATAGCTACTGTGCCGCCAGTGGCGCATGGTGGCCGTATCCAGCGAGGGCTAATCCTGCGAGGAAGAAGGGCCTAGGGGGTTCAGGAGTGGCTACGTGGGTGGCGGGGAGCTAGTCGGCGCAAACGGACACCGTACGGCAATGCGGGCGTCGACCTCCGACGAGACCCGAGCCTGCCGGCGCCCAGAGCGTGGGCACAGGCATGCCAAAGCCGTGCTCACCACGGGCATTGGCATCTGGAAGCCACGTACATCTGGCACACCGTGTCCCTAGCGTCGACCGGACCTCAAATAGGTGCTACCAGTCTCAGGATAGGATTAGGTTGAATGAGGTTCGAAAAACTGAGCCAAAACAGCTTCTGGCTAAGATCTTGGGAGATGTCTGGAGAAGCAATGAGTTGGGCATGGAGCCAATGAAGATGTCTAGGGTCATCTGGGTTGGAAGGACTACAAGCTGGTTAAATTTGAGAGAGTTTGGACCATTTTTTAACGTAGTTCCTGTGTAAACCACATTCTGGTCCAGAAATTTGATCTGCTTGGTTCACTCACATAGTTGATCTGGTGAAGCTAAATTTTGGTGTAGAAGAGTAATTTGGTGAGTAGGAGATGCCATAAAAATTTCAGCTCAAGAGGAAACCTCCAGATGGTACTTCCTTCACAGAGGTTCAAAATGAGCAGAAACTTGGCGGAATTTTTCTGCTAAAAATTTGTATTGGCCATGATGATATTTTTCGATATTGTGGCTAGATAGGTCCCCTAGTAACTCAAGGAATTTATTTGGGGAGTTTATGAGTTAGGAAAATTAGGGTTGCTTCACAAATGGACATTTCTGGCCAGAGAGAAAATAATTATTTTCGCCATTATTTAATATTGGGCAATGGAACATTTTTGAAGATTATAAGATTGTATGATGATGAGAAGATGTGGCAAAAATTTGGGACTCTCCTGATCATCAAAACTATAGGTTGCTTCACAACCCATAGTGATGTCATAGCCTCCCAAGGAAGAAAATGAATTAGTTGGAAAAGATCAAATATTGAAATTTGATCCAGGAGGGATGTGTCAGGGTTTTGGCAAGTTGGTGATGGTTTTGGGTCAAGAGGTTCAAGGATTCATAAGTCCAAAGTCACTTGAAACGATTCAAAACCATCCAAAACTCAAATAAAACCAAAAAGATTTTGAAAAGAAAAAGTTGTCAAAACCAGGGTGTCACAGGTGCTGAGGTTAAACGAGTCTTCAACTCATTAAAGCTCTTCTCACAGTCTCCGACCATATGAATTTTTGGTCTTTCTTAAGCTATTCTCTCATTGGTTTAGCAATCTTGGAGAAGCCTTCAATGAATCGACTGTAATAACTAGCAAGCCCCAGAAAACTCCTGATTTCTGTTACCGTCATGGGTGCTGGCCATTTTAGCACATCCTTCACTTTGCTTGGATCCACAACTATTCCTTCAGCAGAGAGAATATGCCCCAAGAATCCGACTTGATTAAGCCAGAGCTCACACATGCTGAATTTTGCATACAACTGGTGGTCACGAAGTCTTTGCAACACTGCTCGGAGGTGCTGTTTATGCTCTTCTTCTCCCTTGTTGTATATGAGAATATCTATGATGAAGACCACCATGAACTTGTCCAAGAAATCCATGAACACTTTGTTCATCATATGCATGAAGAAGGCAGGGGCATTTGTCAGACCGAACGACATAACTGTATATTCATATAGACCGTAACGAGTGGTGAATGCGGTCTTAGGAATATCTTCCTTCCTGATCTTGAGTTGATGGTACCCGGTCCTTAAATCAATCTTGGAAAAGATTTGCACTCCATTAAGTTGATCGAACAAACCATCAATTCTGGGGAGTGGGTACTTATTCTTGATTGTGACATCATTGAGCTGACGGTAGTCGACACACATCCGTAGACTACCATCTTTCTTGTCCACAAATATGGTAGGTGATCCCCATGGTGAAGAACTTGGGTGGATGTACCCTTTCTTGAGCATCTCATCAAGTTGTTTCTTCAGCTCAACCAGTTCGTATGAAGGCATCCGGTAATATTTCTTGTATATGGGTGCCGTTCCTGGAACAAGATCAATAGCAAACTCGAGCTCCCGATCAGGTGGCATTCCTGGTAATTCTTCAGGGAATACATCTGGAAACTCACTAACCACTGGAATTAATTCCATGCCGGAGGTTACGGCTGTGAATATCATCTCATTTTTAGGCATAGTCCAGTGAGCTACAAACTTCATTGCTTGTCCTATCGGGTTTATTAAAGTGACTTCCCTTGTTGCACAATTTGTGCAGACTTGATGCTTTGTCAGCCAGTCCATTCCCAAAATGATATCCAACCTTGCGGATTCAATTGCTACCAGGGTGGCAGGGAAAATAATTCCACGGACATTTATCTCCAAGCCACGGCATACCAAATTTGTTTTGAGCATGGATCCCGGGGATTGCACCATCATGCATTTCCCAAGAAGAGAGCAAGAAAACTTGTTTTGGGCAACAAAACTCCGCGAAATAAAGGAATGGGAAGCCCCGGAATCAAATAGAATTGTTGCAGGTATGTTATTAACAGGAAACATACCAATGACCACTTCGGTGTTTTCTTGGGCTTCTTCGGCGGAGAGATGATGCACCTGGCCAGGGATAAGCTCCTGCTCGGTGAAGGATTCCATGTAGTTGACTTGAGGCTTGAGGGGTGCATTTGGCTTGCCGTTCTTTGGACACTTCCTCGCATAGTGTCCGGTCTGTCCACAAGAGAAACATGCGTTGCTACACTGACAGTCTTCCTGGACAGGGTTGGTCACAATGTTCTTGACTTGGTTGTTGGTCTTGTTGGTATTCTACTGCCAGGTTGGTTTGAACTCGAACTGAGGTTGCTGCCAGGTACGAGCCTTCTGAATCGGTTGTCCATCCTTCTTGGGCTTTAACTTGCGTTTGCGATCATCATGAGCTGGCTTATTGTCGTGAACGAGCTTGTGCTCCCTTTCTGCGATAAGGGCTTGTTTACCAAAGTCTGGAAGTTGGGGAAGTTGAACATGCTGAGTGTGCATCGGAGGTGCTGGTTGAGTCCTCCGAGGAATCGGTCTATCTTCCTTTCTTCAGTGGCCACATCATAGAGAGAATAACATGCCAAATGGTTGAACTTGTTCAAATATTCACTTACTGACAGGTTTCCTTGGTTGAGAGCGAGAAATTCACGCTGCTTGACCTTCATGATACCGGCGGGAATGTGGTATTTGCGGAACTTGTCCTTGAATTTATCCCAAGTGATCTCATCATCCGCAGGCCGCATGGTTTTGGTATTGTCCCACCATATAGCAGTAGCTCCTTCAAGATAGTGGGTAGCGAATGGAACCTTGTCCATTTCTTTGGTGCGAGCAATTTCTAGCTTCTTCTCAATAGTCCGCAACCAATCGTCGGCTTCCAAAGGATCGACAACTTGACTGAAACTGGGAGGCTTAGTCCTCTGAAAGTCTGGCAGCTTGGAGTGATTGCCATTCTGATTACCATTCTGCCCAACCATAGCTTGCACACTTCTTAGTAATTCAAGCAAATCTTGGTTTCTTCTTTCCTCGAACATTCTCATAATCTGCTCTGTGGTAGGTGGTTCCTGTGGAGGTGGTGGTGGTGGCTGATATGGTTCGGGGGAATGCCCCGCCTGTCGGGCTGAGCGATGAACGGGAGTATCGTCACCCGCCTGACTGCTGCAACCTCCTCTTGTCATCCTATTATGTTTCCCAATACAAAGCATCGAGTTGAACAACATCCATAAACGGGGAAGAAAAGCAAGCGACAAAGCCTGAAAGAAAACGACAAGAAAGCAAGGCGAATAATAAAAGAAAAGGCTCCAACATAATTATACATAGACTCATACATGAAAGGAAACATCATGACAAGTATGACTACAATCGTACATCCAAGCATCATAACAACCTCGGCTACTCTGGAGATCTAGTGCTCCGCTGATCCTGTTGTGTCCTGTCCTGACCCGAACTCGGATCCTGAACTGGCAACGTTAACGGAAACCTCCGGATTAAAGGAAACATGACGACGCTGCCTCGAGGGCTCTCCCTCAGGGCAGGTGCTGGATGAGACAAGAGCACAGGGGCTGTGGGAGTAGCAAGAAGTAAAGCCCACTCGGCAGGAGACTCGCGGTGAGTTACTGTCGAGGTGCCCGAGTTACTCGGAGGGGTAACCAGGGTAGCTGGCGGAATAGTAGCTGGAGGAATAACTGGGGTAGACCCAATGGAAGGTGGAACAAAACTGGATCTGGCGGCCACCAAAGCTGTACGAGCACGATTCAGCTCTTGGGCCAGCTCGTAAATCAGAAGATAACTAGCAGTGATATAGCGAGAAAAGTGGCTAGATGAACGGTTGCACGCCGGATCAATAGTAGGAAAGCGGATACACCCATCATCGTGCAGGGATGGGTAGTGGTAGAAACCTGGATGAGTCTGCATCCGGACCTCATTATAGCGTAACTCAACGAGAACCTCGAATGCAGCAAACTGAACAGCCTAAGTGGGTGTAGAAGCGAAACCACCCCTAGAAGAACGAGTGTAAGTGCCAGCTGCAGAACTGTTACGCAAGGTAACCACCGTGTGGTACTCATATACTGAGGCTACCAGATGCTCCCGGTACACCTGGTACATCGGGTCATCGCCATGAGGGTAGAGTCAACGCCACACGTTCTAAAGAAGATGTGGAGAAGTGTATGGTGCCGGCTCAAACTGGTACGGGTACGGTGTAGGAGCCATCTACACTCACAACCATTAGTCGATTAGCGATAAAAAAAAGCTATATGCATGCAATGCAACAATCAAAGGCAAACAAACACAACTGCCACTCAGGGTTACTAACTACCGGTTAACTACCATGTTAGCGGTCTAGGGCATCCTACAGTCAGCGCGGCTCTGATACCAAGTGTTGTGGCACCCCGGCTCAGAGCAACCAGTTTACCTTGCATTGCCAGCCCAGAGATCAAGTCTTCTGGCAACACACAACATCTTGGTACAGAAAGACAACCGCTTTATTGGAGCATAGGTTCGATATTACATCAAGTAGCGAGGCCAAGCGGCACACACGGTGTTGCTGCACATATATACATTATTTAGTGGACAAGATCGGGGCCTCGACATCACGACAAAGATATGCGGCAGCGGAAAGACGACATAGAAGGACAACTTCTCACAGGGACACTGATGTGGACACGGTCTAGACTGCGATGCAACGGCGCAACTCCAACTCCGGTACAACTTCTCCTGAAACTGGCATGACACACCAGGTAAGTACTTTGAATGTACTCGCAAGCTCACAAAAATAAAGCAACAATGACAAACAACAACATGATATTTAAGCAGGTTTAATGCAAGAACTAAATATGCTAGTCATGAAGTGGCAGTGCTCATAACAGGGCATCTCAGACCCGCTTACCATCTCGGTTACCTCGTAACCACATTCACCATCATACCACGGTGATCACCTCCGGATCACAACTGAAACCATCTCGATGGTCTCAACACTTCACCAACATAACAAGTGCCACAAGTATATCTTTAGTGTGCAAGTTCAATATTTCTGTTGATCCACGGTGTGACCTACTACGAACTTGTGTCCGTGACAGAGGACGCGGCTATCGATAGATTATACACACTCTGCAGAGGTTAGTACACTGTACCCACACCACGGAACTCAAGGCCTCGTACTCCCATTCGGGTGGACCAACGGCGTTCCGATAGAACCAATCTATTGCCATGACACTCTCCCGGCCACTCTGACCAACTCCCCTTTGGGCTAAGTCATGGGTGGCCCTGATGCCACTCTGGACATCCAACGGCCACCGTCGTGGTAGAACAAACGGTCCCAAACGGGGACATGGTACCAAAACAACTATGGGCACACAAGGCTATACCTGCCTACCGGGCCAGGGTAGCGCAATCACATAACCTTCCCTAGTTGGAGGCACCAGCGAGAGGCATAACAGTAGATCGAGAAAGGGCCTTCCCATAAAAGGCAAATGTGGTTGCATTTTGGGAAGCTCGATTCGGTGGCACCATGACTCGATCAACAGTATGTTCAAGTTGGATTATTATTAGGTTTCAACTTGCAAATAAATTTTACCGAGTCATAATATGCCATGAGAATGCAATGAACTAAATATGCACCATTCCAACATAATACCGATATGAACTTAATCATAGTCATCATCAAGTTAACCTACTACACATACTTAGTTATTCAACTAAAAGGCTACTGGTAACAAAACAAGCATAGCAAGAACATGAAACTAGCTCAAGTGATATTATAGGAATTTTCTATATGCATAAAAATAACCATATTCAACTGAAAATCATTGTTATTGAAATGACACTCTTGCAAATATTTGTGATGGCTTGCCTTAGTGCAGAGGAGGGTCACACTCCTCCTGGTTTTCCTCAAGGCAACAAGTTCCTTCTGAAAACATTAGAAATAGCAAAAAGAAAATGTCACATAACACATTTAAATGCAACAGAAAAAAATTACAGCAAGCAAAAATCTCATCTTTTGCATGCTGCGAGAGGAGAGCAATACAAAACCAGTGCAAAAAGAATCAATTCATTTGGACTTACAGAATAGAAACTAGGGCTAGTCAAAGTTTAGTCAATATTCTGAATTAAACTAAATTTAGAAAAATAACCAGAGGGGGTGACGTCGAAGGCGTAAACCAGAAATGCGCCTTCACTAATACCACTTCGGCGGTCGCACAGTGAGGCTGACGGGCAGGCCCCACTGGCAAGGTTAGGAGAGAGAGAGAGAGAAAGAAATAGGGGAGGCGGCGCGGTTGCCGGTGGTTCTCCGGCGAGGAGACCACGGCAGCCGCCGGAGATTGGATAGATGAACGCGCAAGACTACGGCAGTTCTACATGTACGTGTAGCTCGGCGAGATGTGGACGGATGACGTCGTCGTGTTCTTCTCCAGAGAGGGCAGCGGACGGAGGTCGCCAGAGAAGAACATCCCGGTGAGGAGAGGTCGCTCCAGTGGCTCCAGCAGCACCAACCAGAACTAGAGGAACCTCAGGGACTCGCCTGAGAGGTCGGAGAAGCTCGAGGATCGCCAGAGAGGGAGGATGCAGAGAGGGGGATCGCCGGCGAGCTTCGGAGCGGGATGGCGGCTAGAGGCCTGCCTGGCCTGGCCGCGGCTAGCTACGGTGTTTGTGGAGCTCAGAGGAGTTGGGTCGATGGTCGAATGAGCTCGGGAGGTTCTCCTTTATATAGGCGCGGCGAGAGGAGGGGATCGAGAGCGCCGGCAAGCTCTCTGGAAGTGGCGCACGACGACGAGAGGGGTTAGTGAGAGGGGAGAAGTGGCCAAGGGCTCACGCTGCCACTGTCGCGGCTCCCAGCCAAGCACAGGACGCGGAGACGGATGAAAACAGAGGCACGGGGTCAGTGTACTCTCTGCTCCGTCGTGCCCGTGCTCGCTGTGGCTATCGCCGGTGTCGGGGAGAGCCAGGGAGAGGTCATGGGCGACTGGTCGAGGCTCGTGAAGGTCGGAGACAAGCTGGTTTGGGCGGAGGCGAGTGCACGGGCCGAGCAGAGCCTCTGCGGCTGCCTAGAGTGCGTTGACAGCATGCCAGCACGCTTGGACGAATGCGGTCACCGCGTGAACTGTGGCTACGCGGTGCGTTGAGGGGTAAAATCATGTCTGGGGTGTTGTCTTCGCAAGGCTGGGTCGCTCCAAGCTGCTGGATCACTGGTAGGCCAACCAGAAAGGACTTGAGCTTCTCAACAAGTTTTTGGATAGAAACTTATGATCTTGGTTGAGAAAAATCCAGAGAGAGTTAGTAGCTGATTCTTGGTGGTTAAGGTTCTCTCAGGAAGGTAATTAGCTCATAAAATTTTTAGTTCAACATGACTTGTCAAAAAGGTACTTGCTTCACAATGTACCATTCCTGACCAGATTAGAAAAGATTTTCTACAACAAAAATACTCCACATGACCATGGAATATTTTTGCACAGGAAGTTGGGCCAGGGTTCAAAGAATATTTGGGAATTTTCTCAGATTTTTGTGGGCAAGAAAAATAAGGGTTGCTTTGGAGCAAAAGTGAATATAGGGCTTTTTCAGAAGGAAAATGAATATTTTTCATTTAAGAAAAATATTCCCAAGGTAATATTATGATATAAAAGAGGGCAAGATATGTTTTTGAGATGAAGAGGAGTCACTTGGGTGAAAATCAAAGAAATGCCCAAGTGCTTAAGTCCAAATGAGTTGATCCAAAACTCAAATTCAATTCAAAAATGCAATATAACTCAGAAAAAGAAAAAGGGCAAAAACCAGGGTGTCACAGCGAGTTTAGTGGATAGGTGGCTCGGTGATGATGCAGAGTTTGCTGCCAAGAGCAGCAAGAACCAGGCTAACCATGGAAAGACAGAGCACACGGCCAAGTAAATAGGACCCACTTGGGCTTCAAGGCCATGAAGGTATATCTATATGCATGATGCATTCTTTTTCTTCTTTTTACCGTCATGTTCTTATGTATGGCTAACTTCTGTTTGACGTTGCAGGAGAACAAGTTCAAGAGGCCACTCTCAGACATGGAGTCGTGGAGCTGGCCCGTGCGCGGAGTGATCGCAAGGAAGGCGAGAGCGAGTACTACGGCAATACCGAGGAGCACCTGGAGTCTTACAAGAAGGAGTTTGAGAGGTTGCATCCGCCTGGTCCGGATGCTCCTGACGTCGTCCAGTCTTAGATCGACGACACGGCGGTGGTGGCCATCCAACTGAAGCACCATGGCTGCTACCCGTGTTTCGATGGATTGATCACTCCTTCTGTCTCGTACACACGGCTTCGAGCTACCAACCCGAGCCCGTGAGACAGTACGGGGCGTTCGCAGCCTAGCTTAGCCCGCCAGCATGCTGTAAGTATTTCCCCCTTATCTTCTTTCTTTCTCACTTTCTCACTTTATTTTCAGCATTGCCCACTTACAAACAACCTAAATTTTGTAGGCATATAAGGCCTTTGTCGAGCGTAGGAATCTCGAGGTGCGGGAGTACTTGCAACGAGTAAAGGCAAGGATTACAACCGTTAGATGATGGCGGTTAGTTTTGCCCACTTAGAACCAAGCTAAATTTTGCACTTTCATTTCTTCTGACCTTCGTGTTTGCTTGGTTAACTAACATCCAAGCTATGTTGTTGTCTTGGACTAACCGCACGGATCCACCACCAATGGGACCCGCACCACCACCTTCTAGAGAACCCCCACACGTGCCCACGTTCGATGAATGGGTGGCACTAGGCTGTGAGACTCCGGTTGGTACATTTGCCTAACTATTGAAAAACTAGTTCTCGTTCATTCAACACTATCATATCATATTTACCCTTACACTACTAGGGAAAAGCCTAGCAATAGCGTGTGTTGGAGGCGTAGTAGTGGCGAGGGTGGGCGCGCTACTGATACGGCGCTACAGCTAATGTTCAGCAGTAGCGCGGGTTGGGGCGCGCTACTACTATACTGCATAGCAGTAGCGTGTTTTCCCATCCGGCGCTACTACTACACATTCCTAGCAGCAGCGTGTTTCTCCACCAAGCGCTACTACTACATCTCCCTAGCAGTAGCGCCTTGTGGGCTACCAGCGCTACCGGTAAAGTTTGCTACTATTTTTCTACTGCATATTGCCGCTGTATTTGTACTGGTTTATAGTAGTCTCAACATATGATTTTATGATCATGATGAGTTATTATTTCAGTGGGTGAAAAAGACGGATTAGATTCAAGTGGAGTAAACATGGTGCATATCCAAAGTACTACTAATCCAAACTTGATCACTTTAGTTTGGATTAGTATGATTAATTTTGGATTAGTAGTACTTTCGATCTGCACCATGTGTTGGCTCCACTTGAATCTAATCCATGTTTATTTCACCCACTGATATATATGATAACTGATCATGCTCATAATGATATAATAACTAAGCATCATCATCATTAATAATAACTCATCATCGTTATCATAATAACAAGTCATACTCATCATCATCATAGTCATCTGATAACTCATCATTGTTATCATAATAACAAGTCATACTCATCATCATCATAGTCATCTAACCAACCCTACTTAATTGTTCTTAGCACATGATCATGAGTATTAGCTAGGACCTACTACCCTCTCTAAGGTAAAATAGCATAAAACAAGATAGGCCCTGACGCTCCATTATGGAGAATGGAGATTATCATGTCTCCAATTCTTGCGATTCGCACAATGTTGCTTCCAAGTAGCTCCCTATGATTGTCCATACATTTTTTCCATTCTTTGATTGTCATGTCTTCATCGGTTTTAGAAATCCGGTATGAACAGCGATGAAGCCTAGGATGACCTGGCCGTAAGCTAATAACATCAAGGCGACCTTTAGGAAACATCAGATCAGGCACACAATCCTTTGGGATTTTCTGTCAAAAAACATAATAATAACGTCATAGTTAGCAATGTATTTTAGCTTTAGAAGAATTTATGCAAAAGATGCACGGATGTCGTAATAGTAAAAAATCTTACCATGCCATCTCCATGGATGTTACCGTAGTTCAACACGTGCACTAGTGGCACGTATTGACCATAATGTGCAGGAGTTTCAGAATTGATATTGTAATTCTCAACATCAATAACAAATGATATAAGATGATCTTTCTCCTCATAAGTTAATTCAGCGCCATCAGTGTAGTAGGTACCATCTTCCGTACATTTTTTGATGAATGACAATAAGCTGTAAATGGAAATTAGCTCTCAACTATTTTGAAATAAACAATATAAATTACTTAATCAATATGTTTGAGAAACTCACATAAAGGTAGAAGTGGAAGTGTATCAACAAGGACCCAAATGTCGATATTAGCTTCATCAATATTATCTTCATCGACATTATCTTCGTCGACATTATCTTCGTCCATGCCATCTTCAGGATCACCAAGATCAAAGGTGACATGCATACCCTCCTGAAAATCATACGCCTTGCA